>OX578144.1:26915221-27582721 GCA_951213105.1 Amaurobius ferox
TTTTTTTCAACACTAGGAGACTCCGCCCCTGTTCGCTGACGTTCACCAACCTCCGTAATTCGCGAGACGAATTACTGTCGCTTTAGAATTTCAGCTAAGCTTATATACATATCCACAGATTTACGTAAACTTCAGTAATCACGAATTTCAATTTTGCGCCATTTTGTAGGTCGATTTGTATGTGTGTATAACACAAAGTATGTTTCAAATTTCGCCTCTCAAAAACTTAGAAATTCAGTTAAGCTTATACATAATATCGAAAGCTCTGCTTAAGCTTCAGAGATCGCGAGTTCCAATTTTGCGTCATTTTGTATAATTGGAAATCTTTCACGTTTGAAAGATGTTTCCACCATTTGCTTGATGTTTGTTCGGAATGCGTGCGCTGTTAAGTGGGCATCAACACTTTCATAACATCTAAGAATTCTGCAATGCTTCAGCGATTCACTGTCCCCCCTGCGTTTTCTCTCGCAAAAAAATGTTACCAGAAATGGATGGTTTGTAGAATTCTTCACAGGGAGTAAAGCGGGCAGGAAGCGATTCGGTGCAAAGTCCTTCCACATGGATGTAGAAAATAAGTTGAAGGCTATCGAAGCGGATCCGGCATATAGTCAGCGATGCGCAGGGGCGATTTGTCATTTAGCCGCCTGTAGGCTAGATCAGTGTTTTCCGACCCCCCCCCCCCCTTTTTTTTTAATTCGTGGCTCGCTTTTACATTTTATTTACCTCTGTGCCTCCCATCCCTTCTATGCCCCCCGTAGATATCCTCATATCTACGGGGATATAAAAGGATATCTATACGATCCCCCTTCTTTCTATGCCTATGTTCAGAGTTCGGGGTGGAGATTAACTCAAATTTGATGAAATGTTGTATTGTCATCGCAAATACGTATGTGTATAAATTTTTAAGAAAATCGACTCAGTAGAAATGGGTCAAAAATTGATTTCAAGATTTGACCCAAACAGAGAAACTAACCTAAACAAAAGAGCGTCATTAAAGAAAGTAAACCGTAGCTTCAAATAATGACTGATATAAACATTAAAAGTTTGAACTTATTTTTTATAGATTTAAGTAGTTGTAATCAGATCCAATAATATGAAATGCATATTATGCAACTAATGCAGTTCTTTTATTTAGTGAGATCTTTGTGGTGGATGTGCAAAGGAACACGTTTCTGAATATCTGATTGTAACGTTGTTAATGGTAATCGAAGATTATCTATCTCTGTTCACAGTGTGAAGACGATTACAAGATTTTGATAGAATAGGTAAAAAAAACTCGACTGAAGCTAGATTTTTGGCCCACTTAAAAGTTTTCTTGGCCCTCAATATAAAGTTTTTTGTTCGTGGGCCTCAATAAACACGCTATGACCTCCTGGGGGGGGGGGGGGGGGGGGGGGCATATGGTCCCCCCCGTTGAGAACCTTTTGGCTAGAGGATTTTTGCCTGAATTTGATGATATGTAAAGTTGAACTCTTTGATGCTCCTAAAATTTGGCATTGAGATTAGTAAAATAGCAAACAATCGTTAATTTAAAAAAAAAATTCAATTTAATTTTATCCACAGATATTTTATTTAGCGCGCATGAGGTTCGCGGGTCGCAGAAGTTCTTTCCGGGGATAGATCCGGCCCACAGACCAGTGGTCGGAAGTAGCGCGCTACAAGTAAGGAAACTACAGTAGTCACTATTTTTTCTCGTAGTTTGCAGTGTAACGCGCTACTTTTAAAAATAAGTAGTGTAGTGAGTAGCGCGATATAATAAATCACTAGTTTGTATCCAGTTTTGGCGCTACTTTTAACGTTACTTCAATGAACAAACAGGGTGCCATTCTACATATCACGTGATCACCCTTTCTTCATTTGTACGAAATTACGTGCAGAGTTAGGAAGGTCATTGCCTCATGAAGTTGATTTTTTATATGGATATATTCAGATGTGTTATTTCCCAAAAGATCCTGCTTATCCAATTAAAATTTTGAGATGCAAATTCTACTAAAAATGAACAAACATGTTTTTAAATAAATAGTTTTTACTTTTATTTTATTTTATACCTTTAATAAATAAAATGGATACATGTCAACTTTAATTAAACTTTAAAATCAAAGACAACCAAAAATAGGTTTTAAAGTCCTTTAATAAAATCTCCTTTCCTCGACGTACAAAAATTACACGGCCACAGCGCTCCGTGTTCATGCGGAGTACGATCACGTTAAACATGTGGGTCCGAAAGTCCTTCCGAGAGGTTGGCAGTAGGGGAAGGAGGGTACGGTCCCTGTGGATGCCTCCCCCACTGGGTTCCTTACACCTTTCTGGTAGGTCGGACGGTCTGGGTTTCAACAACAACGGCCACAGCGCTTTCGGCATCACGATGCCCTTCATCAGTGGCAAAAAGTCCTTTAATAAAATCTCCTTTGGCAAAGTGATATCAGTGGTTTGGCAAGTTGGCATCAGTAGAAAAAAGTCCTTTAATAAAATCTCCTTCTCCCTCTCCTTCTTTTTGGCATCAGTGGCTTTGCCACTGGTGAAGGGCATCGTGATGCCGAAAGCGCTTTGGCCGTGTAATTTTTGTACGTCGAGGAAAGGAGATTTTATTAAAGGTCTTTTAAACCTACGTATTTTTGGTTGTCTTTGATTTAAAAGTTTATACTTTTATTTTATTTTACTGTTTTCAGAAGTGGGTAAAAGCGTGAAGATTGGTAAGTTGATCAGTAAATTTGGGAATCAGTAAATTTTAATTATTCAGAATAAGTATGTTAAATGACTACAGTATAACCATATCCTCAACTTTTCGTGAAAATTGAAGCTGTGGCAAAATTCGTCTTATAAAAGTAGTTATGTAATGACTACATTTTAAAAGTAGTTTGTAGTCACTACCTTTTAAAAAAAGTAGTTGTTATGACAAACTACATTTGTCATAATGTAGTTGTAGATCACTACAATAATAAAGTAGGTTTTCCAACCACTGCCACAGAACCCTAAAGCCTGTCTTAGGACAAGGGTTCTTAAACGTTTGATATGAAACATTTCACTCGCATTATAAAGACTAAATCTCAACATTGAGTAAACTTCAGCATGAAAGTAACGTATTTCCCCGACGTAAGTAATTGCGTTTCTGTTTCTGATAATGTTTTTTATTCGATATTTATGCTGGAACAATCAACTTATCCGATGCCAGAGGTTCCTAAAGTCTAACAGCGAAAAAATTACAGACGTTTACACCGATTAAAGTATGGATGGAGGAGCGGCCTGTTTAAAAAGTCTTGTAGGCAGTATACTTTTCAGATTCGGTAAAATTTTGATAAATGGACATCAAAAGTAGAATAGGCCATAAAAGTCTATATCATTCAACGAAAAAATAGTATGTATATCTGGTTTTATATAAATGGGGGGGGGGGGGGGGACATAATTGTCTTTAGTCAGCTAGACTCAACGAAAAAGCAATCTGGCTTTTAAAACATCAATTTCTTTCTTGACTGTCATTGCTGATTTTTTATAGATTACTTCCAAAAATCCCTTAGCTTACCTCAGGTTGAAAAACGCTAATTCAGAAAAATGCGTTGACCATTTTTCGTTACCAAGAGGACCCTAAAAATGTAAGTTTTTTAAAAAAGCACTCAAAGTTTTTGTTCCAAAGCGCCAAAAGTCTAATTACACCATTGAGCTTCACATTCTCTTGTAAATGGTCTTCCCATTCGCTTTTAATAAGAAGGTCGTCATATTCACGTGTATGACGAATTATCGGCCTCGCGCTTAGGGTCTTTTGTACCCTGGATCCAAAGTAATTACAGCCTGCCCCCTTACCATCTTTTTATTATTATTTTTGCATTAGCTTAGACAAAATTTCTTATAATGAAACAGTTTCTTAATTTTTTTTTTTTTGTTATATGGTATTTTTATTATAAAGGCTTTTATTTTATATTAAAACTAGTAAATGTACAAATCGTTACCCGGGATTTAGGATGCAAACCTCTGATCAAAATTACATTAAAACTCAAGGCGAACCAAGAACCGATTCGCCCGTTTATAACAAAAGTAAAAAATCCGCTGCGTAGATTCATAAACGGCTACACTATATGGCCCCTGCACTACTTTAAATAAGCTCTTTTATACGTCCTAAATAAGCGCACAGAGCCTATGTAAATAGGGGGAGATGTTGAATTTTTTTGTAAATTCGCACGCTCATTTCTTACCAATTACATCGCTCGGTTAAAGAAGGGATATGGGTTAAAGAAGGGATATTTGTTTGAAATTAATTAAATATGCAGCTTTAATTAATTAAAAATGATTTTTGAAGATTTGTTTAAAAATATTCAGTTTAATTGCTGAAATTGCTGACTCTCCCTCCTAAGTACGTCAGTGTTCTGGATAGATCGGAAATAAGTGCAAATTCATAATATTTAATCAATTAGGTATTCTGAGCATAAATTGCTATTCATGTAACTCAGACAACGGCATCTTAAACTCTGTTGATTGCATATGCATCATTTTCATTTATTGTATTTTATTATCTCTTATTCAAATGTTGTTGTTTGTATACGTATTTAAATTTTATATTAAGGCAGTATAATATGTATTTTTATTTTATTTATTTTAGGCTGTTCTCAGCCCATATATTAAAACGCAACGTTCCAAACGAATCTCTGGCTATTTAAAACTGGACAGTGTTCGAGATTCAGAGAGAGATTCTCATGTTTAGTTTGTTCAAGAGATGGCGCCACCACATTCTGAACAAAGATCTTGGACTGATGACCATGATATTCCATCTGATCAATTTACATTTTAATTTCAAATGTGTGTTGTAAACATCGATCTGTTGTACTAATTGTTACTTTAATGCCATATATTTATGTGTTTTAAGCAATATTTATGATGCGTATATTTTAATGTGATTTGAGCGTGCAATGTATATAAAGTGCTTCTTGTAATTAAAACTGTTTAAAATTTAATGGTGTCAGATTTATTTCCATGATGGCTTTTAAAAATATGTTTATTAAACACTTTTGCTTTGTATAATCTATGTTCGGCATTTTGAATTGCATTCACTGGGGTTAGATTGAATATCCGTATCTGATCAAAATTACCCAAGTCCAATGGCGTATCGTCCTGGAGCCGGGGCCCTACCACCAACACATCGTAATAGTTTTCTCACCGGTCTAATTCCGATGTAATTCCGGTCCATCGTTTACGAAGATATGCAGTTTCCGTACCACAAACACTTCGTAAAGTGAATTCGTAAATATTTTCTGCACCAAGCTGTACTGTGATCGAGGCTTTAAGGCGGAGCTTATTTAGACCAATCAAATGCGGACATTGTACTGCGAGAATCGTCTGCTTCAAGTTTACATTTTATTTCAACTTGTTGTTATACCTCGTGTTGCTTCTCTTCGTTTATAATTATTTAGTTTTATCATTGTGAATTAACATGGCTTCAAAAAGAACTAAAGTTAGCAAAGGCCAACTTGAAACTCTAATTTCATATATGGAAAATAATCTGGAATTAAATAAAGGTTTACTCTCCAATTCTTTTACACATAGCCAGAGAAATCACATGTGGAAAGATTTATGTGACTTGCTTAATTCTCATGGTGGAGCTAATAAAACTGTGGATAAATGGCAAAAGGTAAGTTAACTTTAATTATTTTTTAATTTATAAAATATATATAGTACGATGATTCATATCACTTTATAAATTTGCTATATTTCATCATTTCTGATATTCCACTAAATTTTGATTGTAATGCATTAGTTCTACTGAGGCTTGTGTAGTCGGTATTACTTTTGCTTGTAATATTGTTTATTGCAAATAAAGTAAAAATTATTTTTTAATTTATACAATTATTAAGGAATGTATCGTTATTTCAATAGATATATTACTAATATGGTGTTCAAATCACATGGTTTTAAACCAAATTTTCCCGTTCAGGGATGTTTATAAACTTTAGAGATATTCAGTGTATAATATAGCATATTTATTTTTTTCATTCATCTAATTTTTATGGGCTTTTATACAAAGTTAATATAAGTGATAGGAATTCTGCAAATAAATGGAACTTGGATACTGTTACTTAAGTTTCAAGTAATAGTGCCACTCTTTTTTGTGAATTTGTCCTCTTTATGCAGTAAAATTACCTTATTGTAAATCTAAATTTAGTAAATTTTATAGACAATTTTTGTTGTTACACCCATATCTTAAATTTAATATTTCTATATTTATGAATGTCATACTTTCATTTAATATTTTATAGATGTTTTTCATTTAATATTTGTATATATGTTTGCTTATGTAAAACCATGCAAAATTTAAGTTCAAAAGATTTAAACATGACGTTGTATTTTCAGTGTTGGAGTGACTACAAGTCAGAAACGAAAAAAAGGTACAATGCTTTTAAAAGAGAAGCCAACATGACTGGTGGAGGAGCTTCAAAAGCAAAACCACTCAGCGATTTAGACGAGCGAACATTAGCCTTAATTGGAATGGATGCCATAGAAGGCATAATTGGAATAAAAGAAAGCATGGTAAATATTTTGCAGTTTATAGATATATAAATGCTTTAATTTATCTAAATATTTATATAATATGTATTTTATTGTTTTTATTTGTAGAACAATATTATATACAGGGCTATAAAGTTGATACGTTCTTTTTTCCTACAGCCCGAATCATCAAAGGCAAATAAATAGCAAATTGATTAATTATTTATTACAATTCGCATAAATAGCAAATAATATATAAAATTGCCATAATAATAAATTTATTAATTAATAATTTTTGTGGAATCTGGTAGGACTGGAAAAACTTCTCCCCAATGTTGGAGCCAGTTTTTATGATTTTACATTTTGTCAACATTTGTTCAAAAAACAAAATTCAGAAGAAATGTTGAATTCTGCAGCATAATTTACCATTGCACTACCGCTAAGCTGATTTGACGAGGTAGACTCGTCAGGCACTTTTAAAGCCGAGACTCCTGTGTGTTTAACGGAAATAACACGCCATATGATTTTATGAGATATTAACTGTGTTTACAATCTTTTACATTTGATGGCAGTAACAGTCCTACAAACTACATTTTATCAGATGTAGTATTTCGTAAATGTGCGTAAAATAAATGCAGTTTTGTTGGGATTTTACATTCTAAGCAATGGCGGCCTCAAATGCTTTGAATCTTATTTCAGCAAAGCGTAAGTTATCTCACCCTGCCAAAAAGAACCAACTAGTCCTTAAAATTTATCACACGAAGAGGAACTATTAAAAATTGGAGTTGTATGTTTTTTATTTACTTATCTGTTATTATACATGTTTACTTAATACTTATTTCAGCAAAATACCACCTCATTCAACGTGCAATCAATGGGGAAAAGGGTATGGGTGAAAAAAACTCGCCACTGCAGTGCACGTGAAGGGAAATAAACGACACTCTTAAAAAATTAATAAATTATGAATGTGAAAAAATGTCGCACATTTCTCGATGTTTTGAAAATTTGATAATATATGTAGAAGTGTCATTTTTAAAAGAAGGGCAGCATTTTTTGATGTCAGGGCTCAAAATTATAGTACTGGGGCATGCAGGATGGGTTTTCTAATTTGTGAGGGTAGCGGAGCGAGTTTTCTAATTTCTAAGGGCAGCGGGGCGGGCCGCCCTGCGAAAAACACCTAGGATGAACCCTGTTAATAATATTGTGACTTAGGTTTTTCAGTCTTTAATATCTAATGATAATGAAATTTAAAAGAATTTTAACAGTTCAATTTCATATTTTAATGTAGAACGTGCTTTATTATCTTTTTCGAATTACATTGGCTTAAAATATATTTGGACATTTTATTTTAGACAGTTGATAATTATTTTTATAAATAATAGAAATGTAATGTCAGTTTCTAGTCTGTTAAAAGGCAGTCGCAGCATTTTATACACTATATAATAAAATGAAATAATTTTTTTTATCAAATGGCCAGGCACTTGACTTCCATCATTCGCCTATACATCGGCCAGGACGTTGCCCCAGGCGCACCAGAGGGGGGGGGGGGGGTGGAACACACTGCGCTCAACAACACAACATCCATGCCTTACATGGGACTCGAACCCACAACGTGGCGGTCGAACAATCGCTTGGAAAAGCTCGCCTTGACTGCTCGACCACCGCATCGCCATAAAATGAAATATATAATGTCTATAAATATATCTTGTGTGTATATAAATAATATATTATATAAATATATTTTTAACAATCAAATTGTTACATGCCCTATTTCAGAAAAATTAAAAGCTGAAGTTGTGTTTAGTCTAAATTTGTGTAAGATAATCTGGAATATTTGTTAATATCGATGTTAGTTTGCATTCTGAAATTAAATTATTAAATTAAACAGAACCTTTCTTCTTAATGTATTTACATATATACTTTGCCAGATTAGAAATTATTGCTCATGTGCACTTTAATAAATTTAAGGTATTTTTATGAATTTAACAATGTAAAATGATTCTTTAATTTATATTTTTAGGTGACAGTTTATGATATTCACCCATGTCTTATAATAATTTTGTTGATGAATATTTTGTATAATATACATCACACACATTATTTTTTTAATGAAACTTTGTATATGTTGCCTCATTTTAAAGACATAATTTTTTTTTATTTTTCAGCTTCAGCCAACAATTGTCTGTGACGTGACAAGCATTCCAGACTCAATTCAAACATTCCAAACAACACAAGAAGTAGAGCACATTTCACAAGACACTGAATACATAGATTCACAAATATACATAGACTCACAAATATACACAGACATGCATTTCACATATACAACCAGTCACTCCAGATGTACAACCAAGCACTTCACACACACAAACAGGCACTCCCTACATACAAATAGGCACTCCAGATGTACAACCAAGCACTCCCCACACACAAATAGGCGCTCCAGATGTACAACCAAGCACTTCACACACACAAATAGGCACTCCACACAATACAAAAAACACACTGAAAAATGGAAAACGAAGGCGAAACAGGCCGTTAGTGCTTCCTGCCGAAAAAACACAAAGCCTTGTTGATTCCCAACAAGTGACAGCTCAAGCACTAGCTGATATTGCCTTGCAATTAGATTTATCTAACAGAATAGCAGAAGGCCAACTGAAGGCCAAACGACTTAAATTGGACTTGATTGAAAGAGATGTTGTAGCTAAAGAGAGAAGCGCGGCAGCTATGGAAAAAATAGCTAATTATTTAGCAAATTTAAAATAAAATATGTATTATAAAATAAATTGTCACATATTGTCTTTTCATGAATGCAGTATTATTTTTTATAGAGTTAGAGCATGAGCAAAGTTAAGCTCTAAGTAATATATATTTTCTTGCATATATTATTGTGTGTGTTTGTGAAATTGAGACAGGATGCATTGGCTTTAATCGGAAATTTTTTAAAATAATGTTTCAATATTAATCAAATAATGTTACTTGTGTGTTCTATTAGTAATTCACTATTTTATGGTTTTAAAAACTTCATGATGTGCAAATTTTCTTTGGAGTTGATATGTGATTGTTCTGATTAATTACTAAAAATTTATCCATTTTGAACATGGAATAGGTTTAGTGGTTTTGTATTGGTACTGATTATGTTTCAATTTATATATACTAATTGTTAAAGTGTCTGTCTGTTATGGTTTTTTAGGCACTTTCTGAATAGACTTGCAATTTAGTACACGGGTCAATTGTTCGATAAAAACCCCTGAAAAAATAACATTTTCTAAAAATGTTTTGTAGAGGATCTCGACATCAAAAAGTGAAATGATAAAAAAGCATGCTTTGCAATGAAATAGATTATTTAGTTGAAGTAATAAACTTCAACGTTTTTCCCGATAGGTTCCACTTGGCATCGGCGGATGACGCCACAACTGGTCACTTCGGTGAGCGGAGGTGGTTCCAACTGCGGATTCTGAGCTGTCCAATAGAATTTCAGGAGGCTAGCACTTGCCCACACATTTGACACCAGCGCAGTACTTGCAAATTATATCATTGCTGACCGCGGACATCATCACATCTGTTATGTACTTACAAATCTCTGTCTTTATCTCTTAACTTAATTCTTTTAATTGTTTAAATTCTTGACATCATAAACTTAAATCTAAAACTAAACTTAAATGTAAATGTAAATACTTGTATTAAATCTTTAATCTTAATTTTTATATATTCTTAACTTGTAGACTTGAGTTTTTTATAGTTGTAGAAATAGATTTCTGCGCCTATTAATTTTTTAATGTGGCTCGCTCTCGAGAATTTCTTGCCCTTCCCGCCCTTTCTTTTACAGCCGAGCAAGCATGTACCATTGCCAAGACAACATCATCACCAGACCAATCTCCAAATATTCAACTGACCAAATACTTCACGCCCACAGGAGTGGAGCGCACATGCTGACCATGCATATTGCTATTGCTAAAACTAACACCATACAGTCTGACATCCATATTTTCGATGTGGGGATGAGTCTCCTAGAGGCAGGCACCCCGTAACCTAATGTCTTGGTCTTGGAGATAGAAACCTCAAATCAAATTTGGTGTATGGGTAAATCGTTCGAAAGAAAAAATGTGTGCAATTTCAGATTTCCAATATTTGCTAGTTTAGGGGGGTGCAGCTTACTAAAATATTCGATTTGCCGAACAAATGAGAACCACCTCCTTCTAAATTTGATACAGGATTGAAATTTGGTATATGGGCTAATCATTTCATGAAATCACACAAGACTAAGCGTTTCACAAAAGCTCTAAGAAAAAACGCTCGAAAAGTGAAATTATAATTACTTTAATTATAAATTACTTTAATTATACTTATTATTACTTTAATTGTTGAAAAGCTGTTGCCATTAAGAAGTAATATTTATATGATTTAGCTTCCATTGTTAAAATACTGTTGCTATTTAAAAAATATTTAAATTTTCTATTTAAACAACTAAAATAGTATTAATTATTCAGCGCTTCTTTTAAATATTATTTCTTTTGAAATGGCAACAGCATTTACAACAAGGAATCTTATCCGGCTATCCAAATAGCTGTTTAAGTCCCCAGGACGAGTCGGAAGACATGGGTCTTCAACAAGGAATCCTAATTTTTCATAATAACGATTAATGAGTGGCAAGGGGAGACTATGAGCCACAATACTAGGGAAGTTTATATAAATAAGTCCCTAAAAAAGGAAATACCAAATACATTATAATTTTTTAATGCTAACACTTAACAGAAATATCAACTAATGTTTATTAGACAGAAGAAATTTTACTTTACGAACTACAAGAAAATTAATTTTAAGGCAAAACATCCTCTGCCATAATAGATAATGTAATTTCCATCTGTGGTTGATACTTAAGAATTTTTTCAAATTGATATCAAAATAAATTTATATAAAAAAGGAAGCTTAATAATTTGCTTAAGTTAGGTAATTTGTTGATAAAACTTCAGATTTTTAAACAGAAAATTCTGTAGATTATTAGAAAATAATTTGGAGTATTTTGGCACGAGATGGCAGTACAAGTTGCAAAACTTAGATATCCGCTTTGATTCAAACCGAAGACATTACATTTGCATAGCGTCTCTTCTACCGTCAAGCCAGAAGTATTATACCATTTCCTGTGAACTAAGAAATTACATGCTCTCAAACTTATAGTGCTATTTCAGGGTGTTATTTTAAAAGCAGAATATATTTTTAAATTGTTTTAATATTGTTTCAGAAAAGCAAAGGAAATGTAGAGAAAATATAGGGGATTTTATTTTCTAAATTGTATCGGACGTTTATTTAACGATTCTAGAGAGAGATAGTTACGTAATGTTCATTAACATAGCCGAATCATAATAGAACACTTATAGCACTGACGAATGTTATAAGAAAAAAAAAACGTAAAAGCCTCGACTCGAGAGGAAGAAAGAAGGGTGAGTCAAGGTCACTGTGAATTGGGTGCCAACTGGTCACTATTACTGTGAGCCCCCACCCTCATCAGCTCATCCAATCAATATCAAGGCACCCACTGTTTTCCGTTCTTACAAATGGGACATTTGAACGGGGGCATGGGATACAGTTATATGATGACAGTGCATGTTCAATTTTTTTTGCCTTCTAAACAAGAAATGTTGGTTGCGTTTGATACAATATATCATGGTTTTCAATTTGACAAAAATATTCCTGATGATGTATTTCATGGACTTAATAAATGTGAACACTTTTCTGATGAATTATCATCGAAACCTGTTGTGCAACCAGATATTAAAACCTTTATATTGAATTATTTTTTTTCGTCGAACCATCGACTTCGATATATGGAGGTTCTACTGTATATCGTTTGGTGATGTGATAAATAATTAACAGTTTTGAACGGCCTGAACTTGGGCTTCAGATTGCAAAATGCTTTTGAGCTTTGACAGAGTTCGGTATCCATTATTGTTAATACTTGTGTTATTGTTAGTACTGTTAGTAAATTTAGGTAAGATCATATATTTCTGTTAGGATGGTACTTGTGGATTTACTCTCAAGTAATGAATGGTTGTGTTTCTTAACATATTCTTGCTATCCATCTTAAAATTAAAAATTTGGATTGCACATTGAAATATTTTTGCTAGAAGAACAAAAATTAAAGAAAATATTCGATTTTAAATTATTTTTTAGCATTTAGAAAGTCAGATTCATTGTTGTCAGCCAAAGTGTCTTTCAAAGTGATAACGCTGGAGTATATTAATAAGGAAGATAAATCATGCATAAAGCATTGATTATGAAACACTTTCCAACTGAAATGCAATCAGCTGAATGTATCGCATCTCTAAAATACGAAAAAAATTTTAATTATCACAAAACTATAACAATTTATTTTACTTGAAAACTTCAAACTTCATTGAAAAAAATGAACTTTCAAATGACATCGAAATATAAATCAAATCGTCTGGCTCTGCATGTATTGAAAAAGGTAATGCTTTAAAATCATCTGCTTTTCTATGTAAAATTAATGGCTATTTCAGTCATATCACCTATATTCCAAAGTCCAGAGCTAAATAATTCTGAGTTAAAAAAAAATCATCAATTCTTATACAACTTATCTTACATCTTGATGTGTTTACATTCTCCATATGTGAAAGTTAGGCTTCGTTGTAGAAATGATCAAAGTTTAATGATCATTTAAACTAAAAAATATTGTAATTGTGTTGGTGCAGAATATAGATACACAGAAAATAATAAAAAAATAAAGCTGATTTAGGATGGATGCAACACTAAATCAAAATTTAATAGAACTTTAAAAATCACAATTTTTACTCTGGGAAAAAAGATGGCCATATTTTACTTTGATATGGGTTACTTGATCTCTTCATATTATATGAATGGACAGACAGAATAACCAAAGTCATAAACACTTTTAAACTACGTTTTAAAGTGTTAAAAATCAGCCTTCACAGTCAGCACATACACTGTTTTGATTGCTCAGTGGCTATCTAGAATATAATTTCATTCATCTCATTTATACTTCAGAATTTTGGGAGTTATATAGAGGAGGGTGGCATCATCTTCCTTATGTAAACTATGGTTTTAATAAATTTTAAAGGAAAAAATCACACTGGGTAAAAAATGAGGAGAATGGTATGGCCATTCTTTAAGGCTTT
Source organism: Amaurobius ferox (assembly GCA_951213105.1). Classification (NCBI taxonomy): domain Eukaryota; kingdom Metazoa; phylum Arthropoda; class Arachnida; order Araneae; family Amaurobiidae; genus Amaurobius; species Amaurobius ferox. The sequence continues at coordinate 26,928,847 of OX578144.1, forward strand.
CATCCTCGATTTTATATTATGGGAAACATTGGTCCAACCAAAGGGAAGCGTGATCTTGCTGAAAAATTATATCTGAAATATCCTTCAGTTATGGAATTATAAACAATTGTAACATGTACAGGTGTACATTTATTCTATGTTCGAAGCTGTATGATACCTAATGCTATCTATTATAAAATGCAAAACACTTTCTTAGTTGTTATATATTGTAAGAATTATTAAAATAAAACTTAATCAAATATTTTAATAATAAAATATCAAAACATATATTTATTTCATATGGTTTTTGAGGTATATATTGTGGTTGTTGAGACTCAGACCATCCGACCTACCATAAAGGTGTAAGGTAACTGTTTGGACGGCTGGGAAGTGCCACCCAATTTAGACCGCAATCCAGTGGGGGAGGCATTCACAGGGACCATACCATCCTTCCCTACCACCAACCTCTCGGAAGGACTTACGGACCCACATGTTTAACGTGATTGTACTCCGCATGAACACGGTGGCAGTTGTGGCAACGTGCAAATCCAGCGCGGAAACCACCGGGCTGCCACGCCCAAAATGTGCCATCAGCACGCGGTGTTCCCAGGTGGTCACCCACCCAAGTACTAACCGCTCCCGATGCTGCTTGACTTTGGGCGCGGTTAGTACTTGGGTGGGTGACCACCTGAGAACACCTCGTGCTGTTGGCACATTTGGGGCACGGCAGCCCAGTGGTTTGCACGCTGGTATATATTGTGGTGAAAATTTATATAGTATTTAGATTAAATAAATTGGGTTTGGGAGCTAGTGCAACAAAATCATGCATCCAACAAATAACTCACTTGCCGGATGCATGATTTTGTACACACTATCTCTCGAACAAAAATTATTTAATTTAATCTAAATACTATAAATTTCACCACATCTGTAAATAATTATAACAGTACAGTTTATATACTTAAATACTAATACTTCAAAATTTGGTAATACCGTTTTTATAAATAATTTTCATGAAAGATTATAAATAAACGTCAAAAAAGAACTTGGCACACAATGTTAAAGGTTTTTATTAAAAATAATTTCGTAAAATTATATCCCGAGCTCCTCTATCTTTTTGCCTGTGAGGTGGTTCAGGTGCACCAGTATTAAACAGGATATCATCATCATCATCATCCATCTCTGTACCTGTGATAATAATATTCGACTTTACACACATATTGTGTAAAACAGCACAGGCATTTATAATTCTAGCTGCCACAGGAGGTGTGTAATGCAGTGTCCTGTGGCGCAACAAACATCGAAAACGTGATTTTAATGTTCCATTAGTCCTTTCAACTACAGATCTGCCACGGGAATGCGATTTATTAAAGCGGTCTTCTGCAGATCCTTCCACTGCTTCAGGATATTGGGTTATCAGATTATACTGTAACGGGTAACCAGAATCCCCTGTTGAAAAAAATGAAAAATATTTGTCAAAATACATATTAAACAGCAAATTACAATTTCACATTTTCCCAAGGTACTCATTTAAAATTTAGCTAATATAAAATCTATTGTTAAAGCCGGTTTTTAGGCCATTAAGTTTTTAACAGATTTACACATTTTGATCATCTCTAAACTTGAATCAAACATTGTTAATGTTATTTTAAAATCAAAAGCTAAAATATAACGTTAATAACATACTGGGCAAGAGCCGTAGACAGTTTACCATTTTTAACATCTCGAGCATGTTCAGCTAAACAAATACAGACGGTACATTTAGTACTGCCAATATAGAATTTAAAGTTATTATCAGGCGATAAAAGGAAGACAACATACACCCCAGCCTGCCACTTAAAGTTCTTTTTTATCCTTATATTTATCCGAATGGATATGATTAAATAACATACTAACAGTTGCATGAGCTGGATTAAACTTAAAACTCGTGGTAATGTGATGTCTGTGAATGCAATATCTCACAAACAAATGAATTAATTTGATTCAAATTAGGTATACTTGACATAGTTAGTAAATACTGGAACTCTATTGATTATAAGCACAGTCAAAGAAAGCCACCTTGAATTATTATTTTTAAAAATATGATCAAGTTAGTTCATCACGTTAAATAAACCATCACTTTATACATAATTCATTATAAGAAAACTAATAATATATATTTTAGAGTGATGATATGAACCATTCTTTTGATTACACATTTTATAATACATTTACAAAAGACAGTCACGTAAAAATGAAGTATTATAAAAAAAAGTTAGCATTTCATATGCTACATTATACTAAAAGTTCCTTAATATAATTAATTTTTGTGGATTTAGTATGTTCTATTAATACAGAAAAAGTCCAATTTTATGTTTTAAAACTGATTTGCCAAATGTTAATTATTTTGCTTAATATTAATTAAATACCAATGTTATTTTGATTTGGACTTTGTATGTATGAATATATTTTATTTAGACAATAGTCTAAATTTTAATGTATAAGTTTTTTATTGTGGGCATAAATGAGAGTGAACATAAATATTTTTGGAATATATTTTTGGCAGACGAGCAAAGCAACACAGCTTACAATTGAGTACTGGATTTAATTAACAAATTAAAAAAGCAAATGAAGATGGAAAAGTTTAAGAACCGCTTCTGTAAAGTATATGTATTATTAGTACTAGATTCAACAAAATTTATCGTGTTAAATCATCAAAAGTTAGTGTTTGTTTATATTTTCTACCCATATGCAACCAACCAATCACAGCACAGCTTACATCCAAGTTCCCAATTTAATCTGAATCAACTAATTTCAAACATCTGGATCAACTATCTCAAAATCGATGATCTGAGGTGAACTCCGCTGACTAACTTTGATCAAGCTCAGTTGATCCGTCTTTAGTCTAATGTTGGTGAAACCAGACCTAAATGATGTAAAACAGATCAGAAAATTCGATACAATAATGGTGAAATAGATAAATAAAAAAATAATCCAATTGAAAAAACCTTACTAGCCAGCTACAGAAACCAGCCCAGTTATTTTTAAAAACAGTAGACCTTCCTACTTGTTTGCATATTAAGCAAATACTGCAAGTCACAACTAACGATACACAGTTTGATAATAGGATAGAAATTAAGTGGCACAGACTGCAGCACTCTATTCAGCCCCCCCCCTCCAATACATGCCTTCGAATGTCCCTCCATAGAATTGTCTATTATAAACCTGCCCTATATGCTCTCTAAATATAAAAATACTCATCAGTAAATAATCAGTAATTCATAAGCAGAGTGGTATAAAATTTAAAACTCTATAAACAAAAGTATTTGCCTAAAAAATTTCTGCAAAAATCTGCAGAGTCATATACGGTATATGCGCACACATGTCACACAAAAATATTGATTGTCTGGTTACCTAATTTATTTAGGTAATATTTTCAGGGTACTAGTAAATGGAAAAAAAAAAGGGGGGGGGGGAGGAACATGATTTACCAGAGTTAGATATATAATATAGTTTTTGAAAATGAAAGTAACAGTGCATATGCATTGCTCATAACAAAAAAAAAATTTAATAATTCTTAAAAATTTCTGCAATTCGAAAAACTTTCTGTGAAAGGTGTTCACATGTTCGTCTATATTCTGACTCTGTTCATAAGTAAGAATAACATAATTGATCAGCAAAGCCAGTATATATTCAATTTGAAGCACTAACTGTTAAAATTTAAAAAGTTAGAATAGTTAATTTTGTATTTTTAATTCTTAGTCAATTTATTACATTTGGTACTTGCCCCTAAATGTCGTGTCAGTTAGTCTGCGATAAATGGGATATCATAATGTTTATCATGTGTGTACAATCTTTAGAGTCAAAAGAAATTTTAAGCAAATGGTTAGGAGTTGAAAAAAGTTGCTGGTTAATTGTAAATATATATAATTTTTTTAAATTCAAATATCTGTGCCTCTTATTGAAGAGAAAGCGCAACTTTTTACTCCCATTTGCATTTTAAATCCCTGGATCAATACATTTTAATAGTGCAGATTTAATATACTTCTCAATTCTTCAAGAAAGTCAATTTTAAAAGTACTTAAAGTGAAAGATACTTTTATTTGGCATTTACACACATTTAAAAAAAAATAATATAATATTTATAAAACAATTAATATCTACCTAATAGCCAACCATTACAGTTTGCTAAGCATCCATATTCGAATGCATCATGTAGATTTGATGCTCGCCATATATAACTGTCGTGCACACTGCCTGGAAATCGTGCTGATATGTTCATAATAACTTGTTTCATATCACACACCTAGATGTAAATGATAACATGTTTTAAATTTTTTTACTCTAATAAAATGACTTGAAACAAATTGTCTAATAATAAGAAATTTTCTTACTAATTGAACATTAAGTGAATGAAAATTTTTTCTATTCAAATAATTTTTCTCTTTCTGGCTGTTGTTATCACTAGGAGCTATGATTGCAACATGTGTGCAATCAATAGCTCCTATAACACCTGGGAAACCACTATACACCATAAACTCCTGTTTCAGCATATCATGTTCTCTAAAAGTAAAAATATAATAATTCAGATTAACTTGAAAACATGTTATGGCTAAGAATTGGAAATGTCTAATTCTGGTTTTGATAAAAAATGAGTATACCTGTTTCGGCAATTACATATTTTGTGTGCAGTTAGTAAACATGAAATGTATTCTCATATGTGAATGAATGAATCTTGCAAGAATATGTTTTGCAAATGTTTTAATTATACAGCATAAAAAAAAAATTGCTAAAACAATTGCTTTAGAATTTTAAGTATCATATATGAGAAAATAGCATAGTATTATTATGTACGGCACTATGAAATGCCTTAAATTTGTATTTCTTTGTAAAGTATCAGCAAACTTAACTGAAATTTTGAAAGTATAAGCATCTACATGATATGCATGTACATCTAAATTCTACAGTATTTTTAAAAAGTAAAATATGTTTACATAAATGGATTCAATGATAAAAATTAATAAAACTAACTAGAAATTTTAACAATTTAAATACAATAACAAAATTAATTACAAGTATCTACATGTTAAGTATACTTTATAATACAAGGTAAAAACCTCTTTCCTATATATAAAATAATAAATAAATCAAATAAGCATTTACTTATTTGATTTCGGTTTTTGTAATATCTACTGATACTGTTTACTAAGTTTTTCTACATAAGTGATCAGAGTAAGAAAATATTGATAACTTCAAAATATTTAATTTCAACAAAATATCGATCTATAATGAAAATAATTTATGAATTACTTACTTTTTATCTACAGGAAATTTTATACACTGTTCCAACAAAGTGTTGTTTATAGCCTCTGATACTTTTATGACACAGTTGCTAACACTCTGTTGGCTTACACTTAAATTTATGTCATTTCCGACACATTTTTGATAGGATCCAGTGGCAAAAAATCGAAGAGCACAAAGAACCTGAAATTTTTAAAATTGGTCAGCAATAAAAAGATTTTTACACGTTTACAAGTAAACAAACTTTCAAGCATGCGGTAACCTTCCGAAAACATACGTTTATTAAGACTTTTTAAAAAAAAGTAAAGATAAATGAACACAGCATTATTCTTAAATTAATATATTACTTAAATTAAATTATTACTTACTTTTGTCTCCACTGAGAGGACATTTCTTCTTGAAGTTCTTGGCTCAAGTTCCGGGCGTAGTACTTCCATTAGTTCTGCCACTAAATGTTTATTTAGTCGGAACAGAGAAATAAATTCATTGTCAGGCAATAGGAAAGATTTTATTCGTTCTGGCCGAATAATTCGATTTATTAGAGTTTGTCTGGATTCCTCTTCTAAAAGAGCAAGTGTTATGATAGGCACGATAGCAGACATCTTGAATTTGTGACTTTTTTCCTACGTAATTCAGATTTCACCGTCTCCTTAGATGGTGGAATTTCCAGGGGTTTTTACGTACCTTTCGTATAACTTTACGTACCTTCATAAGACTTCGTGGTACCACATTTCGTAAAATTTGATTCACGTGCGGAATAACCGGTTATTACGTACCCGGGTTGATTTACGATGTGTTGGTGGTAGAGCCCCAGGACGGAGCGATCGCTCCAGGGTGCCGAACAAGAAGGGAGCGGCTTGCATATTGAACATATTTTTGACTAAAGACTATATTATCGGAAAGGGCGCTCTGAAATTATTTGCTTCAGAGCGCCAAAAAGCTATTTACGCCACTGCCCAAGTACATCTCATTATTAACCGATTTTGTGTATTTCAAGGACTTGAAATACCCAGATAGGAATAATCTCACATTTAAACTTCTAACAAAGAGAAAAAAGGACTACTAATTTGAGTGAATGATGAAGGACGTTATGACGTCCAAAAGCGCTCTGGCCTAATTGTAATATTGTTTTAACGTCTTAAATGGCACCTTATTAAAAATACTTTTCACTCTAAAAAAAAAAATAACCTTAGAAAGACTGACTCTAAAAATACTTTTTACTCTTCTTTACTGATTTATAATTCAGCATTTTATGGTTTCAAAACAGCTGAGAAGCGACACTGTCATGCTGATCAGAAGTTGCATTTGGATCTGAAATCTGAAGGATGCTTCACTGATATCTCATCTCAGTACCTCTCGCTCGACATACCTAAGAATTTCAGTTTTACAATTTTTCAATTTGCCAGATAAGATAGCCATCATTTTCGTAGCTCAGCCAGATTTTATCTTTTAATATATGATAAAAATTTGCAACTCGTCTAAATTGTATACAATAAAACGTGTTTGTTCTCAAGGATCAGATTGAAGGTTCTGGATTTCGTAGTTATATTGCGACGATATTTGAAGAATTTTTAACGATGGCTTTGCTCAGACTGATTTGCAAAAATTTCTTAAATTGTTACGTCTAGCTTCTAAAGATTGTATAATTTATTTACTCGTGTGAAAATGCATATGAAATAATTCACATCTATCGTAAAATCATCCAAATCCATAGCTCGCTTGGCATAATCCCTAATTTGATTCCCCCCCAACCCCCCAATTTTAAGGTGGGTAAGGGGATAAAACTTACAATAGAATATTTCCTGGACCCAGCCAAAAAAAAAAAAAAAAATTATCCAAATTCATCGTATGATTGAGGCGATATAAGTTAGAAGTTTGTATTGGAGTTTTCCCTTTTATATAGAAATTATTACGAATACATAAAATACTTCTCGGCATGTCATCTCTCCATGGGAAGAAAAGCAACATGTACAGACAACCATTGCTATTATTTGAAGGCCCGGGTTGCTTGATCTGTGAACGTGGACCTAAATTTGACGAAATATCGCTAAACTAGCGATTTTTTAGGAGTTTTAGAATCATCCACTCGAATTTTCTCGATTGTTGGGGTACTTTTCGAGATACGCCAATTTTCTAGAGATTGCTATGGAAAGCATATAAGCGAATCATCGTTGAGTTGGACAGTTAAAGTGAGTTGAAGTAAGTAATACGAGTCAGTGTTTTGGAAACATAATCTGCTATATTGTAAATAGTTGAGCATTTAATTGCTGTTTTTTTGTACCTAACAATTATATTATTATCTCGTACGATAGCCAGAGAGTTACTAGCTATGCATATATTGTTCCTGTTTACGCCTGTTTTTTTTTTTTTTTTTTTTTTTTTTTTAATGAAGTGAAAGTTATCTGAAAATTCGGATTCACCATTGTATCCTGTGAGTACCACCCACGGTTGTGGAGGATACGTCGTAACAATATGGAGTCAAATGTAACCACCGGCATTATTAAGCTGTTGCCAATTTAAAAAAATAAACTATTAAATAAATTTCGGGAAATATTTTAAAAGAATAATTTTGGTACGAAATCTTAAAGATAGATCACTTCTTAATTCCGATAAGGATTGTGATACAAATAGAATCAAACTCCATAGAACATGAATGCAAGAGTAGTCAGTCGAGTGAATTTTCATGCTTCAATTTATTTTGTTTTCTCTGGTACTGATTATGATACAAACGGAGTTAAACATGAATATGATTAAATTTACAAAGTTTTATGTCAACAATTCTTTTTATATTTTTGCACATAAGTTTTTACCTCTAAATACAAATATATATATATATATATATATATATATATATATATATGTTGCACATTCCCACTATTATTTCGGAGAGAAAAAATTATTTTAATCAAACTTATTTTTAGCATGTACAAAACTGCACGGAATCATTAAAAATTATTAGTTATTCGATAAAAGAACTTGAAAAAAACTGATTCGATGATCGGACGATTTTCGAATCAAAATATTTAATATTCTCTTATTTTAGCAACATGTATTGTAGCAGAGCAGAATGTATTTGTAACAGGTTCCAAACTTGTCCTCAGTCGAATAGATTTTCACGCTTCAATTTATTTTGTTTTCTGGTACTGATTATGATGCAAACGGACTTAAACATGAATTTGATTAAAATTGCAAAGTTTTATTTCAACAATTCTTTATATTTTTGCACATTAGTTGTTACCTCTAAATACAAAAAAATATATGTTGCACATTCCCACTATTATTTCGGAGAGAAAAAATTATTTTAATAAAACTGATTTTTTAGCATGTAGAAAACTGCACGGAATCATTAAAAATTATCAGCTATTCGATAAAAAAACGTGAAAAAAAAACCGATTCGATGATCAGACGATTTTCGAATCAAAATATTTAATATTCTCTTATTTTAGCAACATGTATTGTAGCAGAGCAGAATGCAGTAATAGGTTCCAAACTAGAGTATTCCAGTCCTCAGAAGAACAAAGACAAATTTTAAATTTTAAGTAAGCAAGATATTATATAATTCTAATTGTATTTTTTTTAATATTTGATTTTATATTAAATTTTTTTCAAATTTTACTTTAAAATTTATAATTTACATCGATGCATTCAAAAAGAATAATTTTTTGAGTGCAATTAATGACTATCTCGAAATCATTAAATGCCAATTAATAAATGTATTACTTCCGATAAAGAATATGTATACATAATAAGTAACATTTCATATAGTGTATAAAATCGATCATTATAAAAGTATAAAATCGCCATAAATCGTATATTGTATATAAAATCGACATAATTCTTATATCCTATTATTAAAAATCAGAAATCTGCAATACTTATTGGAGTATTCCAAAACTATCAAATTACAATAACAAAGAACTTTTAATAAACATACTTTTCAATTTCGGTCTTCAATTTTTAAAATGCAATTTTTGTTTACAGAATTTGTTTGAAATGCATAATATTATTATAGAAGATAAGAAATAAATTGAACAATTGTAATATGTTGAGAGTTTTGGGAAGATAATGATAGTTCTTTCTGTTTAAGTATTAAACCAAAATAGCTTTTAGTATAAAAATTATATTTTTTAAAATTTGTCTGGTTTTTATTTTAGTATTAAGCCTTGTTTTCGTGCAAAATGATGAAAAATATTCTAAAATTATATTTAAGAATGTTTTGTGCTGATATATATATATTGTTTTTTAATATTTCCTTCTTATCTAATTCAAACAGCATAAATTGAACATTTTTATTTTCAAAAATGACTTTCATAAAAATAATTATAGGATTAAAAATTAAATCGCTCAAAGTGCTGCAAAAATAGCTACAAAATAAAAGCTCAGGTAAAAACACAGCATAAAAAAATCTGATGTGGGCAGCACATGACTTTCCCTGCAGGCTCTAAGTCATATTTTCTTTATTTCTTTAATAATTCATTAGATGGAGTTTAATTGCATCAAATAACACTAAATTTGCATTTTTAATTCAAATTTTGTTTTTATTTGGTAATTGGACATTTTTCCAAAATCGGCGTAACAAAAACGCAAGAAATCTCAAATATCTTGAGAATGGTTAGTCCTAAAGTATAATGGAGTGTGTTATATTCTTTTCCTCATCAAAAATTGCGTATAAAACAAGAATTTAATTGATACATTTGAGCATACGTAGTTTTTTGTTTTTTTAGATTTTGGCGAATTTTGCGGGCCTTTTCGTAAAAAAAGGCAGGTTGTTCATTTCCGAATCGTACCAAAATCTAATCAGCACCAGAGTCTCCTACAAGTAACTTATCTATCAAATTTTGTGAAATCTGGTAAATTAGTATTTTAGCTAGAGTGGATACATGAAATTTTTACGGGTCATTTCGCAAAAAAAGGCGGGTTCTGTTTTTACGAATCCTAACAAAAAGTAATCAGCACCAGGGTCTCACTCAAGTGACATACCTACCAAATTTTATGAAATTCGGTGCATTAGTTTTTTTTAGTTAGAGTGGATACATACATTGCACAGACAGACACACACACACAGACCTCATGCTGAAAATAGTTTTTTCGTATTCTAGAGGTCTCGAAACGTGTAGATCCGTCGAAAACTCGAGTTGTGACTTTCGGCATGATTCCAATACTTTCCCTATACTTTACCATGTATTGCAGGGAAAGCAATAAATTGATAACGGGATCAACTGGTTTCCTTCAGGATGAAAGGTCAAAGCAGCAATTACTCCAACAAATCCAAGGAAACAGATACCCGTAGTTCATCTGTCTTCTTATGCAGAAGAAAGATGCTGTTTATCGCTTACATAATCTGTTGATATTGTTACTAATTTGTTTTACACTATACTTTTAACGAAGTTTTTACTTTTTGTAAGTTAAAGGGCTGAAAAATATTTCTCCATCAAAATGCAGAATTCGAAAGTTTTCAATAAAGAGTGAAGTTGCTCCATTTACTTCACCATTTGTGTCATGTGACGTCACGCTTAATATATTATCTACTATACCAAAGCTTCTCAATATATAAGGGCACTACCCTACACCAATGAGTAGGAATATTTCTAAAAAGGTCAAATGTGTGGTCATATTTTCTACATATTAGCAACCTACTACAATAAGTCTGACGTATACAGAGAAACATCTGTTCACTTCTGCCTACCTTTCTCTAAAACGTTTATATTTTCAAATGTTCACCCAGAACCTTTTGCAGCTGCCTTTCCAAGAGCACGTATAACTAAATTAAAATCGCATAGCAACCAAAGTAACGTATTTGAGCAATATGCACCATACCCATTTTTACTTTCCCTACCATACATGGTATGGAATAGGGAAAGTATTAGAATCGTGCCGAAAATCGTAACTCGAGTTTTCGACGAATTTACATGTTTTGGGACCTCTAGAATACGAAAAAATTATTTTTAGCGTAACGTATGTGTGTGAGTGTGTCTGTCTGTGTAATGTATGTATCCCCACTCTAACTCAAAAACTAATGGACCAAATTTCATAATATTTTATAGACAAGTCATTTGGGGATTACCCCGGAGCTGATTAGATTTGGGTACAATTCGAGAAAAGGAACAATGCTCAAATGCTTGTTTTATACGTAATTTTTGACGAAGGTAAGAATAAGGCCAGCCCCATTATTTTAGGACTAGCCGTTCTCGAGATATTTTAATTTTTTTTTTTTTTTTTGCTACGCCGGCTTTGAATATACTAAAATTATTTTTAGCGTAACGTATGTGTGTGAGTGTGTCTGTCTGTGCAATGTATGTATCCCCACTCTAACTCAAAAACTAATGGACCAAATTTCATAATATTTTATAGACAAGTCATTTGGGGATTACCCCGGAGCTGATTAGATTTGGGTACAATTCGAGAAAAGGAACAATGCTCAAATGCTTGTTTTATACGTAATTTTTGACGAAGGTAAGAATAAGGCCAGCCCCATTATTTTAGGACTAGCCGTTCTTGAGATATTTTAATTTTTTTTTTTTTTTTTTTGCTACGCCGGCTTTGAAAATACTTCCAGTTATCAAATGAAAACGAAAATTGAATTAAAAGTGCAAATTCAGTGTCATTTCAAATAATCATGTGTTATTTTGTGCAATTAAACTCAATTTAATAAACTCAATTTAAAGAAACAAAGAGAAGATGAATTTGAGTCTGTAGGAAAAGACACGTGTTGCTGACATATTTTTTTTCCTGCTTTGGTATTAACTCATTATTTCTGAATTGAATTTTATTTTCTTTACAAAAATAATATATGATTAGGAAAATTATTGTAACAAACAGTGAAATCGCTCAAGAGGGGAGCCATACCCCCCCCCCCCCAGGAACCCATCGGAAACCATAGAAGTTCAGAGAAATAGGAATTAAAATATCCCCCCCCCCCCCCCCCTGTCCTCTATTTTTTTCTGGCGAAACTAATAAGAAGGCCGAAGATTCGAATTCGAGTTTTTGATAAATCGACACGTTTTTAACATTTAGAACAGGAATCGACAATTTTTTTGGCAATACGTGCTTGTGTGCGTTTATCTGATAATGCATCAGATGTAGCTATCCTTTGTACTCAATTTGACAGGACTTCATTCCTGATTATTTGACAGGATTTCACGAAATTTGACAGATTACTGAACATGAGTTAATTCAGGGCTGGTGGTGTTAAAAAAAAAAAAGAATAGACGTGATCATTTGTTTCGAAATGATTCTCAGTAATCGGATAAAAGGTAATAAATTAATCGGCTGGCACTATAAAATACCTACATTTTGACATAACGTTTAACACAATAAAAGAAACTACTCCAATCACGCTAGGGTAAACTTTTCTCAAGATTATTAGTTTTCTTGAAATTTTGACAAGTCATTTAAAAATTCCGAAGTCGCAAAATGGAAGAATCTGATGTGTCCAACATATGACATTCTCTGGAGATTAACACATTTCGATACTGGGAAAAGGAGAGTTTCCTTATAACTCGAGTTGACATTTTGCTGTTACCGATTACCAGTACTACTGTTATTGCTGGTACCATTAAAAAAAGCAATTCAATTTTTATGGAAATCATTTTATTCTTTCTATAGATATCGTGCTTCCACGGAGAAAGGTGAAATTTATAATATCTTAGTATCTTTGAAACTGCTCGCGATAAATCCTAAATAACAGTGTCCATCTATTTCTGTACATTTTTCTATTTACTTACTCATTAATTCGTTTGATAATAGTACGCGTATTTTATTTATTTATTTTCATTTTAGATAATAAATTTTCCATTTGAATAATGATTTTTTCCATTTTAAGCAAAAAAATATCTTGAGAACGACACCATGTTAAATTCCCAAAAAATAATATTATTTGCTTTTAAAAGTCTTACAGTCAGACGACACACAGACATTATTTAAAAAAAAAATATATATATATATATATATATATATATATATTCGTGTTCATGGATGCAACAAATGTGTCAATCTATTCAAATCTGAGAAGGGGATTTTTTACTTTGCACAATACCTTTACATATATTATATGCACTGAAGGGAAATAAATGTTTACTTTCCCTATGTATACAGTATAATGTATATAGAGACTGGATCAAAAATTTAAATTCGAGTTTTCCAAGGAAGAGCATGTTTAAGACATTCCTGAACTCTAATCGAACAGTTTTAAGGTAATATCTATATGTGTGTATGTATGTTAGTGTGTTTATCCGTGAGTCTGTGGATGCGACATCTCATGAATAAATGAAGCATTTCGAACATAATTGGATGCGATTATTGTAATCGGCGGATACTGAAACCCTATTTGTTTTCGAAGGCGATCGAATGTTTGGAAGAACCCCTCCAAATTTCGAATACTTTTTGAAAACTGACAAAAAAAAAACAAAAAAAAAAATCAGAACCTTCAATGCTGTTACATAAATAATCATTTCTTACGTTATTTTTCTTTAGAAAATTATTGACACAAAATTTAAAACGCTAGCATGTGCCGTATTCGGGATTGAAAAATTGCTGTATTACGGGCAACGAGCTTATATACATGTATATAATCTCGTTGATTACGTAGCTCAAGAAAAAAAAATATCATTGCCAAACGAAAATTCGAAATACTGAAAAGAACAACCTAGGAGGAGGGGGTAACAGTAGTAGGATTCAATACACTTTCTCATTCTCAAAATTCTAAACTTAAGTGCCCTGTGATTAAAAAAAATCTGACGTGGGCAGCATATATAATGCAATGAATTTATTAATTTCACGTTGAAAAAATTACGTATAAAATGTACGAAAAAATATTTTTAATGTTGAGTTGCACATTTGGTGCTTTTCTGGATGGCAACATGTAAAACTATTTCGAGGTACCCAGTTAACACACACACACACACAACCATAACATACACACACATGACATATGCAACACAGACATCTCCTCAAAAACGATTGATTCGACTTCAGGGATGCTTGAAACGTGCTCGTCCGTCGAACACTCGAATTGGAATTTTCGACCCCGTCACGATACTTCCTATATACATTTTACTATGTATATATGGAAAGTAAAAATCTAATGTGGGCAGCATATGACTTTCTCTACATAATGCAAGTACTTTGCCTCTTTCAATGCAAAATAATAATATGGACAAGATCCACAGCACAATGCTTTTAACGTTGAAAAGTACATTGACATAGGATCTTTTTCTGAATGACAACATGTAAAATTATTTTAAAGTACCCAATTCACTTATATTTCGCTCAAATATAACTTGACAATTGGAAATAATGCTAATATATGCTAATCAATAGGCTTCATTATATTAAAGCTAGGATAACCCCCGTTATAAGACGGGATAAAGTTGCAAAAAAATTTCTCAGATCTGCTATTCACTACCATTACTATACCATTCGCATGACGCAATTAATCTACGCTTCCTTAGACACTCTAACAACGGACTAGGAGTACTATATATCCTCTGAATGTATTGTACATTTTTATTTGGTTTTGAAGCCACATTTATTGGTTATCTTGTATTTTATGATCCACTGTCATTTATGTATTTTGTAATTAAACTATTTTTTTTTTAAATGTATCTTTAAAGAAGATCAGTATATAAATTTTGTCTCACTGTTGTGGCTGCGTGTATAAAAGTTCATGTCCGTCACTCAACAATTTACTTTGCCACTGATGAAGGACATAGTGACGTCCGAAAGTGCTCTGGATTTGTAATTTTAAGTACGTCTTAGATGGTGTTATTATTAAAGACATTTTAATTTGCCAAATTCGGTTGTCTTTATTTTATTTTGAAGCTTTTTCTTACTTTCACTCGAAATATCTTCGAAACTATGAAATATAGATATACATATTTTGTTGCTTACTATTTATAAGGAAATTTCATTTCTAAATCCATATTTATTTTTTTAAAAACCTCTTATAGTTTTCGAACAATCATCTTGTCAAGTTGAAGAAGATTGAAAATTTTTCGTTTTTCAAGTTTATAATGCTTATATACCTTAAAAACTAAAAGTGATAGCTATAAACAATAAGCAGGAATTTGTAGCTCTTTGATGATCCTGCAAGTGTATATAATTGGATTCTGTATCAAGTTCTTAGTTTTCGAAGTACAGTGGTTATTATTTCGATAGTGTATCATTTTAACTTGGGTTTTCAAATGGGTGGGAAAGCTGCATTTTGTAAAATGTCTTGATTGTTGCAGATCAATAACTTGTGTTCACTTACTCCTTTGTGAATTATTGGTGCACAAGGACAAGCTATTTCTTTTTGTTTGAAAAAAAATAGGAAATTAAATGAATTTGGGGATTTTAAAGATGTTTAATGCCTGATGAGGTTTGAACAGAAATGATGGAAATATACGTATTCAAGTAAGTATTTATGTGCCGTTAGGCAAGTTTGCAGATTAACTTGAATATAAAATCTCATCGGGTATATTGTAAACGTTTAATGTATATACTGCAAAGCAAATTAGTTAAATAATTCGATATTTTGAGGTGAAGTCTACGGTCGGAGTTTCCAGATGAAATCGGGGCGAAAACTAAAAGTGTAAGTTAGTATGTAGTTAGCTATAAACAGTTAGTGAGTAGCTTCTAGTGCTTTGAAAACCTGCAAATGAAACAAATGAGTCTGAAAAAATCGATTGAACTTTTCTGGAGTTTTATTTTATAAAATGTTATTCATACAAAACCATCGTGGCTCCATTGGATAGACGCCGCCACCGATTTTTTCTTCTATCTCGTTCTGTTGCCGAGTGCTTGTTCCTAACTTTTTCAATTCTTCACAAGGGCGCTGCAATTACTTTCATTCGATGGGGCATAGCCACTTTACTACAGTTAGACCTAACGCGTGCACTTAGGGGCATTTCATTCAGAAGTTATTTGTGTGCTGTATATAAATGTTTTAAATTTTCGCTAATTTTTATACTTTTTATTTACAAATTAGCAATGTAATAATTTGCAATTTAAAATCTTCGATTAGACACAGCATATGAAAGCTGAAAAAATGTATTAACCTGTTTCAAAGACAGAAAAAGAGCCTTTTCGCCCAGACAGAGCACCAGTACCAACAAATGTAAGGTCGTGTCTTTGTTGGTACTTGTGTTCTATCTCCGTTATTCTGACGAAGAAGGCTCTTATTTGCATTAGAAACCAGTTACCTTTTTTTTTTCAGATATTTATATGCTGTGTCTAATCAAAGTTTTAACTTTACAGAGTTTTTCAGACAGCATCATGTGCGTAATTTTTATATTTGCAGTAATATAATTTGAGTTTTATTTTGCATAAAGTATATTAAGTATTAAAATGTAACTTTTAAAAGAAAATCGAAATCTGACTGAATTTACACAATTAAAAATTTCCTCTCAAACTTTCGCCAAAATATGGTGCAATCTACAGAATTTTTAGAAATTGCACTATAAAATGGTAATACTAAAATTCTCCGTAAACGCGGAAGTGCCATACATTTGTGCAAATAAAAATTCGGATTTTAACCATACCGAAAACAAGCTATAATATAAACCTATATTTGGAGCTGCTCACTAGCCAATTGGAGATGGAGCTTCCGGAACATGCGCAGTAAATCCTTTCGTATTATACGTCGACGCCATTAATATTTCTGTTTACAAGGATTTATTCCAAAATTTTAAGGTAAGTTATTGCTTGATATTTTAAATATTTTATTAACACTTTACAACATAGTTGAAAAGTGTTTGTTCATTCTGTCTGTCTGTCTGTCCGTTAGCACGATAACTGCCGTAAAAATGACTTTATCAAAATGAATTTTAGTATGTTTTTCAGACGGTCTGTAGGACCTATGGGAATATAAATAAATAATATCACCCAATTAGTTTTTTATTGAACCCGGGTTGAAAAAATGAAATACATTGAACCCTATGGGACCTAATTTTTCAAACATTTTTTAAGCAAATTTAAAATTCACAAATTGCTTCGAAATTCTTAGGAAATACTCACATTGCCCCCTAAAATATATAAAAAAAATTTCAGTAAAATATGTTGGGTAGTTTTTTAATTAAAAATTATTTAATAAAGGGAGAAAAACAAATTCAATTAAATTCTGACTTTTGGGATATCCTCCAGAAAGAAAAAAGATATATATTATATAATAAATATCTTTCCGACAGTTCAACTATTTTGTACATGAGAGAGGCTTCATATTTTAAAATAAGTTTGGTAGATAACAATTTTTCAATTTTTTTAAAATTTCATATAACTCTTCATGATATACTTATTTGATGGCATTTTTAATGCACTTTCCTACGTCCTACAGAGTTAAAATTTGGTACACAGCTTAAATTTGTAGAACATTTTGTTCTACAAGAATTTGGTGGATCTTTAAATATAGATCCTACATTTTTTTCGAAATGGCCTGCAAATGATCCCCGTTCACTTCTATAAATCATTGTTGCAATGTTGTTAAAAATTCTGATGTGAGCAGCACATGTCTTTCCCTGCAGACTCATATTCACGTTCTCTTTATTTCTTCAATAATAATTTCAATTTATCTGCACAAAATAACAGCCATAAGTATTTTAAATGACATTGAATTTGCACGTTAAACTTAAATTTGGTTCTCATTTGATAGCTGGACTTATTGTCAAAGGTGGCGTAGCGAAAACGCGAAAAAACTAAAATATCTCAAGAACGGCTAGTCCTAGAGCAATGGGGTTAGTCTTATTCTTTTTGTTGTCAAAAATCACGTATAAAATAGCAATTTAATTGATATAGAGCACACGTAGTCTTTTATTTTTATATTTAACGATTTTTGCCGGCCATTTCACAAAAACAGCCCGTTCCTTTTTCCCGAATCGTACTAGAATAACCTACAAGTGATTTATATACCAAATTTTGTTAAATTTGGTATATATATATCACTTGTAGGTTATTGAAATATTATACACTAAATTTTGTTAAATTTGGTCCATTAGTTTTTCGCTAGAGTGGATAAAGACAATTTCTGCCGGCTATTTCGCAAAGAAGGCAGATTCTTTTATTACGAATCGTATTATAATCTAATGAACATCAGGGTTTCCCACAAAAAACTTACCTACCAAATTTTATGAAATTCTGTCCATTAGTTTTTTAGTTAGAGTGGATGCAATATCCTCACAGACACACAGAAAAACACACAGATACACCGTTACACACACAGACGTCTTCCTAAAAATAGTTTTTTCGTGTTCTAGAAGTCCCAAAACGTGTAGTTCCTTCGAAAATTCGAGTTCCGATCTTCGGTACGATTCCAATACTTTGAATACATACACACACACACACACACACATATTATCTATGTATCTGTGTATTATCTGTGTATCTAAATTCCGTGCCTACGCAATTACAATAGTTGTGATTTTAAATGATCCCTAAACTTTTATTATTTCTTCAACGAAGCCTAATTTTAACTTATGCAGAATGCAAATATCTCAAGCGATTGTAAGGTGAGTTACATAAGAGTTGCTGAATTTTTTTCACACAAAATTATTTAGCTCTGGAGTCTGGAATACAAGTTATATGAATGAAATATTTATTGTGGTCTTGCATAGAGAATCAGATGATTTATATTGCGATAGAGTTTTAAATATTTAAGTATAATAAATTACTGTAGTACTGTGATAATGTAAAAGATATCACCACTGAATGCATCACATTTTTGAGAAATTTTAAATGAAATTGCATTTCAGTTGGAAAGTGTTTCATAATCAATGCTTATGCATGATTGATCTTTCTTGTTTACTTATATTTTTAATCAATATTAAGTTTTAATCTTGTTCGACGTTGAAGATAATTTCCGTAAATTTGTATTTATCAAAGTTAGTAATTTTCACAAACTTCGTCACAATTATTGCAGTTTTACACTTAAAAAATATATGTTAAAAGAGAAACAGACACATCCTGTAACTTTTCAGCATTAAACTCATGTTAAAATACATTTTTTTAAATGCTTCTGCGTTCTAAAGTTATTTTTTTGTATGTAACAATAAAAATATGTTAAAAACTATGTAATGTTTTCTGGACTGTCGTGTATTTACATGGCTGCACTAAAAGAAAATTATTTGATTATTTTAATTTCACATTAGATTCAGAAGTTACATATTTTAGTAGTGCACGATATGTTTCGCACGCGCAGATGTTTTCATGACAGATGTTTGAAGGAATTCTGAGATAATACAATCTCTATATTGAAAAAAAAAGTAGCTGCCACCGCCACCGCTGTTTGGCAAATTTCGCGTTTCTCAAGTTTCTCTGCCATGTAGCGCAAAATCTATAGCATACAAAAATATGAAATTTGGTACATTTGTAGAGAAATATTAGGGGAACACACTGATATAAACCGTTTTTCGATTTAAAATTTAGTTTGGGAAATATTTAATATCAAAATCAAAGGAAGAGTTTCTGAGTTGCGAGTTTGCGTGCTGGACAGACTAGCAATGACAAGACATCGAATTTTTGGTGGCATGTACCTACATAGTTGAATTTTTGGTGGCATGTACCTCCATAGTTGAATTGAAAAATGGCTGTTTCTCAGTTGGCGCGCAATACTCTCCACCCTCAGCGTCCCTTGCAGAAGATCTTTCAGAGTGGGAACATCTACCTAACATCAACTTATCAAATCTTCTCTTCTCTGGAGACTTAAATGCACATGGGAGAGATTGGGGCTACTCATCCAATGATGCAAGAGGTCTTCTACTACAGGATTTTGTTACTCAACATCAGCTAATACTCCTCAATGATCCATCCAGTACTCCAACGTTTGAAACTTCGAGAGGGAAGGGATGGCCTGACATCTCTCTATGCTCACTTAATGTATATAACAAAGTACAATCCTGGAAAGTCGATGAAACTCCTAGCTTGAGTGATCACAGGTATGTGATAATTACACTGACGAAAGACGTTGAGATGAAATCGAAAAGACGCTATAAAACAAAATTTTCTAAACACACCGCTCTTAGGAGGCAGCTGTTGCCACAGAAGATTCCCTTGAGCCGCCAATTGCAAGAAGCAACTACAGTCGTTACCGTAGAGAAATTTGTAGAAGAATTGACTGATCGTATCCAAGCAGCATGTGACAAGGCATATAAGAAAAAAAAATATATCCCATGAACCAAAACTCAAGTGGTGGTCTTCTCTGCTCAATTGTAAACGAAATCGTTTGAAAGCTTTCTACAATAGACAAAAACAATATCCAACTGAACTTAACATTCAACAATACAAAAGGGAGAGAGCTGTATATAAAAAAATCCATACTACAAGCAAAATCCGAGGCATGGAAAGCATTTTGCACAAAAACCAGTAAGAAGTATGGGGTAGCTTTCAAAATGGCCTACAACAAATCATTCACAACGGAAGAAGCTGCCTATGACCTAGTACCGCAAGCAATAAATTTGGATCGAGAGAATGTGTTACAACATCTTGCAGATTCTCTTTTCATTACGAAAAGACCAACCCTGACAAATAGCACTTTTTCTCGAATGACAGAAGTAAGCACTTCCGACAATTTCCCAGACTGTCTTTCAGTAGCGGAAGTGAAAAGCGCACTTTATTCACTTAGCTCTAACAAGGCCCCCGGAATAGACAGTATCGATATGCGAATTCTGAAAGAAGTGTTTAAAGTCATGCCAATAACGATAACAACATTGATGCAAAAATGCCTATCTCTGGGATATTTCCCAAAAGTCTGGAAAATTGGAGAAGTTATTTTCTTTCTGAAACCTAACAAGGATCCAACCCAGAAGCGTTCATATCGGCCGGTATGTCTTCTACCAACTTTGTCAAAAGTATTAGAAAAAATTATTCATAGGAGAATGGTACACTTTCTAGAACTGAATGGTCTTATGAGCAAGCATCAACATGGCTTCCGAGAGGGTCACTCTACTGAAACAGCACTGGCATATGTCCTGTCATGCATAGAAAACAATATATCCGAGAGAAACTACACTGCCTTAGTATCATTTGATATACAAAGTGCATTTGATAACATGAACTGGTCCATCTTATTAAAACAATTACAAAAGATAAATTGTCCATTTTATTTACAGAACATCATAAGTAGTTATCTGAAAGATAGGGCAATTAGACTTAATTCAGGAACAACTTGGAAAGATATTCAAGTCTACGGGGGATGTCCACAAGGCTCTTGCTTAGGACCCTTACTTTGGTCAATAATGGCTGATATCATCCTTAATAAATTCAGTATTCCAGGAACACAGCTTTCGGCGTACGCAGATGACTTTATGCTAGTATCAGGAGGCAGTTCACGTAGACTTCTGGAAGATACAACTAATGCCGGCATAGAAACATTTTCAGATCTTTGTGAGGAGCTCCAACTATCAATTTCATCAACAAAAACTTCAGCTTTAGTGATAGGAAAACCATCTCAATTAAAACGAAAGCCTATCTTCAAGATTAAAGGTGTTAGCATACCAAGACCAAACCAAATCAAGTATCTCGGAATTATAATTGATAAACATCTATCGTGGATTCCACACATAGAAAACCTGCGAATAAAGATTGGCTGTCAAATTCATAATGTCAGAAGACTAGCACCATCGAGGTGGGGCATAAATTCTAAGATCTTAAAAACATGGTATCTATCAGTGACAGAAAGGATCATGTGCTATGCTGCAAGTAGTTGGGCCCTAAACTTGAACATCCATGCAAAAAGAAAACTAGAATCAGTTTAAAGGATAGCTCTTCTACAGATTTCAAGGGCTTATCGCACAACATCTACAGTAGCGCTACAAGTGCTTACCGGTATCCCCCCTATAACGTTGACAGCGCAAAAAGAAGCCATTATAGCGCAAGTAACACGCCTGAGACAAACAGTAGAGTGGAATAATCTTTATTATGATCACAAAGATTACGAACAAAAAAAGGTTACTTGGTTAACGGACCCAGCAGTAGGTAATATCCTCTTACACTTTGCTAAGTCATCACAAGAAATATCTAATTACATAAATATTTATACAGATGGCTCTAGAACTGATTCTGGAACAGCATCAGCCTACTGTGCTTTTTACGATGGCATGTGTGTTCATAAGTGGTCAACTCGTCTGCACTATGAAAATAGCGTCTTCCAGGCAGAGCTGCTCGCAATAAAGGAAGCTGTATTTTGGGCTACCAAAAGTTTGCATAAGAATTTCATTATTTACTCTGACAGTCTATCGAGTATCGAAACTCTTAAACAATATCAAACGAAGAATCCAATAGCTCATCAAATTGCAACTATCATAACCAACAGCATCCATCAAAAGTTTTTTTTTATAGGATGGGTTAAAGGTCACTCGGGTGTTCTGGGAAATGAAGTTGCAGACTGTTTAGCTTTTGAGGCGACGTCAGATATCTCTGTTCAGAGTACAAACTTACCATATCCCTGTTCATCGCTAAGGTCACATCTGAGTATTAATACCATAAAAGAGTGGCAACAGCAGTGCAATGAAAGTGAGAAAGGAAGAGAAACATTCAACTATTTTCCCAGAGTATCACAAGAGCAACTGATTTGCAGCAGAGAATTGGTACAGTTTTTCTCAGGGCATGGCTGTTTCCCAACCTATCTTTACAAAATCCAAAAGAAAGACACCGAAAACTGTATTTGTGGTGAAATAGGATCTTCGAAACATTTTGTATTTGATTGCGAACTTACAAAGAACTATCACCTTAAAAGGCACAGTAGACAACATATGCCAATATTTGTCGAAAACCTTCTGGGTAATAGCTGGGCTAAACAGAGAATAAAAACTATAATTCAATTCCTAGAGGAAAACGAACATATCCTGTGAATTATTACTGGTAACCACCACACATTAGCTCACTGTTTATTGCATATTTATCTATAGTACTTCTAAATCTTTTTATAATTACTGCAATCAAATTAATTTTAAATTCACATTTGGTTTAATCATTGTATGTATCAATATAGTATTGAAAGCCATGGTAATCTCTGAGATTTGTATGTAAATGTTGTATATATAGTTTTGTATGTATGTTTGCATAAGTAGTTTTGTATAAATATATATTGTATATATATATATATATATATATGTATATATATGTATACATCTTTGAAAATTATTCGTTTGATTTTGTATATGTAATAACCAATTTTATTAATATTTTTATATATATAGTTGCTAACCAATTTTAGAAATATTTATATATATATAGTTGCTCCCATTTGAAACAGTTCTGCACATAAGAATTTCTGGATGTGAAATATTTGTGAAATACTATCTGTATCTAGTATAGACAAGCATATTGTATATAATTGTTTATCAATTTTATCTTGGCATTAAGTTTTAATTTCTGGTTTTGGCAGATATTCCTCCACCATTGGCTGTAATTACTGCAAACCTTCGGGTCGGTGCTTATAGGTGGTTAATCTGTTAATATGTGGCATCTACCTACATAGTTGAATATTTGGTGGCATGTACCTACATAATTGAATTTTTGATGGCATGTACCTACATAGTTGAATTTTTGGTGGCTTGTACCTACATAGTTGAATTTTTGTAGGACGGAGCGCTTTTTTAAATTTCGATTTAGTTAATGAGTTATTCAATTTTTTATGCACTTTTTTTATGTAAAATGTTCTTCTTTGCGGGCGAAGATTAAGAAACTATTGTTGTCATGAACATTGCAATTTAACTGCTATATGTCACAAAAATTATATGTTTCATTGTTGTAAATCTCTCTATACTGAAAGCGTAACACTATATTTTGTCACAGTTTTACGAACAAACGGCAAAACACGAAGTTATGAAATTTTGCCCTTTGTTCGTAATACAGTAAGCAACCGTTCTAAAAATCAGGTGGCACGACATAGATTGCGATGTAGGCTCAGTGAGTGCCAGGAAGTAACAGGTGAAATGTCCTAACTTATGAAAAGAATTTCGGGGTTGGCGAGCGTAGCGAGCTGGGAGCTAAAGCGTGATGAAATTATTCGCAAAACGAATTAAAGTGAGCATCAGCTAATAAGGGGGCGAAGCCTCAACGGTTGCATCACACCTGAAGCGAACTTCGATTAATGAGCGGCAGGAATGGAGGGTGGAATCTTGGAGTTTTACGAGCTTCAGCGAACACAGGACACGAGTAAAGCGAGCTCCAGGGCTGGAGAATGTCAGTTAACAAAGAACGGTCCCTAACAGGCGACACTAAAGTGTTCGCTAAGCGAACAGGAGGCGAAGCCTACCGACTCGCTAAGCTAGTCATGGATGTTGGCGAGCGTAGCGAGCAAGGGGTGAAAGCGTCAGGGAGCACAGGACACTTAAGAAGTCGTGTGAGTCGGCCGATTTTAAAGAGCTCGCGAAGCGAGTTCCAGGACTGGTGAATGTCAGTTAATAAGGGACTGTCCTCAACAGGTATATTACACCTGCGTAGCAGGTGGCACTGAAGTGCTCGCGAAGCGAGCTCAGAGAGCGTTAGCGAGTGGGAGGCGAAGCGATTTACGGGGGTTGGCGAGCGTAGCGAGTAGGTGAAGGAGTTCCCTAGTACTTTATAATAATACATCATAACTCCATAGAATAAAGGTATCGAAAATGATACACATTTGTGTTGTTTTATGCTGTACGTAGTTATTTTCTAAAAGTTTTTGTTATTAAAATTTGAGTTTTGAGCTTGAATTGAACTGTTTCGACTTCATAAAACTTTTATTTTGTTTCAAGCATTCACAGCTTATGCTATCACTGGGGAAAGCATCAGCGAGCTAAAGATAGTTCCTTTATATTTGTTAGTAATCTAGCATTAATCATAAATTTAGTAGAAAAATGTTTTAAAATTTAAACAAGAAAGATTAATCATGCATAAAGCATTGATTATGAAACACTTTCCAACTGAAATGCAATTTTTTTAAACTTCTCTAAAATGCGATACATTCAGCTGTGATATTTTTAAAATTATAATACAATAATTCGGAACTTAAAACTTCATCAAAAAACGCAATTCTATAAAACCGTTTGCTTTTCTGAGTAAAGTCAATGAATATTCCATTCATATCACTTATATTCCAGATTCCAGAGCTAAATAATTTTGCGTTAAAAAAGTCAGCAATTCTTATACAACTCATCTTACAATCGCTTGTTTTGTTTACATTTTGTATACGTTAAAATTAGGCTTCGTTTTAGAAATAACCAAAGTTTAGTGATCATTTAAAATAAAAAGTAATTTTAATTGCGTAAGCATAGAATTTAGAAACACAAATAATATGCAAAAATAAAGCGGCTTTAGGACGGATGCAACACTAAGTATAAATACAAGAAAGATCAATCATGCATAAAGCATTGATTATAAAACACTATCCAACTATAATTTATTTACTAGGGGGCTCTGTCCCCTGCTCGCTTCGCTCGCGCAACCCCCTTCAGGAGGCTTCGCTTCCTACTCACTGCGCTAGCTTCATATTTATCTTTCCTAAAAATTCTAATTTCAAAAATCTCTTTTCTATCCCTGCCTATTTTCCGCAGGAGGAAAAAGCAAGGATTTGTCTGAAGAACTTGTCTGAAGAATTCGTTGGATTTGTCTGAAGAAATTAAAAAACTGAATTCCTTGATTATGAGCTCGCTTCGCCAGCTATTTCATGCCAAATAAAGGTTTAAATCGATAAACGGCTTATTTAATCACATTTCCCCATTATTTCTTTATAAATGTACCAAATTTCATATTTTTGTAAGCTATAGTTTTTACGGTATGAGGCAGAGAAGTAGCTAGACGTGCCGATACGAAGAAAAAAGTTCATTTCAAAAGTGCACTAAAAAGTAAAATATCTCAAAAACTACATCGAAATTAAACAAGATCAATCATGCATAAAACATTGATTATGAAACACTTTCCAACTTCGATGCAATTTTATATAAACATTTCTAAAATGCGACACATTCCTCGGTAATAGTTTTAAAATTATCACAATACTACATTAATTTATTATATTTGAAAACTTAATTTCATCGATAAAAATGAACTTCATTCAAATGACGGCATTGAAATAAAAATTATCTGGTTTAAACATCTTTAAAATGCGATACATTCATCGGTAATATTTTTACAATTATCGTAATACTACAATAATTTATTATATTTGAAAACTTCATCGAAAACAAATGAACTTTATTCAAATGTCGTCATCGAAATATAAATCGATTGTCTCTCTCTATAAAGCAGCATTTCATTCATGAACTTTTTTCCATTCCTTTCATTCATCACAATACTATTATAATTTATTTTATTTAAAAACTTAAAACCATGGAGGTACAAGTAATTTAATTCTATGCTTAAAAGTTAATCGAAAAAATCGTCTGGTTCTCTGTGGAAAATCAATTAATGTTTCATGCATATCAGCTATATTGCAGACTCCATGAGCTAAATAATTTTGCGTTAAAGAAATGCAGCAATTCTTATACAACTCATTCTATATCTTTTGGTGTTTACATTCTCCATAAGCGAAAATTAGGCTTCGTTGTAGAAATAATCAAAGTTTGATGATCATTTAAACGCAAATATTGCGTTGTTTCAGTATGTAGATGCACAGAATTTAAGCAAAAGTAAAGCAGTTTTAGGACGGATACAACACTAAATATGAAATAAAAAGAGCTTTAAAAATCACAATTTTGACGCAAGATGGATGTCATATTTTGTTTTGAAGTGGGTCACGTGATCTCTTCATATAAAGGTGTAATTATTACTTTAATTTTTATTTAAAAAACTAAATATATTCTGCTGAAATTTTTTTTATATATTTTATGGGATAATTTGAATATTTCCTAAAACTTTCAAACAATTTGTGAATTTTAAATTCGCTAAAAAAAGATGGATTCCATATATAATTTTAAAGTGGGTCATGTGATCTTTTCATATCATGGTCACGTGATCATTTCATATAAGAAGTGTAATTATTATTTTAATTTTTATTTAAAAAACTACTGAATATATTTCGCTGAATTTTTTTTTATATATTTTATGGAACAATTTGAATATTACCTAAAATTTTCGAAGCAATTTGTGAATTTTAAATCCGCTTAAAAAATGTTTAAAGAATTTGGTCCCATAGGGCTCATTGTATTTTATTTTTTCAACCTGGGTTCAATCCAAAACTAATTGGGTGATATTATTCATTTATATTCCCATAGGTCCTACAGACCGTCTGAACAACATACTAAAATAACATTTTGATTAAGTCATTTCTACGGCAGTTATCGTGGTAACGGACAGACGGACAGACAGACAGACAGACAGAATGAACAAAGTCATAAACACTTTTCAACTTTGTTGTAAAGTGTTAACAAGAAAGATCAATCATGCATAAAGCATTGATTATGAAACACTTTCCAACTGGAAATGTAATTTTATTTAAGCGTCTCTAAATTGTGATGCATTCAGCGCTGATATTTTTTTAAAATATCGCAGTAGTTTATTATATTTGAAAACTTAGAACTTCAAAAAAGATAATCAAAAGATACAATGTCAGTAACCATGGAAGTAAGAGTAAGGAGTTAAAACTTCACATTAAGAAAACGCCAATATCGTGTAAGGCAATAATTTAGGTGGCGCTGGGATAAGCTGCATTGCATGAATTTCTATGGCGAAAGACCTATAATATTTTTTAAACTGTCAGTTTTGTAAAAATAAATAATTAACGCAATGCAAGTTAGAACTGAAACAATAACGAATATTCCTACTCATTCAAAATTATTTTACCTTTCAATTTATTTTTATCTCCATAGATATTGTACTCTATCCTACTATTATAAAAAAAATACTGGTTAATTATACACATAATTAGTTAACTCTTAATTTATAGCTGATCAAAATACATACACTAAATACTACTCCTTTCTGTTATGTCAATTAGCAATAGCAGCCATTTTGTTAGCACTAGCGACACCTACATATATTTCTCAAAATATTACGGCATTTTTAAACGTTTCTTCCATAGGAGTTTTATCTCCATCTTTCTAAATCCATGCTAGTTACACTAAATGAACTTTATTCAAATAGCTCCATTATAATATAAATCGTCTGCCTCTACATGTAAAATCAATGAATATTTCATCATTTAAAATAAATAATATTGTAATTGCATTGGCTCAGAATTTGGATAAACAGATAATACATAATAAATATCTGATGTGGGCAGCACATGACTTTCCTTATATAATGCAATGAATTTACTACTTTTACAGTTAAAAAAATAGATTATTTTTATAGTAGATATTTATATTCTTTCCAAGATATTGAATTTTCGTCAATGAGTTGTCATTTTCATTGATTTAGCGTCATTTTTATCCATTTGGCGAGTTTATCGTTAATTTAGCAACATTTAAAAAAGTCGTCAAGTTGGCGACATTCCGCCAAAATCTCACCAAGCGTTATGGACGGAGAAGTAAGTTAATCTTACAGCAGATAAATGACTATTGGCGTTCAAATACAAAAGTATTACTCGAAGTATCTTTTTTCATGACTGGAATGAGCTAGATCCACGAGAATGATGTCACTAAATTTATCACATGATATTACATATGAAAAATGAACATGTTTCTCAACGGTTAATATATTTTTTTAATTTGTGGGATTTTTTGTTAAATTTATTTGAAAATTGTGCAATATCTCGAGAACGGTTCATGCTAGCATTCTAAAGTTTATGTCAATCGTTTTCCAAGGAAGAGTTACATAAGAAATGTCTACTTGAGTAACTTTATTAAAAGTTTTGATTTTTTTGATGACTTTTTGTCACAATTTCACTCGAAAGTTTAGGGGGGGAGGGGTCTGAACATTCGATTATGTTTAAAAACAATAGGCTTCGTGTATTCACGGATAGTGATTTTTGTACCAAATTTCATTCAAATCGCGATATTCGTTCGTGAGATATCGTATCCAGAGACTCACTGACACACACATATACTTTCGCCGGTCGTCCAAATTGTTGCTCTAAGTCCTCTGGACGAGCCGGAGCGCCTGGGGCTTTCACACACATATACTTTCACACACACACACACCTCTTTCGCGGCCGTCCAAGCCGTTACTCGAGTCCTTAGGAAGTGTCGGACGGTCTGGGTCTTCAACACACACACACCGACATCAACTGAAAAATGTTGGATTCGTGATCAGGGATTCTTGAAACGTGCTCTCCCGTCGATAACTCGAATGCGAATTTTCTACCCCGTCATAATACTTTTCTTACACATTATATAAGGAAAGTAAAAAATCTTATGTGGGCAGCACATGACTTTCCTTATTTAATGCAATGGATTTACTAGTTTTACAATAAAAAAAAATCTGATTTGGGCAGCACATGACTTTCCTTATATAATGCAATGCATTTACTACTTTTACAGTAAAAACAAAAATGTCATTCTTATAGTATATACTTATATTTTTTCCAAGATATTGAGTTTTCGTCAATGAGTCGTTATTTTCATTTATATAGCGTAATTTCATCCATTCAGTGAGATTTTCTTTAATTTGATAACATTTTAAAAAGTCGCCAAGTTGTCGCCAAAATATCGCCAAGCATTATGGACAGAGAAATAATTTATTCTTATAGCAGATAAATGATTATTAGCTTTCAAATACAAAAGTATTACTCAAAGTAATATTTTCGTGAATGGAACGAGCAAGATCTACGAGAATGATGTCACCAAATTTATCGCATGGTATTACATATGAAAAGTGAACATGTTTCTCAATAGGAAATATTCTTTTTTTATTTCATATAATTTTTTGATCATTTTTTTTAAAAGGGTGCAATATCTCGTGAATGGTTCATGCTAGAGTTCTAAAATTTATGTCAATCGTTTTCTAATGAAAAATTACATAAGAAATGTCTATTGGCGTAACTTCATTAGAGGTTTTGATTTTTTGATGATTTTTTCAAAATTTAATTCGAAAATTTAGGAAGGTTCTGAACATTCGATTGCGTATAAAAACAATAGGTTTCCAAGTATTCACGGATTGTAATTTTTATTCCAAATTTCGTTCGAATCGGTCTATTATATCGTCAGTTATCGTCTCCACAGACACACACACACACACTCATACTTTTACACACAGACATTGCTTCAAAGATGTTTGATTCGTTATTAGGGATGCTTGAAACTTGCTCTCCCGTCGAAAACTCGAATTCGAATTTTCGACCCCGTCACAGTACTTTCCTTATACATTATTGTATATAAGGAAAGTAATAATGTATAAGTTCCACGGCGCTGTGTCTTTATCGTTGAATTGGCCGATTTTCAAGATGACAATATGTAAAACTATTTCAAAATACGCAATTAACTTATACTTCGCGCAATTCTAAATAATCATCAATATTGATTGCGTCCTCAATAAACGATATAGTCCATATATTAAAATACTTTAATAATTACTCCATCATCTAGTCGTCATTTTCATTGATTTAGCGTCATTTTTAACAATTTGGCGATATTTTCGTTAATTTGGCACCATTTAAAATAGTCGCGAAGTTGGCAACATTCTGCCAAAATTTCGCCAAGCGTTATGGACGGAGAAATAAGTTATTCTTGTAGCAGATAACTGACTATTGGCGTCCAAATACAAAAGTATTACCTAAAGTATATTTTTTCATGAATGGAACTAGCTCGATCCACGAGAATGATGTCACCCAATTTATTGCATGATATTACTTCTGAAAAGTGAACATATTTCAACAATAGGTAACATTTTTTTTAATTTTATATGATTTTTTTGATAATTTTTTTGAAAAATGTACAATATCTCGAGAACAGTTCATGCTAGCGTTCTAAAATTTATTTTAATCGTTTTCTAATGAAAAATTACATAAGAAATGACTATTTTTGTAACTACGTTAATGGTTTTGATTTTTTGAGGATTTTTTCAAAATTTCACTCGAAAATTTAGGGGGGGGGGGTTCTGAACATGCGATTGTGTATAAAAACAATAAGCTTCCAGTAATCATGGATTGTAATTTTTGTACCATATTTTGTTCGAATTGGTCCATTCGTTCGTTAGTTATCGTCTCCACAGGCTCACTGACATACACACACACTCATACTTTCACACACACACATACACACCAACGCACACGCACACACACACACACACACACACAAACATCACCTTAAAAACGTCTGATTTGTGTTCAGGGATGCTTGAAACGTACTCTCCCGTCGAAAACTCGAATTTAAATTTTCGACCCATCATAATACTTTCCTTATGCATTATATGTATATAAGGAAAGTAAAAATACTTCAAATATAAGTTCATCGCAAATTGCGTATTAAGTTCCTTTATATTATGCACTCTGTTGTAAAAAATATATATATATATTTTTTTCCAATGGCCAGGCATTGACTCTTTCATCTTCGCCTATACATCGGCCAAAACAGTGAACCTCTTAGCCGTCAAAGACGTTGCCCCAGCACACCAGTGGGGATGGGAATACATTGCGCCCAACAACACAAACATCCTGTCTTACGTGGGACTTGAACCCACAACGTGGCGGCCGATCAATCGCTGGAAACGCTCACCTTGACCGTTCGGCCACCACGTCGACTGAAATGGGCCAACAGTGCGCGGTGTTCCCAGGTGGTCACCCACCCAAGTACTAACCGCGCCCGATGCTGCTTAACTTCGGTGATCTAACGGGAACCGGGGAAAAAAACATATGCATCCATAAATAAAATTGAGTTACCGCCACGAAACCCTTCATGCAAATGTCGTTTTAAGAGCTATGCGAATAATCAAACTGTCAGAATCAATGATGCTATAAGGCTTATGCAACGTGCATCAAAGCAACGCATTGTACAACATTTAAAACGGCCGGTGTTCTCACTCACGGGCAATAGGAATTGGATTTTCTGCTTTGATACTGCAAGTTGTGTACAAAGATGCGATTGTTCTATTTATGCTATCAAGCTGCCAAAATTTCATTTACCAACAAAACAACGCTCGACCACATATTGCACGATTTTCTCAACAATGAATTCGAGGACTTAATATGTGGTTATCCAGGTCCCCAGACCTCTCACCAATAGAAAACATCTGGAACATGCTGGAACGGCAATTGCAGCCTTATCAGAATACCAGTAGAGGACCAGTTGCAACATTTGTGGTAGAGTCCTGTGGACAGAAGTCGTAGAATCAATGGGACATAAGCAACTTAATTGACTCTATGCCGCACTGAATATCGGCAGGTGTAGCTGCCAGGGGAGGATTTACCATTTATAAAATGCCATCCTCTTGTTGCTGCCATTTCACAATAAAACGTTTTTTTTTTTCTCCCAAATTCTAATAATTTGCATATCTCTTCAAATGATATATACCTGCCGAGTTTCGCGGCTATAGCTCAATTTCTTATGTGTGCCTATATGTTTTTGCCTCAGAGTGTATATTCAGTACGAAAAACGAGGGTGGTATATAAATAAAAAAATAAAAAATCGTCGTTACCAATAAAAATGAGCATAATAAATTTCATTGCACTCTTTTGATTCTTTCGAGAGAAATTCCGATCCCCGTATGGAAGTAAAAATTCTAATATCTCGAGAATTGCTAGGAATAACTCCTAAAAATTGTTTACAATCTTTTCTGATTAATAATCACTCAATAAAAAAAAATTTGATGTGGGCAACACATGACTTTCCTTATATAATGTAATGAATTTACTACTTTTACAGTAAAAAAAATAGGTATTTCTTATAGTAGATACTAATATTCCTTCCAAGATATTGAGTTTTCGACAATTAGTCGTCATTTTTATTGATTTAGCGTCATTTTTATCCATTTGGCGAGTTTCGTTAATTTGGCAACATTTCAAAAAGTCACCAAGTTGGCGACATTCCGCCAAATTCGTCACCAAAATCTCGCCAAGCGTTATGGCCGAAGAAATATGTTGTTCTTACAGCAGACAAATGATTATTGGCGTTCAAATACAAACGTATTACTCAAAGTATCTTTTTTCATGAATGGAATGAGCTAGATCCACGAGAACGCTGTCACCCAATTTATCGTATTGTATTACATATGAAAAGTGAACATGTTTCTCAATAGGAAATATTTTTTTTTCATTTTATATGACTGTTTGATAATTTTTTTGAAAAATATAAAATATCTCGAGAGCGGTTCATGTTAGCGTTTTAAAATTTATGCCAATCGTTTTCTAATGAAAAATTACATGAGAAATGTCTATTTGCGTAACTTTATTAGCGGCTTTGATTTTTTGACGATTTTTTCAAAATTTCATTCGAAAATTTAGGGGGGTTCTGAACATTCGATTACGTATAAAAGCAATAGGCTTCCAGTGTTTACGAATTGTAATTTTTGTACCAAATTTGGTTCGAATCTGTCCATTTGTTCGTCAGTTATCGTCTCCACAGACTCACTGACACACACATACACACACCGACATCACTTCAAAAATGCTTGATTCGTGATCAGGGATGCTTGAAACGTGCTCTCCCGTCGAAAACTCGAAATCGAATTTTCGACTCGTCACAATACTTTCCTTATACATTATGTATATAAGGAAAGTAAAAATGTTATTCTTATATTAGATACTTATATTCTTTCCAAGATATTGAATGTTCTTCAATGAGTCGTCATTTTCATTGATTTAGCGTCATTTTTATCCATTTGGCGAGATTTTCGTTAATTTGGCAACACTTAAAAAAGTCACCAAGTTGGCGACATTCCGCTAAATTCGTCGCCAAAATCTCGCCAAGCTTTATGGACGGAGAAATAAGTTATTCTTACAGCGGATAAATGACTATTGGCGTTCAAATACAAAAGTATTACTCAAAGTATCTTTTCTCATGAATAGAACGAGTTAGATCCACGGGAATGATGTCACCAAATTTATCGTATGATATTAGATATGAAAAGTGAACATGTTTCTTAACAGTTAATACTTTTTTTTTAATTTATGGGATTTTTTGATAAATTTATTTGAAAAATGCTCCATATCTCGAGAACAGTTCATGCTAGCATTCTAAAGTTTATGTCAATCGTTTTCTAAGAAAAAATTACATAAGAAATGTCTATTTGCGTAACTTTATTAAACGTTTCGATTTTTTGATGATTTTTCAAAAATTCCACTCAAAAATTTAGGGGGGTTCTGGACATTCGATTGTGTTTTGAAACAATAGGCTTCCAGTATTCACGGATTGTGATTTTTGTACCAAATTGCATTTGAATCGCTCTATTCGTTCGTGAGATATCGTCTGCAGAGGCTCACTGACACACACACACACACACACTTTCACACACACACACACACACACACACACACACACACACACACACACACACACACACACACACACACACAGACATCACCTCAAAAATGTTTGATTCGTGATCAGGGATGCTTGAAATGAGCTTTCCCGTCGAAAACTCGAATTCGAATTTTCGACCCTGTCACAATACTTTCCTTATACATTATGTATATAAGGAAAGTAATAATGGCCCTATTTAAATTTTATGGTTGTCCTAATTTAATTCACAAACGAGCAATAGCTTGAGAACGATGTATGTTAGTGTCTTATAAATTATGACATTCGCTTTTAAATAAAATATTACGCATAAAATGACTGCTTTTACACATAAAATGCTTTTTAATTATTTGATAACGTTTTCCAGTTTTCGAAGGAACAATTGTGAGAAAAATTCGACTGACTTTATGAAAATCAACCCTATTACGCTTACCAAGTGAAATAATTGTACTAAATTTAATTTGATTAGCTTAGTTTGCTCGGGGATATATATAGTGCCCTTTGACTGAGACAGAAAGACATTGAATGGTTGATTCGTATTCAGAGTCGCTGAGGACGTGTAAATTTATCTAAATACGTGAGTCAGAGTTTTGATGCGATCCCAATACTTTATACTATATATTAGAAAGTAAAAAATTAATTGCTCAAAAATAAAATTCAAAGACTTAAATGTTTAAATGAATTATATTTCTTTCTGTATATACTTACTCACTTATTTAGATTTAAAAAAAAAATTATTTCTCCAATAACCTTGAGCGAAACCGGGCATTCCAGTTATTTTTTTTCCTTTTTATAATTCAGTATGCAACTTTAAAATTTAGTATGCAATCTGCAAATTAAATTTTGCGAACCTTGCAAATTTGAATAATCATTAGCATAATTTTTGCCAAATAAACCCAGACTTATCGTCTGTTGACATTTTACGTCCTCTTGAGAACGATAGTCACAGTTAAAACTCGTTTGTTTTTTAATCAAAGCCTTAACTGCTTTTAACCTTTTGAATTTAGAAGACATCTGCAGGACCAATTCGCCATTTTGTTTCTGTATTGGATTTTGTTAGTGATTTTAATAACAAAAATTCGATGCGTGTTCAGTGATTTAAACTATGTTGAACTCTCGGATGCTGAAAATAAATTTATATTCAAATTCGCAGTTTAATGTTGGAAGTTCAGTAAGTGTGGAATATTTTTGTACCTTGCTTTAGGTTTTGACTTTGGTTCTATTATATATCGTTTTAACGATGTCGATAAAAGTGATGAGGTTTTAAATACTTTTCTGGTTGTGCATGTTCATAATGAGTACAGGCATAAGAGTGGATTGTGTTACGTTGTTTTGTTTCTATCCTGCGAAAAATAAAACTACGTAATAAAAAACCTACAAAAATAAAGAAAATAATAAAATATCTGCAGTGGCACTATTCCGATGAGCACAGATGGCTTTGTGTGAATCTTTTTTTGTGAGTAGTTTGTCTTCAGATATTTTCAAAACAGTTTAAAATATTAAAATCACCACCTTTTCCGAATCCACCGAATTAAAACCACCTTTTCAAAATAGTAGCTCAAAATATTAAAATGTCGAAATTATAAGCACCTTGGTTCGAAAACTAAGATCCTGATCCCAAAATCCAATTATATATCTTTGTATCGCTTTCAATTGGCTTCAATTTACTTCTTATAGTTCACAGTTTTATAACTCTTCACTTTTAAGTTTTGAGATCTACGTATTGTAATCTTAAAAACGGGACATTTTCAATCTTCTTTTCAAGGAAACCGTAAGGGCTTTGTAAAAACAAATCATTAATTTGGAAACTGAATTTCCTACTGAACATTTTTGTTGCTTACTATTTATATGTATATTTTATAGTTTAGAAGACACTTTGAGTAAAAGTAAGCAAAGTGAGGCAAAAACTCGCTCGGACAAAAACATTTTAGTTTAAAGAAAAGAAAAAGATCAAAATATTAAAATATTGAAACTATTTTTATATATTTATAAATAGAACTATATTTCCTACAAAATAGGTAAAAATTGTTTAGGTTTTTATTGATTAGGTTTCGAGATATAAGCGTCCAAAGTGTGTCCAACATTTTTCGCGACGCTCTGATTTCAGCCAGAGATACATACCGCTAATCATAGATTTTATTCACATAAAAAGTGAGAATACAACCTATTTCGGAAACCTACATGATCTACTTCATCAACTAAAATTTAGATAACATTTGATCAAACTACTAAATTTAGTTAATTTATGCTTCCGAAACCACTTGATATTTTTATTCAACTGTTTGTGCTGCTACTTACAAAGTATTTTAATTTCAGATCATTTTAATCAGCAATTTAAGCAGATTTCTGGTAAACAATTTGAAACTTGATATAAGACCCCCCCTCCCCTTTCTCAATATGAATGTATGAGAAAATCAAGTATAGTCGCTTACGAGATTTATGCTAAACATTTTTACATTTCTAAAAGAGGAATGCTTTTTAATTAAGGAATTAATTTTTAAGGAAATTTTAGTTTTTTTATGTATATTTAACGATTATCCCTAAATACAATTCAACCATTTTGCCAACGAAGTCGTTGCCTGTCTGTCTGTGTCCGTGTCTGAAACAAATTCAGTGAGTCAAATAAAATGGAGTAAGATTTAATCGTAACATTATAAGGTAAATATATAAGAGGTCTATTGATTTGCAGAGAGATTAAACCAGAAGAAGGATTGATATATTTAATTTTTATATATAAAGCAAATGACATCCTTTATAAGAGACAGTTTTTGAGATATTGTAAATTTTTCAATGTATAAAGAAAAAAATAACGCGTGAGGCTCAACTCGGCTTTCTTATACCAGAATCCATTTTTAAATAGTTTGTGATTTTTTTTTGTAAATTTTGTAAGCAAATTTTTGAAAAAGACTCATTGTTGGTTCAACTGATTACAATTATAGCATGCCACCCTCTATTTTAAGGAGCTCAGAAACATCTTTCGATTGATACAAACACAATATTCGAATACAAAAATTGTATCATGACTATTTTTCATTACAATGATTGAAACTGTCAAGTTTCATGATCATATTAGTCGTGATATAATTTTTGTGTTCATGACATCATTATCCCCCATGGGGGTGGGGTGGGGGCAAGTTACCCACTCCGAAGGGTCCATTGTCAAACTTGATATCAATCGAAAGATTTTTTCGAGCTCTTTAAAATGAAGAGTAACATGCTATAATTGTGATCATTTGAACCAACAATAAGGAATTTTCAATTTTTTTTTTTTACAAAATTTACAAATAACCCCTTTCATGCACAATTGTGTCAAATTTTGTCCTATGTTGCCATGCTATAAAAATATAAAATTTATGAAAATATAAAGTTTTTGCTTGAATTTCAAAAATACTATTTAGTTCTGGATTTTTGGATAATAAACTAGAATTTCGTGTTTTGTTCGTAAGTTTCGTAAAATCCATTAATATTTGTAGCAGCCACCTAAGAAATCGCTCACCGACTGACAAGCAGATTGACATCACTCTAAAAATTGTCAAAACATGTTGAACGTTTGAATTGGCATCAAAATCTCGAAATCAAAAATTTTCGTGAAAAGAACACTTTCTCTATATTATATTCTATAGTATGAGAGAGTGACTGAACGCTTTAGGTATCTTTAGCCAGAAATGAAAAAACACAATATTTAAGAATTATCACGAGTCGTTTTCAAGATTTTAGAAATTCTACTCTCACAGGGAGCGTGATATCTCGTAAAACAATGCAGCTATTTCCATGAAATTGAGTTGACTTATATTACTGGATATAGCAACAAAAAGTCTATTGGTGATCAGAGAGATGTATTTATAAAAAAGCTTTCATTTGTTATATTGGATAAGAATATTAATATAACAAATTAAAGATTTTCTACAAATCGATCTAATGATTAAGAATTTTTCCCACATTATAGAAATTTGCTAATTCGTAGAGTTCATTATGTTATGGACATATCAGATATGTTTCAGTAGTTCCCCGGTCACAGACGCGGACGTTATTTTTATATCATTTAGGCATCTATTAAATAAATATCTGGAGTGTTGAGTCTCCACTCGACTTTCTCATACATTCATATTCCACTTAGTTCCACTTTCACCAGAGTGATTATCAGAATGAAGATAAAAGAAAGACCTTTTTCAAATTTAGTACAAAAATTCTTCTTTAATTTCTTTTTTCAAGTTGGCAATAAATTAGCCACGCTAATAAATTATTTAGATACATTTGGCTATCTGTTTTAATATAAACTCTTTTGAAACCCTTAAAATCTATAACGTAGTTCAAATTATCCATTTATTATACGTCTATAACGTAGTTCAAATTATCCATTTACTTTACATATACTAGATGGTAGCATCATGGAATGACCGCTTTCTAATAGGAAATAATGCTATGGAAATTTACAAATTTGAATTATTCGAGTTCTAACTATGAGAATTACTAAACATTTTTATCCTGTTCTACCCTCACGTTCACTGTATTTACATTATAACAATACGTGCATTTGCTGAGTTATTGAGCTTACACCTTACACACATTACACACGTACACACGTACACATTACACACGCACACGAAGGATGTCTTTAAACGTGCTTATACTTCAAAATCGAATTAGAAAAATTTCGAAAAAAGGAACCGCAGTACTTTTTCTATACATACTAATATGGGAAAGTAAAGATGAACAAATGTTTATACTTATTCGACTAAAAATATCGAATCCGATAAAGCCTGATACTCTCCACTTAATAAAATGTGATATATTTTTAATCATGTGATGATTTTTAACTACTCATAGAAATATTTAGATAGAAAAATACGAAAAAAATACGAATCTGTGATTTATTCAAATCAGACAGCTGTGTTCAAAACATTCTTATTTTAAAAGTGTTTCCTCTCTAAATCAGTTGTGCTCGATTTGCATGACGTTGAAAGGCGCATCACATCTCAGCCAATCACGAAACCTTTCGCTGGGTCACGTTCTGGCTCTTGGAAGTGTTCTTCGCCAATAAACTAGATTGGCAAACGTTTGTTAGACTAAAAAGATGCCGTATTGTTAAAGGTTGTGAATTGTAGTTTGAATAAAAGCAGCGTTCTTGTTAGACGTTCTTTTTGTATACGGAAAACGGTTACAAAACCAAATGACGTTTTTCCTTTATCTACTGTTTGAATTCCTTTTGTCTTGTAATTGTTTTGCCAACTTTTTTCTTGAATGTTATAACAATTCAGATTTATAGAGTACTTACATTTAAAGGTAACACTTTAAATGACAAGTAGCGTGTCACCCATTTCTAGGTCCGTACACTAAACCTTATTTGGGGCCCCTTATTATAAGTTGATTTGGAATAAGCTCCCATTGCAGATGGCAGCATCCATTTCGTGTTTATGGCAGCAAGAAACTTGCTATAAGCCACAACTTTGCGAACGTCTATGGGAACTGATACATACATTCAATCCTACCACGTAGTCGGCTTCAAATTTTAATACAATTTAGCTCGGCCTGCATGAAGCTGTAAAGGCCAAGTTTAGTACAATTTAGTTTCGTGTAGCCCGAGTTAATTTATATTAAAATTTGAAGCCGTCTACGTGGTAGGATTGAATGTATTAATTCCCATAGACGTTCGCAAAATTGTGGCTTATAGCAAGTGTTTGCTGAAATTGTAGATATCGGCTATTCCATACTGACGAACGCATAATAAACGCAAAACTGATCCATTGAGATTGTTACCGCCAATGGGAGAATATTTCAAATATTTGAGAACGCCCCGAATTAAGTTGCTTATTCAATGGTGACACCATATAGTTTAAGGACGCTATTATCAGTTTATGATATTTTATTATTCGTAGAGAATTGCGCGTTTCTACTACGCTGCTGCTTTCCTCCCTTCTTCAAACATTTTTATCAAAATTAAAGATACAATATAATACTGTTAACTTTCTGGGGGATGGATATATCGATTGGGGCAAAGGCGTAGGCAGGGAGGGGGATCTTAGCCCCCCCCCCCCCCTCGAAATCAATTCCAATCAATTTTTCCCAATTAAATTACAACAAATAATAATTATATATATATATTTTTTTTCAGCTACTGGGCAGCAAAAATGCATATAATTAATTTTTACTGCTGAAAATTTTAATTTTCAGGCAACTAAAAAAATGCCCCCACCCTCTCTCGAAATAAAATCTTAGCAACGCCCGTGGATTGGAGACTAAGCGGTTGCTTTGAGCCAGTCTGTTGACAGGTATTTTACCGCCTTTACTGCTGGTTTATCTCAATAATACTGACGCCGAAAGATAATAGGAGAAAGCCTTTTTTGAGTTTGAAGTCGGTTAATAACTTTAATCAACTATGTTATGCTGAAACTAACGACATTTTTAATTTTCAAATTATTTAAGTTAGTAGTTTGTGAATTTTTTTTTTTATATAAATTCTATCTTATTCGAGTTTTTACATAATGTACCTATGCATAAATTTTATAGAGATGCATAAATTTGTTCTACTTTGTCAACATCTCCGAGAAGTATCCCCACTTCATAAGCACACTGCACCGACGGAATGAAACATTGCGTTATTAACAAACTACAAATTAGGCTAAATTTTTGTTTGGAAATGATTTCCTTCGTGGGTCACCTCATGTAACCATTTGTTGACAAATGTCTTCTTGCCATTGTTGGTGTGGTTTCTCTGTCATATCCTGGAGGAGGATCTTTAGTCCCTTCGCTTAGGGAGTTTCTTCGCTCTTTCGCTCCAATGAGAAAGTAGAGTACGATTTGTATATGTTAGATATTTTTGATGTGAATAACGTCTAAACTGGGGCATCTCTGGCTGAAATTGGAGCTTTACGAAAAATGTAAACGCTTTAGATGCTTATATCTCCCAATCTAGATGAAAAACATATAGCAATTTATATACTGGTTCTGTCGGAAATAGGGTATCATTTATGAATATACAAAAATAATTTACATATTTTAATATTTTGAATTATTATTATTGTTATTAATATTATTATTATTGTAAAAGTGAGCGAGTTTTCGAATTTTTATAGTTTTCAATCAATCGCCCTGTCAAGTTGAAGAAGATTGAAAATTTTCCGATTTTAAAGATTTTAATGTTATAACTCGAAAACTGAAAATGTTAACTATGAACAGTAATTTGTAGCCCTTTAGAAGCCCTACAACTATATAGTTTCGAATCCGGTTTTTAATTTTCGAAATATAATGTCTATAATAGCGAAGAACTTCCAACGATCTGATCCTATTAGTTGGAGATTTTAACTTAGACATCAAGAAACCATAAAATGTTACATTATTCCCTTTTATGCAGGCGATGGAGGTGGGGGGGGGGGGGGGGGGCTTTTAAAAGTATCTGTCCGAACGAGGTTTTTTTTTTCTCTTCCCCACACGAAATATCTTCGAAACTATAAAAGATAGATATACATAAATAGTAAGCAACGAAAATATGTATGAGAAAATTTAGATTCTAAATCTGTATTTATTTCTAAGAAAAGGTCTTATAGTTTTCGAGCAATCGTCTTATCAAGTTGAAGAACTTGATAAGAAAAACTGAAAATTTTACGTTTTTTAAGTTTGTGACGCTTATATCTTAAAGACTAACCGATAGCTATAAACAATAAGCAGGAATTTGTAGATCTTTGGAAGCTCTATAAGTGTATATAATCAGATTTTGGACAGAGTTCTTTTTTTATTTGTGTATGTGTGTGTATGTTTATTTTTGGTTTACATTTTCTCCAATTTTATACTTTTTATTTACAAATTAGCAATACAATTTGCAAATTAAAATCTTCGATTAAACACAGAGTATGACAGTTGAAAAAATGCATTAACCGGTTAGCAGGCAAAACATGGGGCTTCTGCGCCAGTGGCTTAGCAAAATGGCCGCCATCTTGCATTTTCATAATTTTTGACGAGGGTAAAAGGGGGGAAATGGAAAAATTTGGGGGTTTTAATTTTTTAGAAACTTTTTTAGGGGTGGCAATAGTATTGTAGTCTTGTACGAGGGTATTGTTCATTGGGCTGAGTGGGTTTCTGAGTGAGATAATGGGGGTGTATAGAAACTTTTTAGGCGGTGGCAACGCCTGGGATTCTGCTTAAGTGGCTTAGCGATACTCAGCGCCACCCAGCGGCCAAAAGGGTGAACTATTCAGGGTGGAACTTAGAATTTTTTTTCTAAGATTCGAAGAAACTTTTAGGAAAGGACAACGGCTGAGCCTCTGAAGAAGAACCATCAGCGTCCCCTAGCGACAGAAATGAGCACTAGATTTAAAAGTTGGAACTTGGGATTTTTTCTAATTTTAAATATTGAAATGCGATACTTGGGAATTTATTTTGTTTAACATTCGAGTTGCTATGGTAACATCGAGATTTCTGCGCCAGAATCTGTGTTAGAAGATGTGGTATACGCATACCGCAACGCCAGCGCCACACCGTGATGAGAAGGGGTATTAGGCTACGTTTTAAATATTGAAAGACGGTACTTGGTGATGGTTTTTTGTAATATTAGATATCGAATATCCCCTGTGACAAGGTCATCTCTAAAGAGTTCTTACACTATCCCTCTGCTGAAGTCAAGCAGCATCGGGCGCGGTTAGTACTTGGGTGGGTGACCACCTGGGAACACCGCGTGCTGTTGGCACATTTCGGGCGCGGTAGCCTGGTGGTTTGCGCGCTGGATTTGCACGCTGCCACAACTGCCGCCGTGTTCATGCGGAGTACGATCACGTTAAACATGTGGGTCCGTAAGTCCTTCCGAGAGGTTAGTGGTAGGGGAAGGAGGGTAGTGTCCTTGTGGAAGCCTCCACCACTGGGTTCCGGTCTAAATTGGGTGGCACCTCCCGACCGTCCAAACAGTTACCTTACACCTTTTTGGTAGGTCGGACGGTCTGGGTCTAAACTATCCCTCTGCTGTTACCTTACACCTTTCTGGTAGGTCGGACGGTCTGGGTCTCAACAACAACAACAACAACAACTATCCCTCCGCTATATCGTGGTTACGAAAACTTTACTGTGAATCTAACTGTGAGAATCCCACATGAAGCATTTCTTAAAATACAAACAGTGGGATAGAGGTGTTTTGAATTCCCCAAATGCATGTTTTTAACTTATAAATTAACAAAAATGTGGTTTTTACTATCCAAATTTTGCAAATGTGTGTTTTAAAGTGTTTGAATTTTGCAAATGCACGTTTTGAAGTGTTTGAATTCACAAAAATGTTTTTTAGTAACAAAAATTCCCGAATGTAAGTTTTTTACTTACAAAATTTAACAAATGTAAGTTTTTTTACTTGCAAAAAACCAACAAATATGA
Organism: Amaurobius ferox; assembly: GCA_951213105.1. Lineage (NCBI taxonomy): Eukaryota > Metazoa > Arthropoda > Arachnida > Araneae > Amaurobiidae > Amaurobius > Amaurobius ferox. The sequence goes on from OX578144.1 coordinate 26,972,727, forward strand.
TTTTCGTGTGTTTAAAAACCACACATGTGTTAATTCTCTATGGAAATTAACACGTGTTTTCGCACGTGTGCAAATTTGTAACGAATTTTCACAAAAATGAGTTTTTTAGTAACACAATTTCACAAATGCAAGATTTAACTTATAAATTTTAGAAAATGTAAGTTTTCAAATTTTCAAAAACCACATATGAGTTAATTTGTCTATGGAATTTAACATGTGTTTTCGCATGTGTGCAAATTTTTCATAAAAATTAGCAAAAATGTGTTTTAAAGTGTTAGAATTTTACAAATTTAAGTTTTTTACTAGCTGAATTGAGCGAATTTCAGTTTTGAACTTGTTGAGTTGAGTGAATTTCAGTTTTGAACTTGTTGAGTTGAGTGAATTTCAGTTTTGAACTTGTTGAGTTGAGTGAATTTCAGTTTTGAACTTGTTGAGTTGAGTGAATTTCAGTTTTGAACTAGCTGAATCTCGGGAATCTCGGGAATGCATGTATCAAGTGAGGGTAGGAGTGTGCGGGTTGTTTATCGGCTATAGGCGATCCGCGAAGCATTTAAGTGGATAATTTAACGAACTCTCATTCATTTTAGTCTTAAAATTCAAAGTGATCAGTCAGGATAAAACAAGTCAGATTTTGCGAGGAGGTGTGTATTATAGAGATACCAAAAGGAGGATCGCAAGGGATTCTGGGAAATTGACGGTCAGCGTTTCAGAGAGCGCATTTTAAGATTTGGAGTTATTTTTAAATCTGTATATAAGAAGAGCAAGAAGAAAGATTAGGTTATTCGGAGGGATGTCTTCGAGAGAAGAGGTTATTGTGACATGTGTCTATCTGATTACTGTTTTAATAGTATACACTACAACGAAAGTTTTGATTGATTTAAATATACCAAGAGATTTTATTCTACATTTAAACTAATCTATGAATATTTATATGTTGGAATGATGGGTGTAGCCTATCAAGATCCGCAGCATCCTGCAAGTTTCGGTGGAGTAGATAGCATATACCGTGCTCTTAAAGGAAAAGTACCCAAGAAGGATATCCAGAATTAGTTACAAAGTGTGGATGCTTATACATTGCACAAGCCAGCTCAGCGAAAATTTAAAACGAATCATGTTATACTATGGATCAGCAATGGCAAGCTGATTTGGCTGATATGTCAACACAGAGTCCACAGAATGACGGATTTCGCTACATCTTAACATGCATTGACATTTTATCCAAGTATGCATGAGGAATACACCAGAAGCAAAAGAAAGGATTAGATATCGTGAATACCTTTCAGGATATATTTAAAGAACGCATTCCAAAATCCCTACAGACGGATCAAGGTACAGAATTTAAGAATCAGAAATTTCAAAAATTTCTTAAAGAGAATAATGTAAAGTTTTTTTGCAACGTTTGACATCACCAAAGCATCTATCGTTGAAAGGTTTAACAGAACCCTTAAGACGAAAATGTGGAAATTCTTTACCAATTGAAATACCTATCGCTATTTGGATGTCTTGGACTCATTGATGGATAGTTATAATCATACATATCATTCCAGTATTAAAAAAGCTTCTGTGAATGTGAATTCAGACAATGGGCAAGAAGTGTGGTTTACACTCTATGGGAACTCGCCTAAGGGTGTATCGAAATGTATTTTAAATGTGAGAGACACTGTGCGGGTGTCCAAGATCAAAATGACTTTTGAGAAGGGGTATGAAACAAATTGGTAAGAAGAATTTTTTAAAGTGACAGAATGCGTGAAACGGGAGCCTGCTGTATACAGATCTCCAAGATTTACTAGGAGAGCCCATACAGGGTACCTTCTACCTGCAAGAACTTCAAAAAGTGAGAATGAAAGAGAAATTTCCAGTTGAAAAAGTGTTAAAGAAACGCTTCAAGAAGAATAATATGGAATACTTTGTAAAATATCGAGGGTACCCCCCACAAGTTTAACCAGTGGATACCTGCCACTGATTTACCGGTCCTATAAAAGAAAGGAATGCATCTTTCTGAAATCAGTCGGCGAGATGAGTTTCTATGTGACACTTCCTAGTGATAGCTCGATGAACTACTTTCCTGAGAATAAAATTTCACATTTCATTACGAGATTACCCACCCCTATTGTTGGGTTATACTTTTGGATATTTAATATTTTAGGTATTTTGTTTTTAGTTTAAATGTGTTCAGGGGTCTTATTTACATAGCCATTCTCTTTTAGTTATCCATTTTCCAATTGTTTAGGTTTTTGATATTCTTTGTTCAAATAGGTTCTATTCCATAGGTTTTGTTTTAAAAACGGCGAAAGTTCGTTCTTTTTAGGTTTTAGCAATTTAAATTTATTTAAATTGGCTAATTTGTGATTCCATTTATTGCCCTTTTTATTCCCTTTAATTTGATTCCAAATTTATTGCTCTCGGTTAAAAATTGGTTAATTCATCGCAATTTTACAGTTTTATTCTATTTTCAGCTTTTTAAATATTTCAGAATCGTCCATATTTAAATTATTGCCGAATTCGTATATTTCCAAATCGTTTCACTTCATTTCTTTTTAATTTTCGTCTGCTCTAAAATTCCATTTCTCTTCTTTAAAATTTCGAGTTTTTAATTGGTTGACCGTAATATTAAAATCGTCTGTCATTAATTATTTTATCGTTCATCGATAATTTTGTTTACAATCTGTGGCAGCGATGTTTCGCAGTATATAAGCAAATCGCGCACTTTTTCTTTCTCTTTCTCTTGTCGTCTCTTGATTGGAATTGAAATGTAGTCATATAGAGTTGTTGTTTTTAGCGCCTCGGCGCGGGCCGAGCGAAATTCGAATGCGGCATGCGTTCTGAGGAATGAACGTTTTATTTCCCGGCCTGCCTGTAATGTGTGTGGTATCCTGATAGCAGAGAGTTATTTACTTGAAATAACGTTGCGAGCGAAGTGATTGATGTCTACTGAAGTATCGTCGGCGCCTTTGGAATAGTTGTTTACTTCCGGAGGTCAGATTTGTTCTTTCATAGTGAACTGAGTAGTTTAAATTTTCCGAGTCTTAGGACCGGACCTCCAATTGTTTACTTCACGGTTTTGATGATGGAACTATCTGTTCTTTTGTTCCGAGCGATGTCCACTGGCGCTCTGCTACTCTCGGCTAAAAATTTTATGATGTGAAGGAGCTGCCCGTTTTTGTGCAGATCAGGCCTTGGGAGTGTTCTTTTCGCGGAGTTTTGGAACACCATATTCCACTTGAATGGTTGGACTCACTTGATGTACCGATGCCCTACGGGAGGTACTTCTCCGTTTGGCCTCTTCTGGAGCAGGAAGGGACTGCACCCAAGCTGATGATGACTGACATCAATTTCGTCCTCGGGACTTTATTCTGCCGTTCAGCGTTTTCCCGTTTATGGGTGATATCTTTTCATTAATTTTATTCTTTTGCAGTATTTAAAGTTAAATTAAATTGGCATGACTAAGACCCCTTTCACTTATATATTTTAGGTCACCTGAACCTGAGGTTAAGTTTAACTTTTGTTCTAAATTTCCCTTTTGGCTAACTTATGTTCTTTTTATTCCAAATTTTAGTTTTGATAAATAGTTGTATAAGTTTAATATTGTTAACTTTAAAATTTAATATTCTAACGTTTTTACTACCACTATACGACCGGCCATTCCATTCTATTTATTTATTTAAGTTGTTTATTAGATTTGTTAGTTAATGAGATGTAAAAAGTTTTGAAAATTCTTTTAAAAATGAAGTTTAAATTTTAATAAACGTTAGATTTTGAAAACCTAAAAATCTGTGTTCTTTCTTTTACTTTTAATGTTTTTATTTTTAGGAAAATTCCATTTAATTACATATTTAGTTACATATTTGTACATTTAGGGAGAAACTGGTCAAATGGTGCATTTTCATATATAATTTTGATGATGTTTAGGTTTAAAAACTTTGAGAATTTGGAATATTTAGAAATGCTTTTAGTGTGTCATAAAATGCACAAAAACCTACCGAACAATTGGCGCCGTTTGACCAGTCTAGGGGCTTATTCATGCTAACTGTAATATATGTTCTTAATAATTTTTGTTCTTAAAAATGAAATTTCCGTAAACTGATTCCATACTTGTTTATTCTAAAAGTAATTACTATTGAGATTTTGATAAGATTTTAAACTAAGGCTGGATATTTTAGAATGTTCTTAAACTAAATTAGAGTAATTTACTTTAATATTTTGATTAAAATTGAAATTTTAGGATTAATTTAAATATTTTCATTTAGAATTTTTTTAGGAAACTTTGGAATTTTTGAATATGACTTTTTCATTTAGAATTTTTATTTAAGCATTCCTTAATGTAAGTTAATTTGATTTGAATTTTATTATTTGAAGTAGTTTGAAATTAAATTTAATTCATAAGTTTAGGAAGTTTTAAGTACTTAAAGAACGCACTTTGTAGTATTTACATTTTTGTTCTAATCCCATCTCATTAACAAATTTTTTTTATTTTGTTGTTTTTGTAACCCACGCTCCCAGCAACTTAGAATTTGTTTTGATGAAATAGAATGAAATTAATTGAGTAAATTTAATATGAGAATATTTTTTTTTATTAAGTTAAATTGTATAGAATTAAAGCAGTAGTTTTTCGACTTAGAATTTTTTATGTTCTGATTTGGAATTGAGATTTAAATGCTCACTGATATGTGAATGTAGTTGATGAAATACTGGTGATTAATTGAAAAATTGGGTAATGCAGGTGTTTTTTACACTCCAATATGAGTGTGACATAAATGTCATCTTGAGTTATCTTGTTCTTCACATTGATCATTTGTTTGGTTTTCACACTCAAATAGAGTGGTGATAAAATCAGTTTGTTTGTTCTTAATTCTGAATCTGATATTGATATTTTAATACTGTCTTTAAAAATTTTTTGGGTCGTTAAAGTGGAAAAATTTATTTTATTTATAGGAGAATTAAATTTTTTTTAAGTGGAATATTTAAAATTGTGCAATGCAATTTGAGTTCTTTTGGTTTTAAAAATTTAAATGGGGATTTGTAATTTGATTTTTCTTTGGTATTTTGTTTAAAGTAATGTGATACACTTGGCAGTTAGTGAATTTAAATGTACTACTTATACTTGATGGATATTTTTGTGCTATTTTTTTGGGTTCAAAAAAGATTCACAACCTTTGAGAGGACTCACAACCTTCGGCCCCTTGTCTTAATTTTTTGATTTTTATGAGAATTTTTTGAGATTTCCAGAGTTGCAGTTATGATATTTGAGTTTATTGTTGTTGAGAGTGCAAGATGTTGCACAATAATTAGTAGAATCGCGTTTATTGATATTGGTGTAAAATGATGCATAAGGTCATTTTTATGTATATTTGTATTTTGAACGATCTAATTTGCCAAGTAATCAGTTTATAGTATAATTTGTAAACAAGTCGGTTAAATTTGTGTTCAGTTCCAAATTGTTAGGGAATTGAGTTTGTTATTTTGGGGGTAAATATTCCACAAATTTTTTTTTTGTTTGTAACTTGAGCCAACTTTGATATTATTATTTAAATTGAAAATTATGCTTCGAATATTTGTTTTCTTTGTAGAGGAGGAGATGGTGATGAATTTGATGATTGTATTTATTGGTTGTTATGTTGAAGGTACCATTTCAAAATTTATTGTTTAGAATATTGGAATTCTTTGGCTGGTCCAAAGTTTTCGTTAAAATTTATGTTTATTCATGACAGCTAATGATATAGAGCACTGTTTATTATTTTTCTACTGCTTCTCTTTGATGACGTATTTGTTGAAGCATTTTAAAAATGCATTGATGAACTTTTCATGGTATAGAGTTATAGTGAAGTTAGAGAGTTTAATGTTGAAATGTTGAATCTATATGTATGTTTAAGAATTTAGAGTTGAGAAATTTATGATCTAATATTATGAAAGTGTTTAGTGAAGTGATTATTGATTTATTTATAAGGAATTTGATTTTTATGTGATTTTTATGGCTCATGTTACAGCTGTAGTTGAGATTTAGATTTTTTTTTTTTTTCTCCTTCGTTTCGCGGAATTTTGTCATGTGTTAGCTAAAATTTTTCATTTTTCAAATGAAAAATTTTTTTGGGACGTTCGAAGGAGTTGTTGGGTTATACTTTTGGATATTTAATATTTTAGGTATTTTGTTTTTAGTTTAAATGTGTTCAGGGGTCTTATTTACATAGCCATTCTCTTTTAGTTATCCATTTTCCAATTGTTTAGGTTTTTGATATTCTTTGTTCAAATAGGTTCTATTCCATAGGTTTTGTTTTAAAAACGGCGAAAGTTCGTTCTTTTTAGGTTTTAGCAATTTAAATTTATTTAAATTGGCTAATTTGTGATTCCATTTATTGCCCTTTTTATTCCCTTTAATTTGATTCCAAATTTATTGCTCTCGGTTAAAAATTGGTTAATTCATCGCAATTTTACAGTTTTATTCTATTTTCAGCTTTTTAAATATTTCAGAATCGTCCATATTTAAATTATTGCCGAATTCGTATATTTCCAAATCGTTTCACTTCATTTCTTTTTAATTTTCGTCTGCTCTAAAATTCCATTTCTCTTCTTTAAAATTTCGAGTTTTTAATTGGTTGACCGTAATATTAAAATCGTCTGTCATTAATTATTTTATCGTTCATCGATAATTTTGTTTACAATCTGTGGCAGCGATGTTTCGCAGTATATAAGCAAATCGCGCACTTTTTCTTTCTCTTTCTCTTGTCGTCTCTTGATTGGAATTGAAATGTAGTCATATAGAGTTGTTGTTTTTAGCGCCTCGGCGCGGGCCGAGCGAAATTCGAATGCGGCATGCGTTCTGAGGAATGAACGTTTTATTTCCCGGCCTGCCTGTAATGTGTGTGGTATCCTGATAGCAGAGAGTTATTTACTTGAAATAACGTTGCGAGCGAAGTGATTGATGTCTACTGAAGTATCGTCGGCGCCTTTGGAATAGTTGTTTACTTCCGGAGGTCAGATTTGTTCTTTCATAGTGAACTGAGTAGTTTAAATTTTCCGAGTCTTAGGACCGGACCTCCAATTGTTTACTTCACGGTTTTGATGATGGAACTATCTGTTCTTTTGTTCCGAGCGATGTCCACTGGCGCTCTGCTACTCTCGGCTAAAAATTTTATGATGTGAAGGAGCTGCCCGTTTTTGTGCAGATCAGGCCTTGGGAGTGTTCTTTTCGCGGAGTTTTGGAACACCATATTCCACTTGAATGGTTGGACTCACTTGATGTACCGATGCCCTACGGGAGGTACTTCTCCGTTTGGCCTCTTCTGGAGCAGGAAGGGACTGCACCCAAGCTGATGATGACTGACATCAATTTCGTCCTCGGGACTTTATTCTGCCGTTCAGCGTTTTCCCGTTTATGGGTGATATCTTTTCATTAATTTTATTCTTTTGCAGTATTTAAAGTTAAATTAAATTGGCATGACTAAGACCCCTTTCACTTATATATTTTAGGTCACCTGAACCTGAGGTTAAGTTTAACTTTTGTTCTAAATTTCCCTTTTGGCTAACTTATGTTCTTTTTATTCCAAATTTTAGTTTTGATAAATAGTTGTATAAGTTTAATATTGTTAACTTTAAAATTTAATATTCTAACGTTTTTACTACCACTATACGACCGGCCATTCCATTCTATTTATTTATTTAAGTTGTTTATTAGATTTGTTAGTTAATGAGATGTAAAAAGTTTTGAAAATTCTTTTAAAAATGAAGTTTAAATTTTAATAAACGTTAGATTTTGAAAACCTAAAAATCTGTGTTCTTTCTTTTACTTTTAATGTTTTTATTTTTAGGAAAATTCCATTTAATTACATATTTAGTTACATATTTGTACATTTAGGGAGAAACTGGTCAAATAGTGCATTTTCAAATAACCTTCAGAGTTTAGGAACTTTTGGAATGTTTTCAGGAATTTAGAATGTTTGATCATTTAGAAATGTTTTAGTATTTCATAATGCTTTCTTCCTACCGAACACTATAGAGCTAAAGGAAAACTGGGAAATTGGAATTACGGAGTTTTTATACCCGCATGCATGGATGAACATTACTGCCGAGAACAATTTTATTGGATTTGATCTAGGTGATAGGACGTATAATCCCAGCAGGATGTTACAAAACGATTCCAGACATTTTAAAAGCTATTTTCATCAAAGACCATCAAAACAAGATTTCATTTCATTATAATCCTGTTACGAAACGAGTACGCATTAAAGTAAAGAACAAGGCAAGAGTGATTTTAGACAAAGGATTGGCCCAGGTACTGGGTTTTGATCCCATTGTGATTAAAGAGTCTTATTTGGAAAACAGTGTGGAAGGACCCTACGTTGCAGATGTAAACGTTCATTATCATGTGCTGCTTGTGTATGCCGACATTGTAAAACCCCAAATTGTGGGGGATGTACTAGAACCTCTCTTACGCATAGTGAAAGTAGCAGGAAACGATGGTGAATTGACTTCTCTAACATTCGATCGCCTCCACTATTTACCTGTAAGCCGAAAGATGATTGACACTTTGGAAATCGTTATAAGGACACACACAGGAGAACTAACGCCATTTGAACGCGAACGCTCGTACATGAAGCTACACTTTCGACAAAAGTATCTCTCATGATGTATGTGCCTTATGAATGTTGCCAGAAATCTTTTGAAGACTACTATATTCATCAAATGAGTAATGGATTGGATTACTATCAAGGATCTACATTTCAGAAAGGATATGGATTTGGAAGTTTGTTTCGCTCGTTTTTTAGAGCTTCTGTCCTCGTTCTCAAGTCGGGTGCCAAAGCTGTGGGAAAGCAAATGCGGCAGAGTGGATTTAATGTGATGAGTAATGTATCTAGAGGAGAAGGTTTGAAAGTGGCAGCCAAACGTCATTTGAGGGAAGTAGGATGTAATCTCACAGACAAGGCTGCAACTAAGATGAAGACTATGATTGGTTCTGGAAAAAACAATAAAAAGAGGAAGCGATCCGAGAATCACTTCATTCCCACTTCGGCAAAGAAAGCGACAGCACGAGATATTTTCTCCTAAAGATGTCTATCCATAAAGATTCTTCATCCTGTACCAAGAGCGAATTGGATTTATTCGTGACCCCACCCACTCAAAAAACAGCTTTAGACAAAGGCCACTTTATCAAATACTACCCCCTCTCTAACATACGAGATGGAGGCCCCGTGGAATTTAACATATCTGGAAGCGGAGATGAATATATGGATCTGGGTTCTTCTTTTCTATATATGAAAACAAAGATCGTGAAATCGGATGGATCACTTATAGCCGACAAAGAACCTGTGGCTCCCGTGAACTTATTTCTACATTCCCTATTCTCCCAAGTGGATGTGAGTTTGAATGATCGAGTTATTTCTTCAACGACCAATACCTATACCTACAGAGCCTACATAGAAACCCTCTTGAATTATGGAGCCTATGCCAAGAAAAGTTTACTCACCTGGGAATGTTTTTTAAAGACACACATCTGAGTAATGCGAATCCTCTTCCAGAGAAGGATGCTAAAGAAGGACTGAAACAAAGGTATGAATTAAGCAAACAGAGTCAAACCGTGGAAATGATTGGACAGATTCATTCAGACATTTTTCAGCAGAATCACCTCGTATTGAACTTGGTGGACATGAAGATAAAAATGACTCGTAGCAAATCCGACTTTTATTTAGTGTCTAGAGCTGCCAAACCTGATTATAAAGTGGTGATACAAAATGCTTTCATGTTTATTCGGAAAGTGAAAGTGGGTCCCGGAGTGTTACTGGGACGTATAAAAGCCCTCGAGAAGCACACGGCCAAGTATCCCATCGACCGCGTTTTGTGTAAGAGGTATTCTGTTTCTAAAGGCAGTTGGCCTTTTATGCAGGATAATGCATTTTTAGGTGTTATGCCTAAAAGAGTGGTCATTGCCTGTTTGAACAATGCGGAATTTTGCACAATTTTTTGAACAATTGGTATTTGCTCTTTTGATGTTTGTATATATACAAACATCAAAAAAGAGCAAACTCCGACAACACAAGACTGTTTTACGAGAGTTAGCAGATAAGCGTAAGCCAGTCTACTTGAAACGCAAGCTTATTATTCAGAAAGGTGTTTTTCTGAACTTACTGATTCCAGCAGCCCTCAGTGTCGTTACAACCCTTTTCAATGAAGCACTCTAAAAAGTATGCCTTGTTTCTCGAAGAGTCCCTGTCTAAACATGTTGCCACAGAAAAGTATAGAACATATTTCGATAAGGAAATTGCCCGTATTCTGAACAGTTCTCTGAGTGAAGATGATAAAGTGAAACTTTATTATGAGCTCTTACAAAATAAAATGAAGATGGATTCTTTTAACACTCGCATACGAGTATCTCACAAGGAACCTGTCGTGAAAACAAAAGTATCTCACAAGGAACTTGTCGAGAACATGGAGATGGACTCAGAGATGGAAATATCAGAAGATGCGCTACCGAAACTGGAAAAGCAGAAAGTCTCAAGATATGAAGATATTATTTTAAATAGTGTTCCACAAAACACGAGAAGCTATGCCAACAATTTATTGGATATTATAAAAGACCACCCCGACATTCTTTCATGGAATGAAAAAGAACAAATTTCACATCATCAGCAATGGATTCAAAAGACTAATATCGGAGACTTATTTAATCTGATATTTGGGCAAAGGAAAATAAGTGTGACAGGACTCAAGTGTTTCTAACAGCTTTAGATGAACTGAACATACCTACTCACTTTGTAAAAAACAAAAATTTGTATAAACAGCCTTATACTCCTACTCCACCCAAATTTTGATCTCTACGAGAGTAGCAACACGTTTGATGTGGTAGAAACATAGAAAACTCTCCCTCGTCTTATTGTAATCGCTCTGGCATTTCGCACAAGTATCTCATTCGCTTACATAAAGGGAGGCAGGTAGGCGGATTCACTCCTGTTAAAATGATGAAGTATCCTTCACTGATACTTTAAGAAAAGAGCTTTTCTCATCCAGACGTTTTTTTTCTCTGATTTCATTCACTCATTTAAAAATGTCTAAGACACCTATATTTCCTATATTTTAAAAAATGACGGGATTTAAAGAAATAAGATACATTCACCTCATTTGTAAAAGTTTAAAACAAGTATTTACTATTTTTTTAAAGTTTAAATTAATTATTTTTTTAAAATAAGTATATTCTCTGGTGTTTTTTCGATATTTAAGAGGGGAATGTTACCCCCACTCGATACACGCATTTCCGAAATTCACTCGATTCACTCGATTCGGCTAGTTTAAAACATACGTTTCTACTAATTCAAGTGGTTTAAAACACGTTTTTATTAGATTTTTGCAAGTTAAAAACTTACATTTGTAAAATTTCGTTACTAAAAAACATATTTTTGTTAAATTCAAGTGGTTTAAAATACGTATCTGTGATTTTTTACAAGTAAAAAACTTGCATTTACTAAATTCTATAAGTAAAAAACTTATATATGTGAAATTTTGTTGCTAAAAAATACGTTTTGGAGAAATTACAACACTTTAAAACACGTTATTATTAGGTTTTTGCAAGTAAAAAACATATTTTTATTAAATTTTGTAAGTTAAGAACACATTTTTGTTTTTTGTGAAAAATTTGCACACGTACGAAATTCAAGTCGTTCAAAACACGCAGGTGCGATTTTTAACAAGTAAAAAACTTGCATTTGCTAAATTCTATAAGTAAAAAACTTACATTTGTGAAATTTTGTTACTAAAAACACGTTTTGGAGAAATTCAAACACTTCAAAACACGTTTTTATTAGTTTTTACAAGTAAGAAACACCTCTATTCCACAGTTTGCATTTTTAATTAGAAAAAATGCTTCGATTCACATTTAAATTCGACTCATTAAATTATATTCACTGAATAAGTTTTCATAACTGTCTTTAACTAGTTAAAATTCCCAAGCATCGTCTTTCAATATTTAAAATTAGAAAAAATCCCAAGTTCCAACTTTTAAATCTAGTACTTCTTTCGGCCGCTAGGGGGCGCTGGTGGTTCCATACCTCCTCTGCAGGTGAATCCCAGGTGTTGCCACCCCTAAAATAGTTTCTATGAATCTCAGAAAAAATCACAAGTATGGGCCTGAGTAGGTCCTCTTTCCGCCGCTAGCGGCGCTGGTGGTTCTATACCTTCTCTTCAGGTGAATCCCAGGTGTTGCTACCCCTAAAATAGTTTCTATACACCCCCTTTATCTCATTCAAAACCCACTCAGCCAAAAAACAATACCCTCGTATAAGACTACAATACCGTTGCCACCGCGAAAAAGTTTCTAAAATTTAAACCCCCCAAATTTTTCCATTTCCCCCTTTTAACCCCTTTCTAAGATTACGAAAATCCAAGATAGCGGCCATACCTCATACCTCACCATACCTCCTCTGTTGGTGAACTTTCCTATTTTGTCTACTCCTGTTTCAAAGACAAAAAAAGCCTCTTCGCCAGGTTAAATAAAATAGAGCACCAGTATCAACAAATGTAAGATCGTGTCTCTATTGGTCCTGGTGTTCTATCTTCTTCATTGTGACGAAGAAGGCTCTTACTTGCTTTAGAAACCAGTTAACTTCTTTTCTAATAATTTTTTCCCCCTAATCTTTCTGTGTCTAATTAAAGTTTTAATGACAGATGTTTTCAGACAGCATTTTGTGCTTAATTTTTATATTTGCAGTAATATAATTTACGTTTTATTTTGCATATTGTAGCTTATTGAATATTGTAGCTCTTTTCATATTGTAGCTCATTTGAATTTGTAGCTCTTTGAAAACCCTACAAGTGTGTATAATCTGACTTTAGATCGAGTACTTTTTTCGATATTACAATTGTTGAATTTAATTTTACAGAATGCTATTCACGCAAAACCATTTTGGTTCAATCGGGCTGGAGCCACCGTCAATTTTTCACTAAGTTACTGATTGTGATACAAATTTATGTAAAAGATACCGGTTATGAATATATGAGAAAAACGAGTGGGGACATACCAACACTCTAGATATTTTGTGTCCGGTTTGCTGAAATGAAGAGATTTTCCACTCAGATTTTTAAAATAACTTTTATTTAACTCAGACGAGAGTGTTCATATTTTACGACAACGTCAGACAAAACTGCAAGAGTCAAAATGGTGCATTGATCTATCTGATCCATGTGTCAAAAATAGCTTCTTCAAAAGTGGAGCGTCCTTTCGCAAAGTTCAAATGTATAAACAAATCCTTTGAGCAAAATTTTGAAAGTATTAGTATTTGTAACAATGTGCATAATCTTAGCATTTGCATTCGGGCATACGACAGCTATAATATATGAAAGAACCAGGTGTAAACTTAGAAATTGTAAGATTTCATACCGATGAAAGCCTCAGCCTGAATTTTTGTTTAAAATAGAATAAACAGAAAATAATTTATATGATTTTGTTGTAAGTGACTTTTATCACTTTTTACTTAAATGATTAGTTTGAATTATGGGTATTAATAAATAGTGAACATATGTTTATTCAAAACAAAACTTATTTTAACTTTTGGAACAAAGATATAAGACTGTATTTTGTGATTTTAATATTTTTTTATTTTCAATCTTTCGAATAAAGAAGTTTACACTCTAGAAAATCTTGTTTAAGTTAGAGCATTTAAATCATGGACATTTATCTTTGATATAACTTTTATTCACGATTTTCTGAATTTTTATCCGTATCAAAGAAGCTCACGCCAAAGTCATAGTTTAGCGAGAAATCGAATCTATCTATTTCTTCAGAAACATACATTTTTGTGTTTGCTTCTACAAAAAACTTGGGCATGATTACGATTTTTGTGGAAGTGAACAATTCATGATTTAGGCTTCGAGCCTTGTCCATGTGTATAACGTTTGTGCTTGATTTCGTTTGTTATTCTTTTTTCGATTCCATACCTTTGTATTTTGATACTTTTCGTTGACTTGTTGATTCGTTTCTCATTTTATTTATTTATTTTTTTTTCCATTTGCTTGAGGATTTGTTGATTTATACTTTTATTTCGTAAGCCTGTTAGATAGTTGAATTTTCGTGTTACAGCTTCTCACTTTTCTTTCATTGGATCTTCAAACCTTTTTTTCTTATTGAAATCATTTTATTTATTAGCTGCATTTGCGCAATAAATTAAATGAATTTTGTTTTGTCATTCCTATTTACGCTATTTACGCAATTTTTACATTTGCATAATTGCAAAGTTTTCATAATTTTTAAAGTTAGCTACGGTATTTTTTTAAATATATATATATAATTTACGTGTAAGAAAGGAAAATGTAGTATACTTTTTATTTTACTATACTTCTACAGCGGATGACTACACCCATAGCGTATTCTTTGCTACATAATTAGGTTCGAACAAAAGAATATAGCCTGTATGTAGGGTTGTCCCTAAACACCTGAATAACTTTGAAAGGAAAGATGTGTACACGGTGGGGCTAGAACTATAACAAATGGCCATGTCCGATCGAATAAAAGGGATTGCAACGCCTCTAACAGATAATTTAAAAAGTTAGGATTTCGGACTCGGCAAAGCGAGATAGAAGAAAAAAACGTGAATTACAAAGTTATTAAAATTATCAAATGGGTAGGAATTGACAATAAAAAAAATTGTTATAAAAGGGATTTATTTGGCACAATATGGTTATTGGCGAATTGATGTATTATTCAGGAATGCTTAAATAAATACTTATATGCTCAGAAATGTAATGTACAGCCTGTTCAAAGGTACCCCCTGTCAGCAACACTGCACATTTGAATTTGAAAAAGAATATGACCACGTACTTTGACAAGCATTGCAGGTGGCACCGTATTACAGACCCGATGATACAATCTTTTGACAGATATTTATTGCCATATATATACACGTTTCCTTCATTCCTGATATCAATTCCTACTCATTACATAACGCCCTATCTCTCTTTAATGCCGAGTTTGTTATCCTGAACTTTTTTCATTCTCCGTTGCAATCACTTTTATTTGATTGGACATGGCCACTTTACTATCAGCCTAATGTGTACATTCATAGACCTTTTCTTACAAAGTTATTTGGGTTAGGAACCCTGCATATAGGAGCTTTACCTCATAGTAGCTGAATAGGCCGTCGGGCAACTAACCGATCAAGTTGTCCAAGAACACGGTCAAATTAAGTAATAGGAGGATACAATTTATTTTGTCATGAAGCCTGTCAATAAGGAATTAGAAGCAATTTCCCGCGACTACATTACATAGCCAAGTCACTACCGGCAACATAATAACAGTACACATTTTTGGCTGTTTCTGCTAAGAATTCTCGTCTAACGGCAGAAAATACTGCTATTTAGTTACAATAAAGTTTGTACCGAAAATTGCAAATTTTATCCCTGGTTCGTAGTTTTGCATTATCTATAATGCCATTTCGTAAGATTGTTTTAACATTTAGAAGCAGGGACATCCAATCAACGGCAAGGATATATATTGGAAGTCTCTGTTTTGGGACGGGGAAGGCATGTGCATATTTAACAATAAGCATTTTCTCATGCATAACACATACATAAATACATTCTTAGAAACGAGGCTACGTCACAATAGTTAATTTCATATGAAATGTGTCACTGAGTCTTACATTTTAAAATACATTAGAACACTCCAATATCAAAATATAACAGAATAGAATGTTAAACTATCACATAGATCAAATTTTAGAGCAGACGTCACGTGATATTTTGGGAACAAGTCAAGGGTCATTGTGAACCATGACCCGACTTAGAGATCGAGTATTTTTCCAGTATATTTTCAGCCAAGTACCCCCTGATTGTAAATTTTCTGTATTGTATAATCCCCATATTTTTTTTATTTCTTTCAATTGTGCCTCTTGAATTAGCTGTCCATATATTTCAATTGTACCCACTGACTCTATATTATTTTTAATTAAACCTTTCTCCCAAGTTTTTCAATTTAATAAATATTGTCATTGTTGTAAATTTGATTTCCAATAAATTAAAATAAAACATGCACTTTACAAAGTTTTAAAAATAATACAAGCTTTTTAGGGTATGAAATATGTACTGTACTTTCAGATCTTTACTTTGAAATTTCTTAATAAAAAATATGCGAAACTTCAAAAAATGTATTAATAAAGTACGTATATATGTGTACAAAGAAGTAACTGAAATGTCTGAAAAAGAGAATACATTATTATCAATGATCCCAGAAAATGTTGAAAATAATACTCAGTTGGTTTCTGGAGAGTAATATAAGAACGCTTTGCCAAGTAAAGGTAAACAACCACCGAAGCAGCAATCCTGCTTGGTAAAGTGTCGAAAAGACTTGATACTTTTCAGATTCGGCAAAATTTCGTGAAGTGGGATACTTGAAACCACAACAGGTGACAAAAGATTGAATCATTTGCATTTGATTTTATATTTGAAACATTTGGTTTCATACAAGTAGAATTTGAAATTTATTTTTTGTTCACAGTATAAAAAAATAATAATAATATGGTTTAAAGAACAACAGTTTGTTCAAGTCCTCCATTGCTAAAATATTTCGGCGTGCCCCTACTATCTTTTCGTGTACCCCAGGTTGGGAAACTCTGTTATGGATGATACCTGAATAGGGATGGTTATATGGTGCCTCTTTCAAAGAATGAACATGACAGGTGAAGGACTCATTTCAAAATAAGGCTCCTAAATATACAGGCTGGCGCAACAGCGGCCATCTTGTCTTCCAGTTCAAGCGATGGTTATGCACGGCGATAAAATGGTTGCTTTCTCATTCCTGTCTCGGGATCTCGTGAAAATCAAAACATTCTAAACTACTTTTTTGAATGATTGATACCATTTTTTTTTTAAGCAGAAGCACTTATTTTACAGCTAAATTGCGTATGAAATATCAGCCATGTAACATGTCCGCGGCATTAAAATAGCACAGGCAGACGGAGCCGGTTGGAGTCAAAATGGCGGTAGCGTCAGCCTGTATATTCAGTCTTATTTCAAATTAAATACATTCGTACCCTTTAACCTGCCTCAGCTATGAATGCCTTGGACAATGTTTTCGTTTAAAGTCTATGGTCTGGGTATGAAAAAAAAATACATTGAAGATTGAAATAAAATCTTTGAAAATTTTTGTTTTATGTTTTAGAGGTAAATACAATATGATATTCACCTCATATTTAATTTCATTAAATATTTTAAAAGAAAGTATCAAATAATTAAGATTCCTAGTGGATTTGGTGTGTGATTTGATGGAAATAGTGATTGAAGTGGCTTGATGGAAAAGTAGATTGAAGTGGTTTGATGGAAATATTGCTCCAGTTCGTGTTATACGTGCATAAATCAGGTCCCCTGGTGTGGAGAAGCAAAGATCCAGTTTAACTTCATTGTTTAACTAATAAGGAAAGAATTCAGTGCTGGAGAATTTTTTTTTTTAAACTTCTTTAGAATAGCAGTTTTATTTTCCTCTGCGTGTACTTTAAGTGGCAAATCTCAATATTGAATATCCAACAAGAAACAATGTTTATCTTCAGAATAAATGCGTTCATAATATTCGTTCTTTGCAAATTTCTCCTTTTATCTTAGGAAATTTAACACACTGCCTATTTCATTACCATAAGCAGACCTTTCAAATTTGACATGATCATGTCCAATAGATTTTGAAGTAGCCGTTGTCTTTAAAAGATGATTTCTCTGATTTTTTTCTACCGAGAAGAAGATTGGGAAGGGAATTTTCTGCAAGCGTTTATTTCATCTGAAGTGCTGCATAGAATATGTCGTATTGCGGCGATACCCGTCACATACATGGTTTTTGAGGGAAAGAATAGCTGGATAAACCGTTAGGTTTACTAGTTAGGTAATAAAAGCCCAAATGATCTTAACTATTAAGTTATTTGTTACATATTAGTGCTCCATCAAACAGTAATATCCACCAATGTATGATTTGTAGAGAACTATGCAGTAAAGACCCAGATAAAAACTCTTGCAGTATATATTTACAAGAATTATGACAAAGTAGTATTCAGTTATTCACGTGATGCCGACCCATAGTCTAGTTGATATTGTACATTCTGTGGAAACAATATGCATAACTTAATCTCAATATCAATCGTAACAAAAATAAAATTTAAAATAGAAGACAGCAATCAAAATATTTATTTTGAATCTGTACATACAGTCATAGTCGAGCTATTAGGTCTCAAAATGCGGCATGCTTCCTGTTAGTCACTGTACTGATACTTGACTGTACTGCTCGAAGTCTTTCTTGGCGGACTTTCCGATGTTTCCATGCACTTATCGCTAAAAGTGACGAGGTTAAAGTTTAATTTCAAGGATCGTTTAAAATGATTCAAATTACTAAAGAATAATCAAGCGTATTTAAATATTTCAATATTTTGTGTGTATAAAGTTAACAATACATTCTAAAATTAAATTATTCAAATAAGCTTTTAAGTAATATAATTAAGCATTAAATACATCCATTTTTCAAAATTTAAATATTAAATAAACCAAATTTTTTTTTAAATGCAAATTGAAAAAAAAAGATATAAAAATATTTAATTTAAATTATTGAAGAGTTAACAGAATATTTTCGAATTTAAATTGTTTAAAAATAAGCAAAATCATTTTAAAATGTAAATAGTTAACAAAAGAAAAAAAAATCACGCCAAGCTTGAAATACGAGTTAAATGTCGAAAACGAAATGCACACTTTGTAACGTTACAGATGGAAGAGCCAATAAAAAGAAAGAGCACCACATTTTGAGGCTTAATCTCTCTCCGTTACAGGAGAAAACATTCAGACTCATTTACATTATAACTTATTAAACACTTTTAGATAAACCTAAAATATAACAAGTTCTCTTTTTCAAGTATTTTCAAAGGCATGTAAGCACCCGAATATTTTACGCAACTAGTTTGCTTTGATATACATCAATCTAAATTTTTACATGATATGTTGTATTTTTCAATAAAATTTTTAGTTCATAGAACATTTTGATAATATTTGACTACAATCTGCACCTATATAAGAAAACTTGTTTTTTTTATAAATTTATATATAAAAAATTGGTACATTTGGTTTCATTTTTATTTTACACTTAGTTTCTAAATTGCTTGCCGATACAGAAATAAAAAGTTCCCCAATATGTGTTTCACAATTGAATATAACATCAACGATGGATCGTTGATGTAAAGTGGAATATGAAATATAATCATCAATCAGAGGATAATTTAGTTAGGATAAAAAATTGGTACATTTGGTTTCATTTTTATTTTACATTTAGTTTCTAAAATTGATTGCCGATACAGAAATAGAAAAGTGCCCCAATATGTGTTTCATAATTGAATATAACATCAACGATGAGTCGTTGATGTAAAGTGGAATATGAAATATAATCATCAATCAGATGATAATTTAGTTAGAACAGTTGCTCTCAATGAAAGAAATAATTTCATAACAATACGTAATTATTTATTTTTGATAAAAAGATACTAAAAATTTAAAAAATCTAACTCTTTTACTCTATGAAACCGATCGCTTGAGTTCAAATCAATCGATTCCTGACATTAAAATCCAAAATTCTATTCTTGCGGCAAAAGACTAACTTGAATACATTATGGACGTTATGACCGGCTACTGACTCAGTTTTGTCTTTATACACGTATTATGTGTACATTGACTAAATTGCTTCCATAGCAACGAATTTTTTTTAAATGCCCATTTAGAATATTTTTATTATTGAATTATGAAAGAAAATGACGAGTTATAATGATAGGAATCAGTTGATTTGAACTCGGAAGCTTCGATTCAATACAGCAAAGATGTAGTTTTTAATTATTAACCCTTTCACGACTAGCGCCGGTTATATCCGGCATCCACTAAATGTGTCGCATTGGCTAGCGCCGTTTATATCCGGCATCCACTAAATGCGTCGCATTGGCTAGCGACATTTGCACTAACGATACGCGAATTGGACTCCACGCATTTAACTAGAGAACAAGAAAAAGTTCTTGACATGAGTAAAGTGTATTTGTTTTCGACCTTTTTGTGGAGTATCATAGTAAAAGTAAAGTAATTAACGTATACGGTGTGTGTGCACTAATGGCACAACGGCCTATTCATTGGTCGCGAAAGGGTTAATAACGTTAAATAATGAACTCTATAACTTAGCAGAGGTTTATAGTTTTTCCTATTTACCTCTTTAGTGCCAAGTTATGTTTGCTGCACGTATCGGCATAATGGACGTATGAAAATGAAACTGAGTCAGTGATAACTTTCACAGTATTTTCAAGTTAGCTTTGTCCTAACTATATGCATCGAGTTTCCTTGCTATCAGCTCTGCAAGTTCACACAGTCAAACAACTTCAACAGCTGTCTAATTTAACACATTCAAATTCTATCGGGTAAAGTGGGTAAATTTTCAATAATATAAACTTTCATTAACATTGGCAAATATTATTTCTCATTTAGCTACGCTATATATACATGTAGTGTACGTGATCGAAAATTTAAAATGTTAAGAAAACTCCTGGAAAGAGAACTTTAGGAATAATGAGCAAATCTTATGGCTTAAACTGTTTAGAAAAGATATCTGTTACCTAGTTTCTTTCTATTTTGTCTCGCTATTTTTGTCTTGTAACGTGTAGCATCATCTATGAGCACAATTTCTACTTATGCATAATAAGAATCAGTAAAGAATATACTGAGGCATGCACCACTTTCATATGCGCTTATATTTGATCTTGCAAGCCTATTCTAACTTTCCATCACATCGTGGTCAGTCTAGGTGCGATATGTATGACTTGAATCTCGACACCGATGACGTAGGGTCAGATCATGCTAAGAATGACATTTTTTGCATTATTTAGAGAGAACCGATTAACAGATATCCATTCTAAAAGTTCCAATAGTGTTATCAAAGCGATATCTTTAAATACCAAGTATTAAAGGATAATAAGAAATACCAGGGTACAAGTGCTTCTGGTTGGGCCGCCTTTACAGTTAGCACCTCAACGCCTCTACCACAGGGGATAAAATGGCATCCTTCTTAATTTACATTCCACAAGTTCGCAATAGTGATCACAGAATGGAGGATATCTGCAGACTTTTACACAAGTGACTCATAATTATTAATATGAAGAGGAACTTCAAAATTTATAAATAGTTGTCTTCTTGCTTGAGCAGAACTTTTTTTTGTCTGAATCTAAACACTAATCTTTGGTTGACCAGATCAACTGAGCTACTGAAACAATTATCTTTTTATATTTTAACTGGACCTCTCACAGTGGCATCGCTTGATTCGTCAGGATTTCTTAAGAGTAGCAATTATCAATTTTTTTCATTGCGACATACTTTGGCAGCTATATAAGTCTCTTAAGGCCCTCCTGCATGATTGCATGATACAAGCTAACGCCGAGGCCTGCTTGCTTCAACCATTGTAAATTTTATTATTTGATAAAATATATATTAATAGTAAAATTGTTCTTAACGATATGAATATGCAGTTATAATTTGAACAAAACAATTGAGCACGTTGCTTTTGTTTTTAGTAGAGTATTTGAGCAATACCACGAAAAGTATAAAACTTATCTACTATTCGTGATTTATTGTTTTCAGAAACGCTTCTAGAAGGTATTCAAAAGAGCCGTCAGTTTTCTATCATTTTGCAAACTTATTGGACCGAAATTGAGAGAAATGTCCCCTTTGAACAGGTAGTAGGGCGTTGGTTCAAGCCTATAGA
The DNA here is from genome assembly GCA_951213105.1 of Amaurobius ferox. Taxonomy (NCBI): domain Eukaryota; kingdom Metazoa; phylum Arthropoda; class Arachnida; order Araneae; family Amaurobiidae; genus Amaurobius; species Amaurobius ferox. Next base: position 26,994,451 of record OX578144.1, read on the forward strand.
GGCAGTTAACAAATGATTGTTCTCTGGTATTTCTTGTCCCTATTTAAATATGTATATAATTGTTTAAAAATTTCTTTATAAGGAAAATCTTGTTAAACATTCAATTCTTAAAATGTGTGCCAGAATTTCATTTTATCAAATGCAATATTAATAGAAAATTTATACGTATAAGATGTGCGACGGTTGTTGCATGAAAAATGCAGATTGAATATGTGTTTTTAAAAAGTATTAGAAGAATAGGAATTATCTGTGAACTGTAAATAACCTACAATCGCTGCGTTTTGCACTGCTCTCATTTTGGTTAGGAAAATACTCGTAATTTATGAAATAAAGCTTAAGAAGTTACATGGTAAAACACATGTTAGAAAATATTATGTATATTTATCATCAATGTAGAGAAAGGCAGATAATTTTGGGGGAATTGTAAACAGCAACATATACAAAATTACAGTTTTATGTCAATTCATCATCAAGTATGCACAGAAAACTTTATGCAACTCGATTGCAAAATAAGAAAAACTGTTCGCATAAATTCTACACTGTGTATATGAGTTACATAATTTATAAATTCATTTCAGAAAATTTTCATTAAATACAAAATCTACTTGAAAAATTTTCGAGGTTCTTGTACCAGATTCCAGATATGAACTAATAATTTGATAAAAGCTTTTCCACAGATGCATTCCAATGCCGAAAACAGCCCCATGTAATTAACTACTCTTAAACTGTTTAAATTTACAAGGGGGATCAAAATTTAAGTATTCCTGTTCACCCCTGAAGTATCCCACCATTTCCCAAAAGTATTTAACAGGCTAAACTCAACAGAACTAGTATAAATATTCTCTAAAATGTACAGTAACGATTTCTGCCAAAAAAAAGAGAAAACATTACAATGAAAAGAGATACTGATACAGTATCGATACATTATTAAACGCATCAATACGCAACATCGATGCACCGCATAAGTTTATCTATCATTAATTTACTTTGTGACTTTTTGATATTATACCAATTGTATGAGATGAGGGGGGGGGGGGGTTCTGTAAATGGAGAAGCAATTAGAACGTTTGGTAACTAAGTTTAGAATTGAGATCAGAATGGTGAATAGTCAGGAATCTTTTTTTTTACCAGTTCCTGGCATCAGTTTTGATGAGATACCTATAGCATAAGTTCCCAACCACTTGCTGACAACTTAATTTTGAGTCGCAAAGGATTGTTTATAAGTCTAGAAATAATACTCCTTAATGCCGAACCTGCATACTTCGTCATCATCAAACGAATATTTTTCTAAACCTTGGCTGTCGAGCAAAAAACGGTTGGAAGCCACATCTATAGTATATACTCTTAGTTCATGGGGGGATTCATGTCGATAGTTTATGAAGGGTCTCACTGGGATAATTTGAACCCGAGTCATAACCAAGCAAACAAAATGTCATCTCTGACATACAGGCTTTTCCGAAATAATTGAAGTTACATTAAATATATTTTCAATTTCGGGTTACTCAACTTAATTTCGAAAAACATGACACCAGAGCAGCGTAAAATTTACTGTTCTGCTCGACTAGCCAGTTTTACAACTAGTTACCATTTCCACATGTCTCACATGTGGGCCGACTCAGATCAACAAATTTGGCAACAACCACAAGAGTTACTACGACTTGCTGAAGGAAGAGCTGAACTTAGACTGTGAGAAGCTGGATTGCTTGCCGCATTCGCCGAGCTTGTGCTTCTGGGGGCTGAAGGGCAAGAGCTTTTCTTCCTCGCCTATTGCTTTGGGTCGACCAGCTGGGGTGGGGTAAGGCGCAGTCATGGGAGGTTTTTCAGGAGTGACGGGTGGAGGACTGTCCCTGGAGGGCCGAGCCTGCCTGGCCCGTTGCTTCCGCTGGCGGCTTACTTGATGAGCTGTCAAGTGGCTTCCATGATACGAGGTGAGTGTTCGGAAGAAGGAACAAATGCAACCCATGGTGAATCTAGAAAGAGTTCAAAATGTAAGTAAGTTGGAAGTCAAAGGAATGTAATTTATATCCATTTCAAGAATTGTTTTATTTACCCTGTAAAGTCAATGGCAGAAAATATAAATCGAGTAGTGTTTATAAAGGCTATTTTTTCTACAGATTATTTAGGTATGTTGAACCTAGTTTAATAAATATTGGAAAATTGTAAATTTCTTCATTCTTGAACGATCTCTATTAATACCAGATTTTAGCACCAGACCTGTCTCATCGGAAAATGCGTTTTGCAACCAGTTTACATTTCGAACGTTTACACTAAACTTCAAAGTGCGGGCGAATTTGACACGTCATCAAATGTTTTTAAAGATTGAGCTCGGTGTACACGAGGGTGCAGTGGCCAAGTTCATACTCTCATAACCGCTCACACATTTAGGATCGCGCTCCCATTACAAATAACAGTATCTATGAATCAGTTTCTCCCTATTTATGCATGTTCATCGGCAAGAAATAGTGGATACCTGCAATTATAGTCTCTTTGAAGACCGATAAATTAGCTTCATCTTTAAAAAATTTGATGTTGGCTGCGTGGTAATACTGAATTAGTCTGTCTACATAGATGTTCGCAAAATTGTGGTACATAGCAAGTTTTCTTACTGTCCTTAGTTTTTTATACTGAAGGAAGTTGTTTTTCGCCTCCAAAATCGGGCGATACCTACGTTTAATTGCTGTACAAAGTTTTATTTGTCAGACAAAAACATAATTTTTACATGAATAGCCAGAATCCAGTAGTGTCCAATGGTTTTCGGGCCCTACGTGAGCTCTTTTGAAAGGCCAGTCTGATCAATAAATACAGCTGAACGTCACTCATTCGAAAATTGGTAATCAGAAAAATGGATTATCCGATGATTAATTTAAGTAAACGTTGGATTGGAATGCACTAAGTCTAACATTTTTATATTTAAATAAGGCCTAATAAAAATTAGTAGGTATGTAGACATGAAGCTCCAAGCGGTCGCTTTAACTGCTTGGCCGTTGGGATGCCTCTACCACACTCTAAAATGAAATAGGGAGAACATAGCTCTATAAAAATAATGGTGACTTCTCTGTGGCGAATTAAAGATTTCACAAATTTTTACAATATTGAGGAAATACTAAGAGCTGTGAAGACTCATTTGGGGGTATACAATTTGTAGATTTGGCCATGACAATATGAAATATGACTATATGAGAAAACCAACTGGAACTTCTTGGTTCTGATATTTTTATTTGGATTGACAGCGCGCTGAAAAAAATCTGATGTGGGCAACACATGACTTTCCTTATTTAATGCAATGAATTTACTCCTTTTACAGTCAAAAAAATAATGTATAAGATCCACGGTACTGTGCTTTTAACGTTGAATTGTACATTTAGCGATTTTCCGGATGACAACATGTAATACTATTTCAAAGTACCCAATTAACTTGTATTTCACATAACTCTATATTAACAACGGTACTGTCCAAGATTATTAGCCAAGTTTTCCAAATACATCACTAAGTGTTACAGACAAACGGAGACAAGAGCATTTCTCATATACTAGAATATACCTGTCATATGACGGAAATTAGAATTTGCGAAACATTACTTCTCATTTGGCGTCATTTCTATCAATTTGGCGATATTTTTGTCACTTTGGCAACATTTAAAAAAGTCATCAAGTTGGCGACGTCCCGTTAAATATCTCGCCAAGTGTTACGGGCGGACGGACGGACGGAAAAATGGGTTATTCTTATAGTCTATTCTTATGTTCTTTCCAAGATATTGAACTTTCATTAATTAGTCGTCATTTCATTGATTCAGCGTCAGTTTCATCAATTTGGAGAATTTTTATCAATTGCGGGATATTTTCATCAATTTGGCAATATTTAAAAAGTCACCAAGTTGGAGATATTCCGGAAAAATTCGTCACCAAAATTTTATCCAAACGTTACGGACGGAAAAATAGGTTATTCTTATAGTATTCGTAAATTCTTATATTCTTTCTTAGATATTAAATTTTCGTCAATTACTCGTCATTTTCATTGATTTAGCGTCATTTTTACCAATTAGGTGATATTTTCGTTAATTTGGCAATATTTAAAAAAGTCGTCAAGTTGGCGACATTCCATTAAATTCGCCGCCAAAATTTCGCCAAACGTTATGGATGAAAAAATGAGTTATTCTTATAGCAGATAAATGGCTATTTGCGTCCAGTATTACCCAAAATATCTTTTCTAGTGAATGGAACGAGCTAGATCCACGAGAATGATGTCATTCAATTTATCGCATGATATTACATATGAAAAGTAAATATATTTCCCAATAGTTAATATTTTTTTTTAATTAAATGAGATTTTTTGATAAATGTGCAATATCTCAAGAACGGTTCATGCCAGCGTTCTAAAGTTTGTGTCAATCGTTTTTTAATAAAAAATTACATAAGAAATGACTATTTTCATAACTTTAAGAAAGGTTTTGATTTTTTGATGATTTTTTCAAAATTTCACTGGAAAATTTAGTCGAGTTCTGAACATTCGATTGTGTTTAAAAATAATAGACTTCCAGTATTCAGGGATTGTAATTTTTGAGCCATATTTCGTGCGAATCACTGCATTTGTTCATCAGATATCGTCTCTACAGGCTCACTGACACGCACACACGCACGCACGCACACACGCACGCACGCACGCACGCACACTCACGCACGCACACTCACTCACGCACACACACACACACACACACACATACACACACACACACACACACACATAACCTCAAAAACGTTTGATTCGTGTCCAGGGATACTTGAAACATGATCTCCAGTTGAAAACTCGAATTCGAATTTTCGACCCCGTCACAATACTTTCCTTATACATTATACTATGTATATAAGTTAAGTAATATTTTTCTTTATAAAAATCTATTTCACAAATAAAATTGCATTTTAAACAAGATTGCGTACTAAAGTAATTTTAAATATTTATTTCGAAATCGATTCCAACCACAGAGCAGTAACTTTAGCAATGAACCCTAGACAGCAATAACAAACTGTATTTTTCCAAGTGTTATTTTCTAAGAATTCTGAACAAATCGAAATCATCGACGCCATTTTGTTGCAAAATTCGAGGTGAGTTTCATTACTTTCTCATCTATGCAAAGTGATCAAAAACTCGAGCACATCCAATTTTAAAATCATATAATGTTCCGAGAAGTAGAAATTTTTTTCAGTTAGGGAGCATTATTATATTACTTTCCTGATATACATAGTATAATGTATAAGGAAAGTATTGTTGTTGTTGTTGAGACCCAGACCGTCCGACCTACCAGAAAGGTGTAAGGTAACTGTTTGGACGGCCGGGAAGTGCAACCCAATTTAGACCGGAACCCAGTGGGGGAGGCATCCACAGGGACTGTACCCTCCTTCCCCTACCACCAACATCTCGGAAGGACTTACGGACCCACATGTTTAACGTGATCGTACTCCGCGTGAACACGGCGGCAGTTTTGGCAGCGGCTGGAATCGAACCCGGGAAAGGAAAGTATTGTGACGAGGTCGAAAATTCGAATTCGAGTTTTCGACGGGAGAGCACGTTTCAAGCATCCTTGAGCACGAATCAAACGCTTTTGAGATGATGTCTGTGTGTGTGTGTGGAAACGATATCTGACGAACGAATAAGGCGATTCGAACAAAATTTGGTACAAAAATTGCAAACCGCAAATACTGGAAACCTATTGTTTTTAAGCACAATCGAATGTTCAGAACCCCCCTAAATTTTCGAGTGAAATATTAAAAAAAATCAGAAGAATATCAAAACCTTTAATAAAGTTACGCAAATAGCCATTTCGTAAGTAATTTTTCATTAGAAAACGAATGACACAAACTTTATAACTCTAACACGAACCGTTCTCGAGATATTGCATATTTTTCAAATAAATGTATAAAAAAATGTCACATAAAGTAAAGAAATATTAATTATTGTGAAATATGTTCACTTTTCATATGTAATATCATGCAATGAATTTGGTGACGTCATTCTCATGGATCTATCTCATTCCATTCATGAGAAAAGAACTTTGGGTAATACTTTTTTATTTGGACGCCAATAGTCATTTATCTGCTATAAGAGTAATTTATTTCTCCATCTATAACGCTTGGAAAGATTTTGGTGAAAAATTTGGTGGAATGTCACCAACTTGGCGACTTTTTTAAATGTTGCAAAATTAACGAAGTTGTCGCCAAATTGATAAAAATGACGCTGAATCAATGAAAATGACGAGTAATTGATGAAAGTTCAATATCTTGGAAAGAACATAAGGGTAAACTATAAGAATAACTCATTTCTCCGTCCGTCCGTAACGCTTGGCGAGAAATTTAGCGGAACGTCGCCAACTTGGCGAATATTTTAAATGTTGATAAAATGACAAAAATGTCGCCAAATTGATAAAACTGACTCCATATGGGTAGCAATGTTTCGCAAATTCTGATTTCCGTCATATGACGGGCAAACCTTCTAGTATATAAGAAATGCTTTTCTCTCCGTTTGTCTGTAACACTTGGTGATGAAATTGGCGAATAATTTAGCAAAGTTTCACCAACTTGCAGAAATTTCGCCCAAGATTGACAAAAATATCTTAAAAATTGCTGAGATGACGCTAAATTAATGAAAATGACGCCTAATTGATGAATTAATTATTAAAATATTTTAATATATGGACCCTATCGCTTATTGAGGATGCTATCTATATTGATAATTGTTTATTTAGAGTTAGTTGCGCGAAATATAAGTTAATCGGGTTCTTCGAAATAGTTTTGTATGTTGTCATCCGGAAAATTGCCAAATGTACAATTCAACGATAAAAACACAGTACCGTGGATCTTACACATTATTTTTTTACTGTAAAAGTAGTAAATTCATTGCATTATGTAAGGAAAGTCATGTGCTGCCCACATCAGATTTTTTTCAAACTTATATCAGAAATATTGTCTGCTGTTTTTAATACGCTAGGCCGATCATCACAGATCTGTTATGTATCCGCAGAAGAACAGCGCGCTTTGCCAGAATAATTTTTTTTTTTAGAGCAATATTTCTCTAGTCATTTTTTTGACAGTGTCATTGATGAGTTCAGAAGAAATACACATGCTCTTAAACCCCTAACACTTAAATGATTATGAGATCAGTAAAGAGTTTTCGAAAAAATCGGCAGTGGTTCCGGTCAGATGGAGCAAAAATCTTTTGCGTGAATAACTTCTTTCTTTATGGGTGGGTTGTCTTTAGACATTTTCAAAACAGTTCAAAATATAAATATCGAAATTATAACTCCTTTTTTCGAAAAATAAGGATCTTATCTTAAATTCAATTATATATCCTTCTAGGGCTTTCAAGAGCTACAGATTACTTCTTATAGTTCATAGATAGTTTACTTTTAGTTTTCGAAATATAGGCATTATATAATCTTGCATAACGGAAAATTTTCAATCTTCTTGAACTTAATAAGACGATTCCTCAAAATTAATAATATCTTTGTAAAAATAAACTATTAATCAAGAAACTGGATTTCCTACTGAACATTTTTGCCGCTTAATGTATACATTTATCTGTTATAGTTTGGAAAATATTTTGAGTGAAAGGAAGCAAAGTAAGATAAAAACTCTCTCGGACAAAATCTTTTTAGTTTTTTCCACTAGAAAGTTCAAAATATTATAATATTCAAATTATTTTTATAGAATCAAAATCTGTACCCCATTTCCGACAAAATGAATAAAAATTGTTTACATTTTTAACTATAACGGATTACATGTTTAACCAAAAGGATTACATTTTTTGCAGTGCTCTGATTTTAGACAGAGATTCCCCAACTACAGATGTTATTCACATCAAAACTGGTTATAAAATTCAAATAATTTCTTTAAAAGCAGCATATAATAATAAAAAAAAATTAAAAGTATATACCGGTTTCGAAGACAAAAACAGCCTTCTTAATCGGGACTCACAAGAAGAGCAACCATTACTCGTCAGGGAAAGATCGGCGAATGCTGCAGGAACAGCAAACGTGGCAGGCAGAAGCAGGGAAAGGGTGTTGCCAACGACGAGAGAAGAAAAGGGGGTAAAAACTAAAAATCCAGGAGGTAGGAAACAGAGGTGGGACATAATGAGTGAACGCAGAAATACCAAAGAGGAAAGTGAGTGACCAATATGGCCGCCCTTTTTCCCAATGGGTCGGCTCCTCGCCTGCGGCGATTAAAGCTTAAAAAGGAAAGCAAACGTCTAACAACGGATTCAAATCAGTTGTTCATAAAATCCCAATTAAATTAAAAAACTAGAAACAGAATGAAAATTACCGAAATAATTCCTGGTAATCCAAGTAAAATTTTTTTTCTTTTCTTATTTAATTGGAATTTGATAAATAAGTGGTTTAAATCCGTTGTTGGACGTTTACTCTCCTGTTTGGTATTTCACCGTTCATTCATAATGCCCCACCTCGGGTTCTTGCCTCCTCTGTTTTTTTACCCCTCTTCTTCTCTCGCCGTTGGCAACACCCTTTCCCTGCTTCTGCCACGTTTGCTGTTTCAGTCGTCGATCTTTCTCTGAAGATTGAAGGTTGCTCTTCTTGTGCGTCCTGAAGAAGGAGGTTGTTTTTGCCTTCTAAACCTGTCCATACTTTTAATTTTCTTATTACATGCTGCTTTTAACGAAGTTATTTTAATTTTATGCATTAGCAGCAATTTCATTTGTACCTATTTCCGGTCATGTTAGTCTCAGACCTGCCTCTTCTCGCTTTGCCTGTACAGATCCAGTTTCTCAAAAATGATGAGTTATGTTATTGATGTTTGACATGTGAGAGTTGAATGATTAGATAATGCGATTTCATCCTTTGTAAACATATAAAATTAAGGACAAAACGTCTTTAAAACGAAAGGCCATTTATTAAAACATCTTAAAAGACGTGCAAAACATTTTTGAAACCACCAAAGCGCTTTCGGGCGTTAACACGCCCTTCATCAGTGGCTATATGAATGGTAAATGGTTAATGCCCGAAAGCGCTCTGGCGGTTTTAAAAATGTTTTGTACGTCTTTTAAGAAACGTCCGAAAGCGCTCTGGCGGTTTTTAAAATGTTTTGTACGTCTTTTAAGAAGCGCCCGAAAGCGCTCTGGCGGTTTTAAAAATGTGTTATACGTCTTTTAAGATGTTTTAATAAATGACCTTTCGTTTTAAAGACGTTTTGTCCTTAATTTTATTTGTTGAATGCAGACGTGATACCAATTTTGATTTTTTAATTGTTTGTAAACATGTTGAAATTGCTATTTTATTGAATCTAACGATTGTTTCCGGACGATAGATAGTTTGAAATATATATAATTTCCGAAAAGTTAATATTTGTATTTAGTTTCTATATTTACGTTCATAACTGAAGCTATCTTGATCTCTGAACTCTTTCTTGTATACTGAAGCTAAATGCGCAAAATCGGGGGATATGACATCTGAAAATGCTTACGTCAATCTAGCAGCGTTTTTGAAAGTGTGGTTAGCGGAACCCTTAGGGTTCCGCGACAGTATTCCACTGGTTCCGCGACGTGATAGTTTCGTGTAACTTTTCTTAAAAATTAAAAATAAATAAATAAAATAAAACTTGTAACATTTGGACCACAATGAACCTTTTCTCATTTTGGAATTTTGCAATCAAATTGGATCTTAAAAGGATTCCGCGATCAAAACAGTTTGGAAAACACTGATTTAGAGCAGTATTTCTCTAGTTCCGAGCCCTGGCATCTGTTATGCCGGGCCGCGAGAGATTCTTTTGGAATTTGTCGATTTAGTTTTCTAAGCATTTTTTATGAATAACTATTTCATAACTTAAATATTGTAAAGCGAATAATATTAATGTGTCAAAAACTCTGAACCAGAACGCCTAAATAACATTTATGTAGCAAATTCTCAGTGACCAAGCCGCATTTCAATTTTAATATGAATAACACACTGCTCAATTGACTTCTACCGTGAATTATAATGGGTAAATATTTTCCCGTCTATGTACTGTTTTCTTTTTTTCAAACCAACATCAATGAAATCAATTTAATAACACAATAATCCATTTTATACTGAGTAACATTGTTACAAAACATATCCTCAAGAATCGTGGATACAAGAACGAGTCCAAGTTTCTGGACAAATAAAGTTTATTCACTAGCACACAGTAAACAGGAACAGTATACAATCAAACAGCACTTAAATGTTCCAGTAATTTCACAGAATAAGCGATATTATTCTCAAAACGTTGACGAAAGTCCGATGTAGCTCGTGTCACGCCCATTTGTCATCTCCCCTGCAACGGAGGGGTGAATCCTTTTTATAGTCAGTCTCTCCATAGCAACTTCTGGAAATCTTTATATCTCAAAGAATAATCGTTCTATTGAGAAGTTTCTGGAACATTCCGGAATTCGCTAAATATCGACAAATTGGCGATAAATCGCCAGATCTGGTAACCCTTCTTCGAACTGGGAAATTCTGGAAACCCTGGGTTCACATCATCTCCACGTCATGCTGACGTCATATACTGTATTAAGGCTCCTCTATACTGTATTTTCTTCGCCTGACATTCGAGACAGACGAAAGAGAAGGCGCTAAACTGAACATTTTCGCGTTCGCAACAATATATTATAAATTTTTGGTGATCAGAATGGGATATGCCAATGAAAATCAGTATAAATTAATTGAATGATGTTGATCTGAGGAAATTACAATATGCTACACGACTTCTTGAGTCCAGTAATTAATAACTTATTTAACTGTAATTTTATATTTGTCAACATGTGCCACACTATATGATTATGTCATGATTACTAATATTAGTTTAATGTAGGGACTTAAAAAAAAGAATTAGAAAGGTATTTACAAGTCAATTTGTTGGGACTGGGCCCTCGTTTTATAAAATAATAATTTACTGGGCCGCCGTCTCACAAAGGCTGAGAAGCACTGATTTAGAGGATATTAAACAATACCTATCTCATCTGTATCATAAAAGAATTTTACAGATGCTTATATAAACTATTTTAAAAGAATTCTATTTTAAGATATTCTAAATCGAATTATTTGTTTCTATTACTTTTCAGACGGTACAATTTTATTAAGTGATGCTAAAATAAAACAAACGAAAAATCTAAATTTAGATATTTGGTTTTCGCAAAGCATTGACGTCATTCATGACGTAGCAACGCTCTGGGACAAATTCGAGACGTTATCGATGATTTTGTCACCTAGCAGCGATTTCCAATTATTTTACAGCCGATGAAAATAAATGCATTTTAATGAAAAAAAAAATATTTTCGAGTGTTTCAAAGGAATTCTGTTCTTATTTCTGAATGCGCATTTGGAGAAATTTAGTATAAAAGAGGCCCAGAGGAATAAACTTTATAAGAATTGTAAAAATTATTCTTGTTTGTATTTTTCAAAAACATTGGATTCTGTTTGAAAATTTTACTCCATTGATTGAATAGAAATTTATGCTATCTGTCTAAAGAGAAAAAGTTTTGCAAACATATACATGCTCACATAGAGAGTTTTATAGTCACACATCAAAGTAGAATAAAAAATTGGGCGGATGCTGTTATGAACTTGTAAAACGCTTTGGATTCTCTCCCCCCCCCTCTCATTTTCGTCTCTTGAAGACCAGACGGAGAAAACAACCCATACAGGCATCCTTTCCCATGACGAGTCTAGGGTTTCCACATGCCAAAGTTCGAAGAAGGGTTGCTAGATTTGGCGATTTATCACCAATTTGGTAATATTTAGCGACTTTCCGAAACTTCGAGAAACACCTTGAAATAGTCAGTAGTCTATGAAATATTTCCAGAAGTTTCTATTGAGAGTCTATAATATATCATCACTCAGTTGGGGGCAGTTGACGAGATACGAGCTACATTGAACTGTGACTTACGTCAATGTTGTATACGTCAATAGTAACCGCTGTTTTGAAAAATGTCTTTCGTCAATATTTTAAGAATAGTATCAATTATTTTGTGAAATGAATAGAGCATTTAAGTGCTGTTTTACTGTATATTGTTCCTGTTTACTCTGTGAATAAATGTGCTAGTTATCCAGAAAATTTGACTCATTCCTGTATCGTCAACGTATACCCGCGATTCCCAAGGATACGTCGTAAGTAGTTATAAATTGGGGGTTCACCGGCAGATCGGGGAGGCGCAGCAAGCGCAGCAGGAGGAGGGTCCCTCTTTGAGAGGATCCTCTTTGGGAGGATGCCTCTTTGGAGTGTCTTCCCTCTTTTGAGTGGACCCTCCTTGGAGGCTCTTGAGACCCCCAGGAGGGAGGATGCCCCCCTCCCCTCTTTTGGAAGTTTGGTGAGGCGGCACAACACCGGATGCCTCTTTCCTAGTATTGCGAAAGAGGCCAAGAGGGCAATTGCGAAGTCTTTCACGGAGGCATGATGACTCATACGGAGTGAGTTTCACTCCGAGTCTTGAGAGGGAATGTCACAATCGCTGACTGACCCTTGACCTGAGGAAGTGGTTTCAAGGGATTTCGCAATCACATAATCTGGAAATGACGTGTCGCGCCTTGGAGCTCCTTAGCACACGTCCTCCCTCTCTGCTGGTCAGCGACAGAGTGAAAGATCTTATCAGCGTGACGTAGTTAAAGCGCCCTCTGGCGAATTTTGATGAAGTGCTGCCATCTATCGGCATTTTTTTTCCAAAAGAAATTAATGTTTCACTGGTCAGGAGCTGGATTCGAACTTGGGCCCAACTGATTACAAGCCGAGCGTCTTACCGTCGTGCCAAAGCACCCGTGCTTTATAGGAAGTTATCTTCGAAGTGTACCTTATCAGTGGAAGCTAGATTATTTTTCAAAGTTCATTCGAATCGCTCGGTGAATAGCGATGCACTTTATAAAGGGTGCGTTTTAAAACAGAATGCTACGGAGTGAATATAAAATTGCGTATTATAACATTATGATTTTTTTTTAAAACAAATGTATACACAAACTTTAAAAACACGAATGTAATAATTAGCTAAAATTGTATTCAGTGGATTTTTTTTTTTTTTAAATAAATCTAACTATCAATACGATTTTTATAATAATAACGAAATAATTTCGAATGTTTAAAAACAAATTGATTACGGATTTCCAATGAACACACAAATTGTGTTCAGTGAATACCATTCGACCATTTTAAGTGTTGTGTATCTAAAAACAAATGTATACACAAACTTTAAAAACACGAATGTAATACTTAGCTGAGTGATATATAGCAATACGGATGTAAATGTTGTGGATTTAAAAACAAATGTATGCACAATATATTTGACAACCTTTAAAATAGTGCATTTAGTTAAAATGAAGTGAACAAGATTTGACCATTCTAAGTGTGTGTGTGATTTTTTAAAAATAAATCTAACAGCATATACGACTAGTAACGAAATGATTTTTTTTCTTTTTATAAAAATAATAATGAAAATTAGAACTCACGGAACGACGTGTTCACTACCCGCTGGACAAACTCCAAATGAGTGATACACTCTCATTACGCTATTAAAAATTAGATCTTATCTATAATGACGTCACCAGTATGAGGTGTTGCCATCTATTTTTTCTAATAATATATTTCTAGTAACTGGATACTTCAACGGTCTGATTTGCTACACGTAATCTGAAACACATCACTTTAATAATATTGTGCATTGAATATGATTTGACCATTTTTTTAAAGTGGTGGGTGTAATTGAAATATCGAAGTTTAGAATTTAACAAGCTAACGAACTTTCACCCCCAAAATTTTAGCATTCAATTTAAATAAAACCCAATGAATATGATATCACCATTTTCACATCGTAATTTTACTACCATTATAGAACTTAGAAGTGAGTGTACATTATTTTTTTCAGGACACCAATACATTTTAAAATCTATTGAATAGGAATAGACCATTTTGCACATATATGTACCTAGATTTCAACACCCGGTATTAAAACCTGCTAAACATGAAACGAGTAAGTATTGTGTGAGATTTTATCACACTAACTTTCAAACTTTTTAAATTTTAAAAAATGTCCGAAATAGTTGTATTTCATCGGTAGACATAAATTGTATGAAACACATTTTTATGAAAAAAATATCTGTTTCGACAGCTTTTAAAAATAGATTTCTACAGTTGTACACTACGGTTCTAGAATTTTCTAAATACGAATCGACTGTTTGAACTACCAATGGTGGTTTTACCGATGCAAATATTTACAGGACAAATATTTCAATGAAACCGAACTTAGTTGAAGCTTCTAAGTTTGAATATTTAGAATCATTTCATATAATTTTACCAATGGCAAGATAGCCATTTAGCCTTTTAAAATTAAGAAGTAATTTTTTTAATTACTATCGATTTTTAATTACTTCTTAATTTTAAAAGGCTAAATGGCTATCTACACAATTGATACCCTGGATGAATTCGACTCGGATCATCTACCGGTACTGGTGACATTCGATTTGAACACTCCCTTTCCAGCCTCTCTGGGACAAGAGAGGGTGAACTGGAACGCATTCAAAAGAGCACTTTTCGAGCCGCATTTAGCAGTACCCAACATTATGAGCACGGCGGATATTGACTCTGCCACGCACACACTCACAACAGAAATCAGGAGAGCTATTGCATCTGCCACAACACATCGTGAGTCACCAAAAATGCCCACACTTTCCCACCATGTCAAACAATTAGTTAGGCAAAGGAACAGAATGCGTAAGACATGGCAGGCTAATAGAGACCCTACCCTCAAAAGGGAGCTTAACAGACTCACGTGGAAAGTCAGGGATAAAATTGTCGCAGAAAAGCAGCAACAGTATAAAGAGTTAATTGAATCCCTTAGCTCGGAAGACGTATCGCTCTGGCAATTCGCTAAAAGACTCAGAAAACCTCAAATTAAACTCCCGCCACTAATAGATGGCGCTAATATTGCGTACTCAGACGAAGAAAAGGCAGAGGCGCTTGCTAGGCATTACGAAAAGCAATTTGAACCAAACCACGATCTAATGTGTCAGAACACCCTAAGAATGGTTAGGCAAACTCTAAACAATTTCAGGAACTCCCCGGTCACGGCTGAGATTAACCCAGCCACGCCGCAAGAAATAGTAGAGATTATCAAAAACCTTAAAAACCGTAAAAGCCCAGGGCACGACAAAATCAGGAATATCGCGGTAAAAAACCTACCCTTAAATATAATATTTTACTTGACCATCTTAATAAATAAAATACTAGAACTAAATTATTTCCCCAAAGAATGGAAGGAAGCGATAATTATAGCGATCCATAAACCTGGTGAGGATGCCTCAATTCCAGCCAACTACAGACCAATCAGTTTGTTGCCGACACTTAGTAAAATAACTGAGAAAATAATTCTTAAGAGACTGAACACGCACCTTAGTGAGAATGACATTATCATTCCGGAGCAGTTTGGATTTCGGCCAAAACACTCCACCACTCATCAATTGCTGAGAGTGGTAGAGTACATTTCTTCTGGTTTTAATAATAAGACACCCACAGCTGCGATTTTTCTTGACATCCAAAAAGCCTTTGATAAAGTGTGGCACTGTGGATTAGCTTACAAATTGATCACTCTAAAAGTCCCTGACGCACTTGTCAAACTTTTAATTTCATACCTAAATAACAGACACTTTCAAGTCAGAGTAAAAAATAACTTATCTACACCCAAGCTCATTAAAAGTAGTGTACCGCAAGGATCCATCCTGGGCCCGACCCTCTTTAACATATATCTAAATGACATTCACAGGACCCCAGACACGGAGCTGGCACTCTATGCAGACGACAGCGCGATACTTGCAAAACACCCTTACGTCTCAGTAATGCACAGACAGCTACAGCAACACTTAGACATACTCCAAACATGGCTGGAAAAATGGCGAATAAAATTAAATCCCAATAAATGTCATTGGATTTATTTCTCAAGAAAACGTAAACCTCCGCCTCCTCTGTACATAAACAACCATGCCCTAAAAGCGGAAAAATCTACTAAATACCTAGGTGTAACGATAGACTCCCACCTAACTTGGAAACTGCACGTAACGAACTTAATCAAAAAAGCGTATATGGCCACAGGAGCTTTATACCCAATGATAGGAAACGGAAATCTAAGTTATCAAAATAAACTCCTAATTTATAAATCGGTCATCTGCCCGGGAATGCTGTATGCAGCACCCGTATGGGGATATGCCTGTAAAACTACCATAGACTTATTAGAGACAAGACAAAACAAAACCCTAAGGATTATAAGGAAAGCCCCTAGATACTTAAGAAACTCCGTAATTAGGAAAGACTTCAAAATAAAAACTGTTAGAGCCCAAATCAAAAAGCTAGCGCTTAAATTCTACAAAAATCTGCCATCTGTCCCAAATGAACTATTATTTAATCTGCATGACTATGATCATCGCAAGGCTAAATCTCGTAAGAGACCCCGCTCGGTACTTAACTTTGATATTCGGTACTAGGAACGTCCCACCTTAATCAGTTGATATTAACGAAAACTCGCGATCTTTGGTTTTCTACAAAATGTTTAAAATCCTAAACTGCTAAAATGCTAGGTTACCCTCAGATCTGCATCAACCCCCCAAACTGCTTAAACTCTTAATGTGCAACAAACTGCCACACTATTAGCTAGGACAAATAATAAAAACAGTAAATCAAAAACCTCGAACCTCCAACTATGGACCAATGAAATAATGTCACAGTATGAAGATAAGAACCACACCTAGAGATTGGAGATTAAAGGCGCTTCGCGCCTGGTGCTCTGTTCTGGACGAAACTCTATGAGATTTTAGCGATGCGCTCGCTGTCATTGGCTACTGATCGTGACGTCACCATCGAGTAAGTCAGAGCCAAGCCGCAATGGCCAAGCCCAAGAATCGCGTATTTTAAATATCCCAACTTCTTGTCACACGTCTCTTCCAAAATATTTTGACAAAATTAAAATCTCTATTAGAAATATCATCACCACCATCAAAATTGAGCCCGTTATTTGAGCCCCTATCACTTCTTTTATTTAAAATAAATTGCTTGTAGTCCAATATTGCCGCAAAAATTATCAACTGAATATAGACTACGAATCAGTGGCGAAGGTTTGCGATATTATTAATCATCGGTTGAGCCAATAAATTCGCCAAAGGCAAATACGATTGCCTTAAAACTTAGGTTTGCTAACAAACAATTGGAAAAATCACCACCCCCCCCCCCCCCCCCCCACCAAAAAAAAAGATTTTTTCAAAAAACAATCAGTTTTCAATATTTCTCAAAACATAACAAAATTGCCTCCAAACCTCAAAATTAATTGGTCTACTACATTGTTTCAGTGTTGTTCTTTTCCTTCAATTAAAAAAAAAATCAAGCATGAGAATTTCAATACTAAATATTTTATTAATTTCAGGCTCTGAAATTCACCACCAAATTTCTCTATTTACATGTAGCCGCTTGTCCCTTCACATTCAGTCCATGTTTCTTTGTCGTATTTCTTTTTACTTTTCTTATATACATAATGTATAAGGAAAGTATTGTTGTTGTTGTTGAAACCCAGACCGTCCGACCTACCAGAAAGGTGTAAGGTACTGTCCTACCGCCACGAGAAAGTCCCCAGACAGCAGACGGTTTAGTGGCGGTCGCTATGGAAACAGGTTATTCCACTGCATTTTAGGTGTGACGGAAAGCGCTTCTTTCGATTTGGCGCAGATAGAACCAACGAAAATCGCATTTCGCTTTGTACTGGGCTCAATGCTAAACGCTTGCATTCTGTGATTTTTAAAGCTGTCAAGTAACTTGTATTGTGTTGCACACTTTGTGGATTTTGTCTAGTTGAAAAATGACTACATTTAAAAGTGGAAGGTTTTTGCATTCGCAAGCATGTGCAATAGTCCACAATGTTACGGCATTTTTTGAAGAGGGAAAACCGCAAATTTTCTAAAAATACCAATTTCAAATGCAATGAAGAGAACTGCGGAAGCGACAGAGATTTCAGCGTCATCAGTTAAAACGATAAAATGTGAGGGGAAATCGCTTAATGAAACTGAAATAAGTATTTTATCTATTTGAACAATTTATAATTATTGCTTAAAGAAGCTATTTAAAAAGTAACACAAAATGAATGGAAAAAACACTGTGAACACATTGCAAAAATAGAGAATATTTATTAGAAGAAAGATGGACTGATAGAAGATATTGTGAAGAAATTAATGATAAATCTGTCGGATAGCGAGTCAGACTCTTCTTCAAGTAAAAACATTTCAAGTGATTCGGACATAGTAGATAATAGTTATTCCAATGAATGTGAATGAATATTTTATAATTGATTGAAAAATATGAAAAGAATGAATATTTTAAAGTCATAATTTTGCTTATTTATCATTTATTTTTTCCTTTTTGCTGTCTAATAATTGTGTAACTTGCTGATTGAAAACTGTAATAATTTTCATTTAATTCGAAATTTAGTTTTAAACAAAATGATATAAATTCTAGCTTTAAATTGTAAGCTTTTCTCTCCCAAAATCGCCCGAACCTAAAAGAAAATATCTAAAACTACTTTGTTCTAATAGATTGACGGCTTCCCGTAACCGCTATCGCCTATAATAACAAATTATTTTCTGAGTTTAAATGACGAGAAATTTTTAAGTTAATTTATAATGTAATGTCATTTAATACGAAAAATTTGTTTAACTGTCGGATAAAAAACATCTACTATTTTCTTTTAGTACATCATAATAAACGAAACGGATTCTTCGCTTAACGAAGTGCGCTTGATTTGCCAAATGTTGCAGTCGATTTTAAACCCTTCTCCCTCCTTTCTTCGACTCGTCTACTTGCGGCAACCCTGTTCAGAGACTTTCTCGTGGCGGTAGGACAGTAACTGTTTGGACGGTCGGGAAGTGCCACCCAATTTAGACCGGAACCCAGTGGGGGAGGCATCCACAGGGACCGTACTCTCCTTCCCCTACCACCAACCTCTCGGAAGGACTTTCGGACCCACATGTTTAACGTGATCGTACTCCGCATGAACACGGCGGCAGTTTTGGCAGTGGCTGGAATCGAACCCGGGCCTACCGAGTGCAACTCCAGTGCGCTAACCAATGGGCTACCGCGCCCCCAGGAAAGTATTGTGACGGGGTCGAAAATTCGAATTCGAGTTTTCGACGAAAGAGCACGTTTCAAGCATCCCTGATCACGAATCAAACATTTTTGAAGTGATGTCTGTGTGTGTGTGAAAGTGTGTGTGTGAGTGTGTCAGTGAGTCTGTGGAGACGATAACTGACGGACGAATGGACCGATTCGAACCAAATTTGGTACAAAAATCACAATCCGTAAACACTGGAAGCTTATTGTTTTTATACGCAATCGAATATTCAGCACCCCTCTAAATTTTCAAATGAAATTTTGAAAATATTGTCAAAAAATCAAAACCACTAATAAAGTTAAGCAAAGAGACATTTCTTATGCAATTTTTCATTAGAAAACGATTGACATAAATTTTAGAACGCTAACATAAACCGTTCTCGAGATATTGCACATTTTTCAAAAAAATAATCAAAAAGTCATATAAAATAAAAAACATATTTCCTATTGAGAAACATGTTCACTTTTCATATGTAATACCATGCGATAAATTGGGCGACATCATTCTCGTGGATCTAGCTCGTTCCATTCATGAAAAAAGATACTTCGAGTAATACTTTTGTATTTGAACGCCAATAGTCATTTATCTGCTGTAAGAATAACTTATTTCTTCGTCCATAACGCTTGGCGAGATTTTGGCGACGAATTTGGCGGAATGTCGCCAACTTGGCGACTTTTTTAAATGTTGCCAAATTAACGAAAATCTCGCCAAATGGATAAAAATGACGCTAAATCAATGAAAATGACGACTAATTGTCGAAAATTCAATATCTTGGAAAGAATATTAGTATCTACTATAAGAAAAACCTATTTTTTTTACTGTAAAAGTAGTAAATTCATTACATCATATAAGGAAAGTTATGTGTTGCCCACAACAGATTTTTTTGGGGGGGTGATATGCTAGTAATAGTAGAAAGAGCACGTTTCCTCACTTCTCTGGATACACATCTCGTTCTTCTTTCCGATTTCGTGTTTACAATACAATTTTCTTCGAAATTTTTACTTAAAAAATCATAGTTATTATTTGTTGAAGTGCTTGGCCTTGGACTAGAAGTATTCAATTTCTGAGATGGAACAGCAATGAGGTTCAATCTTCTTGACGGGACTAATTGTAAAATTTCAGCTCTTAAATCTCTAGCATATTCCTCCTCCACAAAATGCTCGGAACATACACATGGATTTGAAAAATTCACTTTATCCAATCTTTGGCACTTGATGTACCATTTTTTTCGCATAGATTCATCTTTAGGGAAACTATGAAAAATAATTCCCATACCTTTTGTGTTGCGATTTGTGTTCTTACATGTAGTAACTGCACAATTCGGCATGATGTTAATGAAATTTTATAAAGTACTAAATAAAAGTAAAATAGCTACACTTGAATGTGTAAAAGAAATCAAACGATGCAAAACAATATGTAAATCCAAGGTCAATATAAACAACGAAACGGCGGGAAGAGCAGCAACCAATCGAGAAATTTTGACTCGATGATGACGTCATGCGCAGATTCCGAAAACAGGTGTCGCGTTGCGCATCGCTTTTACGGACCCCCCTGATCTTTCACTCCACAGACTACTATACAGACCTGTCACTCTCCATAGTTTCGTTTTCGCGGCGGCCATTAGAGATAGACCAAACATTGGGTTGGCGCGCTCTTGGCGATGGTCTGGTTTGTTCCGAGCGCTTGGCGATAGTCTGGTTTGGTTCCAAGACGATTTTCAATGTTATAACCCTATTTCGCTCGGCGAAAACTTAGAACAGACTAGCGTGGTGTTTGAGTAACGTGAAAAAGGATTATTTGTTAAGTGTTTAGATCATTTCATAGAAATGGATCGATAAAAGAAAACTGGTTGCGTTACAGGGTATGTAATTTATGTTTATTAAAATTGAAATAATTTTAGTTATCACCATCCTACATACGTGTTCATTATAAGTATACACGTGTTCATAAGTATACACGTGTTCATATAAGTATATTAGTGCTGTGTTATTACTGCCGGATTAGACTAAATTTTAAGAGGTAGTGGTATAATTAGTTAAAAAATATTTTCCGTATTTTTATAAAATGTGAAATAATTGATATTTGGATAGCTTTTTCTTAGTTGAATGTGATATAGTATGTGTATATATTTATGTAAAATTTTTATTAAGTGCCTTATGGTGGAAAATCCTCCCCCCCTCGGGTAATTAATTATTGAGTTCCACAACTTCGGTAGTGCATTTATGTAAATTTGATATTTACTATATGAATATTTTTATATTTAAAAAAAAAAGTCTATTATCAGTATCCCAGAATAAATTAAGGATCAAGTAATTAACGATCAACACGCTAGTATACTTTTTAGACTGAAAATATTATATAATATTTCAGTCTTTTGAGTATGTTAGCTTGTAATTTTTTGTGCATTATGTTTTATAGTGAGACAATGCAATGTGTGTATTTTTTAATCTATTTTATGATTATTTGAATTAAATATATAACTATGTTTATTTAAATATTCTTAAACTAATGAATATATTTATGTTGCAGATTAATGTATTTTTAAATCCTGATCCTTTCTATAGTTTCAAAAATTATAAAAGTACAATCCTCAACATTTTGTTCCCCTCCCGTTTAAAAAAAAATCGCCAAGTGAGCGATAACGCGCCAAATCTGGCAGACGCATCGCACTTCAGTTGGTCCATCTGACTAGCGCTAGTGTCTATGCGACATCCCATGTTAGAAATGTTGCCATAGGATCCTATGGGAGTGAGCCTTCTGAATATAGTATTCTGTGTTTCACTCTGTCGCTGACCAGCAGAGAGGGAGGACGTGTGCTAAGGAGCTCCAAGGCGCGACACGTCATTTCCAGATTATGTGATTGCGAAATCCCTTGAAACCACTTCCTCAGGTCAAGGGTCAGTCAGCGATTGTGACATTCCCTCTCAAGACTCGGAGTGAAACTCACTCCGTATGAGTCATCATGCCTCCGTGAAAGACTTCGCAATTGCCCTCTTGGCCTCTTTCGCAATACTAGGAAAGAGGCATCCGGTGTTGTGCCGTCTCACCAAACTTCCAAAAGAGGGGAGGGGGGCATCCTCCCTCCTGGGGGTCTCAAGACCCTCCAAGGAGGGTCCACTCAAAAGAGGGAAGACACTCCAAAGAGACATCCTCCCAAAGAGGATCCTCTCAAAGAGGGACCCTCCTCCTGCTGCGCTTGCTGCGCCTCCCCGATCTGCCGGTGAACCCCCAATTTATAACTACTGTCGTAATAATACGGCAATAGGGTTAAAGGTATTTTCTTTCTTTTTTTAAATGCATAGTTATCAAATATCGTATGATTTACTTGACACAAAAATTTGCTTAAACTGCTGTTTAAAAAATCTGAAATTAAAATACGCCAGATCTCTAGTAACAGCATTAGTAAAGAAAAAGTTCTAGACCGTTTTGAAACCTCTGAAGTAAAACACGGCAAAGTTAAATTAACAGGAAAGAGCCATTGGAAAACTATAAAGCTCAGCTAAGTTATATAGTTCATGTATATTGAACGCTATTTATAATTAAAAACTAAAATTTTATTGAATTAAACCAGTGGTTTGAGTTCGAATCAATCGATTCCTATCATTAAAGATCAAAAATATATTCATGTTCTTTTATATTTCAATAAAAAAAATTTCTAAATGGATATTCAAAATGATTTCTGTTGCTATGGAGACCAACCAGTCGGTGTACGCGTATAGTGGGAGTATGAAGACAAAACTGAGTACATAGACGGTCCTAGATTCCACAGTGTATTTAAGTTAGCTTTGCTGCGAGTATAGTTAGATACGTTGAATCAACCATTTATGATGATACTAACGGTATATTAAATTTCAGATCAACATAATTTTAAGCTCCCGTAGATTTAATCTCATTTTATGCTATTTCAACCGTTAAAACTCGCAGCGAAAATTTAGTATTTACTTCCTTAATATTAAATTTTCTCATTTGTCACATAAAGCATTTACATACATAAATCTTTTATCTTTTATAATATTGGCTTGTCGTGTTACGATGCCGATAGCCGAATCATGGGAAATTAAGCCGCAAGTCGTGTTCGATTGTCACATCAAACTCTTTTGACAGGCTGCGGCTTTCAAGTTTTCATTGTAAGCCGAGCCGCATTTGTTTCCTAGTAAACAGATGCGGCCTTACTTCCGTTTTAAAAGTTCTGCATGTAAGGCATGTCATTTTGGCAGTATAACCACATCTGATAATGTTAATGTATGAGTTCATATTTAGACTGAATTATCTATATATAAAGAACAGTATATTCTGTAGTTCTACGTTGCGTATGACATCAGATACTGAAGACAAAGCTGAATATTGGATTCATTTTACTTTCCCTACAATACATGGTAATGTATAGGGAAAGTATTGGAATCATGTCGAAAATCGCAACCCGAGTTTTCGACGGATCTATACGTTTCGAGACCTCTAGAATATGAAAAATCTATTTTTAGCGTGACGTCTGTGTGTGTGTCTCTGTGTCTATCTGTCTGTGCAGATTTTGTATCCATTCTAACTAAAATACTATTGGACCGAATTTCATAAAATTTGGTAGGTAAGTCACTTGTGGGCGAATCTGGTGCTGATCAGTTTTGGGTACGATTCGAGATAAAAGAACCCGCCTTTTTTGCGAAATTGCCCGCAGAAGCTTGTATCCACTCTAGCTGAAAAATTAATGGACCGAATTTCACAAAATTCCGTAGATAAGTCATTTGTGGATCACCCTGGTGCTGGTTACATTTTGGTACGATTCGGAAAAAATAATTTGCCTTTTCTTTGCAAAATGTTCCTCAAAAATCGCCAAAATCTAAAATAAAAAACTACGTATGCTCAAATATATCCATTAAATGCTTGTTTAATACGTAATTTTTAACGAGGAAAAGAATAAGACCAATCCCATTATACTAGGACTAGCCGTTCTTGAGAAATTTTAGTTTTTTCATATTTTCTCTACGCCACCTTTGAAAATAAGTCCAGTTATCAAATGAGAATGAAAATTGAATTAAAAGTGAATTAAATTTAATTAAAATAAAGAGAACGTGTGGATATAAGTCTGCAGGGAAAGTCATGTGCTGCCCACATCAGATTTTTTAACTTGTTCACAACAATGGTGAATTCTGGAGCGTTACGTTGAGTATGATATCAGATACTGAAAACGAAGCGGGATATTGGACCCATTTTTAATTTATTTGCAACAATAGATAATATAATACCTCCTTTTGTGTTGCGGCTACGCAGACAGTGATGGAGTCTTGTCTTTTATTACAGTATATCCCATGACTAATAAACCGGGTTTCTTTTTTTATTTTATCCTGAAAGAATGCCAGCGAGCCTCACTAGTTAAATTAAACACTAACGGCTTATCTACCAGTTTTTTTATTTTTAGAAATGCCGCTACGACCTCTCCCAATATATTCTGTGTCGCCCGTAAGGGAGTATATAAGCCAAAATGAATGTTAGTAAGAAACCCATCATCTTCACCTGCTTCATCATAGAAAACAATAAACTGAGAAATTGATAGAGAAACTGAGAAACTAAGCTATTTAACTGAGAGACAACGCTAAATTCGATATAATTATTCCATAGCAAATAATCGCGTCACATTTAGAGCATTTGTTTATGATGATTTAATCGGCAATGTATAAAATTTTCAGACAGATAATTGAAAAATTAATAAAATATAAACTAAAAAAGAACTTCCATGAGAGAAACTCCGAAATCATGGCATGAAAATCGTCTCTGATCAAACCGCTCAGCCCCCAAATCTGCTTCCTCGTTCAACAGAACACATATCATAGTAATATGTACTGAAGTGACTGAGTGGGTGAGATATAAAAGTCATCGTACACTTCCATTACAACTGGAATCTTTGTTTTGGTGCCATTCGATCCGTCTCAGCTTTGAGACGAAGGGAAAAATCTAAAGTTTTGAAAATTAGAACTAGAAGCGACGGTGCAACTACGTAATAAGGAAACTTAAAATCAATTTGTTTAATTATTGAGTACTTCACTCTATAATCTTAGTTTTTGTCTCATTCGATCTATGTTAGCTTCCAGATTAATAGAAAAAATCGAAAATTCGAATCAGGAGTGATGATACAAAGAGATTTAAGAGAAGATAAAAAATCTTACACCACTTTATTTTTCAGAAGTTTTACTAATAAAAACACAATTTGATATCCTTCCGCTGCAATCAAAATATTTACATAATTAAATCGTTTTGTTGCTCGCGGAGTTAAGATTTAATATATTTTCTCATTTAACATGTTAACAGAATTATAAAATGTGCGCCATTTTTATGATTTAAATCTAAAAGGGTTTTAGATATTCAAAAAAGTAATCGAAAAATTTTAAGAAGTGTGTAAGGTGTCACATTTAATAGCCACTAGGTCTTTTGAAAGCTCGAAGCGCGGGTGGAAATGACTAGCAGTTGATATGTACTTATATCGAAATGGATGAGATGCGTATTTGCCCAAGAAAACAAAGTGTGAAGCTTAACGTTAAATACTTTCAATAAATATTAAAAAAGAAAAATAATTTTCTTTTCTCATTCTTTTCAAATTTTCCAGACAACTAATCTCTTGAGAGCACAGTAAAACTTTTATGTACTATATTATATTTGCCTTTGAGCTTATTCTCCCTAGCCATAGCAACGCAATTTAATATAACGCTTGGGTAAACATCCCGGTAATGTTTTAGTTAAGTCCCAAACTACCTACGCGGTTGCCTACTGGATTGAACCAGAAAAAAAACTTTTTAAATACGAAATTCGGATAACAACTTAGAGACGACAGAAAAATTTTCTTGGCGTACTCTTTCTTTTGATTGGAGAACAAAAAGGTCTTCCGGGAAAAAGCAAATAGAATAGGCCCAAAGTGTTCCAAAAAAAGTAAGAAAGCTATTATAACTAATCGGTTTAACGTTTCGGAGAGAACTTGTTTTTGTCAAAACTCGAAACTGTTTATCTTACTGCGTTTAGGTATTGTCTACGGCCAGTTTTTGTTTGCGCTTTTTACGAATCGGGAGGTTTGTTTTTACTGTGGGATTAAATAAGTAGTGAATTTTATGCGTTGCAATTTTCTTCAAATTATTTACTGTATTCAACCTGAAGAATCAAGAAATCCTCTATAGGTTTGAATTTAAAATGTATTAAGGATGTTGATTGGACAGTTGTGATGTTATGGTTGTAGACAAGGTAAGTTTTTTTCTTTCGGTGGTGGTGGTGGTGGGGGTGGGGGGGTGGGGGAGTCATAGCCTCCGTTACTAAAAACCTGCATTGGGTACAACCTATAAGGGTTATATTGGAAAACGAAATACAGCACGGCAACCTTCTTTCCTATGCGATTATATCCCCTTTTCGAAATCTAGCAGGGAATCTGGCCTTTTCTAAAACTTAAATAGAAAAACGAATTATTTCACCGTGGTTCTATATTATTTCTCTATAAATGTGTCAAATTTCATGCTTTTGTATGCAGGGGTGGATCTGCATAGGGATTAATAGGGCTTAAGCCCTGAGCCCCCAAGTGTCAAGGGCCCACAAAAATGGAATTATTATCATACAGTTTTAATACCTTTTCATTAACAATGAGCACTTATCGTATAGTAAAAAATAGTTAATATTAATAATATAATAGTAATGAAACTTTATAGTATTATTTGTTTTATTTTAATCAATGTAAAAACATAATTGGTCAGGTCACCGAGTTTCAATTTTAAATCCACTGTCTCGAATTCGAATGTTATAAGGAGACTAATAATAATGGCCAGCCTGCCTTATAAGGCAATGGCACTCCTCGCAAGGAGCGACGCCGCGGGTTTCCTTTGTCAAGCTTTCATCTATCAGTTTGTTTCGAGTGCCGTCTGTTGACGTTTAGTTCACTAAATTGTAGCATTGAAAGTAATATTTTTAAAATAATTCTTTGTAATGCGAATAAATAGGATGTATTGATTCTTAGTGTACTGCACTCATTTTAAAATGTCAGGAATAAAGTATCTGAGCGGGAGTGAGAAAAGAAAACTGGCTGAAAATAAAAAAGAAGAATCGAAGAAATGCAAAAAATTAATTATTTTACTTTGAAGACTGATTCCGCTGCTGTATCAAGTACTACTGTAAAAGAAGATAATATTATAAATATTCCATGTGAAAAAAACAATGAAGAAATGATTATTGCAGATCCAGAAAATTTAAATGAAACTAAAGATGACCTAAACGTAAGCCTTTGTAACACGAGTAATGATAATGAAAGTAAAGTAAGTGAATTAGTTGATATTATGACTTTAACTGAGTATAACGATTTGGAAATATGGCCAAATGTTTTAAATACTGATTTAATTAATCATTGTTTAACAAAAGAAAACAGTGTTTTCCAAAACAGAAATCCGCCAGGGTCAAATTGTGTTGCTTCAGTTAGATTTGGACAAAACCAGTCACGGTATTTTTCGGAAAAATATTTTGAAAAAACTCTTCAAAACGGCCAGAAAGTTCTCAGATATTGGCTTTGTTACTCTCCAAGTACTGGAAATATGTACTGTTTAATGTGCAGGCTTTTTTCAACTTCTTCTAATTATTTTGTAATAGGGTATTCTGATTGGAAACATGCTAATAAATACATTGAAAGTCATAAAGCAAATAAAATACATAAAGACTATGATTGTTTGGTTGACACGAAAGGGAAATAAAAACGTTATAGATAAAGAATTAAGAGACGAAATTCAAAGAAAAACGGAATATTTTTATTATTTTTGAAGCGTGTCGTTGCAGTCATTAAATTTCTAAGTGAGCGAGGCTTACCATTTCGCGGTCATGAAAAATTTGGAGTTTCAGATAATGGAAATTTTATGGGATGTTCAGAATTCATTTCAGAATTTGATCCATTTCTTAAGGAACACATTCAAAATAAGGCCAGAAATTCTATAACTTACTTATCAAAGACAGTATATGAGGAAATAATAACACTTATGGCAAAACAGGTATTGAGAAAAATTACAGAAAAAATTAATAAGGAACGAAACAAAATACTTTTCCCTAATTGTTGATTCAACCTCAGACGTAGCTCATCTAGACTAGACCAACTGTCTATAATTGTGCGATATTGTTATAAAGGTGAAATTTATGAAAGATTTTTAACTCTATGTCCGATTTCATCGCATACTGGTGTTTCCTTATTTAATGTTATTAAAGATATACTAAACCAAATAATCTGCCAATTAAAAACTGTCGCGGTCAGTCATACGATAATACCGTACATATGGCAGGAAAATATAATGGTTTGCAGGCACATCTATAAAAAGAAAATAAATTTGCGATGTATACTCCTTGTGCGGCACACAGTTTACTTTTAGTAGGTGTAGAGGCTGCCAGTGTAATAGGGGAAATTGTTTCATTCTTTGGCCTTGCTCAATAATTATTTGTATATTTTTCTTTTTCGGTTTAAAAGTGTGGTGTATTAATGGAAAATTTTAAAAGAGAGTTAGATTATGTATATTCCCCAAAAAATTTGGGGAAAAGTAGGTGGAGTAGCCATTATGATGCTGTTAGAGCACTTAGAAATGGTATAGTTCGGCATCGAAGCTGTTTGTGGGTATTTACAGACAACGGATGGCTACTTTATGTAGCTACGAAAGCTACCTTATTCGAGCATTTTCGAAATCGATCAAACCTTCGCTGACACGAAATTCTTCAACACTCACTTTATATGAACGAAACTCAGATTTTAGTGGGTCCTTATCTTCGATCTTCGAACATAGAAATTGAGAACAAACAAATATTTTTTCGTCATTGAAAAAGGTCCATATATATTTGATATTCGAGAAATTTCAGAATCCCCCTTAAAATTCACGGAAATGTCGTGTAAATTTGTGCTGCAAAACAATAATGCAAAAATTATAATAAAAGTTAGATAATAATAGGAAAACAAATTTGAAATTTGCGAATTTATCTATATCTGTGAAAGTTCGGAAAAATTCCAAAAATTCGCGGAGGGGGGGGGGGGGGAATTTGCATCCCGAAATAATTACTAGCTTTCCTATGAGTAATGAAACTCATAGGAAGAGCATGCCAGCATTTTAGATCCACACCCTGTATTCAATATCAAAAGACGATTGTCAAAAGCGTCGATATAATGGCTTATTTCAAACAGCCATTATCCCCCCCCCCCCCCTACTGCGGCCAAACTGATGTTAGAAATTTTGCTCAAAAAATAAGTCGTTATGAAACACAGATAGTCTGATGCCACGTGGGACAGCCCCCCCCCCCCTTTCGCCCCCTTATTTCGATTATTCTTCACCTTCAAAACTATATTTTCATTAAAAATCGACTTTCTCTACGCCAAGCCAAGATACATGACAGAACGAAGGAAAGATTGAAGTTTGTTGCTATTGAATCCTTCGTTACAGGAATAGTGTTACAGACCGACACATGGTCTGTAACACTATTCCTAGTACGTATACTATAGGTCTACACGGACCAAAATTTCAGACTTTCATGCAGCCCAACCCGACAGAACCAGTGCTTAAACCCAGCCCGAGCCCGAAGAAATTTATAGATGTAGAACTCGAACCTGGATCAGCTCAAAGACTATTATGTTTCGGCCCGGCCTGAAATGATTTATATTAAAATGTGTTATAAACGAATTTGTGGAGTTTTTGTATAAAAAATAAAGATAAAAGCCTTATTATTTAAACATTTTTCATTTCATAGCTGAAATCAACACAATTTCATGTGCTCTATTAAAATTTATTTTAAAAATTTTCGAAATTAAATATGTTCGTCCCGGGCCTGCCCGACTTTTTTAGAAACTGAGCCTGAGTCTGACCAAACCAGAAACGGTATTTGAAAATTCAAGCGTAGTTTCGACCCACGGGTTGAGTCGGGCTTAAGCCCATGGGCCAAGCTTGAGTCCATGTAGACCTCTAACCTTACACTTTCGGAGAAATCGGACGGTCTGGGTAGAAATAACTAAAGATCTCTAACGTACACCTTATTGCGACCTCGTGACTTCGCCTTTCCTTCAATTGACGATCGTACGCATCAGCTGCTCTTCCACGATAACGTCATTTGCTCACTGGAAGGGAGAGTAAAGTAGAAAGTCCACTTCGATGACAAGAGTTTGCAATTTCGTCCCAGTAGCTCAACGGTAGAACGTCGGCTGCTCAGTTCGGAGATCCTGGGTTCGACTCGCGGTTGGGGCAACAAGATTCTTTACAATGGCACCCGAATAAATCAACCCTGTAGGTTAGTGCAAAGATGTCGGAGGTCTGAAGGTCCCAGACCGTGCGACTCACATAGTGGGTTTAGAGTAGCTAGCTGCACGGCCGGGAAAGGATACTACCTGCACGCAAGGCCCCAAGGTCTACTATCCCTCCAAACGAACATTTATTTAGATCTAAAAAGATAGCAATTGCTGAAAAATATTGTGATTAAACAGACAGTTTTACATTATATTTGAACTTGACAAGTACGTCCATTTTTCAAAAATGGGAAAAGGGTTATTGCAAATATAGGTAAAAAGATCATTGAAAAATAAAATTTAGAGTGAGGTATATTAACATAATGAAAAATTAGATTAAAATTAAAGAAAATAATAAAATTTTAAAAGTAAAATTTAGAAAATATATAAAAAGAAAATATATGAAAAGGAAAAAAAAATAGGCACATGAGAAAGAAAAACAGAAATTTAAAATAAGATTTAGAAAAGAAGAATTAGAAAAATACAAATTAAAAGGGTCAAAAGAAAAAGAAAGAACCGAGAAAATAAGAAGAGTTAACATAGCTTTTTTTTTTCTTTAAACAGAAAATATGGAGGGAACACAATAAGTCCATATCTATATAAATAAAAATGAAAATCTGTCTGTCTGTCTGTCTGTCTGTCTGTCTGTTTGTCACACCATCACGGGAGAACGGCTGAACCGAATTTGATGAAATTTTGTGGGTAGCCCAGAAATAGCCCCACTTAAAATTATATCCGTGTTTTGAGTTTCTACGACCAGTGGTTCTCGAGATATTAGTAAAAAACGAAATTTTCGTTTGTCTCATCATCACGGAAAAACGGCTGAACCGAATTTAATGAAATTTTGTGGATAGTCTTGAAATAGCCCCCCATAAATTTTGCCCAAGTTTCGAGTTTCTAAGACCTGGGGTTGTCGAGATATTAATGAAAAACGGAACTTTTTCCTAGGAGTTCTACTCCCTAACTCCGTGGTTTATCCAAACGAAAAGCTTGAAAATCGTTTGAAAGTGAATTAAAATTTAATCTCTGAGTTTGATGGGAGATTTTTTGCGTTAATTAGTCACTTTCTGAAAACATGAATTGTTTGAAACAGATTTAAAGGGGAAATCTATCTCCATGGTTCATGGTTTATTTAAAACAAGCTTTTACGGAACAATGAGAAGTATAGAGATATCAAAATCGTTATTTAATTTCGCAGTTTATGTTATAAGACATGACATATTTAACATGTTATAAGATTCTATCTTATATCATGTTACTCAGAAACGCAATTAAATTAAATCTGTCTGTTAATTTTAATAATTATTTTTTCGATTTGAATAATAAATAAATGGATATAAAAATATATTTTAGAAAAGAACGATTTGATTTTTCTTATAGCATTTTTGACTGGATAATATCAATTACGGTCTTCAGGTTTAAAAATTATTATTATTTATATTTTCGGGGATTATTGATTCAAGGATTATTGATATTGTCAAGTTATTATGCAATTATTTTATTATGACAAAAATTGTTTAAACTCATATATTGTATGTTGTACGAATCTTCTACAAATACACGTGTATATCTTTTAATCTACGAGAATATAAGTAGTACAGGTATATTGACATATGTTTTGATATATATTGGCATATATTGGAATCAATTACGACCTTCTGGTATAAAGAGTACGGATATTATTGATGTTTTCAATTTATTACGTCATCTCTTTTATTTTGGCAAATATTTTTGAGACGCATATTGTAATACGGGTAATCTTCTACTAACACATTGGCATATTTTCTGATCTGCGACAATATAATTAGTACGGGGTTGCATATATTCATTCAATTCCTATTTTTTCTTCTGTAAATTTGCTTACAAAAGGGGGCAGGATGTTTTATTCTTCAGATCTGATCGTGAAGATAATTTTGCATAGTGAGAACATATATTCTTAAACTTCTCTTTAGGAGCAATAAATTTAATATTTTAACAGAATTTGCACATGATTGCGAACTTTAAGTTTCTTTAAATTATACACTCCGTACGAATAACGGGTGTGCTGTTAGTGGTTAATAAATTTTAACATTTTAGGAGGATATATCATGTTGCTCGGCATCGCAATTAAATTAAATGTGTTTGTTAATGTTTTTATTATTTTTTTTCGATTTAAATAATAAATAAATGGATAAATGGATATAAAAGTATATCTTATGAATGGACGGTTTGATTTTTCTTTTAATTATATTAATTGCTGACTGCGTACATCAATTGCATTTATTTTGGCAAAGAGTTTTCAAGCTTATATCGTATTTAGCTACTAAACTCATATATTGTGTTTAGCCAATAAATTCATATAGCCGATTGTTGAAACAGAAAAAGAGTAGAGCGGGTATATCTTCTAATACAATTGAAGTGTTTTCATTTAGTATATTGAAACGGGATAAGAATGTTTCATTCAGATCTGCAAATTCAAAGCTACGAATTTGGAGGGATATCGCTAATTTGACAACTTTTCTTAAACTTTGCCAAATTGACGGAAATGTCTCCAAATTGATATAAACGACACACAAACAGCTGCCATAAACCTTCGGGTTGGTCGTGTGGCTTGGGTCTTCTACATATCAATGAAATTTTTTTTTGCTTTGTTAGAAGAGAGTACTGAAATGATGTTTGGTTAGCATTTATTTGTCAGACCAACCATCCTACTTAGTAATACATTTAGCGAATTTTTAAAATGTCACCAAATTGATAAAAATGTTTTCAAATCTATAAAAATATCTTGAAATTGATAAAATTGCGCTACATAAATGATATTAATTGTTTTTTGTTAGGCGATAGTATTGTGATGATATTTCGTCAATTTGTCGCAAAGTGGAACTGTCAGTTCTACAGTCCCACTTGGCGATAAATTTGGCGATTTTTTAAAATGTCGCTAATTTGACGAAACTGTCACCAAATGTTCCATAGAAATATAACTATTTAGACGATATTTTTTCTACCAATTTATTTGAAGCAAATGATATCATGTCGCTTAGCAACGGATTTAAATCCAATGTGTTTATGCGGCAGACGATTTTTATTAAATCATTTCCGATTTGAATAATGAAGATATGTATATAAAATAAATTTCATTGCCATTTCATTTTGGACTGGATAATATCAATTATACTCTTCAGGTTTAAACATTATTATTATTGATATTTTCCGGAATTATTGATTCAGGGATTATTGATATTTTTAAGTTATTACGCCATTGTTTTATTGCGGCAAAAATTGCTGACACACGCATATTGTACGTTGTACGAGTAATCTTCTAGGAATGCACGGGTATATCTTTTAACCTACGAGAATATAAGTAGTACAGGTATATTGGCATATATTTTGACATATATTGGCATATATATTGGAATCAAGTACAGTCTTCTGGTATGAAGATTAAGGGGATTAATTATATATTCAATTTATTACGTCGTCTGTTGTATTTTACCAAAAAACATTTGTGACTCATATTGCAAAACTTGTAATCTTCTACTAATAATCGGACATTATAAGTAGTACGTGTATATCTTCCCATATAATTTTAGCACTTTCATTTTGACATATATTGGAATAAATGACTGTCTTCACATTGAAAGATTACGGGTTTATTGGTATTTTCAATTTATACATGTAATCTACTAATACAGGTTATATTGTCTAATATTCGCGTATATAATTAGTACGGGTCCCATACAATTTTAAAGCTTTTATTTTGCATATATTGATTCAATTCCATATTTTTTTTTATATTTGCTTACATAAGGGGTCCAAGATTCTTCAGATATGTCCATGAAGATAATTTTATATAGCGAGAACAGAGATTCTTAAACTTCTTTTTAGGAGCATTATATTAAATATTTTAACAGAATATTTTGATTAAACATGTCATTTAGTATACTATAAGAATTTGGGCATGATTATGAATTTCAAGTTTCTTTATATTATATACTCCGTACGAAGAACGGGTATGCTGCTAGTAAGTTAATAAAAATGAAATAAAGGGATTCATTGATCAAAATTAATTGAGAGTAGAATCTACTCACAAGCTTAAGTCACTTTATTAGAAATAAGGTCTGAAGACCCCAGACAGTGCGACTCACATAGTGGGTTTAGAGTAGCTATCTGCACGGCCGGGTAGAAGTAAGGTCTGAAAATGACCTTAGTACAACTAGTACGGATTCAGTGGACTCTGGAAAATTGAGCGCCGATTTGGAATTCAGAGGATAAAGACCACGCAGGATACTAACCTAGGTAAAAATAGAAATATCAAGAGGATAACCTGATGTAAAAATAGCAGGAGGCGGTCAGTCAGATTGTCAGTTGCCCGCCTATCTGAAATTAGAAGGTGGAGAATGCAGAGTCCACTTCTACGATAACAGCTTGCAATTTCGTTCCAGTAGCTCAACGGTAGAGCGTCGGTTGACCAGTTCAGAGATCCAGGGTTCGATTCCCGGTTGGGCCAGCAAGGTTCTTTATAAACTCTCATAAGGTAGTTTAGAGTGCCTTGTTGCAGATGTATTTTATATCAACACTATAATACTCGCATGCTACTATAATGCTCGCATTTTGTCTCGTGGATAATACTATAGGTGTGCAAAGATTCGACATTTTAAATTACCACAGAGTTTCTGAAGGATCTGCAAGACTTTTTGAAACCTTCATTTGTTCTGCTCAACGTGAGAGGGGACGGATCGAAAATCAGACTCAATTAGGTTCTATCCTGTGGTCGATAATATAAACGTGAAAGGTTTCTCTTCTAGGTCACCTAAGAAAAGAGTAGGAGCGTTTGGAAAGACACAAACACATTAAATAATTATTATATGGATTATGTATGTTGGGAAAGTGAACTGCTTAATTTAATTTTTTTATTGCTTAAAATATGTATCACATATACCATTATCACATATACCATTATACCATTATAAAGTGCCATCAATATTCTAAAAAGATATTAAAAAAAATGAAAGGAAAGTGCTGTAAGCAATTAAGTGATCTTTAAAGTAATTATTTACGCATTATTTATTCTCCCATTTAATTAATTGGATTAACACTTTCAATTAAATTAATAAATTTCCGTTTAAGATTATTATTGATCAGAAAGTGCGGAGCAAACATGAGTACTGTAAAAGAAGAAATAAAATCTACGTATATTTGAAAAGATAAATCTTTTAACTAATTGGTACTTTACTAATTATGTCATTGACGAATTTGCTGTTTGACATTTTTTTAACATCTGGTTAAATTGCATTGTATATCTACATATTAATTTGGAAAGAGTTTTCTATTAAAACGGTGATTGAGAAAACTGTAGAACTAAGGCGACAAATATATGGTGAAAAGTCTTGCCGGCCTATTTTTCATGAAGCCCGGAAGTTGAGGCAAAATAACTTAAAAGGCTTTTTTCACCTTTCAGTCTACTATTTGAAAAAAATGTTTTTATTTATATTGACTTCAATTTATATTTTATATCGACATTGCCTTTTACTTTCCCTACAATACATTGCAAAGTATAGTAGGGGATAGTGTCGAATTTTCATTAAGAAAAATTATTAAATATTGGAATAGTGTCAAAAATCGCAACTTGAGTTTTAGAGGGATCTACACGATTTGAGATCTCTGGAACACAAAAAAATTATTTTTCACGTGATGTTTATGCGTGTGTGTATGTGTATGTGTCTGTCTGTGCAATGCATGTATCCACTATAACTCAAAAACTATTTGACTGAATTTCATAAATACTCAGATTCATCAATTTAAATGCTTGTTTTATACGTAATTTTTGACGATTTAAGGAATATTACTATAGAGGATTAGCCGTTCTCGAGATATTTACCTTTTTTCGCATTTTTAATATGCCCCCTTTGAAAATATGTCCAGTTACAAAATGAAACTTAAACCTGAATTAAAAGGGCAAATTCAGCGTCATTTCAAATAATTATGCCTGTTATTTTGTGTAATTAAACTCAATATAATAAATTAACCTCTTGTTTACGAGTGGGACAGCCTCAATCCCAAACGAAGAACCTCTCAAAAAGACAGGTATTTGACATACCCTATCCCACACAGTTCGATTCCCCTTTGCAGGCATTGAACTTTTATTCAATTGCACACTTTTTAAAGTTGCCCGATATTATTTATTACTTCTCTCGAAAAAGTTAGTAAATCCCGTGAAGTCATTGAATAATATAGTTATTGAAATTGAATCTGTTACAGGACGAAATAAGTCAAGCATCGTGAGTAAAAACGCAAGCGAGTTCTTTTAGCATATAATGACTTGGAAAAAATAAAAAAACACATCACTAAAATACTCTGCTATACTGATAATTCAGTTTTTATTGAAATAGATCCAACAATAAATGTCCAAGTTTTAAATACACACCCCGCAAAAGTCGAAAGACCATTTTTGATTCTAAAACACATTCTAAGTGATAGAAGAGGCAACTTTCGACAATTAAAAAAATCATCTATAGATGTTTTTTTAATATAGTAATTATGTGCAACTTCGGCATAGTAATTATGCGCAACTTCGGCATAGTAATTATGTGCAACTTCGGCATAGTAATTATGTGCAACTTCGGCAAAGTAATTATGTAATTAACTTTGAAAATAAATAAGTGAGCTGATGATAAATAATTTTGTAAAATTAGATAAATACCTCCATATGATTTTAATTTTTTTAAACACTCTGCACTTTATAAATGCTAATTTTGTCTATTATTTTAACGTTTTATTTTGATCATTTGCCTGCCTATTTTAGTACATTTTATTTCAAGGCTTTAGTCATACGAAAACTCAGAACGAATTATTGGATAAAACGTGATGAGATTATTAAAAATGTATTTCAAAGTTTTAATGGCAACACGAATTTTCACTTTTTAAAATACGCCTTTTACATTGAAGTACAAAACTTAAAATGCGCATTTTACGTTTGAAAATTTAAAAACTCAATAGATTATTTTATTAATTGAAATGAATTGGTAAGCCTTTTCTAAAGTTACGTCATTTATTTCGAAATTTCAATTCTTTTTGGCTGATTAAACTCAGATGGCATAAGTCTCTTACATAGTTTTTGAAGCAGAGATCGATCCAGACATTTTTGAATTGTAGCATTCAGATATAGTGACCGAAGCGTGAACCATTTAAACGTTATACAACGTTAACCCAGCGCATCACAGGGGGGGCGGATTAAATTGCGCCCTTGAACTATCTAATTTGAACCGGAATTCAGTAAGGGTGACATTCCCAGGGACCTTACCCTCCTTCCTTTGCCAACCACCTCTCAGAAAGACAACCCCACAGATTGAGTGTGTGAATACTCCGCAAGACACTGGGATATTTTGATCAGTTCCGGGAATCGAACTCTGGTCCTCCGAGTGCAGCTCTCTTGCCGTAACTACCGGACTATCCCGCCCGTGATCAACCCGTTGTTTGCTTTTCAAAATAAATGGATTGGCAAAATAACGTAAAATTATTTAACTATTTCAATATTTCAGTTACGTTCTTTAAATTGAATATGTAAGCGTATTTCATTACTAAGTACAAAGTCTGATTTTAATTAAAAATAAGTAAGTTAGCATTATTTTTAGAAAGATTTTATTTATTAAGAGACTTTAATAATTATTATTGCGCATTAAATAATTTGATTATTGCGCATTAAATTATTTGATTATTGCGCATTATAATTTGATTTAAAATATATTTCTTTGTATATAAAAAGTAGTGATTTACGATTTTCATGATTCCGGATCATCATTTCAATAACAGCTTGATGTTTTTTTTTCTTTCGAAAATCTTCTCAGACTTTAGCATAACATTGGTGCGCATTTTATAATTTTGTTAATATTTTAAATGGAAAAATATATTGAATTTTATTTTCGCTTGCGACAAAATAATTTTATGCTTTAATATTTTTGATTGGCACCGAAAGGATATCAAATTGTCTTTATATTATTTGTGAGAAGCAAAGTGGTGCAAGTTTTATGGAAAAATACCTATCGCCACAACTCATTCAAATTTTCGGTTTTTACTTTAATCTGGAAGTTACGACGAATGAGAGCAAAAACCAATATTCTGGATAGAGTGCAAGTGCTCGACCCGTAAAATGGTTTAGAGTTTTATTATTATTATTATTATTATTATTATTATTATTATTATTATTATTAT
Organism: Amaurobius ferox; assembly: GCA_951213105.1. NCBI lineage: Eukaryota > Metazoa > Arthropoda > Arachnida > Araneae > Amaurobiidae > Amaurobius > Amaurobius ferox. The sequence continues at coordinate 27,033,036 of OX578144.1, forward strand.
TATTACTATTATTATTATTATTATTATTATTACTATTATTATTATTATTATTATTATTACTATTATTATTATTATTATTATTATTATTATTACTATTATTATTATTATTACTATTATTATTATTATTATTACTATTATTATTATTATTATTATTACTATTATTATTATTATTACTATTATTATTATTATTATTATTACTATTATTACTATTATTACTATTATTACAATTTTTATTATTACTATTATAACTATTATTATGGTTATTATTATTATTATGATTATAACTATTATTATTATTACTATTATTATGATTATTATTACCATTATTATTATTATTATTATCATTACTATTATTATTATTACTATTATTATTATTATTACTATTATTATTATTACTATTATTATTATTATTACTATTATTATTATTATTATTACTATTATTATTATTACTATTATTACTATTATTATTACTATTATCACTATTATTATTATCATTATTATTATTACTATTATTACTATCATTACTATTATTATTATTATTATTACTATTATTACTATTATTATTATTACTATTATTACTATTATTATTACTATTATTATTATTATTACTATTATTATTACTATTATTACTATTATTATTATTACTATTATTACTATTAGTATTACTATTATTACTGTTATTATTATTATTATTATTATTACTATTATTACTATTATTATTACTATTATTATTATCATTAATATTATTATTATTACTATTATTATTATTACTATTATTATTATTATTATTATTATTATTATTCCTTTGCATCGTTACTCCTCATTCGAATTTTCGGTTTTTACTTTGATCTGGAAGTTACGACGAATGAGACCCAAAATCAATATTCTGGTTGAAGTGGAAATGCTGAACCATTTTGTAAAATGGTTTAGAATCTTGTTATTATTATTATTATTATTATTATTATTATTATTCCTTTGCATCGTTACTTCTCATTCGAATTTTCGAAGTATTATATCATTCCGTTGATTTGGAAACACACGAATCAATTTAAAACCCAAACTGAGATTATGGCTCAAGTGGAAGCTCGATTATTTTGAAAAGTGATTTTAGTTATCTTCTCCTACCTTCACCCCCTCATTAGAATTTTTGAAATTTTAGATTTTCCTCTTGGTTTCAATTCAAAGACACCCAAACGAAGTTCCTATCTACTATAGTGAAAGTGCTCGATACTGTCAATATTCCAACCAGCCTCTCAGTTCAGTGCCCATTAATATAGATAATGCGAAGTCATGATGAGATCCGTAATTGCGCGTTCAGGACAACGTATTTTCCTCGTATATTCTTACATCAATCTGGTGCAAACAGATAAAATGTTGAAAAATCGAATGAGAGTAGATTATTTTAAGGATTTAGATATTCAGAAACTAGCTTTTGAAAGAATTCCCCACTACAAATTAATATGATCATCATATGCAGCTGAGTGACACTGACTGACCGACTAAGGGACACTTCCACAGTGAAGGTAGAAATATGAAACTTTGCATACACGTGGGACGTGGTCTATAAGTAATAAGAAAAAATCTAAAGTCTTGGAATTTTGATAAATTTATAAATCGCGAAATTTTTTATTCTAACACTCTTTCTGCTAGACGCACAAAATTCGTTCCTATACCATTATGCGAATATATATATATATATATATATATATATATATATATATATATATATATATATATATATATATATATATATATATATATATATATATATATATATATATATATATATCGTTCAACTGTATTCATTCCGGTGCCCACTCGCATTGACGAAGTGAGGGGAAATGCTCAGTCGCTTGTTCAACTTACACGCGGTGGCAATGCTTGTAAGTTCATATTTCTGTTCGAGGAAGTATTATTTTTCTGATTTGTTATTCAATTGATTTATTTTTCTCCTTCCACTAGCCAGTAGACAGTTCCAATAGTGTCTATAGTTAAATACTATCGCCATTGTCAGAAACTGGCTATTCTATCGGTTTTAATTCGAATTGTATGGCTGTCCTGATGAGAATGCAATTTCGAACTAACCGCCATTTTTGTGTAGTTTCAATTGATTGTTCTCTATGTCTTAATATTTTATCTTGAGCTAATTATTATTGCCTTTTCTCATTTTTGCAGTGTTTTATTTTTATTTATATTTATATTTATATACTTTTACTTGTGAATTTTGTATCCTAATATTCTTCTCATCCCCCTTTACCATTGTAGTGATATGTTACCTTCTATCTTTATCCTTAGTCTTGGTCTATAGTTACTCATTTGTAACAGATATGCTAGTGATGGGTTTTTTTGTACATAGAGTAGTTTATGCGTAATTTTCGATTAAAATCTTTCAATTTATATATATATATATATATATATACCAACTTTTCTTTAACTTTATGGATGTACTATCAACCGTTTTTGAGATATTTTAATTTATAGTTACAGAAGACAATTTTCTTACTTTCCCTACAATATATGGTAATGCATAGGGGCCGATCCGGTGGTCGAACGGTCAGGGGCATGCGTTTCCGTCTAATCGCTGGATTGCCAGGTTGCGGGTTCGAATCCCGCCAGCGGGCATGGATGTTGTCATGTCGAGGTTAAGTCAGACTTCCGCCCTTCGGGGAGCCTCTATAAAAGTGAAGCTGCAAATCTCCTCCCTTTCGCCATGGGATACCCTGGGGGGTCTTGTGGACGTGATGCGTAGGCGCTCTTTCACCACTGGGAATTAGCAACGAACGAATGCATAGGGAAACTATTGCAATCGTGTCGAAAATTGCAGTTTGAGTTTTCGATATATCTACACGTTTTAGGACGTCTAGAACACGAAAAACGGTACTTATCGGTTATAGGGACCATGGGTTAGCGACTGCTTTTCCGAGTTGTCGCCAACACGCACATTGGCAATATAATCCGACACGAGAAATTCACTACAAACACAATGATGAACACTAAACGGAATCCCAGATCCCGAGAACCGATTCATCACTCGAAGACCGACAGTACGCCGACAACCAGCGACGTTACACCTCCAACGACACTTCTTACCTACTTGCAGCCGCATAGCTTGACCGTTTGGACAAAAACGGTGTCGCGGTAAAATTTCCTTCTGTTGAAAGAACCTCATATCGTCTTCTTCGTTCATAGGCAAATTCCAGATTTTCATCGTTGCAGCAAAATAGTAGAAAAATCTAACTAACAGTATAACAGGAATAAAATGGCACTAAATTCAAACTAACGGCTATCAATAGGTTGCCGATATTTCAAATTAACGCCACCTACTTATAATATCAGCAACGGGTATAAACCAGAATTTGGCGTGGTCCCTACGTGTTGCCGTGTTTGGCTTCATATATAGATAACCGATAAGTACCGTAATAACCCTATAACCTATTAGTACCGTAAAGTTGATTAAATCCCATTATATATAAAATTGTAATCATTGTGTTTGTAGTGAATTTCTCGTATCTGATTATATCGCCAAAGTTCGTGTTGGCAACAACTTGGAAAAGTAGTCGGTAACCCATGGTCCCTATAACCGATAGCACCCGAAAAACTATTTTTAGCGGGATGTGTGTGTGTGTGTGCAATGTATGTATCCATTCTGGCAAAAAAAAAATCTGATGTGGGCAACACACGACTTTCCTTATATAATGTAATGAATTTACTACTTTTATAGTAAAAAAATAGGTTTTTCTTATAGTAGATACTATTATTCTTTCCAAGATATTGAATTTTCGACAATTGGTCGTCATTTTCATTGATTTAGCGTCATTTTTATCCATTTGGCGAGATTTTCGCTAATTTGGAAACATTTCAAAAAGTCGCCAAGTTGGCGAGATTACGCCAAAATCTCGCCAAGCGTTATGGACGAAGAAATTAGTTATTCTTACAGTAGATAAATGACTATTGGCGTTCAAATACAAAAGTATTACTCAAAGTATATTTTTTCATGAATGGAACGAGCTAGATCCACGAGAATGATGTCACCCAATTTATCGAATGGTATTGCATATGAAAAGTGAACATGTTTCTCAATGGGAAATATTTTTTTTTATTTTCTATGACTTTTTGATAATTTTTTTTAAAAATGTGCAATATCTCGAGAACGGTTGATGTTAGCGTTCTAAAATTTATGTCAATCGTTTTCTAATGAAAAATTACATAAGACATGTCGATTTGAGTAACTTTATTAGTGGTTTTAATTTTTTGACGATTTTTTCAAAATTTCATTCGAAAGTTTAGGGGGGTTCTGAACATTCGATTGCGTATAAAAACAATAGGCTTCCAGTGTTTACGGATTGTGATTTTTGTACCAAATTTGATTCGAATTGGTTCATTCGTTCGTCCGTTATCGTCTCCACAGACTCACTGACACACACACACACACAGACATCACTTCAAAAATGTTTAATTCGTGATCAGGGATGCTTGAAACGTGCTCCCCCGTCGAAAACTCGAATTCGAATTTTCGACCCCGTCACAAGTCTTTCCTTATACATTATGTATATAAGGAAAGTAACTATTAAACCAAATTTCATAAAATTTTATAACTAAGTCATTTGTGGGTTACCGTGGTGTTGATTAGATTTAGGTACAATTCGAAATAAAAAGAACCTGCATTTTTTTGCGAAATGGCACGCAAAAATCGTATGAATCCATTGTAGGTAAAAAACTAATCGGCCAAATTTCACAAAATGTGGTACATAAATCTCTTGTGAGTTACTCTGGTGCTAATTAGATTTGGTATGATTTGGGAAGAAAGAACATGCTATTTTTGCGAAATGGCCCGCAAAATCGTCAAAATCTAAAATAGGACTACTTATGCTCCAATGTATCCATTAAATGATTGTTTTATACGCATTTTTTTATGATGAAAATAATAAGACCAAGCCCATTATTCTAAAACAGGCCGTTCTCAAGATATTTTAGTTTTTCACATTTTTTCTGAGCCGCCTGTAAAAATACGTCCAGTTACCAAATGAAAATGAAAATTGAATAAACAGGTAAATTCAGTGTTTATTTCAAATAATTATTATGCGTGTTATTTTGTGCCATTTAACTCAATTTAATGAATTATTAAAGAAATAAAAAGAAAATGGATTTGAGTCTGTAGAGAAAGTTATGTGCTGCCCACCTCAGATTTATTTTTATATATTATCAATGAATTTATTTATAGTTTTTGATTCAATTGGGTAACCGAGTTACTTATCAAATATTGCTATATTTAATTGATTTGTCTGTAAACGTTAAAAAGAAGATCAATATACCTTGTTGGGAAGTGAGATATTATTTCACATACCTCAATTTTCATGTTAATAGAGTTATAAAATGGGTGCCATTTTTATGAGTAAATTTAAAACGGTTTTCGATATTCAGAAATTTTATTAAGTGTGTAGGTGTCACATACAGTGACTACTATCCATTTCGCCCGCAGGAAGCGTGGGTGGAGTATTTAATAAAACGTGGACTCAATATTGCAAAATTGCCTATTCTAAATATTTAAATGTAATTAGTTTCATTTAAATTTTTCAGTGCAACAAGTAACTAACTGTTCCTGCCAAATCTATATAACTGCTTCAAAATCTAATGTATTTCTTGTATATTTGATGCATCCTTTTCCAATAAGACAATTTTATTGTCTACCGCATTAAAATTAAATCTTTAGTTCTAGTTAAAATATTTTTTACAGGCATGAAATTAAGCCATTGTTAGAGTTAAACTTTAGTCGAGTGACTGCATTACAATAAGGTTGTCATAAAAAAATCTCTGACGTGAAAAACGTGTTAACACAGAATAATCAATTACTATTAATAGTGTGTCTGCCTCATAGTTTAATGAATTCGTGAACATGAAAAAAAAAAGGCAATGTTCAATTTACATTTTCTATTACTTATAAAAAAAATCTGATGTGGGCAGCACATGACTTTCCTTATATAATATAATGAATTTACTACATTTACAGAAAAAAAAAATAGTTTTTTCTTATAGTAGATACTAATATTTTTTCCAAGATATTGAATTTTCGACAATTAGTCGTCATTTACATTGATTTAGCGTCATTTTTATCCATTTGGCGAGATTTTCGTTAATTTGGCAACATTTCAAAAAGTCGCCAAGTTGGCGACATTCCGCCAAATTTGTCGCCAAAATCTCGCCAAGCGTTATGGACGAAGAAATAAGTTATTCTTACAGCAGATAAATGACTATTGGCGTTCAAATACAAAAGTATTACTTAAAGTATCTTTTTACATGAATGGAACTAGCTAGATCCACGAGAATGATATCACCCAATTTATCGCATGGTATTACATATGAAAAGTGAACATGTTTCTCAACAGGAAATATTTTTTTTTTATTTTATATGGCTTTCTGATATTTTTTTTGAAAAATGTACAATATCTCAAGAATGGTTCATGTTAGCGTTCTAAAATTTATGTCAATCGTTTTCTAATGAAAAATTACATAAGAAATGTTTATTTTCGTAACTTTATTAGCAGTTTTTATTTTTGACGATTTTTTCAAAATTTCATTCGAAAATTTAGGGGGGTTCTGTACATTCGATTGCGTATAAAAACAATAGGCTTCCAGTGTTTATGGATTGTAATTTTTGTACCAAATTTTGTTCGAATCGGTCCATTCGTTCGTCAATTATCGTCTCCACAGACTCACTGACACACACACACACACAGACATCACTTCAAAAATGTTTGATTCGTGATCAGGGATGCTTGAAACGTGCTCTCCCGTCGAAAACTCGAATTCGAATTTTCGACCCCGTCACAATACTTTCCTTATATATTATGTATATAAGGAAAGTAAAAAGGGATAACATGATTTGTTGTAAAATGCTAGGGAGAAAAAAACTTGAAAGAGGATAAAGAAAATAAAGCAAATTTAAGGGGGAAAGGCTGTGCAGTCAAAATGTCATTATAGAAATTATGTGCTTGCACATCATTTACACTTTAGTTAAATAAATTGGAGTGACGCTTACATTATATACTGGACAAATATATAATGCATCAAAAAGTAACGAGCAAATCAACAACAATAAAAAGAAAATGTAAAATCAGACATACAATATTTCTTAGTGTATGCATGATTTTGAAAGGGAAATTGACGAATTTTAGTTACAGCCATTTACACAGCCATCACCTCAAAAATGTTCGATTCGTGATCAGGGATGCTTTAAACGTGCTCCCGTCACAATACTTTCCTTATGCATTATATTATGTATATAAGGAAAGTAATAAAACTTTCTGTCTCGATTTATTCAAAAGTGTCCTTCAGTTTTCGATTTAGATTTCTTGGAAGCTTTTCATATCAATAAAAATTCCAGTATCTGGTTGATGATTTGTCACTGATGTTATGAACCTCTAGAATTGTGGGTATATACGCAAGATACAAGAACGTGTCCAAGTTTCTGGATAACCTACGTTTATTCACAAGCATACAGTAAACAGGAACAATATACAATCAAACAGCACTTAAATGCTCCAATAATTTTACAGAATAAGCGATATTCTCAAAATACGGATGAAAATAATTGCACAAAACAGCAACTACTATTCTCAAAACACTGAGATGACAAAAATCAGAGTCCAATGTATAATAGCTCGTGTCGAGTCCAATGTATAATAGCTCGTGTCGAGTCCAATGTATAATAGCTCGTGTCGAGTCCAATGTATAATAGCTCGTGTCGAGTCCAATGTATAATAGCTCGTGTCGAGTCCAATGTATAATAGCTCGTGTCGAGTCCAATGTATAATAGCTCGTGTCGAGTCCAATGTATAATAGCTCGTGTCGAGTCCAATGTATAATAGCTCGTGTCGAGTCCAATGTATAATAGCTCGTGTCGAGTCCAATGTATAATAGCTCGTGTCGAGTCCAATGTATAATAGCTCGTGTCGAGTCCAATGTATAATAGCTCGTGTCGAGTCCAATGTATAATAGCTCGTGTCGAGTCCAATGTATAATAGCTCGTGTCGAGTCCAATGTATAATAGCTCGTGTCGAGTCCAATGTATAATAGCTCGTGTCGAGTCCAATGTATAATAGCTCGTGTCGAGTCCAATGTATAATAGCTCGTGTCGAGTCCAATGTATAATAGCTCGTGTCGAGTCCAATGTATAATAGCTCGTGTCGAGTCCAATGTATAATAGCTCGTGTCGAGTCCAATGTATAATAGCTCGTGTCGAGTCCAATGTATAATAGCTCGTGTCGAGTCCAATGTATAATAGCTCGTGTCGAGTCCAATGTATAATAGCTCGTGTCACGTCTATTCGTCAACTCCCCTGCAGCGGAAAGATGATTCTTTGTATAGTATCTGTAGAAACTTCTGGTAATCTCTATATCCCGAAGAATAATAATCGTTCTATCGAGAAGTAAACAGGCAGGAATAATATACAATCAAATAGCACTTAAATGCTCCACTAATTTCACACAATAAGTGATAATATTCTCAAAATACTGGTGAAAATAATTGCATAAAACAACAGCAACTTTTCTCAAATTGACAAAAGTCATAGTTCACTGTAGCTCGTAGTATAATGCCAACTCATCAACTCCACTGCAACGGAGGGGTGAGTCATTTTTATAGTCTCTCTACAGAAACTTCTGGAAATGTCTCCGTATCTCTTAGATTAATCGTTATTTCGTGAAATTTCTGGAACATTCCGGAAATCGCCAAATGTCGCAAAATTGGCGATAAATTGCCAAATCTGACAATCCTTCTTCTAACTGGGAAATCCTATCAACCCTGTGCTCATGTCATCCTCACGTCATGCTGGCGTCATGGACTGTTTTCTTTGCCTGGCCTTCGAGACAGACAAAAGAGGAGGCGCCAAAGGTGATATTCCGCGTTCGCAACAATGACATCTTATTTCTCCAAAATATGGCATGACCATTTCTAATTTTTATTTTCCATTTTGACATTGAGTTCATATACACTGCATTTTATTTATTTTTTCTTGTTTATTTCTCACTTTCATATTTCCCTCATTTTTTTGCTGTTGTTGTTGTTATTTCTTGCTATACATACCTTTCGTCATACTGGATGACGTCATACTGAATGGTCATACTGGATGGCCGGCATAATCTAACGCTTATTTAAGCGTTCGGGTTCAGGCTTGTTCGCAATAAAGAAGGAAATCGAAAAATTTCCGAAACATACGTCTGCTTATTTAATTTTATTTGCGCTGCATTTTACGTTGTTATCTAGTTTTTTATTGATTGTGCGCAGAGTCACGTTCTATACTTAAAATAAATTTTATTTAAAAAAATTGCAACTTAATATTTTAAGACTGTTATTTATCCTGTCTTTCACAAGGCTTAAACGAGACTGTCTTTCACGAGGCTTGTCTTTCACGAGAGTTAGATTATAATTCTAAATTTTATTTTTAGGATTCAATTACATTGAACTTAAGCCATCCTTTTTTTATTCAAAAATGTCGTTTTTAATTATTAACAGCGATTGCATAGTAGAGGGTCACGGTTATTTTTACAAATAGGGATAACAAATAGAGATTATTTTTACAGTAAGAGTCACTGCAACTTTTATAACCCTATCTTACTTTCTTTCAGCTGCGTTCATCCAATGAATTGGACCTTTGAGATCTTCGGGGGAAAAACAGAACGAGTTGTGGCTGCTTGACCAAAACTAACGTCTTTCATCTTCGCCGAACGTCATGAGAAAGTGAGTAAGTTGATTTTTTCATGCATAATGTGCCGATTATTATCTTTGTTGATTAAAATTAATATTGTCAAAAATGCATTTTACATTAAAATTAATTATTTATTAGTATATTAATTATACATGTAATCTGTTCTAAAACTTACTGCTGTGTACATTGCGTTGGTGGCCGCAAAACCCACCTATTTCTGTGCTTAACGGGATACTAAGTTAACAAACTAAAAATTAAGGTTAATAGTAAAGGAACAAACATTTATTTATCACATACTCAATTTACACTCTTTAGTTTTACAAATTAAATAAATATCACAATAGTGGAATACATCTCACTGGTAGTTCGGGGGGTGTAATGCCAGATGAATTGATATTTGGTTGGAGCACGTGGTGGGATGCATTAATTAGCTTTTCCTTAAAAACACAAATTTAGACACAGAGGTTATCCTCATATAGTTTAATTGTACGGTACCTGATCTTCTTTCATATAACTTGGGTAACACCGATGCTTTGTCACACTTTACACTTGCAATACCAGATGGCCATGAGCTCTCCTTCGAATTCCTATATCAGAGACGCACACACAACTCTTAACTCTGCTACCGTCGCTTCTTCTTGACTAGTCTAACTCCAACAGCCTGCCTTGACCAATTCTGACCCCCACTTCGAGCAACTCTCACTTATATCCCTTTTTCGGTCGGCGGTCCACGTGCTGAAATGCAGAGCTGAGGGCTAATCCGTAGACATGGCGTCGCCGTCTCGGTTGCCGCCAAACGGCTTAGCGTGGTATGTAAACATGGGCGTGGTATGTAAGATATGGGGCCACCTGTATATTATCGCCCATCTGCTTAGCGTGGGGATAATCCGCCCGCATTCCTGGTTCCATTATTTTTTAATCCTTCCAAATATTTATTACTTTACATTTCTGGCATTACATTCTCACCCCCCCCCCCGCGAACAAAAAAGTCCAAAAGTTACTCTCCCACAGTTTCACCCCAGTGGTAAGAAATTAAGTTCACAATGGTTCCTCGCAAACACATAAGTTCATCCATCGTGAGAAAGGCTGAGTTCCACTTTTTAGCCTCGTACAACTCATAGCTTTGATAGTTCTTTGTAGTTTCTTGATAGTTCCCTGTCAAGTTAGTCCATTATTCATAATTGACATAATGTACCATAAATTACATGAGGATTACCAACATTCACATTATTATTAAATTGTAAATTTTGATATATATTATTTGCAATGCATAATTTTCATTTCTCCTTTTACATAATTATTTACATACGACATATCATTACATAACAGCATTCATTACTTTATTATTATTATACATTTTCTTGTTATCATTTCATTTTGTAACATATTGTAGTAGTGCAACTATCAACTTCCGATTCTTGGTTATGGTTGAATTCCATACCACCATATTATTTATAAATTACTTTGTTATTTCACTTTTTTTTTTTTTTTTTTTTTTTTTTTTTTTTTTTTTTTTTGAACTTGCCATATATGTAATGTCAGAAATACATAACATACTTTTTGAAATATACTTATATCCACAATTTAAAACATATACATATACACTCAATTATCACTTTCTATTTATGACATTAATTACAAACTTTTTACATATTTTTCATATTCTTTGTTTTATGAAATTACTATTTACAACAATTCGAGGGCGAAAATTATACCCTCTGGCATTATAACAAACCTCATCATCATTTCTATTATTTTCACAGTTTAATTGCTTTTCTTTAGTGACCTTCCCTTCCTTAATCTGACTTTGATCATTATTTCTACTCACTTTCTCATTTTGATTTTTTTCTTTGTCCTGTGTGTGTGTGTGGTTTGATTCGCTTTCGTCACTATCTTTCAAATATTGTTTTCGCTCCGCTGCCATGTATAGTTTATTTATGTGCACTTTATAAGTTTTATTTTCATCACTTTTAAGACATATTATAACATTATTATTTCGGACTAATTTCGTAATTCTAAATGGTCCATCATATCGATCCTCTAATACCCTTGGTTTTAGGAACTTTTTTAGGTACACTGTCGCTCCTATAAATATATCGTTTTTTCTCACTATTTTATATTTCTTTATTTGTTTGTCATTTATCAGCTTTTGTTGTTCCGATGCGTCTTTCACGACTTTATCTATATTTTTTAAATGCTGTGCCACATAATTTTTATAATTATTTACATCACTATACATTATATCTATTTCTTCCTTACTTGGTATGTTTGTTTGTTTAATATTTTCAAATGGCAATGATAAATCTCATCAATGATAAAGATAGAACAGGAATGAAGGCTCAAATCCTGTATTACTGTTAATAGTGTTATTCACATAAAACTTAAACCATTTTAAAGATTCATCCCATTCAAACGTAGTCTTTGACAAACACATTATACATTGTTTCATGTCTCTGTGTATTCTTTCACAACGACCTAAAGAACTTGGGAAATAAACCGAACTGTATCGCCTTTCAATATTTAATGCATTTGTAAAATCTATGTATTCTTTACTTTTAAAAATTTGAGCATTATCGCTTTGAATAATAATTGGAACTCCATAAGTTGTCACGAAGTTTGTTAGCTTATTCACTATTGTTTTAGCAGTAATGTCTCTGACTGCATAGGCCTCAAAGTATCGTGAAAACATGTCTACAATTGTAATTACAAAATTATTTCCTCCATTACTGCGCGGTAGTTTTCCTACGCAATCCAGTTGTAAATATATTCCTGGTTTTAATATTTCTGGCATAGCCTGAAGTCTGGCTGGTGGTATATTTTTGTGTTTTACTAATAAGCATTGATTACAAGACTTACAAAAATTTTCCACGTCTTGGAAAGCCCCTATCCAAAAATATTTTCTTGAAAGTAATTGGTATGTCTTTTTTACTCCGAAATGAGGGAAATGTGCTATCTCTATTATCTTTCCCTTTAGCGAGTGCGGTATTACAATCTTATTCTCATTTATTTTCCTATACGTTTGTCTTTTATTTTCCTTCTTTACCATTAACAGTTTATTTTGGCTATCAATATAGTATACCTTGTTATTGTGATATCGGTTTCTTCCTTTTTGTAATTCCTCTCTAATTTTACTTAATTTTTCATCTACCATTTGTTGCTCTAATATTTTCTCCACATTTATCTCATCATTTTTAATTAAAGTATTTACATATTTGATTTGGTTATCATTGTCAAATACATATCTCGAGCAATAATCACTTGCGTTATTTTCACCTTTTTGATATTTGAATTTAAAATCATACTGACTTATGTCAATTAGCCACCTCGATATGATATTTGGCATTTTATCTAATTTTATGTGGTACATAAGGGATTTTGCGTCACTCAGCAAGGTGAAACTCCTTCCGAACAGATATTCTCTGAAGTGTTGTAAGGATGCGTGTATAGCTAGCAATTCTAGCTTTATTGCAGGATAACGCTTCTCTGCCGGGTTCACAGGTCTTGAATAAAATTCGATAACATGATCGACTCCATTTACCCTTTGCATCAAAATACTACTAATTCCCTTACCTGAGCCATCCGTAGTTAAGACAAACGGGTTTACTTCATCAGGCTGTCTTACAACTGGTTCTTTAAAAATTGCATTTTTTAATTTTTCAAAAGCTTTTCTACATTCATTATTCCACTCGAACCTAACATTCTTTTTTGTCAAATTTACCAACGGTTCTGCAATTTGTGCATAATTTTTTATCAGACCTCTAAAATAGTTTGTTGTCCCAAGAAAGCTTTTTACTTGTTTAACCGTTTGGGGTTGTTTGAAATTTTGCACTTTTGCACAGTTTTTTATTGAAGGGCTTATACCATTCGCATTTACTTTATATCCTAAAAATTCAATTTGCGATTTGCATATCTGTAACTTCGCCGGGTCGAGTGTTAAATTATTTTCTTTCAATCTTTGGAAAACAATTTTGATTTTCTCTAACATTTCGTCGTTATTTTGTGCGCATATGACTAAGTCATCTAAGTAAAAGTATATTTTTAACTCTGATAGATCTCCTAACACTTTGTTCATTAAAAGTTGAAAATATGCTCCTGAGTTTTTAAGACCAAACGGAATTCTTTTAGGATTAAAATTTCCCATAAAAGTTGTGAACGTTAAGGCCTTTCTATCTTGTTTTCTTAGTTCGATCTGAAAAAACGCCGCCTTCAAATCCATAACTGTATAAATTTTACTACCAGCGATATTTTGTAATATATCCTTCACCTTTGGTAAGTTTATTGGCAAAAGTGGTAAATACGCGTTTATGGCCCTATAATCAATAGCAAGTCTATATTTAGGTTCTTCATTTGGTTTACTTGGTTTCTTTACAAGAATAATGGGACTAGCGTACGTGCTTTGTGAACTTTCAATAATGTCATTTTCCAATAATTCCCTAATTTCTTTTTGCGCAATTTCTCGTACTGCTCTCGGAATTGGGTATGGTCGACTCTGAATAGGATAATTGTGCATAAGTTCGATTTTCGGTACTATTGCTGATGTTTTACCTAGGGTAGCATATGACTTTGAAAAAACCTCTGTATTGGTCATCATTAATGCAATAACTTTATTTCTATCTTCCTTATTTAAGTGCTGTACTTGAAAATCGTCTGGAGATATTTCTTTCTTTCTTAATTCCCGAATTTGTTGATAATCTGTTTTATTTAAATTTTGAATATTATTAATTTCCAACGTGGGTTTACTGCTTTTATTTTTTGTATCAACAATTTCGATTTGTTCTGTTATTATACCCACGTTCATATTTTTATTAAGTGTAATTTGGCAATTTTTTTCATTGTATAACAACATTCTAATCTTATTTTTATTTTCTATACTTTGGATCGCTTCATCCGTGATTAATGTTCTTGCCATTTTTATTGGAGAAAATAAAACATCCTGTCCCTCATTTAATTCCTGTGACAAAATCAATTGGACTATTTCTGACTCCCCTGGCTTTAATGTTATTTTTCTTTTCAATTTAGCGAAAATCTGCTTTTCCTCTTTCTTTTTAACATTCTTATTCTTATTACTTTCATTAGAACTTGGTAACCATTTTTCATCATTTACATTATCGCGAGTGCTACAATTTTGCATATTAGCGTTTTTTCTATCGTTATCGCTTTCATTATCCTCGCTTATTCTACCTTCATTCTCATTATTGAATTCATTACAACAATTATTTATTTCCTCATATTTGTCGTCATCATTATCATCGCTTATTCTATCTTCATTCTCATTATTGGATTCATTATAACAACTATTTATTTCCTCATATTCGTCGTCATCAGTATTATAATTTTCATAATTACTATTATATCTATTTTCATCGCGAATTCCCTGGCTTTGTGGTTTTTGTTTTGAATTCTGTATTGGGTTTGTATTTTCACTTTTACACAATTTAATCGCAGTATTCCCAAATTGTACTTCGTTATCTTTTGTATTTAAAATTGCTTTATGTGAGGATAAAAAGTCGTAGCCTAAAAGCATTTTATATTGCCCCTGAAAGTTCTGTTTTGTCACGAAAAAATAATTTTTGCATGCCTTTTCCCCAATTCTAAATGAAAATTGAATGCAATTTAAAAATTCTATATTTTCTTTAGTTAACGTCTGAAGTATTACTCTTCTGGTTATGTATTTTATTTTTACATTTCTATTCTGTTTTAGTTTTTGAAATGTTTCCAAATCTATAATACTAACTTGAGCCCCACTATCAATTACACTTATTATTTTTATTCCTTTGCAATCTATTTCTACCATCGGTAATTGTGGGCTAGATACGTTCTCACATTCGCTTGAAAGGATACTTTTGGTATCATATTTTGCTTTATCATTATTTTCATAATATTGTCCTCTCTCCAAATTTGTATAGTTTTGCCAGTCATCTCCATTTTTGTTATTTCTATATGTTTGTGAACCGAATTTATTTATTTCTCTGGAATTTGTACGATTCGTTCCTTGGTCCCAAATTCCAGCTCTTAGTTTAAATTACTATTATTATTGTTTCTCTCATATGTGTTTGATCTTATATTTCTTCCGTTGCGCCCCCTAAAATTTCCTCTTATACTTTGCCTCTCTCTATTTTCTACGTTGGTTTCTAATTGATCGTAATAATTTCTTTGATCATTATTATTTCCTTGATATTCCCTATTATTTCTATTATATCCTCCTCGTTCAAAATTTCTGAGATTTTCGTTTCTGTTTCCTCTGATATAATTTGTTTGCTCCAACCCATATTGCTGATAATTCATTCGTTTGGGATTCCTTGCAAATGCAGTATTACACTCATTGTACCAGCAATCTGAGAAATAATGTCCATTTTTTCCGCACCCTATGCAAAAAACAGCTCGTTCCATGGATTGATTTGGTATATTTTGCAATTTTAATTTATTAATTTCTAAAGTCAAATCTTGAACCTGTGTTGTAAGTAACATTTCTTTCAGTTCGTTATGTGATTCTTCTGGAGTCCTATCATTAAGAATTATTTCAAACAGTTCGGCATCTTTTATGGCATCTTCAAACCGCTGCGGATCTTTTTTCTTCACTTCAATTGCCAAATCAGGGCGTAATGCGCTAATGAATTTTCCCAACATTATTTTATTGGTTATTTTCTCTACCTCTCCATCAGTTGTATCCTTAAGGTTCAAAAATTTACGCGCTGCGTTTTTTATTTTTAGCACAAGCTCGTCCACTGACATATCAGGCGTTTGTTTTATTTTATTGAAAGCGTCCTGTTCTTGCGTTATCGTTATTCTGTTTGAAAATTTTTTTATTAGTAATATTTTTATTTTATCAAACTCCTTTTCGTTTTGTAATTCAGGGTTTTGAATTAAAAACTGCATAGCCTTATCTTTTAATCTGGTTTTAATGATAGCCACTTTATGCTCTTCCTTCCAACTTGCTAACTCCGCTAATTCATCAAATTGTTTTATAAAGAAATTTATATCTTCCTCCTTACTCCCACTAAATAATGGCAGGATCTGCATTACTGGAATATCCATATTTTTATTATTTCTATCCAATTTACTATAATTTTTATTTGATATTTTTGAATCTTCTTTCAAACTTGAACTCCTTGTTATAATTGAACTTTTCACCACTTTTTTAACTGGTCCCATTCCTATATCCCATTTTTCTAATTATACCTTCGATCTCATTTAGAAGAACCATTTTTTCCATTTCATTGATAAAACTTTACATAATCATACATATAACATAAGGAGAAATGAGAATTGTGCACAATATTTTCACAATCATCTATGTCGCCACCAGTTGTCCAACCTTATCAATATTTATTTTTTATTATTATTATTCCTTTTATTTTTATTAATTTCATAAATCCTTATTTTATTCCCGTTACTGCTAAAGTCACGAGCACCAAATGTGCCGATTATTATCTTTGTTGATTAAAATTAATATTGTCAAAAAT
This sequence comes from Amaurobius ferox, assembly GCA_951213105.1. Classification (NCBI taxonomy): domain Eukaryota; kingdom Metazoa; phylum Arthropoda; class Arachnida; order Araneae; family Amaurobiidae; genus Amaurobius; species Amaurobius ferox. The sequence continues at coordinate 27,050,202 of OX578144.1, forward strand.
GCATTTTACATTAAAATTAATTATTTATTAGTATATTAATTATACATGTAATCTGTTCTAAAACTTACTGCTGTGTACATTGCGTTGGTGGCCGCAAAACCCACCTATTTCTGTGCTTAACGGGATACTAAGTTAACAAACTAAAAATTAAGGTTAATAGTAAAGGAACAAACATTTATTTATCACATACTCAATTTACACTCTTTAGTTTTACAAATTAAATAAATATCACAATAGTGGAATACATCTCACTGGTAGTTCGGGGGGTGTAATGCCAGATGAATTGATATTTGGTTGGAGCACGTGGTGGGATGCATTAATTAGCTTTTCCTTAAAAACACAAATTTAGACACAGAGGTTATCCTCATATAGTTTAATTGTACGGTACCTGATCTTCTTTCATATAACTTGGGTAACACCGATGCTTTGTCACACTTTACACTTGCAATACCAGATGGCCATGAGCTCTCCTTCGAATTCCTATATCAGAGACGCACACACAACTCTGAACTCTGCTACCGTCGCTTCTTCTTGACTAGTCTAACTCCAACAGCCTGCCTTGACCAATTCTGACTCCCACTTCGAGCAACTCTCACTTATATCCCTTTTTCGGTCGGCGGTCCACGTGCTGAAATCTAGAGCTGAGGGCTAATCCGTAGACATGGCGTCGCCGTCTCGGTTGCCGCCAAACGGCTTAACGTGGTATGTAAACATGGGCGTGGTATGTAAGATATGGGGCCACCTGTATATTATCGCCCATCTGCTTAGCGTGGGGATAATCCGCCCGCATTCCTGGTTCCATTATTTTTTAATCCTTCCAAATATTTATTACTTTACATTTCTGGCATTACACATACTAAAGCATATTTATTCCATTTGTTAAGCCGCATCATTTATGCAATGGATTCTGTACGTGCGAGTAACACATGTCCACGTAGTCAATGGTCTTGCTGTTAATCGTATTTTTTGCAATTTGCGAAAAGAATTAATTTTGGCGATTGCTAAGATGTGGCGAAAATCTTATGGATGTCTAGCATTTAGGCCTGTCAAACACAGGGAAACTAACACTTGTTAAGAAAAAATTACAACTTACTCTTAATAAGATGTATTTTGTTTGCCAGTGTATGACACTTAGCATCCAAAATAGCCATTTTAGTCTAAAATTGACTGATTTAGGTTCTGTCCTATGATCGATATAAGTGTGTAGAGTTCCAGCCTTCTAGGTCACCAGGAGAATTTGGGAAAAGGCATCGGAAAGGTCTAGAATGATTTTTCGATGCCCCCCCCCCCCCCCCGTTTTTCCACTCTCATAGGAGAAATCGAAAACCTCCTTAGTCGATACTAATAAGTATATACAGATTCAATCCTCCAGGTTGCGGGGGGGGGGGGGGGGTACAAATTCTGAAGGTTCTGGAAAGACAGAAGCGTCTTAGACTATTGTATTGTTACAAACGCGTAATTACGAACTTATCCTCAGGAATCGTGAGTGTCCAGGCGTAGGATACAAGAATGAGTTTCTGGATAGTTTACGTTTATTCACAAGCACAAAGTAAATAGGAACAACATACAATCAAATAGCACTTAAATGCTCCACTAATTTCACAAAATAAACGATATTATTCTCAAAATACTGACGAAAATAATTTCACATAACTGCAGCTACTATTTTCAAAACATTGACAAAAGTCACAGCTTATTGTAACTTGTATCTTGTCAACTCGTCAACAGAACTCCAACGGAGTGATGAGTCTTGTTATAGTCTTCCCCATAGAAACTTCGGGAAATGTCTCCTAAACTAATCGTTATTTCGTGGAGTTTCTAGAAGATTCAGGAAGTCGCCAAATGTCGCCAAATTACCGATAAATCGCCAAATCTGGCAACCCTTCTTCGAATTGGGGAAATTATGGTAATCCTTGGCTCACATCATGCTTACGTCATACCCATGTGTATTCATTATCTGGTCTTCGAGACGCGGCCAAAGAAAAGGCGTCAGTGAGAGAATATTGAGCGTTCGCAACAGTATGGATGTCCATATTAATAATTTTTATGTAAAAGCCATTATGATACATTTTATGTAAATAAGTCTTCCTCTTGCATAATTATGCAAATATGTAACCATAATTTAATTTAATATACGTTTTTAATGCTTTTCTTATTACAAGAAATGAAGTATAAAATTATACAATTCTTAAAATGAATAATATTTTCTCAACTGCAGAGTGAACATAGAATGTGGCGAATGACTATTTGATTGGGCAAATACAATTTGCATTTTATGATTGGATTGGCGAAAGAAAAAAAAATCTAGTGCAAACCCTGCATATGAATGCATTTAAGGTTTCACTTCTAATATAGAAAAAAAAAAAAAGAAATTGTTTCAGTAGCTAATGGATAAGGCGTCATCTGGCCAGAAGGAAATAGGTGGTTTGAATTCTCCCCTGATGAGATTTTTAAATAATGGTGTATGAGCAATTGAAATCTGCAAGTTTGATACAGTAAATAACCAATCTCTGAATTACACGGATTTTCCTATCCCCCCTACTATTTATGGCAGCGGTTTCAATTCCTTACGTCCAACTGCGGGCTATTCTATATCATTAAAAAAAGGAAAGGAATGAGAAGGTCATACATATCGAAAGTTGCACTTAGATTTGGAATCTGAAGGAGGAATGTGGTGGCCAATTCCTATGCGGAGGAGGAGATAACCATTGCAGTAGATTAGATGTAAAATAACATGTAAAACTCTTGTAAATTTTTAAATTCTATGAATATTCTAAATGCAAAATAATTTTATTGCATAAATGGTTAAGTAAAATATTTAAGCTCTTTTTAAATTTTAAGTGTAAGCAAAAATATTTTTCTATATTTAAAGAGATACTTAACTTTATCGAGAATTGAAGAGATACTTAACATATATGCGATCAAAGTTCAATTTCTGTTATGTAATAACTTCTCTTTTCCTGCGTTTTAAAATGCAGACTAGCATCGACGCAACTCTCTATGAATTAATGCAGCTGCCTTAAATCGTAAGTTTCTGGTAAAATTCGATATCATCAGACCTGCATCAGCCATTACATTTAACCTGTAGAGTGAAGTTGATCAGGCGCCATCATACACTACCCGACATAGAAAATGCAACACCATGAAACTTTGGCCGTATAATTATGCACATTGCGAGACAAACGCAGCTGGCCGATGTATGCAAATAATCTGAAATGCAAGTAGGTCACGTGATTAGAGCGAGGGATAAAAGGGATAGAAGCGGCATATGAGCTAACAGTTGTTACTATCTGTAGCCTACGGAATTCAGTATTTGGTACCGGCATATCGCCGCTGAAACACGCATAGATGCGTCCACTGTGCAAAGGATTTGGAAAAGATGAATTGAAGAAATACATGTGAATCGTCGCAATGGTACAGGTCCATCCAGACGTACATCAGCACGCGTTGATCGACACATTCGAAGACATGCGGTGGGGGCCCCAAAATCGACGACTGTCGACATTCTGCAGAATTTGAAGGATACATTGGATGTTCCAAAATCAACGAGAACAGTTTCTCGACGATTGGTCGAAAGCGGTTTGCACTAAAACCGTCTTTTGCGAAGACTATCATTAGCGACAAGACACCGACATGAGAGATTGCAATGGTGTCGGATCTGAGCCTTTTGGGCTACTGAATGGGACGGGGTAGTGTTTAACGACGAATCTCTGCTCTGTTTGTCGAATAACAGTTGCCGTGTGAGAGTCTGGAGGCGACGTGGAAACAGATCCAATTCAGCTGCGACTGTTGAACTACATACTGTTCGACTACGCTGCATCATGGTTTGGGGTGCCATAGACTTCGATAGCCTGTGACCAGTAGCGGCTCGTCAGTTGGAAATGTGGTAGTGCTGCTAATAAATTGTATGTTGAAAAGAACATATATTTTATAATAAACACAGCAATATAAAAAATTACATTACAGCATAATGATAAATGTTCTATTTATTTGTATACAAGAACATTTTCCTCATCGTTTAATTGACTACTAAATACACAGATATTAAACAGTCATTTACTTTAAAAGAAAAGAAACACACATCCCAAATGACCAGTTTCTGAATTAAAAATATAAAATCAAGAGAAGTAGAATAGCACATACGATACGACTGAAACGTCGGGGCTGCATTCTCTGCAGCACATTGTGAACATTACGGCCCGATCATCCCGCTCTCTATGCATCACTCTGAGTGTGCCACTGGACCTTTTATCGGAGATGAGGAGCTGCGAGTTCTGCAGCCCGAATGCGCCTTCCCCACATGCTTTGAGGATACTCATAAGAAAATCGACCTTCCCACATATTTTGCGGTCACAAGAAATAATTTATGAATATTCATCTGGCATTCAGGACCTATTCTATGCGGAAAAATTGTTCAAATGCTATGAGTAAATAAAAATATTTTTTTAAATAAATTACAGGGGGTGCTGCAGCTCTGCAGCACTTATAGACGAGCCGCTACTGCCTGTGACCTCTGGTTCATATCAGAGGCACAATGACTTCACGACGATATGTAGATGAGGTTCTGTAGCCGGTTGCACTGTCCTACCTTCAGATTTTTTTTTTTTTTACTTCAGATTAAAAAAAAAAAAAAAAAAAAAACTGTCCTACCTTCAGATCCTACCTACACATGGCAACCATCAGCAGACACGTTTTGCAAGGTACCCAGGTGCTTCCTTGGTCTCCGCTATCTCCAGATATTTCACCCATTGAGCATGTATCGGGATTGGCCGTAGTTTGACTGTCCTTCCCCCTCCTTAAACAGAGGACAACCTGTGGAGGATGTTTGAAGGCATATGGCCATCCATTCCTCAGGAAACTATCCGCACGCTCATTGCATCTGTTTCTCGAAGAGTTTCTGTTTGTATGGCTGCAAGAGGTGGTCCTATTGCCTACTGATCACCCTGTCTATGCCATTAGTATATTGCATTATCCTTCTGGAATTAACATCATTTATTTATATATGCCATCTTTGTCTGTGTGTCCTTTATCATCACATTCTATTCGCTTTTTCATGGTGTTGCATGTTCTGTATCGAACTGTCGACTAGTGTAAAATGATAGAACGAAAGGTAAAAATCACGGTGTCGGGAAGTGTATATGACTCAGCTGGATATCCGACCACTGATCACCAGTCGAAGGTCTTAATTACTGAGCTACGGAGACGATTATCTTTTCTTCTGTATTTGAAGTGGACCATAGAATGGCTTCAAAAGACGGAGCTTCTTGAAACCTAATATAAAAGGAACTTTTATCCCAGATTCGACGGAGGTATCTGTGTTGCCAACATCCGATTAGGAAAGCTGCATCATTTTTGACACGATATGAGAAAGTTAAAATCTTGTTTATTTGAGGCTCTTAAATGGTGTTTATTCTCGGTTATTAATTTTCGCCATCGCGTTAAATAATTATCCGACAACGGAGTAAAATAGGTTGAATAATTAATGAGGGTATGAGAGCGGCGTGAAGCACCGGCGTTTCGACTTTGAAAAATCAGCAGGTGGTTTATTCCCCTTGATAAAATGAAAAATTATCGACTGTTATAAATATTGCTGCATTTACTTGAAAAATAGCTTTCCCTGCTCCACAATTTATCAAGCCAGATAACAACATTTACAGTAATCATTGTCCGTTACGATGGAGTTGTCATTTTCATTATGGTCGCCTGAACTTTGCGCCTCATTTCGCGAAATAATGCCAACTTGGCGACCGTTTGCGAATTAAAAAAAATTTTAGAATAAAATCTGGAAGTGAACATTTTCTAAAGATTCCCCCCCCCCCCCATAGAAATTTATATTGACATTTTACACTACGCGTTTGTTAATGGTACCAAAATAATTTATGTTAACACAAATGAGCTAAATGCACCCAATTTATCTGCGTCATCAAACTGTTGGCAATTGAAAAGAAAACTTGTAAAGAATTCTCACGAAATATTTGAAAAGACTAATTTGTGTCCGAAATCTGGAAAATATACATCTTTTATTTTTCATTCTGTTAATAATTTGGCTATAAATAGAACTATGGAATATGAAGGTATGAGAAAATTGACTAAAGACTTCTATTTAATATATTTTCATTTATCATTTAATATGGAACTGAAATCGATGTTTTATTCCACAGAGACAGTAGATATACATAATCCATTAGCGACAATAAAATACACGTATTTCCTCAATTTTAACTAATACGAATAAAATATTAAGCGTACTGCTGTAGTAAAACGAAACCTGATTTCGAAAATCTGTCGGATTTTGAACTCAGATTAATTACATTCTCCATACCTTTAAATAAATATGTGGCAACAGGGTAAAGCATTTGAATAATTCAACGAGGTCGGTAATACGTACTTTCGAAAGCACAGAGTTTCAACTTTTGTCATTTTCATCGCCATTTCAAGTGCAATAATTAAACAATCAACTGGTTAATTTTACTGCTTAAATTAAATTCTGATGTGCCCAATACATGACTTTTCTCATAATGAGTATTTTTTGATATTCTAATGAAACAGTGAATGCTTTATTATGGATCTATCTATAATCGAAAATCAATAGGCTTATCGTTACTGATTAAAATGTCTGACGTGGCCAGCACATGACTTCCCCTACATAATGTGATCACTTTACTTCTTTCACAGCGATATAATAAAGATCCACGACACAATTTGTATTTTACGTTAACCGCTTTTCTGAATGACAACATGTAAAACAATTTTCAAAATACCCAATTAACATATATTTTGCGCAAATCTTACTTCACAATTCACAGCTATAAGTCACTATAGCAAAATGTGTATCAAAATAAAATTGACGTACAATATTCCGTGAAATAGATGGCAAGTGGCGAATAGTTTGGCGTCAAAACTAATACAAAAGAAGTCCTCTTTTTGTGAATAGAACGAGCTAGATCCACGAGAATGGTGTTAATAGAGTAGTCGCATGACATTGCACATGGAAAATGAACATGTTTGACGATGTTTACTACTTTTTTAATTTTACGTAAATTCTGCTTATAAATGCCTTTAAAATATTTCCAATATCTCGAGAACAAATTCATATGCTAGAGTTATAAAATAAGTGAAAATTATTTTTCTGGTGATAAATTACCTATAAAGTTATTATTATTTTAATATTATTAAAAGTACTTATTTTTTATGAATGTTTCAAAGATTCATTTCAAAATTTTCACTGATTGTAACAATCGTAGCAAATTACGGTCAAAACGCTTCATTCGTTCGCGAGATATTGTGCCAACATACTCACACATATACATACATACAAAGATATCTACTCAAATGTTTAATTCCAATTCAGTGATGTTTAAAAAGTATTCTTCGATGGAAAACCCGAAATTGAAATTTCGACCTCGTCACAGTACTTTCCCTATTATGCATTATAATATGTATGTAGGGAAAATAATATGCGTATTCAATTTTAGAAATTACGCGATTCTTTCTAGAGACAGCATGTCTGTTGAATCAAGTAAATGAATTGATATCTCTAGAAGGGCTAATCAGAAAACTCAAAAAATCTGATGTGGGCAGCACATGACTTTCCTTATATAATGCAATGAATTTACTACTTTTACAGTAAAAAAAAATAGATTATTATTATAGTAGTAGTTATTTATATTCTTTCCAAGATATTGAATTTTCGTCAATGAGTCGTCATTTTCATTTATTTAACTTCATCTTTATCCATTTGGCGAGTTTTTCGTTAATTTAGCAACATTGAAGAAATTCGCCAAGTTGGCGACATCCCACCAAATTCGTCGCCAAAATCTCACCAAGCGTTATGGACAGAGAAATACGTTATTCTTACAGCAGATAAATGACTATTGGTGTTCAAATACAAAAGTATTACTCATTGTATCTTTTTTCATGAATGGAACGAACCAGATCCACGAGAATGATGTCACAAATTTATCGCATGGTATTACATATGAAAAGTGAACATGTTTCTCAATAGGAAAAATTTTTTTTTTATTATATATGATTTTTTTATATTTTTTTGAAAAATGTGCAATATCTCAAGAACGGTTCATGTTAGCGTTCTAAAATTTATGTCAATCGTTTTCTAATGAAAAATTACATAAGAAATGTCTATTTGCGTAACTTTAATAGAAGTTCTGATTTTTTGACGATTTTTTCAAAATTTCACTCGAAAATTTAGGGGGGTTCTGAACATTCGATTGCGTATAAAAACAACAGACTTCCAGTGTTTATAGAGTGTAATTTTTGTACCAAATTTCACTCGAATCGGTCGATCGGTTCGTCCGTTATCGTTTCCAAAGACTCACTAACACCCACACACACCCACATACACACACAGACACACACATACTTTCACACACACAGACACACACATACTTTCATACACACAGACACACACATACTTTCACACACACACACACACACACAGACATCACTTCAAAAATGTTCGATTCGTGATCAGGGATGCTTGAAACGTGCTCTCCCGTCGAAAACTCGAATTCGAATTATCGACCCAGTCACAATACTTTCCTTATACATTATGTATATAAGGAAAGTAATAATGCTTTCCATTCGTTTGTGGTTAAAATAACTGAAAAAGTTTCCACGCACTTGATAATAATGATCATGTTTTAAGATTTGATTTTTACTTTCCTTATATACATAATGTATAAGGAAAGTATTGTGACGGGATCGAAAATTCGAATTCGAATTTTCGACGGGAGAGCACGTTTCAAGCATCCCTGATCACGAATCAAACATTTTTGAAGTGATGTGTGTGTGTGTGTGTGTGTGTGTGTGTGCCAGTGAGTCTGTGGAGACGATAACTGACGAACGAATGGACCGATTTCAACGAAATTTGGTACAAAAATCACAATCCGTAAACACTGGAAGCCTGTTGTTTTTATACGCAATCGAATGTTCAGAACCCCCTAAATTTTCGAGTGAAATTTTGAAAAAAATCGTCAAAAAATCAAAACCGCTAATAAAGTTACGCAAATAGATATGTCTTATGTAATTTTTCATTAGAAAACGATTGACATAAATTTTAGAACGCTAACATGAACCGTTCTCGAGATATTGCACATTTTTCAAAAAAACTTTCAAAATATTATATAAAATAAAATAAAAAATATTTCCTATTGAGAAACATGTTCACTTTTCATATGTAATACCATGCGATAAATTGGGTGACATCATTCTCATGTATCTAGCTCGTTCCATTCATGAAAAAAGATACTTTGAGTAATACTTTTGTATTTGAACGCCAATAGTCGCATTTATCTGCTGCAAGAATAACTTATTTCTCCGTCCATAACGCTTGGCGAGGTTTTGGCGACGAATTTGGCAGAATGTCATCAACTTGGCGACATTTTTAATTGTTGCCAAATTAACAGAATCTCGCCAAATTGATAAAAATGATGATAAATCAATGAAAATGACGACTGATTGAAGAAAATTCAATATCTGGGAAAGAATATAAGTATCTACTATAAGAATAACATTTTCTTTTAACTGTAAAAGTAGTAAATTCATTGCATTGTATAAGGAAAGTCATGTGTTGCCCACATCAGATTTTTTATTTTTATTTTAGGTTACAAACTTACAATATCTCGAGAACGGCGTGTGTTAGCGCCCTATAAATTTTGTCATTCGTTTTAAATAAAAATGACATTATAAATGATAATTCATTTGGCAATTTTTTTTCAATTTTCAAAAAAGTTATTCAAATTCGAGAGCCTTTTTTATCCCGACCACAGTAAGGATCCTCTTGCGTTAAGCGATTGAAATACTCTTACCCAATTTCGTTTGACTAGCTGAGTTTAATACTTTTCGTTATTAATATGTAAATGTCTCGGATATCGGGTCCGCACGCATCATTGAAAAACGAGTTGATTCGTATTTAGGGATACTTAAAACGTGCAAATCTGTCAAAGTCATAAAATTAGATAAAATAGTCTTTATTGTAGGGTGTCAAAGTCATAAAATAGATAAAATATTTTTTGTATTGTAGGGTAAGTAAAAAGGATTTTAGAAAAAATATTTTCCTTTAATCACCTCTCTAAAAGAGCAGTGTCAGTTGTGAAATCTGAGACCTATTCGGTCGCCAATCTGAAGTCTGCTGCTTATAGCTCAGATAAAGTAAGTCAATTGCCACTTTAAAGTCTGACCTCTTCACAACTGTCAGATACTTTCTTTTTCTTCGATCCAGATCGTCCGACCTACCCGAGGTGTAAGGTATCTGTTTGGACGGCCGAGAAGTGCCACCCAATTTATACCGGAACCCAGTGAGGGGAGGCATCTACAGGGACCGTACCCTCCATCCCCCACCACCAACTTCTCGGAAGGACGTACGGACCCACATATTTAACGTACCCGTACTCCACGGGAACACGGCGTCAGTTTGGGCAGAAGCGGGAATCGTACTCGGGTCATCCGAGTGCAATCCCCGCCCGCTAACCACTGAGCTGGCGCACCTCCATAACTGTCAGATTGAAGTATGTACTGGGAGTTGTGCAGACTATTCCGATCCAAATGACATAACCCTAAATCAGATTAAGTGACGTGTCTTACGGCCGGGAAAATAACACAGCCATTCAGGATTTAATCTGAAACATATTTATTGTGCACACATCAATAATACAGCAGCTGACTGTAAAACTAAAAATAAACAGATACAAAACAGGCAGATGTGCCCGTATATTAAAATTTTGAACTTTTGTTCAAACTTATGTTCAGAAATTGCAACAATCCGACCAAATTTCATTCGAATTGATTCAAGCCTTCGAGAGCCTCGCTCATGCACCAACACACACAGAGAACCACATTAACAATACACACAGAGAACCACATTAACAACAAACACAGAGAACCACATTAACAACAAACACAGAGAACCACATTAACAACACACACAGAGAACCACATTAACAACACACACAGAGAACCACATTAACAACACACACAGAGAACCACATTAACAACACACACAGAGAACCACATTGACAACACACACAGAGAACCACATTGACATTTAATTCGTGTGTCAAGAGTGCTCAAGACGTGTTGTTCTATTAAAAATTCAAATTCGAATATTTGATAATTCGTCCTCTATACATATAATAATCAAATACTTAGGATGATTTAAAAATTAATTTCATTCTATTAATATCTCCATGAATTAATTTTAAGTTATTGCGAAACTACCCGGGTATTCTCAATGCGATTAACAATTGATTTTCCAGAGAACAATGCTTTCAAATTTCAAATTTTATTTTTGTTCTACTTTTTAAAATAATGAAGGCGCGTATCTAATTCAACACCTGTATCAACACCTTCCAGACGTACACACTCATACACATGTAAACATCCTTTTGAAGGTGTTCTAAACGTATTATAAGGATCTTAAAGTACGATTTTTCTTCAAATCCTCTAATGCAAAAGCTGTAGAAAAAGCGTTGCTAAGAGCCTAATTTTATTCACTAGACAATGTAATGCGCAATCTATCTTCGTTTAATTTTAACAAAACAAATAAAGCAGATTAAAAGATAAAACCCTCTCTTTAGTCTGGGCCGAAGGAAACCTGGTTTTAAAAATATTATTCATCTGAGCCTCTTAAATAGAATTTGTGAGCCCCGTCTTCAATCTTCTCCATCTTTTTAAAAATCTGGCAACGCTGCAGAAAAACGTTAATAATTAATAAACGTACAGGAGAAAGGCAACATGGTCAAACCGCTATGTGTTTTGTTTTGAACCATTTATGAAAAGCATCGAAGTAAAAGTAAAGAGTTAAAATTTCATATTAAGAAAATGCCAGTATTGTTTGAGAAATCATTCAGATGGTGCTGGAGTAAGATAAGTAATCCTGCATTGTATTTATTTCTACGGCGAAAGGTCTAAAATATTGATTTAAGCTGTCTATTTTGTAAAATTAAACTATTAGCGCAATGTAAATTAGAACTGAAATAATAAAGAATATTTCTATGTATTTTTTTCCCTCATCAGTGGCCTCGCCCGCCACTGCCCGAAATAGACGCCAATGCCTGCAAAAGGGGATCGAACTGTTTGGGATAGGGTATGTCAAATACTTGTCTTTTTGAGAGGTTCGTCGTTTGGGATGGACGCTGTCCCACTCGTAAGTAAAAGATTAAGTAATATGTGATTTTTTTTTTTTTTTTTTTTTTTTTGCAAGAAAATATTTGAAAACACCGAATTGTTGGCCCAAATGATAATAATTATAGTATGTTACCTTTCATTTTAAAGAGCTTGAAAGAATTTTTCGATTAATATCAAGTTTGACGATATACTCCTTCGCGAGGGCGGGGCTAATGACGTCACGAACACATAAACTGCATCGCAGCTATTTTTAACTACAACGATTGAGACTGTCAAGTTTCGTGATCATCGAGCCGGTGCCATAGAACTCCAAGATTCGGGCGGCGATGAAGGGCAGAGCCATAGAGAGCTCCAAGAGAAATTTGTAGAATAAATATTTAGGGAATTATACGTGATAGGAGACCGGGCTGGAATCTATCAGGACACCCGGGATTCCACCATTGGACACATCGGTTGCTTTTTACTTTTACTTTTCCTACATACATAGTGTAATGTATAAAGTATTGTGACTAAATCGGAATTTCGAATTCGAGTTTTCGGCAAAAGAACACATTTCGAGCAATCCTGATCAAGAACTTTTTCGAAGTGATGTGTGAGTGTGTGCGTGTGAGAGAGAGAGTCTGTAAAAGCGATATCTCACGAACGAGTGAAGCGTTTAAAATAATTGGGTACGATTATTACAATCGATGAACACGGGAACCTTGTTGATTTTAAACGCGACCGAAAGTTTAGAAGACCTCCCCCCCCCCCTCAATTTTCGAAGGATTTTTTTGAAAAAATCATTAAATCGTTAAAAAATCAGAACCAATAATGTTAAATAAATAATCATTTCGTACGTAATTTTTCATTACGAAACGAATGCAACAGCTTTTAGAACTCTATGTTTCAAATAAATTTATAAAAAAAGAAACTTAAAATAAAAAAGAAGTAAGTGTTAAGTGTCTGATACTACATATGCAATGGCAATATTATGGGACAAATTTACTAATATCGTTCTCGTGAATCTAGCTCGTGCCATTTATGAGAGAAGACATCTATTACTTAGACTTCAAACCATCGAAGAAAAATCCTCCTCCTATTTGCTTATCTATATATAACGCTTGACGACAAATTTAGCAACCTTGGAGACAAATTCGATGAAATATCATCGACTTGGTGTGTATCAATGTCGCCAAACTTAACAAAAATGTCGCCTTATGGGCAAAAGCGATATTTAAGTAATAGATATGACGCCCAACTTGTCAAAATTCGATATCTTGTAGAATTGAGCACCATTTCTTTGATAATCTTCATCGCTTTGGGGAAATTAATATTTTTTATATAGAGAGAGAAGGTCATCCGCTGCCCACATCAGATTTTTATCTATTAGGTTCTGGTTCGTAAGCGTCCAAAGTTGTTGTTGTTGAGACCCAGACCGTCCGACCTACCAGAAAGGTGTAAGGTAACTGTTTGGACGGTCGGGAAGTGCCACCCAATTTAGACCGGAACCCAGTGGGGGAGGCATCCACAGGGACCGTACCCTCCTTCCCCTACCACCAACCTCTCGGAAGTAAACGTCCAAAGTGTTTACATTTTTCGTAACACTCCGATTTCACCCAAGTCAGAGATACCTCAACCGATAGATGTTATTAGCATCAAAAGTTATGCCGACCTTATGTAACCTCTCTATTTTGCACATTTAAAAATATTTGAAACAGGGTTTTACTTTCCTCATATACATAGTATACTATAATCTATGTAAGGAAAGTATTGTGACGAGGTCGAAAATTCGAATTCGAGTTTTCGACGGGAGAGCACGTTTCAAGCATCCCTGATCACGAATCGAACATTTTTGAAGTGATGTCTGTGTGTGTGTGTCAGTGAGCCTGTGGAGACGATATCTCACGAACAAATGGAGCGATTCGAATGAAATTTGGTACAAAAATTACAATTCGTGAATACTGGAAGCCTATTGTTTTCAAACACAATCGAATGTCCAGAACGCCCCTAAATTTTCGAGTGAAATTTTGAAAAAATCATTAAACAATCAAAACCTTTAATAAAGTTAGCAAAAATAGACATTTCTTATGTAATTTTTCCTTAGAAAACGATTGATATAAACTTTAGAACGCTATCATGAACCGTTCTCGCGATATTGCACATTTTTCAAATATATTTATCAATAAATCTCATAAATTAAAAAAATACTTAACTGTTGAGAATCATGTTCACTTTTCATATGTAATATCATGCGATAAATTGGGTGACATCATTCTCGTGGATCTAGCACGTTCCATTCATGAGAAAAGATACTTTAAGTAGTACTTTTGTATTTGAACTTCAATAGTCATTTATCTGCTATAAGAATAACTTATTTCTCAGTCCATAACGTTTGGCGAGACTTTGGCGACGAATTTGGCGGAATGTTGACAACTTGACGATTTTTTTAAATGTTGCCAAATTAACGAAAATCTCGCCAAATGGATAAAAATGACGCTAAATCAATGAAAAATGACGACTCATTGAAGAAAATCCAATATCTTGGAAGGAATATAGTAAGTATCTACTATAAGAATAACCACTTTTTACTTCCCTTATATACATAATGTATAAGGAAAGTATTGTGACGGGGTCGAAAATTCGAATTCGAGTTTTCGACGGGAGAGCACGTTTCAAGCATCCCTGATCACAAATCAAACATTTTTGAAGTGATATCTGTGTGTGTGTGTGTGTGTGTGTGTGTGAAAGTATGTATGTGTGAAAGTATGTGTGTGTGTGTGTGTGTGTGTGTGTGTGTGTGAAAGTATGTGTGTGTGTGTGTCAGTGGGTCTGTGGAGACGATAACTGACGAACGAATGGACCGACTTGAACCAAATTTGGTACAAAAATCACAATCCGTAAACACCGGAAGCCTATTGTTTTTATATGCAATCGAATGTTCAGAACCCCCCTAAATTTTCGAATGAAATTTTGAAAAAATCGTCAACAAATCAAAACCACTAATAAAGTTACGCAAATAGACATTTCTTATGTAATTTTTCATTAGAAAACGATTGACATAAATTTTAGAACGCTAACACGAACCGTTCTCGAGATATTGTACATTTTTCAAAAAAAATATCAAAAAGTCATATAAAATAAAAAAAATATATTTCCTATTGATAAACATGTTCACTTTTGAATACCATGCCATAAATTGGGTGACATCATTCTCGTGGATCTAGCTCGTTCCATTCATGAAAAAAGTTACTCTGAGTAATACTTTTGTATTTGAACGCCAATAGTCATTTATCTGCTGTAAGAATAACTTATTTCTTAGTGCATAACGCTTGGCGAGATTTTGGCGACGAATTTGGCGGAATGTCGCCAACCTGGCGACTTTTTAAATGTTGCAAAATTAACGAAAATCTCGCGAAATGGATGAAAATGACACTAAATCAATGAAAAGGACGACTAATTGTCGAAAATTCAATGTCTTGGAAAGAATATTAGTATCTACTATAAGAAAAACCTATTTTTTTACTGTAAAAGTAGTAAATTCATTACATTATATAAGGAAAGTCATGTGTTGCCCACATCAGATTTTTTTTACTGTAAAAGTAGTAAATTCATTGCATTATATAAGGAAAGTCATATGCTGCCCACATCAGATTTTTTGTTTTTCATTTCAGTACTACAAATAATTTACCAAACCTTTATTAACACCAACCTAGCCCCTCTTTTCAGAAATCTCCATGCGATATACTAGGCTACTATGAATAGAACACACTAAATAAAAATATCATCTTCTTCATGTATTCCATTTACGCGGAGCATCGCGATCAAGGAAGTCCACCTTAGCTTCTTCCTTGCCACATATTATTCTATTTATCTTCATTTTGGGCTTCGCAAGTGGCAAGTCCCAGTCGATCACTCCCGGACAAGTGCCCGATAATTCATCGGAGAATATATATGACTTTCCCTGTTGTCAAGGGTTTTGTTACGCAATTTCAGAAAATCAAGCTGCTCCTATGAGCGAAAAGATCATAAATCATGATTCTAGAGGATGTCGAGAATATCAGATGGTTGTAATGTATAAAATATTATTTTGGAATATTTTCTATACTAGTATTTAGCGCCAGTTTTAGTACTTTATTAACTTCAAATATTGAACCTGCAGTTGGAACTGTATAATGTGTTCTAAATATGATTTTTATAACACAGATGACTAGTTACTAACTTAAAAAAAATCTACTGAGGGCAGCACATGACTTTCCTTATATAATGCAATCAATTTACTACTTTTACAGTAAAAAAAAATATATTATTATTATAGTAGATATTCATATATTTTCCAAGATATTGAATTTTCGCCAATGAGTCGTAATTTTCATTGATTTAGCGTCATTTTTATCCATTTGGCGAGTTTTTCGTTAATTTAGCAACATTGAAAAAAGTCGCCAAGTTGGCGACATTCCACCAAATTCGTCGCCAAAATCTCGCCAAGCGTTTTGGACGAAGAAATAAGTCATTCTTACAGCAGATAAATGACTATTGGCGTTCAAATACAAAAGTATTACTCAAAGTATCTTTTTTCATGAATGGAACGAGCTAGATCCACGAGAATGATGTCACCAAATTTATCGCATGGTATTACATATGAAAAGTGAACATGTTTTTCAATGGGAAATACTTTTATTTTATTTTATATGACTTTTTGATAATTTTTTTTTAAATTATGCAATATCTCGAGAACGGTTCATCTTAACGTTCTAAAATTTATGTCAATCGTTTTCTAATGAAAAATTACATAAGAAATGTCTATTTGCGCAACTTTATTAGCGGTTTTGATTTTTTGACGATTTTTTCGAAATTTCACTCGAAAATTTAGGGGGGTTCTGAACATTCGCTTACGTATAAAAACAATAGACTTCCAGTGTTTATGGATTGTGATTTTTGTACCAAATTTCGTTCGAATCGGTCCATTCGTTCGTCAGTTATCGTCTCCACAGACTCACTGACACACACATACACACACAAACTCGAACTTCGAAAACTCGAACTCGAACTTTCGACCCCATCACATTACTTTCCTTATACATTATACTATGTATATAAGGAAAATAAAAAGAGGGCAATATTAAGCTTCACTACCCTATTTTTACACGGTTGCTAAAAAAACGTGATGAAATAAAATACATACCATGGAGTTAGAGAATTACCCTTTACCTCCAACATAAAACGCAAATCTATGGAAATACATTTATACGATTTAAATGTGATACTTTGATTCCATTATTTTCCTTTTACTTATTTGTTTGATTTAACATACATTCGAATTCTAAACACTTATAGACTCTTTTGTATTAGGATTCTTAAATATTGAAATTAATTTTTAATACTTCTAATTTCATAATTATTTGTAAAATTAAGTTTTCTTTTGAAATATTTCACCGTTCGCATACTTATTCGTGCGGGTCCAAAGGCCGGTTCTTTTCTAGTGAAGTATATTTCGTTCTATTTCAGGAGACCAACAGCAAATGAATTTTTCCAAAGCTCGGCTTTTCAATAGTAAATATTTAGAATTTCCAATATGGGCAAACTTTGATTGGCTCAGTTGATATCCAATTGCTCTGTGATTGGTTAATTGGTTACTGACAGAAAAATAACAAAGTTGACCGAAACACCAAAAAGAACCCGAACGCTTTCCTCAAGATGCATTCCATCCTGAATGCCAACAGTAGCACCCCATCATGTGCCGCAGGTTTCACGTTTACCCCAGCAGAGTTAATTAATCTCTGCTCACGACAGTTGTAAACTTGAACCGCAGGCATATGTCAAGCTGCTCCACTCACCGTCAACCATATTGCACACCATCATGGCATACGTGCAAATGATCAATTCCAGAACACATCGATTCGGCGTACTCATGAAACTATTAATAGAAATCCATTATTAGCCCATGATCTGGGTCCGAGACTTACGTCCTCTAGCAGAAAGCCACCCTTTCAAAACAACACTGAGTCTCTACGATTCAGTACTCAAATGTCTTGTTATTACTCCTAATTTTTAAAATAGAGCTATTAATTTAAAATTAAAAAGTGGTATACAATTATTACATTTCTTGTATTTAAAATTCGTTTAAATAAGGCAGCAATGTAAACAGCTGGTATATATATATATATATATATATATACCAGCTGTCCATATATATATATATATATAAAATTGTAACTCCAATGTTAGAATGTAAGTAGTAACTCATAATACACTAATATATATATATATATATATATATATATATATATATATATATATATATATATATATATATATATATATATATATATATATATATACACTGACACATTGGCTTCTAAAAGTTAAGCAAGGGCGGTAAAATCTACAAAAATGATAAATAAAGCTTTGATTAACTCAAAATTGTACATGAATGTAACAAATGTTTTTATGCATTAAAGAAAACAATAATTATGTACAAAGATGGAAAAAAAATTACTTTTCGTAAGTTACTTGATGACGTCATATTTGGGTCATTAACAAAATGATGTTCAAAGCAAACAAAACTTACATTAATACGGTATGTGACGACCCCGGACCTTCACATAGACTTTACAACGATTTTCCATGCTTTCAATGAGGTGCTCAACCATCGCAGATGCGAGCAATGGCCATTCTTCCAATAGGGCAGTTTCCAACTCTCTGAGACTGGCTGAAGGAGGTAAACGTGCAGGACAGCACGCCCGAGGCATCCCAAAGGTTTTGAATGGGATTAAGGTCGGAGGAATACGCCGACCAATCCATACGAGAAATGTCCTCACTTTCCAGGTATTAGTCAACGATGTTAGCTTGATGGGGACAGGCATTATCGTCCATATGAAAGATATCAGGACCAACTGCTGCAGCGTAGAGTCTTGCAATGGGGGTCTAGGACTTCATCCCGATACCGCACAGTCGCCACAGAACCACCTTTAAAGATGTGCAGCTCCGTGCGATATACCTTTAAAGATGTGCAGCTCCGTGCGATATACCTTTAAAGATGTGCAGCTCCGTGCGATATACCTTTAAAGATGTGCAGCTCCGTGCGATATCCCATTGAAATTTCAGCCCACACCATGACGCTGCCACCTCTGAATTCGTGATGTTCTTGGCCTGATTGCGTGTGCCTCTTTCTCTCCAGACCCTTACACGTTTATCATCTGATTCCAGGGCAAACCTGGACTCGTCCGTGAACAGGACGTTGCACGAATCTGAGACAGTCCAATTGACATGTTGATGACACCACTTTAATCTTGCCCCTCTGGCTTGCACGGTTAATGGAACACAAAAATGTGGTACTCGGGCGTATAGTCCCTTCACGTGGAGCTTTCGGCGCACAATACTGGCAGATATTGTCTTACCAAGTGCCGTTGCAACCATGGATGTAACAGTTGTGGAGGTCGCTCGTCTATTCCGCTTGGCTACTACAGCAATATACCGATCATCAGAGAGAGTGATAAGCCTTGGACGATCGGCACAAGTCTCCGGATAACTGTTTGACTTGTTTGGAATTATTTCCATAATCGAGAAATTACCGAATGATCAACACCAAAGAAAATAGCGACATCTTTGATTGACTGTCCTGCTTCAATGCGTACGACAGCACTATCTGTCATTCGTCTTCTTTCAGCCATAGAAACACGAATATCATCCAAAATAATCCTACAAAAGTTATAAACACTTCGTATCAGTATTTAAATGCACCTTATCAAACCTTTCAGAATGCTGGCGTCTCCAACGACTGCCTAATTAGCATATATTCGGACAGTCAATCGTGATTGGCTGTAACATACGATATTTGCCTACTGCCATCTGCATCCGCAGCGATCTTCAGCCACTCAAATTCATATACGCTTTCGAAAAATGAAAACTTGCATTGTTTGCTTAACTTTTGGAAGTGAGTGTAGTATGAGAAATATAAAAATAATGGTACGAAAATCTTGAATTTTGTAATCCTAATCATACGAATTACAAAAAATTCTATCTTGACACTACAGAGGTATGGGAAAAATCATAAGCCTCTCCTAAGTCCATCCTAGTAAATTCTATATGGTCCATCCTAGTAAATTCTATTGATAATCAAACACTAATTTATATTTGTAAAATCAATTGGTTTGTGTATATCGATAGATTTCTAAAATAAATATTCAAAATTCTAAAATTATAATGGTTTACTTAATGTACCTGCACATCAAATTTCATAGCAATACGTCCATTCGTTTTTAAATTCCCCGTACACATTTACACGTGCAAAGAAGGACCTTTTTCCTAAAGTGTACTAAACATGTTGAGGGGGTCTTAATATATGATTTTCCGTTAAAATCTTGAAATCGAAAGTCTTCGGAAAACAGTAATTTCTCTAATAGATTACACTTACGGCCAAGTTAACTTGAATACACCGTGAGATACACTTCATATAACCGGCTAATGATTCTTGCATTCACTATACTTGCGGCAAACCTAACTTGACACTACAGAGGTATAGAAAAAATTATATCTCCTCTAATTTATATAGTTCATCTATTAAACGCTATTAACAATTAAATACTAAAATTTTGCTGTATCAAACCAATGGTTTTAGTTAAATGCAACCGATTTTTACCTTTCAAATTTAAAATTACATTAGCATTATTTCATATATCAATAAAAAAAAAGTATTCTAAACCAATATTAAAATATTTCTGTTGCTATGGAAGCCATATAGTCAATATATAATGGGATTATGAAGACAAAACTCATTAGCCGTTCACGAAATCCAGAATGTATTAAAGTTAGTCTTGTCGTGAGTAATAGACGGTTACTATGGCAACGGAATTTCTTTTGAATATCTATTTTATTTAGAATAGATTTTTTTTTTATTTAATATAGGAAAATGAGCAGAATTTTGAATATTTATTCTAAAAATCGATTGATTTGCTTTCGAATCATCGGGTTTATGAAAATAATTTTAATTTTCAGATGGGGTCTATAACCTAACGGAGGCTTACAGTTAGTTTTTTTAGGTTTGCCTCAAGTATAGTATGATAGAACTCAGTTTCCTTCCACATTCCAGTTTTAATTTTACGTTAGTTTAATTTTACGTGTTCTCTCATTTTGTTCCGCATACTCTTTTCTGGCCCAATCACAGAAAATCCCTATTCTAATTCAATTACTATGAACGTAGCTTCGTAAATGGAGATTCAAAATAATCTCGCCGCAGATTGTTCGCGATTTCTCCTTTGTAAACATGGCGCGCCTCACTGTGATTTGACTTTCTACCCTAATCTTTGACGACATGCAAGTTCTGATGCAATATTCATGGGATACGTTTCATGTCAAATATTCGTGTTGCGTAATAATAATTAGATTATTCATGGACAAAACAAAAAAAAAATGTAAGGATAAGTTAATTTATGTCAGTCAGGTTAAAATGGTTTGAAAGTTTTTCAAGTTATAAAGTTAATCAGCGGAATTTGCCCAGCAGCCGTCACTAAATATAGCAACCAGTTTTTATAGTATTCAGTTTTTAGGCAAGTTCCACCTCTTCTTGCACGGGCGCAAAAGTCGCAAAGCAGCAAAATTGGGTCCAAGTTTAGATTGAGTTTTTAGTGTGTCCATTGCAAAGTAAGATATACTACATGAAAATTGTATCAAAATTGGAGCAAACATGGCTTAAAAATTAACTTTTGTAAAATTAAGATTTTAAAAAGCCCCCCCCCCCCCCACTTCCAGAGACTGTTTCATTTCTGTGAGCAAAAATATTACGAATAATATGACTCTAGCAATAATTATTTTACGTTTAAATATAAAGTTTTGTATTTAAGAAAGTATGGGAAAACGCATGCACATTACTGAAGTTTTTAAATATTTACTACCGTATAAAAATATTTCTGTAACTAATATTATACCTAGAAAACTAAAATATTCATGCATTCTATATTTCTCCGGTTTCCCTATGCAAATGCTTTTGTCTAAATTTCGTTTCCATAAAGAATTTCCGTCTCCTCTGGGAAATATCCTTCTTCTCTAAAGCTTTTGACCACCCTTTCTTTTTCATGAGCTACTTCGTTTTTCTGTGGAAAAATTTCCACCGTCGGATGGAAATCTTGACGGCAACACTTTGCTACAACTATTAGTCTAGTCGACAGAAATATAACAATCGTGTCAGAATAGCTATTCCTTTTACAGTGTATTTCCTTTATGATTCTCGATTCCAAGCAGACGAATGTAAATCTAACATTGTGAAGTTTTGCAAATACTTTAAATCGCGCCGCTATTTTTCAATCAAAAGTCACGGGATTCGTCCAAACTGCAAAAAGCTGAACAATATATGCGACGTTACTTACCATAACCAAGTCAAACGTTCCGACCGGTCGGCAGTTCTGAACACGGATTCATTCTAACGAGGTATGGAACCAAAATGTAAACACAGAATGGAAATCTTTAGAATTCATCTTTAAATAATAGGCTTAAAAACTAAAGTTCTGTAATGAAGTTGATTGTGTTGAACTTTTTATAAGTTACTGGAACCAACTAAACGAGTGCTTTAAGGTTTATCCACTATCATTTGGATCCAATTTTAAAGTGGCGAAATGTTAGAGGTGAACTGTAATTCTGCATAGAATTGTACAAATACAGTGACTCGCTGTTTTTATGCAAAGTATGTGAATTTAAAACGCCATTCGAACCCAGCAGCAAATGGTTTGGCAATGATCCAAAGGTAAGAAATTCCTTCTGGAACTAATTTCGAGAAGAGTATTTAGAGGGAAATTGAATAATTGATAATTTTGATAACTATAAAATGAAAAATGTTGACATGTATAATGTAATGTCTCGATTTGCTTAAATATTTGGAGTGTGTGGCACCAGTCGACTTTCTCTTACATTCATATTCCATATACATTGTAAAGGTTCACTTGTAGTAATTAGAAGAATGAAAAAAATAATGTATATTTTATTGAGTTTTCCTTTATAAATTAATATTTTAGATATTTTTAAGTTTCTTCTTTTCTTCTCTAGTTCATATAAAGTTAGTGACGCTCAATTAATTGAATAGGTTTGTCCGATTTGTGTTAATATATACTATTTTACGTTATATATCACGCAGTTTCTTGACTTGTAATATTTCTAAAGTTTCCTTTAAACGTTAAATTACACACTATTTAATATTTGTACGCTTTTCACTCACAGGTAAGGGGGTATGTCAGGGTCGTTCACAGAGGGATACTCCAGGACCCGAGCTCCAGAGAGGACCATGATCCAAAAAACTTTTTTAAAGAGAAGACATTAAAAATTCACAAAGAAGAGAATATGAAATGCGGAAATTGGGACACGTTATATGCAGTGGGTATGTAATTCTATGCAGAACTTACCGAAAAGTCCCATTATCGACTCCATAGAATATAAATTCCCCTAACGTCCATCAAAAGTAACATTGCTTCTCCGCTGTGGGGGTACCCAAGTTCGGAACTAATGGATTAATTAAAAATATATTCTCCAAAATGATATTTTTGAGTTTTTTAATAGATACATTTAAAATCATATTAAAAAGAATCGGCGGTTCTATGGAGCCAAAATGGTTTTATGTAAATAGCATATTTCTTTGTGGATGACTTGTATTATTCTTCAGACATTTTCGAAACAGTTCCAAATATAAAAATTTCGAAATTTGAACCTACTTTTCAAAATAGTTCAGAATGTTAACATATCGAAATAACTTCCTTTTCAAAATAGTTCAGAATGTTAAAATATCGAAATTAGAACCTCCTTTTCAAAATAGTTCAGAATGTTAAAATATCGAAATTAGAACCTCCTTTTCAAAATAGTTCAGAATGTTAAAATGCCGAAATTAGAACCTCCTTGTCAAAATAGTTCAAAATGTTAAAATATCGAAATTAGAACCTCCTTTTCAAAATAGTTCAGAATGTTAAAATATCGAAATTAGAACCTCCTTTTCAAAATAGTTCAGAATGTTAAAATATCGAAATAACTTCCTTTTCAAAATAGTTCAGAATGTTAAAATATCGAAATTAGAACCTCCTTTCAAAATAGTTCAGAATGTTAAATATCGAAATTAGAACCTCCTTTTCAAAATAGTTCAGAATGTTAAAATATCGAAATTAGAACCTCCTTTTCAAAATAGTTCAGAATGTTAAAATATCGAAATTAGAACCTCCTTTTCAAAATAGTTCAGAATGTTAAAATATCGAAATTAGAACCTCCTTTTCAAAATAGTTCAGAATGTTAAAATATCGAAATTAGAACCTCCTTTTCAAAATAGTTCAGAATGTTAAAATATCGAAATTAGAACCTCCTTTTCAAAATAGTTCAGAATGTTAAAATATCGAAATTAGAACCTCCTTTTCAAAATAGTTCAGAATGTTAAAATATCGAAATTAGAACCTCCTTTTCAAAATAGTTCAGAATGTTAAAATATCGAAATTAGAACCTCCTTTTCAAAATAGTTCAGAATGTTAAAATATCGAAATTAGAACCTCCTTTTCAAAACAGTTCAGAATGTTAAAATATCGAAATTAGAACCTCCTTTTCAAAATAGTTCAGAATGTTAAAATATCGAAATTAGAACCTCCTTTTCAAAATAGTTCAGAATGTTAAAATATCGAAATTAGAACCTCCTTTTCAAAATAGTTCAGAATGTTAAAATATTGAAATTAGAACCTCCTTTTCAAAATAGTTCAGAATGTTAAAATATCGAAATTAGAACCTCCTTTTCAAAATAGTTCAGAATGTTAAAATATCGAAATTAGAACCTCCTTTTCAAAACAGTTCAGAATGTTAAAATATCGAAATTAGAACCTCCTTTTCAAAATAGTTCAGAATGTTAAAATATCGAAATTAGAACCTCCTTTTCAAAATAGTTCAGAATGTTAAAATATCGAAATTAGAACCTCCTTTTCAAAATAGTTCAGAATGTTAAAATATCGAAATTAGAACCTCCTTTTCAAAATAGTTCAGAATGTTAAAATATCGAAATTAGAACCTCCTTTTCAAAACAGTTCAGAATGTTAAAATATCGAAATTAGAACCTCCTTTTCAAAACAGTTCAGAATGTTAAAATATCGAAATTAGAACCTCCTTTTCAAAATAGTTCAGAATGTTAAAATATCGAAATTAGAACCTCCTTTTCAAAACAGTTCAGAATGTTAAAATATCGAAATTAGAACCTCCTTTTCAAAATAGTTCAGAATGTTAAAATATCGAAATTAGAACCTCCTTTTCAAAATAGTTCAGAATGTTAAAATATCGAAATTAGAACCTCCTTTTCAAAATAGTTCAGAATGTTAAAATATCGAAATTAGAACCTCCTTTTCAAAATAGTTCAGAATGTTAAAATATCGAAATTAGAACCTCCTTTTCAAAATAGTTCAGAATGTTAAAATATCGAAATTAGAACCTCCTTTTCAAAACAGTTCAGAATGTTAAAATATCGAAATTAGAACCTCCTTTTCAAAATAGTTCAGAATGTTAAAATATCGAAATTAGAACCTCCTTTTCAAAATAGTTCAGAATGTTAAAATATCGAAATTAGAACCTCCTTTTCAAAATAGTTCAGAATGTTAAAATATCGAAATTATAGCCGCTATATTTCGAAAATTAAGAACCCGATCCGAAATCTAATTTTATGTCGCAAGACTTTGCAAGGCTTTCAAAAAGCTGCAAATTAATTCTTAGCTAGCACGTTAATTTTGAGATATACGCATCGTAAACTTGAAAAACGGAAAATTTTCAATATTTTTGCTGTGGGACAGCCCAGCAGTTAACGCACGGCGATTGCACTCGCAAGGCTCGAGTTCCATTCTCGGCTCTGCTCAAACTGCACCCATGTTCACGAGGAGTACCGACACGTTAAATATGTGGGTCCATAAGCCCTTCAGAGAGGTTGGTGATAGGGGAAGGAGGGTACGGTCCCTGTGGATGCCGTCCCCACTGGGTTCCAGTCTAAATTGGGTGGTACTCTGTCGGCCGTCTAAACAGATACCTTACACTTTCGGGTAGATCGGACTGTCTGGATCGAAGAAAAATCTTCTTGAACTTGACAATGTGATTTCTCGAAAACTATAAGAGTTTTGTTAGAAACAAATGTTTAATCTAGAAACTGGCTTTCCTACTGAAGATTTTCGTCGCTTACTATGTATATCCATTTTTTATAATTTAGAAGATATTTTGAGCAAAATGAGGCAAAAACTCCCTCGTACAAAAACTTTTCATTATTATTATTTTTCATTTTAAAGAAAATGCTCAATTATTTTAATTATTCATAAATAGAACTGTATTTCGGACAAAGCAAGGAAAAACATTTTACTTGAAAATATAATTACATTTTTTGTGATGCTCCGATTTCAGCCAGAAATACCCCCTACCCCCACCCCACCATGCATACTATTTACATCAAAACAGTTAATGGTATGATTAATTTCAGAATTTCGTCCATTATAACATTTATTTATAGTAGTTTAAAAAAAGTAAGAGAGGTCAGTAGCAAGAATAAACCTTGCATCCCCCCCCCCTTCTTAAATATTTTTTCCATAATAATTTTTTCATCGGGGTTTCGTGGCATAATAATTCTGTCCTTGGTTAGGTGCATTTGTACCCATTGTGATCCACAGCTCCTCTGAATGCATCACTCTTCTTTACAACTTTAATTAAAAATAAAACATTTGTACGTAGAACCACACGTTTACCACTTTCAGTCAAACGAGCTTAATCTCCGCCACCATTCTGCTCGCGTCAGTGCGGCACGTGCTTAGTTTCAGACGTCTGGATGTTGGGTTTGCGCCCTATGAAATTCGAATGAAAGTCGGGCGCACTGCTTTCATCAAGAGAAGATGAAAGCGATTTCGAGATGGACGGTGTTGCGTTTTGTTTGGGGAATGCGAAAAGGTTAAATGTTAACTTTTTGTTTACGGGTGGGACAGCGTCAATCCCCCTTTACAGACATTGGCGTCCATGGACGCCAATGTCTGAAAAGGGGGATCGAACTGTTTGGGATAGGATATGGCAAATACCTGTCTTTTTGAGAGGTTCTTCGTTTGGGATTGAATCTATCCTCACCCGTAAGCAAAAAGTTAATATTTAATATGGACGCCAATGCCTGCAAAGGGGGATCGAACTGTTTGGGAAGTTCTTCGTTTGGGATTAACGCAGTAAGCAAAAGGTTAAACTAGTGTTTCTCAACCACTACCGGTCTGTGTACCGGCATTGGTTCTTGAACTATTTTTAATGACGGTCTATGAATACAATATATATCCAATTAAAAAAAATTAAATTCGGATATTACAGGATACAAGTGTCATAACTTCAGTGACACAAAACTCTTTGGAACCAAATATTATGGAACTATTGTTTAATTTTGTCAAAAACAGGGACACTAATACTGTTAAAAAATAAATATGGAACTCTTATTAATAAGTTTTAATTTGTTTAACAATGTATAGTACTTAGCCTCGAAAATTGGCCCAATTAGGTTCTCTCCCCCCCCCCCCCCCCCCACACACACACACACACCTCCGGTCGAGTTTCGTTTCAACCTTTTATGTCCTCGGTGAGTTCTGGTAGACTTTACCCAGCCCCTCATTTTTCCACTGCAGAAAAAAAAATCGAAAATCTGGCTCTGTTAGATTCGGTCAAGTGGTCGATACTGTAAGTAAGCCTAGGGAAGCCCTCTAAACCAACGCATGGCTGCTTGAAGGTCTGGAAATACATTTCTTCTTCTTCGACCCAGACTGTCGTACCTACCTAAAAATGTAAGTTATCCGCTTGGACGGGTTGGAAATGCTACCCAATTTAGACAGGAACCCAGTGGGGGAGGCATCGATAGGGAGAGTACCCTCTTTCCCGTACCACCAACCTCCGTAGATATCCTATATAATAGATTCCGTACATTTTCTTTCAAAACGGTCCAAAGATCTTTCTTAGGTGGGTTGGCCCTAAATAGAAGGTTTTTTTTTTCTGATGACCCCTACGTCAGCGTAGTAATTAAGAAAGGTTATCGGCACTTATATTCCGATCGGGTTGTCGTCCTTCAAATCCCATTAGCGTACGAAAAGAAGGCGTGGACATGAAGCGATTAACAGTTGACGAGCTGTCTATCAAGTCAAAGTAGCCAATCAGAGAAGATTTTTGACATTTTCTCGCCGAAACCAAGAGGTCAAAGTGAGAGTTCAGAGCGAGACGTTATCCCCCTGATTTCTAGCATTGGAAAACATACGAAGAATTCATCTATTCTTTAGGACATTCACGGCAACCTCTCGAAAGGACTTACGGACCCACATATTTAACGTGTCCGTACTCCGCGTGAACGCGGCGACAATTTGGAAATACATTTAAAAAACTCATAATCTCTTCCGTCGGGGAGGGGTAAAAAGTCATTTGGAAAATGAAATAAAAGGGGAAGCTGATGCTCGATTTTCGTCTGAAAACGTTTAATGAATTTTTTTTTTATTTCCTGGTCAACTAACCTGTAAAGTTTTAGATTTAGACTTTTTTACAGAAGTTTAGAAAGCGAACCTTATATAAAAAAAAAATTCAGATAGATCTTGAAAACAAACAAGGACAAACATCAATCACAGATTTTTGTTGTTGTTGTTCGTCTCATTAACCTGCATATTCCGATATGTGTCTTCCTTAAATATGTGCACTTTATATTTGAATGTTACCTTCACATGTTAATGAATGTCAAAGTCCATAGTTTTGTCTTCAATGTATCCTATAACCGATAACATTGAGTTAATAGAGGCCGTTTCTACCAGGACTATAGAAAACAGTCTACCTTCTACAACACTGCTTTTTACGTACAACCCTAGTTAGACTTCCGCGGCATGTTGTTAGTGTAATGTAACCCACGCGAATAACGAGAGACTACTGCACATCCTATTTTAATGATCTTTACCTGCATAACGGTATCCAAACGACCATTCTTATATTGACTGTATTACTGCCGTTGCTTCCTAAATTATTGCTTGTCCGCAAAGAATATTATGAACATCTTAAATTTTGAAGAAGTTGCCTTCGAACATCTTCCACAATACAAAAATTGTATCACGACTTTTTTTTTACTACAATGATTGAAACTGTTAAGTTTCGTGATCATAAATAATCCCTTTTATGCATAATTATGACAAATTTTGTCATATACTGCCATGTTAAAATATATATATATATATAAGATTTCGAAGTTTTCGATCGAATTTAAAAAACGTTCTATCTAATTCTAGATTTTTGGTTAACAAAGCAGGATGTAAAGTTTCGTGGAAATCCCACATTATCACCAAAATCTCAGAATCGAAAATTTTCGTGAATACAATATTTTCTCTATACTGTATTCCAGTGTTCCTCATCCTGTGTTCCGCGGAACCCTAGGGTTCCACTCAAACGCTTTAGGGGTTCTGCGAGTCGATACTACAATTCGTTGTTTTTGTTTTGTTTTTCTTTGTTTTCAATTTCATATGACATATATATGTATAATACAAATACTTTATATGAAATATTTATCTTCTTGTTTGAATTAATGCAAAATTATATCTTATATAAAGTTTTTATAACAAAGGCAGATACGCACCTTGTTCATAATATGTAATACGTAATATGACACATCCCCCCTAAAATCAAATCTGGGTGTGCTACTGAACGAAGGGTTCCATAAAAAAAATATCTTAAAAAAAGGGTTCCGCGAGATGACAAAGGTTGAAGAACACTGCTGTATTCTATAGTATGAGAAAGTGAATATGATAAAGAAAAAGTGATTTTCCTCTTATGGACAATATACTAAAAAGGCAGGATCTATCTTATCAATGATGCGTCTTTGCATAAATTTCATAAATAAAATGGACAGTTATAATTTTACTATTATAAATATCCATATTCCCCTAAACAATATTTGTTTTTGTAAAAAAAAATAAGTTTATCGTACTTTTTTTCCGAATTATTTCCGTTTCCGACCATTTCCTTTAGATTGCATCGCGCAAACCTTGAGTGGTTCCTGTTCGATATACAACGGAAAGATAACCAAGCGATTCCACAAGTAAAATATAAATGCACATCTCGAAGATTGTTTTGAATTTATAAAATTATAATGTGATCTTCCTTACAAATATTTTTTTTCTTTTGTGTGTGCCTTTATTTGAATTTTATTGTCCAACAATAATAATATATGAAATCAATAATTACTTCAAATTACATTAAATTTATAGCTTTTAAAGGAATTTCTTTTTATTTGCTCTGCATGTCACAGTATAAGGTACAGGAAAAGCATTGTGGCAGGCTCGGAAATTCAAAATCGAGTTTTTGATGGATTTGCACCTTTCAAACCTTCGGTTCATTCAATAATGTTAAATAGTGATTTTATTATACGCAATGTTTCATTAAAAAACAAACGGCATAAACTTTAGAAAATTAGTAAGATTTCTTCTCGAGATATTTCACATTATCAAATAAATGATAAAAAAATCGCGTAAAATTTAAACGGTAGTACATATTGTCGAATAGGGTTTTTCTTATACAATATTATACGACATATCTATTAACCCAATTCTCGTGGATCTGGCTCGTTCCATTCACGAGAAAATACAATTTTTTTCAATAGTTTTGCATTTTGACAACAAACAATTCGTCAATTGTCATTAATTTCAAGGGACATTAATTATGTGTTAACTCCATTTTGATGGTTTTCGGTAATTGCAATAAATGGAAGTTGCAATGTTATACGCCAAAACGACATATAACCATAGTATGGCGAAACAGAAGTATTTTGGTGTGGTTGGGACTTTTACCTTCGTTCTGTAATTGCGAAGTGATTTATTTAAATGCAAATAGTCTCGTGTCACGGATCACTTGAATACATTGTGGACTTTGACCGGATAATGACTCAGTTTTGCTTTTATACGTCCATTATGCATACATTGACTGAAAGATCACCATGGCAACCGAATTTCTTTTGAACACTTTTATTTTATTGAAATATAATAAAAATAGGAGTAGAATTTTAAATATTTATTTTAGAAATGCATTTATGTGAACTCAAACCGTTGATTTTATAAAAATTAATATAGAAGATTTAACGTTCATTAGTTGGACTCTATAACTTAAAGGAGGCCTACAGTTTTTCCTGGACCTTTTTACGGTCAAGTTAGGTTTGCCACAAGTATATATAAATATTTTGTCATAAAACTTTGGCATTTGAATGTTTAGCAATAAAACACGTTTTTCTTCTATATCACTTCAGTACAAATTCATAAAAGTTTATGGACAGCAATCGTGCGGCAATCATTTTTAAATAGATCCCGGAACACTTCAGGGAAATTTCGCTCGAAACATCATCAGGTGTTGGATGTAAAGACAATTCTATCCACTGTTCCTATGGCGACCAACATATATCTGAGCTCTCGTTCTCTGCCTGCTAGCATAGCATAGCATAGCATAACATAGCACGGGGACTTTGCTATTTCCAAAAAGCTGAGCGATACAGCGAAGGCCCGGATAGTAAACCGTCGATAGCGGATTGCGTGCAACAAGGAATCATGCAATGTTTCCAATCTTTGTATACAGAGGTGGGATAGCCTAGTGATTAGCACGCGAGGATTGCGCTCAGACGACCCATGTTCGATTACCGGCTCTGCCCAAACTATCGCCGTGTTTACGTGGAGTAAGAGCACATCAAATATGTGTGTCTACAAGTCCTTCCAAAAAATTAGTGGTACGGTCTCTGTGGCTACCGCCCCCACTGGGTTCCGGTGTAAATTGAGTGGCACTTCCCAACCGTCCAAACAGATACCTTACACCTTCAGGTAGGTTTGACGGTCTAGGTCGAAGAAGAAGAATCATTGCATATAACAGATTTGTTTTCGACCTTGATATGAGAAAATTATATACCTTTTTACTTTGTACCTAATTCCTTGCAGAATAATGTATGTTGCAAAGACAATCGATTGGAATATTTAGCTGTTTTTTTCATCTTGTGTGTATAAAAAAAAATGTAGGTTAATAAAGTTTTAGATGTTTTCAAATATTGGAGATAAATAGATACGCAACACTGAGTAAGAATTTTGAGTAAAATGAACTTTAAGTAAGAAATTTTCATATTTAAACTTTGAATAACAGCTTTTTCGTGTACTTTACTGTATAGTATTGACTTGTTTGTATTGGCTTCTCAAATGTTTTCCAATTCTTAATTTTGAACGATATGCTTGTTTTTAACCCCCCACCCTCCTCTCTATACATTTAAACTTCTTCTGGCGTATGTTTGTGTCTCTTGCAGATCTGTGAAGTGCGAACTGGAGATGAAAAACCCGATTCCGCGATCCAGATTTAAAAACTGATCACAAAACCCTTAGTTTAGAAAGACTAAAATATCGGAATTTCGGGATTTATCTGTTGCTTGTAGGCATATCCGACATTGCTCGTGATTTAAAATGTGTGCAAATTCTAAAATCATTCCTTGCTTTTAAAAATATTCCGTTAAGATATTTAATTATATCTCCCTATAAAAATAAAAAAAAGCATAATTTCTGTTCTCGCTGTACGAAATTATCTGCACAGGCAAATCTAAAGAATAAAAATCTCCTGATAACGTTTGTAAACTAATTTACAAATAACATAAAATTTTTGTCAACAGATTTTATAAGATTGCATTTTTTATAAGGAAAATGAATACTCTAAAATGGTATTATAAGATATACCCGTACCATTTTTATTCTGTTGCAGTAATCTGTTCAACACAAAAGAAAATATATTAATTCGAAAAATCTTTGCCAAAACGAAACAAATTACTTAAGAAATTGAAATCATCAATAACTCCTTCAATCTTTAAACCCGAAGGCCGTAACTGATATATTCCAATTAAAAATAAAATGCCTTTCATTTATAAAATTTTATTTTATATCAATTTCTTTATTATTCAAATCGGGTAAATTGAATGAAAATCTTCGTAAAAACATATTTGATTTCATTTCATTGCTAAGCATGGAATATGACAAAGAAAAAAAAATTAAATCCAATATGATGTTTTTCTTTAACTATTCTGTGTTATTTATTAAATGAATTGAAGAATCGACAGATGTTTAATGCCGAATATTTCTCTTTTGACAATGGTGAAATTTAGAGACTGGCAACGAAAACTAATAAAATAGCACATTTTTTATAAGAAAAAGTTACTTCAAGAGAAAATTATTTTTAAGGAAAAATTATTTCCATAAGTCAAAAGTAATATTTGCTTTCATTAAAAATGTTTATTTTCTGTATAATAACGCTTACAATAAGTGAACTGCATTTATTTAATTTGGAATTAATTTTATTTATATATTTTATATGCAGTTTTTTTTTATATTATGCAGTTGCATTTTTACTTTCATTACATAGTACAATGTAATGTATAGGGAAAAAATTGTGATGGAGTCGAAGATTAGAGTTTTCGACTGAAAAGCACGTTTCAAGCATCTTTGAACTCCAATCGAACATTTTTTAAGTAGCCTGCGTGGGCGATATCTCACGAACGAATTTGGTACGATCACCTACCTCTCTCAAAGTGCAGTCTCAGTATGTCAGAGCACCCAATGCAAACGCGATGGCTGAAAAATTCATGTATACTAATCCGACCATGCTGAATCCCAATCTGAAATCAGTTTTTCAAATTAGCCCTTCAATTTGATGAAGAAAAAGTCTCTAAAATTTGGCCTTTTTTGCTATTTTTACATTTATAATCTCAGGTACAAAGGCGTTTTCTACAGCATAATGAGATTGTATTGTCATGAGACTTTAATGCCCGAGAAAACGAAAACAGTATTCAGCTCATGGAGTTAAAGATGGAACAATTCCTGTGCCTCCATGATTCAATTGAAATAGGAAAGTTAATACTGAGCAGTCAAGTTGATAGCGTCACTGTCATCCGAAATAAGATAACACTGGACAGGAACAAAATCAATCAGCATAAAATTTTTCCTTGAGTTAGTCGCAGAATGGACAACAGGACACCTAGTGGACCGTTCGTTATACGGACTAAGGATAGGATTGATTATAAATATTTTTTAATTGAAAACGAATAACGCAAACTTTAGAAAGTTAGCTTGAACCGTTTTTGAGATATTGTACATTTATCAAATAAATTTGTTTAAAAAATTACATATAAATTTAAAAAGTAGTTTCGTCAAATATGTCTGGCGATAAATTTAGCAAGCTTGGGAAATGATTTATCGCCAACTTGTATGTTATTTATCGCCAAATGAATATCGCTAAGTTGGTAACTTTGATAATAATTATCTCTCAATAATATTTTTAATCACTCAAGAGATGATGGAACTATAATTAACAGGTCATCGTGCAAATCACTTGAATAATACCCTGCAAAGTTTTTGGTTAGAGCACGCCATTCACACTATTTATGAGGCTTAAAAAAATAGTCCAATATTTGTTAAAAAAATATATTTATTAATTATATATTTTTTTTTCTTGGTTAACTATCAATTGCATATTAAATTTGCAAAGTAGGTAATATTTAGCAAAAGCCCGTAATAAATTCAACTTCTTAATATTTTGCGTAAAAAATCTGATGTGGGCAGCACATGACTTTCCTTATATAATGCAATGAATTTACTACTGTTACAGTAAAATAAATATTATGTCGGCAACACATGATTTTCCTTATGTAATGCAATGAATTTATTGCTTTTGCAGTAAAAAAACAATTCTTGTAGTTATTCTTATAGTAGATACTTATATTCTATCCAAGATATTGAATTTTCGTCAATTACTTGTCATTTTCATTGATATAGCGTCATTTTTATCCATTTGGCGAGATTTTCGTTAATTTGGCAACATTTAAAAAAGTCGACTAGTTGTCGACATTCCGCCAAATTTGTCGCCAAAATCTCGCCAAGCGTTATAGACGAAAAAATAAGTTATTCTTATAGCAGATAAATGACTATTGACGTTCAAATACAAAATTATTACTCTAAGTATCTTTTCTCATGAATGGAACGAGCTAGATCCATGAGAATGATGTCACTAAATTCATCGCATGATATTACATATGAAAAGTAAAAATATTTCTCCACAGTTAATATTTTCTTTTAATTTATTTGATTTTTTGATAAATTTATTTGAAAAATGTGCAATATCTCTAGAACGGTCCGTGCTAGCGTTCTAAAGTTCATGTCAATCGTTTTCTAAGGAAAAATTACATAAGAAATGTCTATTTGCGTAACTCTATTAAAGATTTTGATTTTTTGATGATTTTTTCAAAATTTCACTCGAAAATTTAGGGGGGTTATGAACATTCGATTATGTTTAAAAACAATAGGCTTCCAGTATTCACGGATTGTGATTTTTGTACCAAATTTCATTCGAATTGCTCCATTCGTTCGTGAGATATCGTCTCCACAGCCTCACTGACACATACATACTTTCACACACACAATCTCAAAAAGTCTGATTCGTGTTCAGGGATGATTGAAACGTTCTCTTTCGTCGAAAACTCGGAATTCGAATTTTCGACCCCGTCATAATATTTTCCTTATGCATTATATGTATATAAGGAAAGTAATATATAGAGTCCTGCGAACTTAGTCGTCCATCAATTATGTACTATCAATTCAGGGACCATAAATTAGTATGAGGGTTGTTAATTGACACAATATTAATGATTATATTCATATTCTATTTACCCCTAGAACATATATGTATATCATATTCATCAATTCATTTTCACTATTTAGTCAATCTTTATAATGCAGTGCTTAATCAAGTGTGTATACATATATATATATGTAACTCAATTACCAATTAATATACAAGATGATTTATATATTACTTTCCTTATATACATAGAATAATGCATAAGGAACGTATTGTGACGGGGTCGAAAATTCGAATTGCAGTTTTCGACGGGAGAGACGTTTCAAGCATCTCTGAACACGAATTAAACGTTTTTGAGGTTGTGTGTGGGTGGGTGGAGAGAGACGATATCTCACGAACGTATCAAGCGATTCGAACAAAAATCACAATCCGAGAATACTGGAAGCCTATTGCTTTTTACAAACAATCGAATGTTCAGAACCCTCCTACATTTTGAAATGAAATCAATAAAAAATCATCAAAAATTAAAACATTTAATAAAGTGACGTAAATAATCATTTCTTATGTAATTTTCATTAGAAAACGAGTGACATAAACTTTAGAATGATAGTATGAACCATTCTCTAAATATTGAACATTTTTCAAATACATTTGCCAAAAAATTACATAAAATAAAAAAAATATATTAATTATTGTGGAATCTGTCCACTTTCATATGTAATATTATGTGATAAATTTAATATCACCATTCTCGAAGATCTAGCTCGTTCCATTCACGAGAGAAGACACTTTGGGTAATACTTTCGTAATTTAACGCCATTAGTCGTTTATCTATCATATGACTAACCTATTTCTCCATAAACAATGCTTAGCAAGATTTTGGCGGCGAATTTGTCGGAATAT
This sequence comes from Amaurobius ferox, assembly GCA_951213105.1. Lineage (NCBI taxonomy): Eukaryota > Metazoa > Arthropoda > Arachnida > Araneae > Amaurobiidae > Amaurobius > Amaurobius ferox. Next base: position 27,086,826 of record OX578144.1, read on the forward strand.
CGCCAACTTGCTGCGTTTTTAACTCTTGCCAAATTGACGAAAATATCGCTAAACTGATAAGACTAATTAATAAAAATCCAATACCTTGGAAAAAATAAGAATCTACGATAAGAGAAGATACTTTGGGTAATAGTTTTGTATTTAGACGCCATTAGTCATTTATCTGCTATAAGAATAATATAATCTTTTTCTCCGACCATAATGCTCGTCGAAATTTAGCGACAAATTTGGCGGAATATCGCCAACTTGGCGCGTTTTTGAAATGTCGCCAAATTGATGAAAATGTCACTAAATTGATAAAAATGTCGCTAAATTGATATGAATGACGCCAAATCAATGAAAATGGCAACTAATTGATTAAAATTCAATATCTCGGAAAGAATATAAGACTGTACCATAAGACTCCGTCTGTAACGCTTAGCAAAATTCTGGTAACGAATTTTGACAGCAGAAAGTCAACTTGGCGACTTTTTTAAATGTTGCCAAATTGACGAAACTGTTGCAAAATTGATAAAAATATTATCATATTGATAAAAATGTCGCTAATTGATAAAACTGACGCCAAATAGGATGCAATATTTTTAAAATTTGTAATTCCGTCATATGATGGGGTATACCTTTTATTATATAAAAAATGCTATTCTCAATATCGCAAACTTAAGGATATTTGGTTCCAAATTGACGAAAATATCGTCAAAATTGCAAAAATGACGCCAAGTTAATGAAAATGACTCCTAATTGATGAATTTATTATTAAAATATTTAAATATATGTACTATATTGCTTATTGAGAATGCTTATTGAGAATATTAATAATTGTTAATTTAGAGTTGCGTAAGATATAAGTTAATTGGGTTCGAAATAGTTTTAGATGTTGTCATCTTGATGTACAATTTAACGTTACAAACACTTTTTCACCGTTAAAGAAATAAATTCATTGCATTATATAAGGAAAGTCATGTGCAGCCCACATCAGATGTTTTTGTTCTGTGTGGACTTCGGGGTATCTTGTTATATTGATCCTCCATATTGTAGAGTACTACAGTTCTTATTTTCGATGTTCTTTATTTGTGGTAATTGTTGATTGGGAAAACATTCTCAAAATGGCTAAATATTCAAAATTTATTCTAAAATTACGTCAATTATTTTACTGCGACAATATTCGATGGTTCTCTGCATCAAAAATTTGTTGTAGTGAGATCTCAGCGTTATACAGTTTCCGGCAAAATGATTTTTCGGTTTGGGAACGTAAGGAAAAAGTAAAAATCTGATGTGGGCAGCACATGACTTTCCCTGCAGACTCAAATTCATATGTTCTTTATTTCTTTAATAATTAATTAGATTGAGTTCAATTGAACTAAATAACACTAAATTTGCATTTTTAATTCAATTTTTGTTTTTATTTGGTAATTGGACATTTCCTCAAAAGTGGCATAACTAAATGCGAAAAATCTCAAATATCTCGAATACGGTTAGTCCTAGAGTAATAGAGTTGTTATTCTTTTCCTCATCAAAAACTGCATATAAAACAAGCATTTAATTGATATATTTGAACATACGTAGCTTATTTTTAGATTTTAGCGATTTTTGAGGGCCATTTCGTAAAAAAGGCAGGTTGTTCTTTTCCGATTAATACCAAAACCTAATCAGCACCAGAGTATTGTACAAGTAACTTATCTACAAAATTTTGTGAAATTTGGTCAATTAGTATTTTAGCTAGAGTGGATACATGAAATTTTTACGGGCCATTTCGCAAAAACAGGCGGGTTTTGTTTCTACGAATCATACCAAAAACTAATCAGCACCAGGATCATACCCAAGTGACTTACCTACCAAATTTTATGAAATTCGATCTATAAGTTTTTGAGTTAGAGTAGATACATGCATTGCACAGACACACACACAGACAGACACACACAGAGACATCACGCTAAAAATAGTTTTTCGTATTCTAGAGGTCTCGAAATGTGTAGATCCGTCGAAAACTCGAGTTGCGATTTTCGACATGATTCCAATACTTTCCCTATACATTACCATGTATTGCAGGCAAAGTAAAAAGCAACATACAGTCTGTTCAAAAATATTTATTTCACTATAAGAAAGAACAATATTTGCCATTTTCTTTTGTTGTTTTTTAAAGACTAGATCATCTAAATGCTTACCCTTAACGAGCTTCTGAAGTAGAGTACTACAGTTCTTATTTTCGATGTTCTTTATTTGTGGTAATTGTTGATTGGGAAAACATTCTCAAAATGACTAAATATTCAAAATTTATCCTAAAATTATGTCAATTATTCTACTGCGACAATATTCGATGTATCTTTGCATCAAAAGTTTGTAAGGAGATCACAGCGTTGTACAGGTTCCGGCAAAATACTTTTCCGGTTTTGGAACGTAAAGGAAAAGTAAAAAGCAACATACAGCCTGTTCAAAAATATTTATTTCACTATAAGAAGGAACAATATTTGCCATTTTTTTTTTGTTGTCATTTAAAGACTAGATCGTCTAAATGCTTACTCGAGCTTTTGAAGCCTTATTTTGAACAGGCTTCGAAAGTGTATAACTGGTAATTAATAAATGATCCTCCTATATCACTCGCGTACCATGGCTTTGAGGTCATGGTCGCTCGTCAACACGGAGCTGGTGATGAAATAATCAATGAACATAAAACTTTCTTAAAGCAAAGTTTTTAGAATTTTTCTGATATAAATATTTATGTATTTGAACATGTTATGTTTTTAACGATCGAAAAAAATTATAAAATTATAATTATGCTTAAAAAATGTTACGAAAATATAGCTATATGATATTTTTATTTAAAAACTAATATCATTTATCTGAAGCTGTTATGTGCCGTTCTCTTGATATTTCTCGTTTTTGATATACAGAATAATCGTATACAGTCATAAATTTAAAACGGTTTTTGATATTCCGAACTTTTACTAAATGTGTAGGTGTCACATTTAGTGACCACTATCCATTGAGAGCGTGCAAAGCACGGGTAAACGACTAGTTTTAATAGAGAAAACATGTTTCCCCTCTCCCACCGAAAACATAAGATTTAAATAATGCTTCCCCAAACAGCATTGACAGGTGTCTGAAGAAGTACTATCCAAAGTGGAGGATGCAATCCCAACAAACTATACTATTTTTTCTGTTCGATATTTCTATGGTAATCAGTATGCACCTGAGATTTCGTTCTCTGGTGGTTGCATTAGCATGCAGTCGAAGGTATTGCTTGCGTGCCATGAAGAATCATATAATTCGTTTGAATCTTTGTGTACAAAAGATATTTTTCTCTCTAACTTCAAGGGGGGAGAAATCGTGTGCCTTTTAGTATTATTCTGTATTTTGCAACTCGTTGATTGTAGTATTAGTTTTTATTTACATTCTCAAATAAAATGGCTTGCAGTAATAGAATTTGGTGTATGCATACTGGGTAAAATATATTACTTAGTCTAGATGTTGTATCGCATCTTGCATATTCATGATAATATTTACTCTATCATACTGTAGCATAAAGTATTAATTTTTCCAAAATATTCCAAATATCAATGTTTAGGTGGAAATATGTATTTTAAGATATTTTTTCTGTTATAAATATTTCTTTTTCTTTTCGCCCTTTGAATTTTCCGAAGGAAAAATAATTTTAACAGACTTTAAATCCATTGTGATTGCGGTAAAGGTTGAGATCTTAACGACAATATGTCTGCATTGGCGACAAACTTGGCGAATTATCGCAAATCAGTGACCCGTGTCGATACCTGTGTGTGTGCAAGAAAATCGAGAATTTACGATTTTGTTATCGAAAAGTTGCAGAAAGATGAAAAAAGCTGGCAGTGACGTTTTTAACGAGCTGTCTGGAATTTTCTTTGAAAGCTATTTGAGAAACTGCCATGACAGTGTTAGTTTCAGCTGTGAATATTATTTTACGTTAGGAGTTACATATGCTGTAAAGAAATGAGTTTTTTTGAAAATGCAATTTCCCCCCCCCCCCCCCCCCCTTTGAATCTCGTTAAAACTTTAATTGCATTTTCCTTGTATCTAACGATTCTTTTAAAACTGTTAGAAATAATTTCGGCTTTGAGAAATAATTAAAAGTTGATACACATTTAATTTTAGTTAGCCCTTATCACTGCTTTAGAAAAAACTTAATTTATATATATATATATATATATATATATAAATTGAAATTTTTAATCGAAAATTAGCATAAACTACGGTAAGTACAAAAAAACCCATCTCTAGCATATCTGTTACAAATAAGTAGACTAAGACTAAGGATAAGAATAGAAGGTAACTTATCACTATAATGGAAAGGAGGGGAGGGGAAGATGAGTATCAATTTATCAATTGAAGGAATGAAAGGGTGAGCTAAATAGCATTATCCATAGAGATCCATGTTAAGACATAGATGGGCTGGTAGTTATAGTATAGATATGCGTTAGCGATAATAAACAAAATAAATTAAAATTAAAAGGAGAATAAACTCTGTAATAAGTGCAAATGCAGCTTTATAACAGGTTTCACCTATTTTAAAAATGTTTTTTTGAAAATATTTGAAAATCAAAAGGTTGAATCCAAAAGCAAGTAATAAATGTAAATGTACTCTTAAATAATCAAGATCTTAAATAATCAAGATCTTAAATAATCAAGATAAATAATAACATAGGGGATAACAGGGGAACGGATATATCCCCTGCTGGTGACTATAAATTTTACATTAGTAGTACAAAACGTACTGTTGGCATTCGTTTAGCAGAACATGCTTGCGATGTCAAATCTGGCAAACTTTCTACGGCTCTTGCTCAATATGTGGTTAATGATAAATTTCTTCCCGTTTTTGAAAAAACTTTCCTTTTGGTTCGTTGTAACAATCCACGTAGCATTCTTCTTTATAGATCCCTGTTTATTTATATTTACCGTGAATCAATTTGTAATTTTGATCCTGTTCAAATTTTAAGTTATGCTTGGCGACTCATTCTCGACTCTATGCACTTCAAACCTTTTAAAAGTTATTTATGACGTCATTCTCGGGAATATCATGCTTGACGTTTTTCTAAAAATTGTATTAGTTCTTTTCTTGTAATATTTTAAAATTCGTAAGCGTTTAAATTTATTTTGTAAATTCCGTTTATATTCCTTGTATTATTTTTAATAAGTTCATTTACCATTTTATATTTTATGCAAATTTGCTTTAAACTGGTCTCTCTCTATATATAAACATTCCATGTTTTTACTATTCATTTAGCCACTGATGAAGGACGTATATACGTCCGAAAGCGCTCTGGCAATTTTTAATATTTTAATATATGTTCTGCACGTCTTTTAGTATGTGTTAAATAAAAGACCTTTAGTTTTTTTAAACACTTTGTCCTTGTACTATTAAATGATGTAATAAAAGTCAGTATGTAGAAATCAGAATATAAAACTTTCATCATGATATTGCGCAAAGCAGCTAATAACATAATGGATTTATAAATAAAAATTGAAATTTTTAATCGAAAACTATGCATAAACTATGGTATATATATATATATATATACATATATATATATATATATATATATATATACATATATATATATATATATATATATATATATATATATATATCTTCGAACTACACACGCCAGTCTATAGGATATGATGTTAAAATATTTTAAATACTGGTTAACTCTTTTCGAATATCCGTAACAGCTTCTACTCGCATATATGTGAATGAGGCATATGGATACGGCAATGTAAAATAGACATACGCGTGGCAACAAATTTGGCGAAATCTCGCCAACTTGTCCACTTTTGGTGAGTTTGAAAGATTTCGAGAATATAAACGTTTGATTAAGAATTTCCCAAGCTTTTCAAGAACTTTCCATAGAGTTCATACGGATGCTCATATATACTCATGTTTGTAAAAATTGCAACACCTTGAAGGAATCGCGCGATTGAGCTGGAATTTACAGCAAATGCAAATTAGAGTGCGCTGTGCATTTGATTAGAAATTCAGGATCACCACGCATGCGTGGACTGATCAGCGCCGTTTGAACTGCTGTCTTAGCTTATAGAGAGCTGTAGCGGGACGTTGAAAATATTCTATGGTTCTCTGTCAGCAGTAAACGTCTCATGAAAAGTCACTATGCCTTTACGATGATAGAGAGCGCCATATGAGCAAGTTACGGAGCTTGAACGGAGGCGAATGATCGGCCTTCGTGAAGGTTTTTTTTTTCTTACCGTGCAATAGCAGCTCGTATGGAGCGTAATGCCACGATAGTGATGCTAGTGCGGAAGCAGTGGACTAAAGAAAATCGGACGAGTCGCAAATTCGGTAGTGGACGACGAAATATTACATCAGCACGAGATGATAGACTCTGCATCCGGTCGGCCATTAAGCTGCTCTTTGTCTAAGGATGAGTCGGACGGCCTGGGTTTTCGACACCCATCCGCATGGCAGTGATGGACCGTACAGTTTCATCAGCCATACAGCTTAAAATGAGTATTTCAACACAGTTATTTTAAAACGATATTTGCTGCTATAATCAGTTTATCTGTACTCAATTTATAAGTCACGCATCACTAGTTTGGAAAGAAGCATTCTTTGGAGGAATCTTCATTAATTTTTAAGTGAAAGCTTATATAAAGATACTCGCTCTTTTAACTGTTCTCACACTGAGTATTTAATTGTATCGTACAAAACAAATTTCATAATCATGAAGATGTGTTTGAAGGAAATATATCACTATCGAAAGGAAAAACGAAATTCCAATAGAGGCATCATTATTTTTCATCTGCTCTTTCTATGACAGCCAACAGAATCCGAGGTCCAGTTTTTTGCTTGTTGCAATTTCGTGCCCTCGATAGTGGTTTGTGTACTCATGACGAATATTGTTCGCAACAGATTTGTTTCTGGGCTTTCGGAATAAAGTGATCGGCCTCTTTTCTTCATTTTATTGTTTCTATAACATTAATTGAATTAGTTTTCTATTATTGTATATTAACAAAACTTGCCTAAAAAAATCTGATGTGGGCAGCACATGACTTTTCTTATATAATCCAATGAATTTACTTCTTTCACAGTAAAAAAATGACGTATAAGATCCACAGCACGATGTTTTTAACGTTGAATTGTACATTTGGCGCTTTTTCTTTTATGTAAAATTATTTCGAAGTACCCAATTAACTTATATTTCATGTAATTCTAAATTGATAATTATCAATATTGATAACATCCTCAATAAGTAATATAGCCCACATATTAAAATACTTTAATAATTAATTCATCCATTTGGCGTCATTTTCGATAACTTGGTGTCAATTTTCATAAAATTTTATCAATCTGAGGCGAAATATTGCCAATTTGGCAATATTGTGCTTTATTATTCGTCAAATGTATAGCCGAGCGTTACCAACAAACGAAGAGAAAAGCTTTTTTTTTTATACTGGAAGGTATATTCGTTGTATGATGGAATTCAAAATTTGCAAAACACTACCTCCCATTAACACCAGTTTTATCAATTTGACGACATTTTAATCACTTTTGGGATATTTTTATCAATTTTACAACATTTAAAATGTCGTCAAGTTGGCGACAGCCTGCCAAATTCGTTGTCAAATTTTTTGTCAAGGAAGGAGAAATGAATTGTTTTTATAGTAGAAATATTCTTTCTAAGATGTTGAATTTTCATCAGTTAGCCGTCATTTTCATTGATTTAGCATCTTTTTCATCAATTTAGCAATATTTTCGTCAATTTGGCAACATTTAAAAAAAATGCCAATTTGGAGATATTCCAGCCAAATAAGTCACCAAATTTCGCCAAGAGTTATAGAGGGAGAAATAGGTTATTCTTACAGTAGATAAATGATTATTGGCGAATTTGTTAAGCGTCAAGATGCAAAACAATTACTAAGAATATCTTCTCTCTTAAATAGAATGAACTAGATCCACGAGAATAATATTAACAAATCTATCGAATAACATTGCATATGAAAACATACATCACAGTAGTTAATACTTTTTTTTATTCTCTGCAATATTTTGATACAATTATTTAAAAATGCACAATATCTCGAGAACGGTTTATGCTAGCGCTCTGAAGTTTGTGTCAATTGTCTTCTAATGAAACATTAAGAAATAATTATTTACGTAACTTTATTGAAGGTTTTGATGTTTTTATTTTCAAAATTTCATTTGAAAATTTTGGTGTCTTCCGAACATTCGATTGCGTTTAAAAGCAATAGGGTTTCAATATTCACGGATGATTGTAAGTTTTGTACCAAATTTCGTTTTAATCGCTCTATTCGTTCGTGAGATATCGTCTCCACACACACAAACACAGAGAGAGAGAGAGAGAGAGACATCAACTCAAAAACGTTAGTTTCGTGTTCAGGGATACTTGAAACGTGCTCTCCCATCGAAAACTTGAATTCGCATTTGCGACCCTGTCACAATACTTTCCTTATACATTATGTACTATGTATATAAGGAAAGTAATAAGGGCTTCAATCTCTGTTCATTAGAGAAGAATATGTCCTAACAAGTTTAATCAACTGACTGGGTTACAGATAATAGTTATCTGTATAATATGCACTGCACCGACTGACTGAGAGGGTGATGTATTAAAATTATCAAACACTTTCACTATAACTACTAGAATTTGGGTTTTGTTGTCAGTTCCCGACTTCGAGACTAAGGGAATAATCTGAAATTTAAAAATTTTGAATGAGGAGGTGGCGATGAAAAGGAATAATAAAGTAACAATAAAAAAACCTCAAAACCATTTTGCCTTATAAACGAGCCCTTCCAGTCTAACTAGGATCTAGGTTTTGATCTCATTCGGTTCGTCTTCGCTTCCAGGTCATCGAAAAAGTTTAATATTTCGAATATTCGAATTTAGGATGACGACGCAAAGGAATAATTTTAATAACATTCTAAAAACGCGTTTCAAAATGATTGTTCATTTGAGCCCAGAATCCCTGTTTAGGTCTTAATTTCCGGATCAACAAAAGAAAATCGAAACTTGGAATCGGGGTGACGATATAGAGGGATTTACATAAATTTATACCGTTTTAACTCTAAAAAATATACGCCATTCCATTTTTACGCTTCAATTTTTAAACGATTTTTATATTTAGAACTTTCATTAAGTGTGCAGGTGTTACTTTCAGTAACCACGCAAAACCCGTTGTTAACGCGTGAAGCGTAGATGGAACAGTTAGTATAACTAAATATAGCAAGAAATTTATTCGAAAACTTTATTAATTTATCATCACAAAATCATCGCTTAACAGTTTCTATTTCTTTTCATATAAACTTATGCTTTTCGTATGCTTTTTTTTTACTTTATCTGCAATATATAGTAAGGCATATACGTAGTAAGAAAAGTATTGAAATGGGGGGTCAAAAATCCGACTCATATTATAAATGATCTACATGTTTTGAGCATCCTCGAACACGAATCAACCATTCCTCAATGATACCTGTTTGAGTCTCTGGACATAACTATTGAGTAAATTAAAGAAATACGAATGAAATTTATTCAATTATTTCAAATCTTAACCGTCAGAGTCATTTTGATTTTAGGGAAACTTGAGCCCTCGAAACTCTTCTTGAAAAAAAAAAGTTGTTAAAAATTGTTATAGAAATTGCCATTTTATATGCAATTTTTACTTTAAAGGGAATGACATTTACAGAACTTTAACACGCGGCTTTCTCGAGAAATTGCACGATTTTAATCTAAAATTATAAACATTTTTGAAAAATTATTCTTACTAATATCAAATGAGTTATTATAGTACTGTTAGCTTTGAACTATTTTAGTTAATAAATAAAATAACACTACAGTTTAGGAGTTATCAAAGCATTTTCTCGAGATATTGGAAATTTTAACTTTTCTACGGGGAGGGCAATATCTCTCAAAATTATCAAAAGATTTCCATGCATTTTAATTAGCTTCCCCCTCTCCTGCGACAATAAAAATAAACTTTCTGATTTTCAACGTGACCGAGTTTTAGAAAAGTTTCAATTTATAAAAATTCGTTGAAGTTGCTGTCGAAATTAATCCGCAATTAAAATACTTCCTTGATAATGTCACAAAAGTGGACTACAAGCATCAACCGGTTTCAAAGTCATCAAACTGCCAGTTTCTGTTTTTTGCGATTGCTCTGTCTTTCTATCCTGCCGAAAGGAGCTTAGCTTTTGAAACCAATTGATACTTTTTATGAACATTTTATGTGTCTGTGTATCTACTCTAGCTCAAAAACTAATTGACTCAATTTCACAAAATTTGGTAGATATGTTACTTATTAATTACCCTGGTGCTGATTAGATTTTGGTATAATTCGGTATAATCGGTATAATTTTAACTTATGAAATGGTCCGAAAAAATCTTCAAAATCCAAAATCCAAGACTACAAATGCTCTATATCAATTAAATATTTATTTTTTACTTCATTTCTGAAACACCAATACCATAATTCTAGGACTAACCATTTTTGACATATTTCAGTTTTCAGTTTTCTGCAACGTCGCTTTTGAAAATACGCCCAGCTGCCAAATGAAAACGATAATTGAATTAAAACTGCAAATTCCGAATAACTTCAAATAATTGCCCATGTTATTTGTGCAATTAAATCCAATTTAATGAATTATGAAATAAATAAAGACAAAGTGAATTACAGTCTGAAAGAAAGTTTGCTCTTTCAGTTTTTGGAACGATTTTTTGGGTTTCGTAAAAATCCAAGTCGTTATTTAATCTTTAAAACTGTTCAGCAATTATTTTTCTATAGCGCAATTAAAGTCCATGCAAAAGCTCTAAGAAGAGATTTCCCCTAAAAATTGTTCATTATCTATATAGATATATTCAAATTCTACCACACTGCAAGATTTCATTGCGGCAAATTCAATCCTACCACGCAGCCGGCTTTACTCTATGTTAACAAGCGTATTAAACGGATATTGTAACTGTCCATGGGTGTTGTTATCTGCAATAAGAGCCCGATCTTAATTTTGGAAACGCCACATTAGGAGTGTTCTGTGACTATGAACTTGGCTGTTGCGGCCATAACTTAATTATTGAAGGAAATAGACGTCAGCTACGTAATGGGGCTAAATTTGTCGGTCTCCATATGTTCTCAAAACTGCGGCATATAGTAAGTTCTTTTGTGCCATTACAGGTATTTGCTATTTCATGGTAAATAACACATAAAAAGTGCGAAATCAGTCCATGGATGCTGTTGTTTGCAATGGGAGCGCGATCCTGGCTTTGGTAATACCCCTGTGGGCGAGTTCTGGGAGTAACAATTGTTGAACAAATAATATTTTCAAAGAATACGCACGCTTTAAACACTAAATTGTGTATTGCGCACAGTCCGAATGACAAGTGCCAGAAACCGGTCAAAAATCCTGCAAGGGCAATGAATGGGTTCTTTACCGGAAGATCGAACCCGCACATCCAATTGTAAAATTGCATAACGTATCGAGAAATTTAAATAGTAGAATTCTTTTCGGACACGCGGCACTCATGTAACCTAAAATATATATCAGAAATATCGTCCGCTGTTTTTAATATGCCAAACGATTATTCCAGACTTATTTTTCATCAATTGATGAACATGACGCATTTACAGAGGGAAAGAATTTTTATTTTAGAGATTGTCATTCTTGTGAGAGTGTTATGAAGAGTTTCAGAAGAAATACCTATACTCTTAAATCCTTAACAATTCAGCAATTATAAGGTTATAAAAGCGTTTTCGAAAACAAAAAACAGATCTGTTTCAGACAAATCGAGAACAGATAGGCCTTCGATTTTAACTCACTATAAACTGTAAAATAGAGACTGCAAATTCTTCAATGAATTAATTCTTCGATCGCACTCTCATAAGAATGGCTAGGAAAACATTGCTCTAAAGTAAAGAATAAAAAAATAAATTCACCCAGAGAAAACGCCATGTTCTTTTATTGATTAAAAAAAACGAAATCTGACATGATCGTCTGGTATATTAAAAGCAGCAGACGATATTTCTGATATGATTTTGAGGGTATATGAGTTCCGCGTAACTTAAAAAAATTCTACTATTTCAATTTCTCCATAAATTATGTGATTTTAGAATTGGATATGAGCGACATTCCAGTAATATTATGCGGTACAGTTCCTGTAGTATTATGCGGTTCAGTTTAATTGTCCATCCGCTTCAACGCCTTGCAATGTTGTTTTCTTGCCCTACGCTTCTACCGGCAGAGAAAAACAAATTGCATATACAATAACGTTATAGCGTTAATACTGCAGTACCCACTCTTTCGTTCCTGACTAAGAAAATGATCGCCTCCGTGTTGAAAATACTTTTCGGCCGCGTATAAAATCAAGGATTGTAATTATATATATATATATAACTACAATCATATATATATATATATATATATATATATATATATATATAAAGTACATTTTAGCGACTTATTTCTCGCAGAGTGGGTTAAATCGAAATCTTGATAGGCAAAATTTAGAACAACTGTTTTGATGTTGCGGATATTTTATTGCACTTTCATCTACATCAACTGGATAAAATATTGCCATAAAAGGCAGTTTAGTTTTTACTAAATATTTTAACACATTTCTGCTAAATGGTAAATATATATATTTTTTAAATATCACGATATATGTGTATGTTAAATCTTTATCTTAATATACACTATACATTTACAATAGTTATTATATATAATATATAAGACAACATCTACACTATTTGTATATATATATATATATATTTAGAAGAAATTCCCGGCGTTTTCCAATATATAAACAATTCATTGAAATATTAATAAATATACTTGTTATAGGTTCATGTGAAAATCATTCCTTTCGCATGTTTCTAGAAAAATTTCAAAATTAAAATAAAATAAAAAATCTGATGTGGGCAGCACATGACTTTCCCTGCAGACTCAAATTCATTTTCTTTATTTCTTTAATAATTCATTAAATTGAGTTTAATTGCACAAAATAACACTCTAATTTGAATTTTTAATTCAATGTCTGTTTTTATTTGGTAATTGGACATTTCCCCAAAAGTGGCATAACTAAATGCGAAAAATCTCAAATATCTCGAATACGGTTAGTCCTAGAGTAATAGAGTTGTTCTTATTCTTTTTCTCATCAAAACTTACGTATAAAACAAGCATTTAATTGATATATTTAAACATACGTAGCTTTTTTTTAGATTTTGGCGATTTTTAAGGGCCATTTCGTAAAAAAAGGCAGGTTGTTCTTTTCCGAATAATACCAAAATCTAATCAGCACCAGAGTATCTCACAAGAAATTTATCTACCAAATTTTGTGAAATTTGGTCAATTAGTATTTTAGCTAGAGTGGATACATCACATTTTTGAGGGCCATTTCTTAAAAAAAGACAGGTTGTTCTTTTCCGATTAATACCAAAATCTAATCAGCACCAGAGTATCGTACAAGTAACTTGTCTACCACATTTTGTGAAATTTGGTCTTCTTTTCATCGTTAAAAATTACGTATAAAGCAAGCTTCTAATGGATATATTTGTGCATACGTAGTTTTTTATTTTAGATTTTTACGGACATTTTGCAAACAAAGGCAGGTAATTTCTTATCGAATCATACCAAAATGTAATCAGCACCATCATAATCTACAAGCGACTTACCTACCGAATTTTGTGAAATTCGGTCCATTTGTTTTTCAGCTAGAGTGGATGCAGTCTTTTGCGGCCCATTTCGTAAAAAAAAAAGGCGGGTTCTTTTATCCCGAATCATACCCAAAACTAAGCAGCATCAGATTCGCCCATAAGTGACTTTCCTACCAAATTTTATGAAATTCGGGCCATTAGTTTTTTAGGTAGAGTGGATACAAAATCTGCACAGATAGACACACAGACAGATAGACAGACACAGACAGATAGACAGACAGACAGACAGACAGACAGACAGACACACACACACACAGACAGACAGACAGACAGACACACACACACATAGACAGACAGACACACACACACACACACACACACACACACACACACACACACACACACACACACACACACACACACAGACAGACAGACACACACACACATACACAGATAGACAGACAGACGCACACACAGACGTCACGCTAAAAATAGTTTTTTCGTATTCTAGAGGTCTCGAAACGTGTAGATCCGTCGAAAACTCAAATTGTGATGTTCGGTATGATTCCAATACTTTTCCTATACATTACCATATATTGCAGGGAAAGTAATAATAGAGTTAGTTTACTGCCTTTCCATATTATTTTTTAACTAAAGTTATCAGAAAAAACAAATTTCATTAAATTGAAGCTATTTAATACTTTTACGTACTAAACCTGACACATTTTGCAAAATGTATTTATAGAAAATCATAAATGCTAGTTTTCATATTTTCATTTTTAAATCAGATAAAAATATTTATTATAATTTTTTTATTCCAAAAATAAAAAAAATTAGATTTACTACACATACTTATGAGTTCCTTATGTATATTAATTTCTAATCAAATTGGATAGGTTTTTTGTGCGTGAACTGGCGCAAAAGTTTCAAACAGAGAAAAATGATATAAAGAAACATCAAACTTGGGAAAACTGCAGTGTATACAAAGGTATTTAATTTGGGTCCGATTTTAAAGGATTTCGCTTTAAATTAAACAAAACGAAATGTAATAAATATTTTTTTTAATTAAATTTGTAAAATCAGTTTTCTGAAGGTTAAAACCAACTATATTCCCTTAAAATCAATAGGGTCCCGGTATTTAAGCTTGATACTAGTACCAAATTTCATTCAAAACTCTCTATTCATTAGTGAGATATAGTTCAAAGAGTCATTAGGAGACATATACAGACATAGACCTCGCCTCAAAAACGTTCGATTCCAATTCAGGGATGCTGAAAACGTGTAAACCCATCGAAAACTGGAATTCGAATTTTTGACCTCAACACAATATTCCCTAAACATTATATTATGTATGTAAGAAAAGTAAAAACCGATATATAATCAATTAAGAACAGAAACACTTACCCTTCTACTTAGTTCTCTTTTTCTGCGTCGTAGCAATCTGTTGCTTCTATCGGAGCATGTTTCAATGCTTTTAGCTCATTCCAACAGATGTAGCCGGGGCCCAAGGTGCTTAGCAAAACAAAGGCAACGTTCTATCGATTATTTTGAGGGGTACATGTAGCCCTTAGCGCGACCGGACTATTTCTCTGCGCCCCGGCTGCCTGGATGCTTGTGAAGATGGAGTGGCGCGGGAAAAATTAGAAAGGAAACCGAACGGGCCGGGGCGCATGCGCAGAGGCTTGAATACAGAGATGCTTTTCGTCTCATAATAGTGCTGCGATATTTACCTCAGCTCGGGGGTGATAATTAGAGGTTTTGCATGTATTAGTACACAAAAGAGGCTTAAATAAGGGAAATGTGCTAAGACATGCTTATTTACACTCCATGGGGGAGTCGGCAATAAATGTAAACATGGCAAACAGGTGGGTGATAATTTTCTGGTTTTAAATAATTCTTTTACTTTCTCTCATCCTGTTGTGAAGAAATTGTTATCCAGAAATTTTGCCGGACAAGCACGTTTTAAGGGGACGGTGGACGTTGAAATGAGCAAAAATTGACTAAAAAAAGTTTTTAACATATAACATTTGCTTACGGGTGGGACAGCGTCAATCCCAAACGAAGAACCGAAGAACTTCCCAAAATGAAAGATATTTGACATACCCTATCCCAAACAGTTCGATTCCCCTTTGCAGGCATTGGCGCCCATGGAAATCGCCGACGGAAACATTGCACCTGCTGCTGCTTTTTGGGAGGTTCTTCGTTTGGGATGGACGCTGTTCCACCCGTAAGCCAAAAGGTTGAATGCATTTTTTTTTTTTCGAAACGGAATTTTCAAAGGTTTTACATTTTCAAAATGCTCCATACGTCTTAATTTTTGTCTGAGATGCATGAAATTTGGCAAGAAGACACCTTTCATACTTTTTAATGAAACTGGGTATGCATTTTATAATTGGATTTTATTAAGGTAATTAAAAGTGAATAAGAACCTAATTAAATGATGAAAATTTAATTATTCATTTAAAGCAGAAAAATATTTTTTAAAAATTAACTTTCTAAGGGATTTAAAAATGAATACCCAAATTTGTTCATAGTGTTTTTGAGTGATCATAATGTAAAAAAATCTGATGTGGGCAACACATGACTTTCCTTATATAATGAAATGAATTTATTACTTTTACAGTAAAATAAATAGGTTTTTCTTCTAGTAGATACTAATATCCTTTCCAAGATATTGACTTTTCGACAATTAGTCGTCATTTTCATTGATTATCGTCATTTTTATCCATTTGGCGAGATTTTCGTTAATTTGGCAACATTTCAAAAGTCGCCAAGTTGGCAACATTTCAAAAGTCGCCAAGTTGGCGACATTCCGCCAATTTTGTCGCCAAAATCTCGCCAAGCGTTATGGACAAAGAAATAAGTTATATATATATATATATAACTTATTAGATATTGAATTTTCGACATATATTATATAACTATTATTATATATTTATATATTACATAACTTATTAGATATTGAATTTTCCACAATTAGTCGTCATTTTCATTGATTTAGCGTAATTTTTATCCATTTGGCGAGATTTTCGTTAATTTGGCAACATTTCAAAAAGTCGCCAAGTTGGCGACATTCCGCCAATTTCGTCGCCAAAATCTCGCCAAGCGTTATGAACGAAGAAATAAGTTATTCTTACAGCAGATAAATTGGCGTTCAAATGCAAAAGTATTACTCAAAGTATATTTTTTCATGAATGGAACGAGCTAGATCCACGAGAATGATGTCACCCAATTTATCGCATGATATTATATATGAAAAGTGAACATGTTTCTCAATAGGAAATATTTTTTTTCTATTTTATTTGACTTTTTGATAATTTTTTTGAAAAATGTGCAATATCTCGAGAACGGTTCATGTTAGCTTTCTAAAATTTATGTCAATCGTTTTCTAATGAAAAATTACATAAGGAATGTCTATTTACGTACCTTTATTATTGGTTTTGATTTTTTGACGATTTTTTCAAAATTTCATTCGAAAATTTAGGGGGGTTCTGAACATTCGATTGCGTATAAAAACAATAGGCTTCCAGTGTTTACAGATTGTGATTTTTGTACCAAATTTGGTTCGAATCGGTCCATTCGTTCGTCAGTTATCGTCTCCACAGACCCACTGACACACACACACACACACACACATACACACACACATACTTTCACACACACACACACACACACACACACACAGACATCACTTCAAAAATGTTTGATTCGTGATCAGGGATGCTTGAAACGTGCTCTCCCGTCGAAAACTCGAATTCGAAT
The DNA here is from genome assembly GCA_951213105.1 of Amaurobius ferox. Lineage (NCBI taxonomy): Eukaryota > Metazoa > Arthropoda > Arachnida > Araneae > Amaurobiidae > Amaurobius > Amaurobius ferox. The sequence goes on from OX578144.1 coordinate 27,104,232, forward strand.
TTTCGACCCCGTCACAATACTTTCCTTATACATTATGTATATAAGGAAAGTAATGAATAAAAAATGTGACCAAATAGCACGCAAGGAGCATTTTCAAATTTTCATTAAAAAAATTAAATTAAAAAAAAATACAAAATTAAAACAAAATTGAAAAAAATTTAATGGTATTGTATATAGTAATGTTAAGAGGAATATTTATACAAATTTTCATGTTTCTAAGTCAATAAATAAATAAAAAAATTCCAACGTCCACCGTCCCCTTAAGACCTGAACCCTTTTTAAATACTTACTGGTAGATAAAATTTGTTTGTATGTTCATTGTGTGCAAAACTAGAATTAAGTTGAATTTTTTTTTCGGCGATATCTCTTGAAAGAATTAAGTATCCCCTCCCCCCCCCCCCCCCGGCGATTCCACTGTGCAAACAAAAACAAAATGACTTATGTATACTCTCATGCAAAATCTTCAGCAAAATACAAAAATCATTTAATTAATATCCTGTGAAATGAATAACTATTGGCGAATCTTGAATGTCCATGTACAAATCGATTATAAAAGTATCTTCTCTCGTGAATGGAACGAACTAGGTCCACGAAAATGATGTTAAAAGTTTTGTTCTATAATATTATTTGGAAAGTGAATATATTTGATGATACTTACTACTTTTTTATAATTTTATATATGTTTTTGATAAATATATTTAAAAAAACGTGCAGTAATTCGAAAACGGTTCATGCTATAGCGTTCTAAAGTTTGTTTCATTCTTTTTTTAATTAAAAATTACATACGAAATGATTACTTAACAATATTGAATGTTATAATTTATTTTATTTTTTTCAAAATTCTTTCGAAAATTGAAGGGTTTTTCGAACATTATTGCATTCAAAGCGAATAGGGTTCCATTATTCATTAGCTGCAATAATCGTACCAAATTTCTGTCGAAACGCTCCATTCATTCTTGAGATGTCGCTGTTCCATTGTCATTCACAATGCAATATTACAGTTTCGGAAGCAGAAACTGGACCTAAGAAGATGGTCCCTGAAACAGCGAGGTAATATGTATGAACTTCCCTGGGGCGTACGTGCATCGGAAGTGGAGCAGGAGAAGAACGGGTGCCCTTGAATTTCAAGGGGCATCCAATGCTGTCCGAGCGGAAGAGGCTGACTCGAAAGGTCAAGGAATATTATGTTGTCCATGGGAAAGTCGATGTGAGAACTTTTCACAAAAGAAACAAATATTTGATTTCTGAGTTTCGATAAGAAAACCAAGCCAATGATATTGACGTTAGACGTGTTCTTAATATTTGTCTAGCCATTTATAGACAGGGGAACCTTGTAGAGGGGGCAGACAGAGATAGTAAGTTTTAAGTTTTAAAAATGTTAGAATCGAGGACTTAAAAATAAGTGCTGGTCAGAGACGGTCGCAAGGAGCGACTAGCAGAGCCGACCCTTTCGCCGAGAGGAAGTCCCGTATGGCCCTGGATCCACAACTGTCCGAAGGAGGTAGGCCTCTTATATATACATTTTAGCATGAAGGTTTTACATACACTCAGAGCTCTCTACTTAGGCTAGCCTTAACCATAAAAGGATGTCAATTTACGCAGCATTCAAATAGCATTAGGAATGATTATATATTCTGAGCATATTGTTTGAAGAGAATATCTGGATTTCTGGGATACTGGAAATAACGTAAACATGTATAGTAAAATGTTATTAGTAAATGATCCTTTAATATACGGAATTTCCCAAATAAATGTTATTGTTTTATTATCAATTACGAGTCCTCATTTTAAGTGTTTGTGTAAATTGTTTTAATTAGCTTACGATCACGGCCTTCTTCGCGTCTATACCAAACGTGTGGGATACCCACGTAACAGTCGCTTCCACAGACTCACGGAAACACACACTAACATACAGACATAGTAACATGTCCACACATACACTAGCATACACACACACACACTAACATACATACTAACACACACACTAACATACACACTAACACACATACACTAACATGCACACTAACACACACACTAACACACACACAATAACATACACAAACACACAGAGACATCGCCTCAAAAGCGTTTGATTCGATTTCAGGCATGCTTGAAACGTGTCGAAAATTCAAATTCAAATTTTCGACCCCGTTCCTATACTTTCCCTATACATTATGCTATGTATGTAGGGGAAATAATAAGAGATCGATGACGTTAAAAATAGACTACATGCACATAATCACAGAATCCGCCTGAGAGGAACATTCCCTAAGCTAAGATCGCGTGACAATGACAAGTTGTTGCCATTGCAGGTGTCGGCTACTCCATGAAGAAAGATAATAGGCGCGACAATCCATAGATGCTGTTATCTTCAGCAAAAGCGCAATCTTCAATCCCTATCACTCAATTATTTCGAGAAATATCGCTGGGAAATTAAAATGTCTAATATCTCGAGATGTATACAAAACAGTGCTGTCAATAGAGTTCTGGGGTAAAGAAAATGTCTACTCATTTTGTAAATGTAAGAATGTGTAGTGTTCTACTAATATTAATACATACATTTCGTGTTTTTGAAGGTGGAATCTTGCTCTCATTGCATACAGCAATAGTCTATCATGACCGCTTATAACTCGAGAAAGGCTCAATTGATTCTTTTAGTTTTTTCACTGGTTTCCCTCCCCATTCAAATAATAATGATAATTACGACGTTACATGTTGCCAAAGCATTATGCTGTGGATCTTATACAAGTAAGATCTTATAAAGTCATTGCATTGTGTAGGGAAGGCTCTATGCTGCCCACATCAAGTTTTTTTTTTCCATTTAAAGACATATTTTCCTTTAGTGGTTTTTTATTATCTTTTTTTCATGTTTAATTAAAAGGAATTTAATATCTTAACGTTTTTAAAAGGAACATTTTCATGCATTCATAATTGCGTTTTCCCCCCCTATCAAGTATGAAAAAATGAGAATCTGTTGCTGACAATTCTTTTTGTTTTCACCTTCGGAGAAGGTAATCTATTTTGAAAGGACATTGGCGTTTTAGTGGGAGATGGTAAAGTGTATTTATTTCACCAGGGTATTTAACCCAATTATTAAGAACATTTAGGATCTTTTTTATATATAGTTTGGTATTTGGCTGAAATCTGAGCGGTACCAGAAATGCAGACAGTCTAGATTTATATTTCCGAACTTAATACATGAAAATGTAAGTAAATTATGTTTGTTTTGTCGGGAATAGGGCATCCTATATGCATATACCAGAATAATTTTAATATTTTGAACTATTATATTTTTTTCTTCGAAAGAAAAAAAATAATAAATTTTTGTTCGATCGAGTTTTCGCTTCACTTTACTTACTTTCATTCGAACTATCTTCTAAACTATGGAAAAAGTTGAAATGTTTAGTAGGAATTACAGTTTCTAGATCAAGTTTCATTTAAGTTTCTAGTTTTCATGTAATTGTCATGTCAGATTGAAGAAAATTGTTTTTCCCCTTTTCACTGATTTTAAAGTTGTTAACCTCTTACTTACGGGTGGGACAGCCTCAATCCCAAACGAAGAACCTCTCAAAAGGACAGGATTTGACATACCCTATCTCAAACAGTTCGATCCCCTTTGCAGACAATTGACGTCCATGGACGCCACCCGTAAGCAAACCACTTTTAAGAAAAAGGTTAATGCTTATAGTATCTGGAAAACTAAAAGTACCAGTTATGAACAGTAACAGAGTAATTTGTAGCTCTATGACATAAAAGCTGTTTCAAGCATATATAATTCAAAGATATATCATTGGACTTTAGATCGGGATATTGGTTTTTAAAATAAAGTGGTTGAAACCAAAGAGCTACTATCAGATAAACGAAACGCCTCTTTTGTTCAGCCTCTTCAAAAGCATGACCAACATGTTCGCTTTCTTTCGCCAAATGACCACCAGATTTGGCACCTTCACGCTAGAACGGTGCATTGTACTCACTTTGTAATTGTAAGAATATGTAATGTTTTACTAATATTGATACAGTATTTTGTGTTTGTGAAGGTGGAATCGCGCTCTCATTGCATATAACAATAGTCTATCATGACCGTTTATCACTTGAGAACGAACGGCTCAATTGATTATCTAGTTTTTTATTGGTTTATGAAGCTTCAAAAGTGGTAGATTTATGAAATATTTCCGATTTAGAATATTGGCGATTTTGTGCCATTTTTATATATATAAATAAAAATTCCAAAATACGCGCCCAAGATAGATAAATCCTGAAAAACGTAATTTGGTTAATTTTTTTTTAAACTTTTATCCTCCTAATAACTTTTATTTTCTTACGCTTCTCCGCTGAACGACGTGAATTACAATACCTTTTTCATCAGTTTATAATGATCGCTTATAATTCGAAAATAACTCAATCGATTTACATGCATTTTTGACTGATTTGTTAATTCCAATAGAGAGTAGGTTTGTGGCTGAAATATATTTTTGATTTTGTGCAGCGTTAATTTTGTTTTATTATCCGGGACCACGCTGGGTATTTCTGCTAGTTCAAAATAAATCAAAATACAGAGTGGTTGCAAAAAAAAAATTCCCTGGTTACCTGAGTACAGCTGGTTAAGTTCTCTGATTTGTTACAACACAGTTTTATACATCCAAATTTTTATTTTCATAGAATGCAGATAAAATTGAATGAAATAAAAATCTGTATTACATGTTTAAATTGACGATTTTTGAGAGAAGCGATATTTTTTAATTTTATGCAAAAGACCTAACATGCGTGATGTGAGTTTGAGATTTTCAAGAAAAAGTGCTAAAATTTTTAATTCCTAAGAAAAAGCTCTAAAATCCGAAATTGTTAAGAAAATCCGCTAAAATCCGCAATTTTAATAAAAAAAAGTGATAAAATTCGCATTTTTTGAGAAACAGCGCTAAAATTCGTGATTTTCGTAACAGCTCTAAATTAGGAGATTTCGTAAAAAGAAATAAACCAACATTGTCGAATTTTGAGAAAGAATGCTAAAATTCCCGATTTAATAAAAAACAGTGTTAAAATTTGTATTTTTTTAAGAAAACGTGTCAAAATTATCAAATTTTATGAAAATGTGCTGTAATTCGCGTATGGTGCTGTTTAAATTCTCAATATTATGAAAAAGCGTTCAAGTTCGCGATCTCTGCGAAAAGAGATAACAATCGCGATTTTCATGTAAAAGCGCTAAAATGCATGGATTAAAAAAAAAATACGCCGAAATTTGGAATAAAAACAATATATTTCTATTGTTATTTGCAAGCGACATATAACCACAAAATTCATATTAAGCAATTCTCTTATTTTTCACGATACCCGCATAACACAAACCTGGGAAAATCCAATTTCTTCATCCGTCGTTTCGCTTTATATCCGAAAATAAATAACCATTTCACACTGTGACTCCAAAAATGGAGGTTTCTCAATAGTTCCGTTTGTCTTGTCACACACACATACACACACTATACTGGTGGGGAAATTGAATCTTGTATGGAAAAAATGGAAGGGACATACGTTTGTTGCCATTTCTTTTGTCACATAGAACTCTATTTCCAGTCATATTGATTCTTTTCAGTAAGGCCACGTTTAGTTCTGAATATCAAGCAATGGAGCCGATATTTTATTTAGTTAAAATACTACTGTGTGGGCGACGGGTGAGGACTGCGAGAAGAGATATATATTTGTTGCCATTTTTTTTCTCACATGAAGCTCTATTTTCAGTCATATTGATTACTAGCGGTATACTCGTTCTTCGTACGGAATATCTGTTATATATATAAAGAAGAAAAGTATGTATGTATGTATGTATGTATAATCCAACATCACGGGAGAACGGTTGAACCGAATTTGATGAAATTTGATGGGAGTCTTACTTAAAATTAATAGCCTCAGTTAAAATTTTGTCCAGTTTCGAGTTTCTAACACTAGGGGTTGTCGCGATATTAATGAAAAGCGAAACTTTCGTTTGTCTCATCATCTCGGAAAAATTTGATGATGCACCGAATTTGATGAAATTTTGTGGGTAGCTCTGAAATAGCCCCCCCCCCCTCCCCATAAATTTAGTCCAAGTTTCGAGTTTCTAAGACCAGGGGTTGTCGGGATATTAATGGAAAACGAAATTTTTTCCTAGGAGTTATACTCTCTAACTCCATGATTCTCAACGAAAAAGGTTGGAAATCGTTGGTTTTAACGTGAAAATCAATTGAATCTCTGAGTTTTGTGGGAGTTTATTGAACGTATTAGTCACTTTTGAAAATCGCAGGTTTGAAATAAGAATTTAAATGGAAACTCTATCAGCATGGTTTATTTTTCACAGGCTTACTCAACAGCGAAAAGTATTAAGTTATTTCTTCCAAATACTAAAAAAATATATTAGTTGTAAATTGTTTCAGAATACATCCAAAAAATGTCTGCTAATAAAGAGGGGTTAATGTAATTTTACTTGTGAGCCCAAAACTTGTTACGCCACTGACCTGCTCCCAACTTATGACCCTCGGAATCCTTCGTGCCTAAGATGACTTTCTTGAGGTATGTGATTAAGATGAGTACCAAAAAATGATTTTTTGTATTTATTCATCAGCAGGGCACTCTGTACCTATCTCACAAAATACGGTATTCTGGTGTATCGGTATTTTAATACTACTATACAAGATTTCTATGATAACTTTTTATGGTAAGGCCCGTGAATGTGCACGTTAGGTCTATATGTTGTAAAGTGACCATTCCCGATTGAACAGCAGTAATTGCCGCGTCCCTAGCAGATGATTATAAAAGTTACGATAATGGACTCGGCAACAAAGCGAGATAGCCGAAAAAATCCAATTATAAAGTTGTAGAGCATTGTAAAATGAGTAGTAATCGGCCTTAAAACTGTTTCTAAATGCATTTAATGGATACAATATGTTTATTGGTGAATGGCTGTTCTATTCAGGAATGCAAAATTATACATCACTTATACATGCACAGGAATCACCTGCCCTTTATCTCGTAAATGGGTACTACCGTCACTGGCATTATTTTCATTCGCTTGCTAATCGTTTAGCAACGTTAACCTTTTGCTTACGGGTGGGACAGCGTCCATCCCTAACGAAGAACCTCTCAAAAAAGCAGGTATTTGACATACCCTATCCCAGTGTTCTTCAACCTTTGTCATCCCGCGGAACCCTTTTTTGAGATATTTTTTTTATGGAACCCTTCGTTCAGTAGCACACCCAGATTTGAGTTTAGAGGTGATGTGTCATATTACGTATTACATGTTATGAACAAAGTGCGTCCCTGCCTTTGTTATAAAAACTTTATATAAAATATAACTTTGCATTAATTCAAACAAGAAGATAAATATTCCATATAAAGTATTTGTATTATACATACATATGTTATATGAAATTGAAAACAAAGAAAAACAAAACAAAAACAACGAATTGTAGTATTGACTCGCGGAACCCCTAAAGCGTTTGAGTGGAACCCTAGGGTTCCGCGGAACACAGGTTGAAGAACACTGCCCTATCCCAAACAGTTCAACCTCCCTATGCAGGCATTGGCGTCCAAGGTAAAACAGCATTGTGACGTGGCTGCGTATCTAGCACCTCATTAAGCATGACTATATACGCGTTTCGTTCGTTCCTGGTGTCGATTCCTATTCATTAGATACTGTTCTACAACTCCGTAATTGGCGTTTTTTTGTCTATCTTGATTTGATGCGGTGTTCCTAACTTTATAAATTATCCGCTAACGGCGATTCAATTCCTTTCATTCGATCGGGCATGGGCGTTTGACTATAGCTAGACCTACCGTGTACACTCGTGGTCTTTTCCTAAAGAAGTTACTGCAGTGCTTGAGTATTCTCATATGTGATCAAGTCGTCAAATTTATTGCGTTGCGGGTACTGCAGAACTTTCAAAAATCTGCAGTGACTTTATCAAAAGGAAATTTCAGTATGCTGTTCAGACGGTCTATGGGACCTATGGGAATATAAATGAATAATATCACCCAATTAGTTTTGGATTGAACCCGGGTTGAAAAAACGAAAAACATTGAACCCTATGGGACCTAATTTATCAAACATTTTTAAGCGAATTTAAAATTCACAAATTGCTTCGAAAATTTTAGGAAATATTCAAGTTATCCCATAAAATATATAAAAGAAATTTCAGCGAAATGTATTCAGTAGTTTTTTAAATAAAAATTAAAATAATAATTACACTCTTTATATGAAGAGATCACGTGACCCACTTCAAAATAAAATATGGCATCCACCTTGTATCTAAATCGTGATTTTTAAAGTTCTTTTTAATTCATGTTTAGTCTTGTATCCGTCCTAAAACCGCTTTATTTTTGCTTAAATTCTGTGGATCTACATACTGAAACAACGCAATGACAATATATTTGAGTTTAAATGATTATCAAACTTTGATTATTTCTACAACGAAGCCTAATTTTCACTTATGGAAAATTTAAACACCAAAAGATGTAGAATGAGTTGTATAAGAATTGCTGCATTTCTTTGCCACAAAATTATTTAGCTCATGGAGTCTGCAAAATAGCTGATATGAATGAAATATTCAATTGATTTTACACACAGAACCAACCCCCCGGCCATCCAAATTGCTGCTCTAAGTCTACGGACGAGTCGGATGGTCTGGGCTTTCGACACAGAACCAACCCCGCCGGCCGTCCAAATAGATGCTCATGTCCTTGCTGACGAGTCGGACGGACTGGGTCTTCAACACAGAACCAACCCCGGTCGTCCAAATAGTTGCTCAAGTCCTCTGGATGAGTCGGACGGCCTGGGGTTTCCACACAGAACCAACTAGACGATGTTTTCGATGAAGTTTTAAGAATAGAGTTAAATTACTTGTACCTCCATGGTTTTAAGTTTTTAAATAAAATAACTTATTATAGTATGATGAATGAAAGGATTGGAAAAATGTTTGAAATGCTGCTTTTGTATAGAGGCAATTTATATTTCGATGACGTCATTTGAATAAAGTTCATTTGTTTTCGATGAAGTTTTCAAATATAATAAATTAATGTAGTATTGTGATAATTTTAAAAGTATTACCAAGGAATGTATCGCATTTTAGAGATGCTTATGTGAAATTGCAATGAAGTTGGAAAGTGTGTCATAATCAGTACTTTATGCATGATTGATCTTTCTTGTTTGAAATGACAACAGCGTTTGCAACAAGGAAATGTTAGATTTTGAAGATAAATTATGCAAACAATAAAATTTGAACTTCAAAATTAACTTTAAAAGTTCGTATAACATTTTCATAATTTTTGCACGTGGGGTCCTTTGAAATATATATTTATTTGTAGTTGACAAAGAATGGAGATCCTATCATGAAAATTGTATTAGGTGAGGAGTATCCACTTCCGGAAACAAGTAATCACCCCCCCCCCCCCCCCGAGACTTTTTATGTTAACCTAGTTTCTATTTATGTGATACAGCATTTAGATTTATTTATATACGGCAAATAGAAAACTTGTCCCCCTAAAGTTTTATTCGCCCCCCCCCCTCCCGGCTAAAAAATTTTGAAAGAAATACTGTGAGTATCTATTATCTTATCTATTAGAGTATCTTTTATATGGGTATATATTTAGCTCTTTGAAGATGTTTTTTCATCGTTCCGGAAATAAAAATTCTGTAACGAAAAAACTATGGATTTTTTGAAATTTTCGACACATGAAAAGCAAAACTGAAACTTTTAGGTTCAGTTTAAAAAAAAAAATGGTGAACGCAGCGCTAAAATTGAGATATGAGTTAGCTTTTAAAAGGATCTTGTCGCCTTTTACGGGAGATTTTAAAAATTTGTCTAGTTTTTAATAATGTGTAAGGGGAGGGACTATCGACTTTTTGCAAATTCTGACGCCTAAGCTCTTTTTGAAACGCCTTTACTCCTGTTTTAAAAAAAAAATCGAGATCGTAGATTGAATGAGGTAGAAGATGAAGATATTAGAAGTTGGCACGGGGTCAATTTCTCCTATTTTTTAGAAGTTTTTCGAAAACATTTAAAAATTTATTGAATATTTCGAATTTTTTAAAGTTTTCTGCAACTACCCGGATCGAATGCTACATTTTAGAAACACCGGGAAATGCTAGACCAAGTATCAGTTTCGGAATAAGGAGGACATGATACATGGGTTTCCACGGGTTAATAATAAGATTATCTTTCCTAGTCCCAAAGGAGCGTGCAATAGAACATTCCTAATCTCATATGTTGTTTTCTTTCTTTTCCTATTTGTGGACTTATTTTCTATTGCAACAAAACTGTGATATTTATCTATAAATAGAACTAAATGTCAGTCCTAGTGAACTTCGGCTGCATTTTTTTACCATGTAAATTAATGATTTGCTTAGGTTGTACATATTTACCATGGTAGATATCCATACACATTATTCTACTCAAAGTTTGAATTATATAGGTTTTGGGTTCAAGAGGAACTGCTGTAATCCCCCCTCCCCCCTCACACACACTACAATATACTGCTTATCATATAAAGAGTGCGAAAAATTGTCGGGGCTCTACACCCCCTTAAATACAGCACTGACTGTGTCCCTCCCAACTTTTTCTACAAATCTACGCCTATGGTTAAAATGAGTCCAATATGCAGCTCTTTCGCTTCTTTATACAAAAGCGAAAATTTTTAACAAGTGATACTATACTGCTTATGGCGAGTTATGAATAAAAGAATCTCAGTAACTTTCCCAGTAACTTTTTTCGTGCTACCAGAAGCCAAAGGAAATCGCATCCTATTGGGAGCAGATTTTCTGAAGAAATCCGGAGTCATGTTGAATCTTCAAAACCATACCTGGTTCTACAGCGATAACCCAAATGAATACTTTCCATTCGCTGAAAACCCTACTGTCCAGTCCTGTGACATTAAGGAAGGTACGATGGCAGCAAATTCTTGTCTACTCCGATCCAACGAAGGTGAATATCTAACGGGGGACCAACGCCGAAGACTCAATGCGTTGTTTACCCAGTGTGAAGCTACCTTTAGTCCGGGGAGAGAGCCGACGCCGTATATGGAACATCGGATCGAGACGGGCGATTCTTCCCCAGTTGCCACTACTCCCTATAAGCTCTCTCCTGCCAGAAAGGAAAATTCTGAAAGAACAGATCGACGCCCTTCTCAAATCGGGCGTAATCGAGGAAGGTGACTCTCCATGTGCTGCCCCGGTGGTGTTAATACCAAAACAGAATGGGGATTCCCGCTCTGCATGTACTATACACGAGGGGCCCACCTGCGAAATCTGTACTGTCACCATAGACTTACCGTCCAGGAAAGCGAGTGATATCCGGGATGAGCAGTTGAGAGTTGATGACTTAAAGAAAATTATTGACTGTTTTGAAGGTGACCACAGAACTGAAAATTTCGCAAATTGGACAAGCCGTGGTTATCTTATGTCCCAAGGAATCCTGTATCGTTAGTCCCCAGATACTGAATCCGAAGAGGTCCAGTTAGTGGTACCGATCCAAGAACGCAAAAGAGTCTTGCAGGAGTACCACGATACTCCGACCAGCGGACATTATGGTGCTAAGGGTACTTACTACAGGATTGCCTCCCGCTATTACTTTCCTCGAATGAGAAAATACATTACGGACTACGTAAAGAACTGTGTTGATTGTAATAGATATAAGCCCAGTAACCAAAAACCTGCTGGCCCAGGTAGCACAAATACGTAATTCTTACGTATCAAGCAATACGTAATCTTTACGTGTCAGGCCATACGTAATTATTACGCAAAAATGGTACGTTAGAATACGGTATACCAACCGTTATAAAAAAGGTTATTATTACGTATCCTTATACATTATTATTACGTATCCTTATATGTTAATATTACGTATATTCACATACGTTATTATTACGTATATGCACATACGTGTTTATTACGTATCCATATACGTTATTATTACGTATATCCACATACGTTATTATTACGTATACCCACATACATTATTATTACGTATCTACATACGTGTATATTACGTATCCACATACGTTATTATTATGTATATCCACATATGTTATTATTACGTATCCAGATACATGTTAATTACGTATCACATACGTGTATATTACGTATATTCACATACGTGTTTCTTACGTATATCCACATACATGTTTATAACGTGTTCCCATATGTATTTATGCGTTCCCATACGCATTTATAATGTATTCCCATACATATTTATATTGTGTTTCTACATGTATTTATTACATGTTTATATTGTGTTTCTACACGTATTTATTACGTGTTTATATTGTGTTTCTACACGTATTTATTACGTGTTTATATACATATTTATCACACATTGGACAACTCTACAGAATAGTGCATGTTGCAGACATGATATTTACAAAGTTTTATGCATCTTTGTAAAACAAACATATTGAGCCAGGTGAATATATTTTTATAATACATGTCAAATTTTCAGATTGTGTTGATTTCAATAATGTACTTGAATTTATAAATTTAAAATCAACACAATCTGAAACAGTATCTTTAAAATTTAAAATACATTCATCTAAATCATATTTTTACAAAGATACGATATATCAAATGTGTCATATATGCAAAATTCACAATACTATAGAATCACTCTGTTCATATGTAATAAAATTTTTATTTTAATTTATATTATATATTGTTAATACAATAATTTTAATGCAAAAATGTTTTTTTCCTTTATTTTCAGTTTATATTTAAATATATTTTTAATTCTAATTATTTCTAAATATTGCAAAAATTATAATCTACTACATTATGAAATATAATTTTAAATCTAAAAGATAAGCTATTTTAAATTGAAAATAACTTAAAAATACAGAATAAAATTTTGGGATATATTAAAACACATAATACTTAAAACATTTTTGCAATTTTTAAAGAGTTAATTTTTTAAAAGTAAACTTCAATGCTAAAAATATATAAAAAAAACAATATTAATAATATTGTAATTAAGTTTATAGGCTATTTTAAATTACAATTATAGGCTATTTTAAATTTTAATTTAGCATGCTAAAACTACACATCTCTGATCAATGGTGGTATCATGCAACTGTGATGATTTTTAAGAGTGAAAACAGTGAGTAAGGGCACAGAGCCCAAGTAGAACATGTTTCTAGATACACAGAACACAAACTGTTTCACAATTATTTCTAAAAATTGCAAAAATTATAATCTACTACATTATGAAATATAATATTGTGTTTAATGTTTTTAAAAAAATTCCCAGAATTGTGTTTTTATTTCTTGTACGTATCATGTTTATTTTCTTTTAAGTATAAGGCTTTTTTAACTTCTTCCAGGTATTTTTTTTTTATTTTCTTAAAAGTATCAAATTATTTTAATTTAGTATTGTGTTTTTTAACATTTCACCCCAGTATCAACTTTTTTTTTTAATTTGTCCTAAGTAGCATATTATTTTAAAATTTCTTCCTAGTATATATTTTTTTTTAATTCTTCCAAATCATGTATTTAAAAAAATTATACCGAAATATCGTTTTTTAAATGCTTATAAATGAGACTTACTATTTAACCTAGAGAGCTTAAATTAGTGTTATTTTCTTTTGCTTTTAATGAGTCTTAATTTGATATATAACATGACTATGCTATTTCAAATTTGAATTTTTTGAAAAGCTTCAAATTTTTTTTTTTAAATCTCAAAAACACCCCTTTTAATTTTTTTGAAAAAAAATATATGCTTTATGGACTACTTGTATGCCAAGTTTCATAATGGGAAGCCAATGGGTTCCTATGAAAATTATTTTTTTTTGTATTAAACTATAAGTGAAATTAGCTAAATTACAAAAAATTTAATTTCCATAGGAACCCCTTAACGACCGACTATGAAATTTGGCACACAAATAGTCCCTTAATGTCTTTAATAAAAGTAAATAACTGAAAATCTAAAAGCCCCCAAAATCTGAAATTTTACAGTTTTTGTAAACTTTACTGGTACTATCACTGTACCAAAAATGATCGATTTCTGAGGTATCAAGGTTCAAACCATTAATTGATTTGACACGGAATAACATATACTTAGTACATAACTCATTAACCAGTTGTTTCAAACATTCAGCCCACATATGTTCTTTTCAATTTTAACAATTTGCTACACACTTAATATTTCACATATGTCACTCAAAATTTAATTTTGTATTTACAATCAGTTACAAAACGTTACTTTTCAAGAACTTTTAAAATAAGTACTTCTCCAAACAAGTGAAGACAATTTCATCTCTTCCTTGCTCAAGAGTACAAACTCTCCCAGTTGCAGTATCAGGCTCTACTTTTTGCGAAATGGTCTCACCTAGCACATTCAAATATTCAATACGTCACTTGGTTGAGGATAAAAGAAAGAAGGAGAAGGTCCTTTAGGATGTAGGAAGCTAACTATATAGTCGCTCGTCTTTTCAAGAATACATGCAAGCTACCAAGATCCTTTATAGAGTATAGTGACAAATCCAGATTCAATTTTTGCTTAATTAGTTGGTGTAATATAGTCTAATGCTGTCACACGTTCAGTAAATTGGTGTTCACTACAGTAATTATGCTTAACATGAAGTATATTTTCAGAAATTGGGTAGAAAGAATGAAGTTTTTGAGTACCCATGATTGCCTTAAAGTCATTCAACTGTGGCGACAGTATTTCTTTAACTTCTTCATACTCATCAACTGTGCTGTACTCAAAAACTTCATTCTTTTTACCCAATTTCTGAAAATTGGCTTCTTGTTAAGCATTATTACTGTAGTGAACACCGGTTTACTGAACGTGTGACAGCATTCGACTATATTACACCAACTAATTTAGTAAAAATTGAATCTGGATTTGGCACTATATAGTCTATAAAGGATCTTTGTGGCTTGCATGTATTCTTGAGAAGAATAATGTTACGAGCGACTATAAAGTAAGCTTCCTACATCCTAAGGGACCTTTTCTTACTTTCATCCTCAACCGAGTGACGTATTGAATGTGCCAGGTGAGACCATTTTGCAAAAAGTAGAGCCTGTTACTGCAACTGGGAGAGTTTGTACTCTTGAGCAAGGAAGAAATGAAATTATCTTCACTCAGTTTGGAGAAGAACTTATTTTAAAAGTTCTTGGACGTTTTGTAATTATAATTGTAAATATAAAATTAAATTGAGTAGCATGTGAAATATCAGGGTGGCCCCTCTTCAGACACATTGAAATTCCCTGACTTTTCCAGGTGAATTGAAAATAAATTCCAGACCAGTAATTTTAACATAAAATGCGTGCACATCCCTATTTAGTTACAAATTTGATTAAAGAATCTTAACAATTACTCCACTATTAAAAAAAAAGTTATATTAAATCAGGAGAAAAAAATACACATTTTTTGTTTTTACAAATAAATTTTGACATTTTTAATAAAAAATACATGTAAATGCAGCAAAATTGAACTACTGAAATATTTAAAAGAATTTAATGTTTTTTTTCACTGAAGAAATAAAAAGAAATAGTCTAAACTGATGTCCTTAAATATGGGCATTGCAAATTGTTCACAATGACAGACATTAAAGATATGCAAAAACTACACTGTAACAAGCCACAGCCATTGAATAATTAATGTCAATTCAGCAATGTCAAAAGAATGTCATTTAAATAGAAAAAATATTGTAAAATGTATATAATATTCTTGGCAACAGTTGTCCAAAATGGAGCACAAACTCTGCATTTCTGTTTTTATACGGAATCAAATGGACACATGGCAGCCTTTATTTAGAAGTTACGAGTACAGCATAATACTTGGCGAAATTTTTCGAAAATGGCATACAAACTGGGCAGTCCTGTTTTTATAAGGACAACTAGTATTTAAAAAAAAAAAAAAAAAAAACAGAATTTTCACAAAATTCCCTGACTTTTCCCGGTTGAGTGGCCATCCTGAATATTAAGTATGTAGCAAATTGTAAAAATTGAGAACATATGTGGGCTGAATGTATGAAAAAACTGGCTAATGAGTTATGTACTAAATGTATGTCATTTTGTGTCAAATCACTTAATGGTTTGAACCTTGATATCTAAAAAATTGATCATTTTTGGTACAGTGATAGTACCAGTAAAGTTTAAAAACACCGTAAAATTTCATATTTTTTGCGCTTTTAGATTTTCAGTTATTCACTTTTTTAAAAAAGCCAAATCTGGTAAAGTTTTGAAATCTTTAAGCAGTGGTAGATCAAAAACTATTTGACCAAGAGAGTTCAAATTAGTGCAGTCTTTTGTTTTCGATGGACCTTAATTTGATATACAACATGATTATGGTATTTAACTCTTTTTTAAAATTGGAGTTTCTAAAATAATTACAAACTAAAAGAGAAATTGTTTTTAGAGAATAGCATAGTCATATCAAATTAAGACCCATTAAAAGAGAAAAAAAATGACACCAATTTGAGATCTCTAGGTCAAATACTTTTTTTTTTTGCCAAATTTAGCTTTTAAGAAAGTCAATAACTGAAAACTAAGAGCCCAAAAAATCTAATATTTACAGTTTTTGTCAGCTTCACTGGTACTACTATTGTACCAAAAATTATCATTTTCCATGATGTCAAGGTTCAGATCATTGGTTGATTTGACTGGGAATGACCCTTGGATGAATATTCAATTTGGCAGTATTTTAATTTCTTAAGTTTTACACCATATGAAATATTGTTTAAAAACAAACTAATTATTCTTTGTAATCAAAGTTAGAGGTAAGTTACGGTACAGGAAAATTAAGCGTTCTGCATTTTCAGGTTGCAGCCTATTACCATCTTTGAGTTTAAAATCTAAGTCAAGTTTAAAATTTAAGTTATACCATCTTTAAGTTTAAAATACATAAAAACATGTAAAAGAATAATTTCTGATTTTACAATATTTGAAATAAACATGCATGCATGACAACAAATGCAATCTCGGACCACGTTTTCATTTAATCTCCGCTTAGATAGTATTAAATGCGAGCATGGATGCACATACCACGATGCTGAAAACATGCACTTTTCCCGTTTGCTTTTAAAGCAATATGTGCATACATACAACAAAGCTAGGAAGATATATAAAATAAAATAAAAGTTAAAGCTAAATATAATTAAATAAGTTATATAAATTAAGCAACATGTTAACCTAACACTAACCTAACACGGGAAAATCAAGTTCAAGATACCAACCTACAAACATGGCGGGAATGGGAAGTAATAACTGCAGTCAGTGTTGCCAGATACACGAAGCTTATGGCTTCGTCCCCTGAGGTAGAAATGAGTCCGTTCTGGAAGCTTCCAGAACTGCGTAACGTCACGGCGGGGTTAGAACTTGGAAGGGTGAAGATAAACAAGAAGGGATACATGAAAATGCCTTGGGGAAAAGGGTTCGAGAACAAAGCTGAAAAAGGATTTGAGCAAGGGGGAGCGTTAATGGTTATTTTTACGTATGAAAAATGGTAATTTTAATGTAATATAAACGGTATTTATAACGTATGATAAACGGTATTTATAATGTATTTTAAACGGTAATACATAAAAATGCCTTTGGGAAAAGGGTTCGAGAACAAAGCTGAAAGAGGATTTGAGCAAGAGGGGAGCGTTAATGGTTATTTTTACGTATGATAAATTGGTATTTTTAATGTAATAAAAACGGTTTTTTTAATGTAAAATAAACAGTAATACATACGTATTTAAAACGGTATTTCTACATACGGTATGTTCATACACGGTAATTCATACGTATGATATACGGTATTTTTATATACCGTTTACTCATAACGGTATTATAACCGATGTATTACCGTTTATCGTATAACACATACGAAAATATAACGTATAAACGGTTATAATACCGTATGTGTGTTACCTGGGGGGCTTTTAAGGACACCCATGTACTCCCAACGTTTCGAAACGCTTGCGATAGACCTCTTCGGCCCCCTGCCGAAAACGCCGGACGGGAAGAAATGGATTTTCATAGTGGAAGACACCTCTACCAAGTGGGTGGAGCTCTTTTCCCTCTAACACGCCACTGCAAAAGAATGTGCAGTAATTCTACTGGAGGAGGTGTTTTTGAGATATGGATTGCCTCGCCGGCTTATCAGCGACAATGATGCCAATTTGTTAGCGCTGTCCTTCAGCAAGTGTATAATGTGCTCGGAGTCAAACAAGTACTGACTCCTGTCTATTGGCCTTAGACGAATCCTGTGAAACGGAAAAATAGAGATCTAAAACCAAGATTGGCCATCCTCGTGGGAAACGATCACACCTTGTGGTCCGAAAAACTTCCAGCTATACGTTTTGCCTTCAATACCGCAAGATGTGACACTACTACTCATACTGCAGCCTTCTTACAGTTCGGAAGAGAACTTAGGACTCTGGACGACGTCCAGCATGACATACGAACCGTGATCCATAATGACAACTTCGTTGCCGAAATTACGCCATATTTGCGAAGATTTGCAGATATGAGCGCCGAGATAAAGCATTTGGTAGAACAGAAGCAGGATCGGAGGAAGAAATATGCTGATAAAGGTAAAAGAGGAGCTCCGTCGTATGCGCCTGGAGACGAAGTGCGGGTAACCACCCACCCGATAAGCAATAAAGCCAGCCAGAAAACCACGAAGTTTGCACCTCGGCGAGATGGGCCCTTTGTCATACTAACTCAGCGTTCTCCAACGAGTTATGAAGTGGCTGATCCAAGTTATGAAGTGGCTGATCCAAGGAGTTTTCTTACAAAATTGCTTGATCAGCCTGGGGGTCCCCCCTGGTCTGTGAATCCTTCACTGCTCCCCACACTTTCTAAATCTGTTTTATAAAACCTGCTCCCTGTGCCTTGGGCACTATAAGATTTTATATTCACCACCTCCTGTAACTCATATGGTTTAGTTTTTATATTTGTACATTAACAGTATATCAATCCTAATCTTTTCGGTATGTATCAAAAACATCCATTGTGTATATATACTTTGATCATGCTTCTTTTTGTATATATACCTAATATGTATCATCCATTATATATCATCCATATCTAATTTGTATCATCCATACCTAATATGTGTCGTCTTCTTTGTATCATCCTTAAAGAATATATACCTAATCTTTTCGGTATGTATCAAAAACACCCATTATGTATATATACTTTGCATACATCCTAACCCGGATTTTTATAATTATATTTTCTCACCCTGACTTTATTCCCTTACATCCTCGGTTTCTCAACTTATACTTTGGTTTTTCATCCCCCAACTGTCATGTGTTTTTGTATATATAATTTTATATGTAATTTTTGTGCTTTTTTTTTGTATTTCTGTGTATTTTATGTATTTCATGTTCTTCTTTTCGTTTTGTTTTGTTTTAGTTGGTTTTACTACTTTTGTGCTTGGGTTTTTTCCCTTCGGGGTTTTCCCCTCTTTTCTTTTTTTTCCTTCTTATGTCTCTCTTGTATTGTATTGTATTGTATTGTTTTTATGTTTTGTTTTGTCGCTGCCTTTGTTTTATTTGTCTTGTAACTGTGTTGTGATTCAATTTTAACCTGTTTTGTAATGTTTTGGATCTAAAATAAAGTTCCCGGCCACACACTTAGCTGCAGTAAACCTTCGGGTCTGTCGTGTGGTCTGGGTTTTCAACACTTCAATACCTCTGTCCTCCGACCTTGCTCCTTGCCTCTTGACACCGTAGCCACGCCAATCACCCCCTTGCGTAGGAGGGGCCGACCCCGAAAGATTAAAATATACCAGAAAAGCCCTAGTTCCCCATCTACCACTTCTGGCTACTCGTCGAGTCGACTTCGTGGCCAGGGGGGGGGGGGGGGGAGACTGTAACGACCCAGGTAGCACAAATACGTAATTCTTACGTATCAAACAATACGTAATCTTTACGTGTCAGGCCATACGTAATTATTACGCAAAAATGGTACGTTAGAATACGGTATACCAACCGTTATAAAAAAGGTTATTATTACGTATCCTTATACATTATTATTACGTATCCTTATACGTTAATATTACGTATATTCACATACGTTATTATTACGTATATGCACATACGTGTTTATTACGTATCCATATACGTTATTATTACGTATATCCACATACGTTATTATTACGTATACCCACATACATTATTATTACGTATCTACATACGTGTATATTACGTATCCACATACGTTATTATTATGTATATCCACATATGTTATTATTACGTATCCAGATACATGTTAATTACGTATCACATACGTGTATATTACGTATATCCACATACGTTATTATTACGTATCCAGATACATGTTTATTACATATCATATACGTGTATATTACGTATATTCACATACGTGTTTCTTACGTATATCCACATACATGTTTATAACGTGTTCCCATATGTATTTATGCGTTCCCATACGCATTTATAATGTATTCCCATACATATTTATATTGTGTTTCTACATGTATTTATTACATGTTTATATTGTGTTTCTACACGTATTTATTACGTGTTTATATTGTGTTTCTACACGTATTTATTACGTGTTTATATACATATTTATCACACATTGGACAACTCTACAGAATAGTGCATGTTGCAGACATGATATTTACAAAGTTTTATGCATCTTTGTAAAACAAACATATTGAGCCAGGTGAATATATTTTTCTAATAGATGTCAAATTTTCAGATTGTGTTGATTTCAATAATGTACTTAAATTTATAAATTTGAAATCAACACAATCTGAAACAGTATCTTTAAAATTTAAAATACATTCATCTAAATCATATTTTTACAAAGATACGATATATCAAATGTGTCATATATGCAAAATTCACAATACTATAGAATCACTCTGTTCATATGTAATAAAATTTTTATTTTAATTTATATTATATATTGTTAATACAATAATTTTAATGCAAAAATGTTCTTTTCCTTTATTTTCAGTTTATATATTGAAATATATTTTTAATTCTAATTATTTCTAAATATTGCAAAAATTATAATCTACTACATTATGAAATATAATTTTAAATCTAAAAGATAAGCTATTTTAAATTGAAAATAACTTAAAAATACAGAATAAAATTTTGGGATATATTAAAACACATAATACTTAAAACATTTTTGCAATTTTTAAAGAGTTAATTTTTTAAAAGTAAACTTCAATACTAAAAATATATAAAAAAAAACAATATTAATAATATTGTAATTAAGTTTATAGGCTATTTTAAATTACAATTATAGGCTATTTTAAATTTTAATTTAGCATGCTAAAACTACACATCTCTGATCAATGGTGGTATCATGCAACTGTGATGATTTTTAAGAGTGAAAACAGTGAGTAAGGGCACAGAGCCCAAGTAGAACATGTTTCTAGATACACAGAACACAAACTGTTTCACAATTATTTCTAAAAATTGCAAAAATTATAATCTACTACATTATGAAATATAATATTGTGTTTAATGTTTTTAAAAAAATTCCCAGAATTGTGTTTTTATTTCTTGTACGTATCATGTTTATTTTCTTTTAAGTATAAGGCTTTTTTAACTTCTTCCAGGTATTTTTTTTTTTATTTTCTTAAAAGTATCAAATTATTTTAATTTAGTATTGTGTTTTTTAACATTTCACCCCAGTATCAACTTTTTTTTTAAATTTGTCCTAAGTAGCATATTATTTTAAAATTTCTTCCTAGTATATATTTTTTTTTAATTCTTCCAAATCATGTATTTAAAAAAATTATACCGAAATATCGTTTTTTAAATGCTTATAAATGAGACTTACTATTTAATCTAGAGAGCTTAAATTAGTGTTATTTTCTTTTGCTTTTAATGAGTCTTAATTTGATATATAACATGACTATGCTATTTCAAATTTGAATTTTTTAAAAAGCTTCAAAAAATTTTTTTTTAAATCTCAAAAACACCCCTTTTAATTTTTTTGAAAAAAAAATATATGCTTTATGGACTACTTGTATGCCAAGTTTCATAATGGGAAGCCAATGGGTTCCTATGAAAATTATTTTTTTTTTGTATTAAACTATAAGTGAAATTAGCTAAATTACAAAAAATTTAATTTCCATAGGAACCCCTTAACGACCGACTATGAAATTTGGCACACAAATAGTCCCTTAATGTCTTTAATAAAAGTAAATAACTGAAAATCTAAAAGCCCCCAAAATCTGAAATTTTACAGTTTTTGTAAACTTTACTGGTACTATCACTGTACCAAAAATGATCGATTTCTGAGGTATCAAGGTTCAAACCATCAATTGATTTGACACGGAATAACATATACTTAGTACATAACTCATTAACCAGTTGTTTCAAACATTCAGCCCACATATGTTCTTTTCAATTTTAACAATTTGCTACACACTTAATATTTCACATATGTCACTCAAAATTTAATTTTGTATTTACAATCAGTTACAAAACGTTACTTTTCAAGAACTTTTAAAATAAGTACTTCTCCAAACAAGTGAAGACAATTTCATCTCTTCCTTGCTCAAGAGTACAAACTCTCCCAGTTGCAGTATCAGGCTCTACTTTTTGCGAAATGGTCTCACCTAGCACATTCAAATATTCAATACGTCACTTGGTTGAGGATAAAAGAAAGAAGGAGAAGGTCCTTTAGGATGTAGGAAGCTAACTATATAGTCGCTCGTCTTTTCAAGAATACATGCAAGCTACCAAGATCCTTTATAGAGTATAGTGACAAATCCAGATTCAATTTTTGCTTAATTAGTTGGTGTAATATAGTCTAATGCTGTCACACGTTCAGTAAATTGGTGTTCACTACAGTAATTATGCTTAACATGAAGTATATTTTCAGAAATTGGGTAGAAAGAATGAAGTTTTTGAGTACCCATGATTGCCTTAAAGTCATTCAACTGTGGCGACAGTATTTCTTTAACTTCTTCATACTCATCAACTGTGCTGTACTCAAAAACTTCATTCTTTTTACCCAATTTCTGAAAATTGGCTTCTTGTTAAGCATTATTACTGTAGTGAACACCGGTTTACTGAACGTGTGACAGCATTCGACTATATTACACCAACTAATTTAGTAAAAATTGAATCTGGATTTGGCACTATATAGTCTATAAAGGATCTTTGTGGCTTGCATGTATTCTTGAGAAGAATAATATTACGAGCGACTATAAAGTAAGCTTCCTACATCCTAAGGGACCTTTTCTTACTTTCATCCTCAACCGAGTGACGTATTGAATGTGCCAGGTGAGACCATTTTGCAAAAAGTAGAGCCTGTTACTGCAACTGGGAGAGTTTGTACTCTTGAGCAAGGAAGAAATGAAATTATCTTCACTCAGTTTGGAGAAGAACTTATTTTAAAAGTTCTTGAACGTTTTGTAATTATAATTGTAAATATAAAATTAAATTGAGTGGCATGTGAAATATCAGGGTGGCCACTCTTCAGACACATTGAAATTCCCTGACTTTTCCAGGTGAATTGAAAAGAAATTCCAGACCAGTAATTTTAACATAAAATGCGTGCACATCCCTATTTAGTTACAAATTTGATTAAAGAATCTTAACAATTACTCCACTATTAAAAAAAAAGTTATATTAAATCAGGAGAAAAAAATACACATTTTTTGTTTTTACAAATAAATTTTGACATTTTTAATAAAAAATACATGTAAATGCAGCAAAATTGAACTACTGAAATATTTAAAAGAATTTAATGTTTTTTTTCACTGAAGAAATAAAAAGAAATAGTCTAAACTGATGTCCTTAAATATGGGCATTGCAAATTGTTCACACTGACAGACATTAAAGATATGCAAAAACTACACTGTAACAAGCCACAGCCATTGAATAATTAATGTCAATTCAGCAATGTCAAAAGAATGTCATTTAAATAGAAAAAATATTGTAAAATGTATATAATATTCTTGGCAACAGTTGTCCAAAATGGAGCACAAACTCTGCATTTCTGTTTTTATACGGAATCAAATGGACACATGGCAGCCTTTATTTAGAAGTTACGAGTACAGCATAATACTTGGCGAAATTTTTCGAAAATGGCATACAAACTGGGCAGTCCTGTTTTTATAAGGACAACTAGTATTAAAAAAAAAAAAAAAAAAAAACAGAATTTTCACAAAATTCCCTGACTTTTCCCGGTTGAGTGGCCATCCTGAATATTAAGTGTGTAGCAAATTGTAAAAATTGAGAACATATGTGGGCTGAATGTATGAAAAAACTGGCTAATGAGTTATGTACTATATGTATGTCATTTTGTGTCAAATCACTTAATGGTTTGAACCTTGATATCTAAAAAATTGATCATTTTTGGTACAGTGATAGTACCAGTAAAGTTTAAAAACACCGTAAAATTTCATATTTTTTGCGCTTTTAGATTTTCATTTATTCACTTTTTTAAAAAAGCCAAATCTGGTAAAGTTTTGAAATCTTTAAACAGTGGTAGATCAAAAACTATTTGACCAAGAGAGTTCAAATTAGTGCAGTCTTTTGTTTTCGATGGACCTTAATTTGATATATAACATGATTATGGTATTTAACTCTTTTTTAAAATTGGAGTTTCTAAAATAATTACAAACTAAAAGAGAAATTGTTTTTAGAGAATAGCATAGTCATATCAAATTAAGACCCATTAAAAGAGAAAAAAAATGACACCAATTTGAGATCTCTAGGTCAAATACTTTTTTTTTTTGCCAAATTTAGCTTTTAAGAAAGTCAATAACTGAAAACTAAGAGCCCAAAAAATCTAATATTTACAGTTTTTGTCAGCTTCACTGGTACTACTATTGTACCAAAAATTATCATTTTCCATGATGTCAAGGTTCAGATCATTGGTTGATTTGACTGGGAATGACCCTTGGATGAATATTCAATTTGGCAGTATTTTAATTTCTTAAGTTTTACACCATATGAAATATTGTTTAAAAACAAACTAATTATTCTTTGTAATCAAAGTTAGAGGTAAGTTACGGTACAGGAAAATTAAGCGTTCTGCATTTTCAGGTTGCAGCCTATTACCATCTTTGAGTTTAAAATCTAAGTCAAGTTTAAAATTTAAGTTATACCATCTTTAAGTTTAAAATACATAAAAACATGTAAAAGAATAATTTCTGATTTTACAATATTTGAAATAAACATGCATGCATGACAACAAATGCAATCTCGGACCACGTTTTCATTTAATCTCCGCTTAGATAGTATTAAATGCGAGCATGGATGCACATACCACGATGCTGAAAACATGCACTTTTCCCGTTTGCTTTTAAAGCAATATGTGCATACATACAACAAAGCTAGGAAGATATATAAAATAAAATAAAAGTTAAAGCTAAATATAATTAAATAAGTTATATAAATTAAGCAACATGTTAACCTAACACTAACCTAACACGGGAAAATCAAGTTCAAGATACCAACCTACAAACATGGCGGGAATGGGAAGTAATGACTGCAGTCAGTGTTGCCAGATACACGAAGCTTATGGCTTCGTCCCCTGAGGTAGAAATGAGTCCGTTCTGGAAGCTTCCAGAACTGCGTAACGTCACGGCGGGGTTAGAACTTGGGAGGGTGAAGATAAACAAGAAGGGATACATGAAAATGCCTTGGGGAAAAGGGTTCGAGAACAAAGCTGAAAAAGGATTTGAGCAAGGGGGAGCGTTAATGGTTATTTTTACGTATGAAAAATGGTAATTTTAATGTAATATAAACGGTATTTATAACGTATGATAAACGGTATTTATAATGTATTTTAAACGGTAATACATAAAAATGCCTTTGGGAAAAGGGTTCGAGAACAAAGCTGAAAGAGGATTTGAGCAAGAGGGGAGCGTTAATGGTTATTTTTACGTATGATAAATTGGTATTTTTAATGTAATAAAAACGGTTTTTTTAATGTAAAATAAACAGTAATACATACGTATTTAAAACGGTATTTCTACATACGGTATGTTCATACACGGTAATTGATACGTATGATATACGGTATTTTTATATACCGTTTACTCATAACGGTATTATAACCGATGTATTACCGTTTATCGTATAACACATACGAAAATATAACGTATAAACGGTTTATCAACGGTTATAATACCGTATGTGTGTTACCTGGGGAATGAGCTGCCAGAGCAGCGACACCTGGGAAAGAAAAAAAATAAAAAAAGAAAGAGAGGGAGGACTCACAACATTGGCTCGAGGCATGAAGCCCACCAGTTTTGTTGTGTAGAAAGCCCAGACCACACGACCAACCCAAAGGCTTATGACCAGTTTTGTTGTGTGAAACTTCTTAAATTTTGTAATGTTTGTGTTGTATTTGTGAATAGTTTAATACTGTCATTAAACTTCAAAATGTGTACAAGTGTATCCGTGACAATCCTGTACAACTAGCGGATATAGTATCAATTTATTGCAACTCGTTGTATTATCTTGTTGAGAGTTGATGATTAACTAGATCTACTATATTCACTCCGTTGTTTGATGTTTGAGCACAAAATATAGTTTGGTATATTTTTTTTTATAGAAAGTAAAAAGTGTATGCAGTCCTAATGCTAGGGTGTTCATGATCCATCGCTGCTTTGATTCGATTCATGAATTGCATAATCAATCTTACCAAGCATAATCAATCTTAATCATCTTAATCATTGCATAATCAATCTTAATCAAGCGTTGCACAAACAAAAGAAAGCCATTTTGGTCAAAATATGTCGCACTAATTAGCTTACGCGATAAAGCTAATTATTCGAATCAATATGTACTTTAATATTCTACAACACACGTCATTCATTTATTTCTCCGATGAAACTGTGGCGAATGAATCGATTTGAAGTCGACCGATGCGCAGTAATGCAGTTAATTAACAACCAAAAATGACTTTAATACATGACTAATTGGGATAATGGATTTTCGGTATGAAACTCGTATGTATGAGCTAATGCTTTGTTTTTGCTGTTTTACTTTGTCTGAAAGAGATTTAGATCGTCTTAACCTTCCTACAGAAATAAAATATATCTAGGTAGATATTGTGGCATCGTCGCTAATTCGAGTTGGAGTTTAAAGCGGATTATCGCATTTTGATCCTCACAAAATATAATATGAACATTTTTGAGGAGATGACTGACCAGCGGCGAATTTACTATAAAGCTAATGAAGCATAAGCTAAGGACTTCTGTCAAACAGTGGGTTGTGGGTTCCAGGAGAAACTAGGTTTACATTTTTTTTTATTAAAGTACACTTCTCAAAAGGCAAGCCGAGTTATATAGATGGAAAATACAAAGCATAATACAAAATATACACATAAGACTAACCTGTAAACGCAATAAAATTAGTACCTAAAACAAGAAAATTGAATTAATTTAAAAACTTATTACATATTACAATACAATCATCACATTTTCTACAATCAGAAAACTTTAAAAAGCTTTAAAAACGTCCATTGTATCATAAATAATATTTACAAAGAGTGGTAGATGTAGTTAGTAATTTATACATACTGTTTTAAAATGTTTTATTTCATATAATAGTTTGTCATCTAAATTGTAACGCTGAACGTGGAATATCTGAGAACCAAAATATTTCTTATTACAAGAAAGATCAATCATGCATAAGCATTGATTATGAAACACTTTCCAACTGAAATGCAATTTCATTTAAAAATTTCTAAAATGTGATACATTCAGTGGTGATATCTTTTACATTATCACAGTACTACAGTAATTTATTATACTGAAATATTTAAAACTGTATCGAAATATAAATCATCTGATTCTCTATGCAAAATCAATGAATATTTCATTCATATGACTTGTATCCCAGACTCCAGAGCTAAATAATTTTGTGTGAAAAAAATTCAGCAATTCTTATGTAACTCACCTTGACAATCGCTTGAGATATTTGCATTCTGCATAAGTTAAAATTAGGCTCCGTTGAAGAAATAATAAAAGTTTAGGGATCATTTAAAATCACAACTATTGTAATTGCATAGGCACGGAATTTTAGATACACAGATAATACACAGATACACAGCTAATATGTGTGTGTGTATTCAAAGTATTATAATCGTGCCGAAGATCGGAACTCGAATTTTTGAATGATCTACACATTTTGGGACTTCTAGAACACGAAAAAACTATTTTTGAAGACGATTTTTGAAAATGATTTTTGAAAAACTATTTTTTAGGAAGACGTCTGTGTGTGTAACGGTGTATCTGTGTGTTTTTCTGTGTGTCTGTGAGGATATTGCATCCACTCTAACTGAAAAACTAATGGACCGAATCTCATAAAATTTGGTAGGTATGATTTTTGTGGGAAATCCTGATGTTCATTAGATTATAGTACGATTCGTAATAAAAGAATCTGCCTTCTTTTTGAAATGGCCGGCAGAAATTGCCTTTATCCACTCTAGCTAAAAACTAATGGAACAAATTTAACAAAATTTGGTGTATAATATTTCAATAACCTACAAGTGATTTATATACCAAATTTAACAAAATTTGGTATATAAATCATTTGTAGGTTATTCTAGTACGATTCGGGAAAAAGGAACGGGCTATTTTTGCGAAATGGCCCTTAAAAATCGTTAAATATAAAAATAAAAGACTACGTGTGCTCAATTATATCAATTAAATTCCTATTTTATACGTGATTTTTGACAACAAAAAGAATAAGACTAACCCCATTACTCTAGGACTAGCCGTTCTTGAGATATTCTAGTTTTTTCGCGTTTTCGCTACTCCACCTTTGACAATAAGTCCAGCTATCAAATGAGAACCAAATTTAAGTTTAACGTGCAAATTCAATGTCATTTAAAATACTTATGGCTGTTATTTTGTGAAGATAAACTCAAATTATTATTGAAGAAATAAAGAGAACGTGAATATGAGTCTGCAGGGAAAGACATGTGCTGCCCATATCAGAATTTTTAACAATATTACAACAATGATTTATAGAAGTAAACGGGGATTATTTGCAGGCCATTTCGAAAAAAATGTAGGATCTATATTTAAAGATCCACCAAATTTTTGTAGAATAAAATGTTCAACAAATTTAAGCTGTGTACCAAATTTTAACTCCCTAGAACGTAGGAAAGTGCATTAAAAATGCCATCAAATAAGTATATCATGAAGAGTTACATAAAATTCTCAAAAAAAAAATTGAAAAATTGTTATCTACCAAATTTATTTTAAAATGTGAAGTCTCTCTCATATACAAAATTATTAAACTCTTGGAAAGATATGTATTAAATAATATATCTCTTTTTTCTTTCTGGAGGATATCCTAAAAGTCAGAATTTAATTGAATTTGTTTTTTCCCTATATTAAGTAATTTTTTATTAAAAAACTACTTAACGTATTTTACTGAAAATTTTTTTTTATATTTTATGGGATAATGTGAATATTTTTTAAAAATTTCGAAGCAATTTGTGAATTTTGAATTTGCTTAAAAGATGTTTGAAAAATTAGGTCCCATAGGGTTAAATGTATTTCATTTTTTCAACCCGGGTTCAATAAAAAACTAATTGAGTGATATTATTTATTTATACTCCCATAGGTGCCACAGACCGTCTGAAAAACATACTAAAATTTCATTTTGATAAAGTCATTTTTACGGCAGTTATCGTGCTAACGGACAAACAGAATGAACAAAGTCATAAACACTTTTCAACTATGTTGTAAAGTGTTAAAAATGTTAAATGTTGAAGCGGACTGACAAATTATGCTATTAGTTGATTCCTTATAGGTACTACCCCTGGCAAAAATTAGGGAATCACTTCCATGTTATTTCAATGGGATACGAAGTTCAATACCCTACAACTTTTGATGCACAGATACCCCTGAAAAACCCTTTTTGAGCGAAATTGAAGAACTTTAAACGCTTATTAACAAAACAAAAAATATTTGAAGAATTTTGCACTTTTCATTATTTAATAATTCACGATCAAAAAATGGGAAAAAAGCTAGAGGTTGAAAGAAAAAACTCGTAAAAACTAATTTGGAATAATAAATTTAATCATGGAAAATCATTAAGATATAGCTCCTCATGTTTATATGATCAAATTTATTATTCTAAATTAGTTTTTACGAGTTTTTTCTTTCAGCCTACAGCTCTTTTCCCTTTTTTTGGTTGTGAATTATTAAATAATGAAAAGTGCAAAATTTTTCAAACATTTTTTATTTTGTTAAGTTTTTAAAGTTCTTCAATTTCGCTCAAAAATGGTTTTTTAGGGTCTCCGTGCATCAAAAGTTGTAGAGCATTGAACTTCGTTGTTTCCTTATATAGTCACGTAATGTTTTTTTCTTCCAATCTTCATTGTTTTGCTTTGGTCTTAAAAAAATGATAGGCCGTATTTTATAAGCTGTAAAGAACTTACTATATTTCAAAAATGTCAAATATCCGTATATAGGAAGCCGTTAAGAAAATCCTAAGTGAACAAACCTCCGAGAACATTTCGATCTACAGATCGCCCCCCCCCCCCCCCCCAAACAAGAGGCCAAAATCCGCCACTGAGTGCAACAGCTACGGCCCTGCACTACAGTGTCTAGAAGTAACTTCTAGAAGTTTTTTCTAGACACTGTACCTGCACTCACGAAGCGAGATAAAGATTCGTTGTCTGATGCGTATTATGTACCGTCAGTTGTTCCGTTGCCAATTCCTTTTTCAAAACTTCGATATTGCCAAAGTCCGCATAAAATGCGTTGTATTCTTTACTGTAGAGTGTATTATAGTAATGTTTCAGATAACGTACAGGAAAATGTTGTCCTATTGCTTCTTTAATAATCTTTTTGTCGCTTACTATGCGATCTCTCTTGGGCGAAACTTTGTCCTGTGGCAGATCCAAGTAAAATATCCTGTGATATAAATAACTATAAAATCTTCTGCAAAACTTACAACTGCATCTACGGTTGTCGGGGGACAGTATCAGAATTTTCCTGCCGCCACTTCACTCCTAGAAAGTCTTACCCCCCCCCCCCCCCTCTCGCTTTGGAAACGTTTGAAATTCCAGTGCCCTGAGTAGTAGACCAGTTGTTGTTGTTGAGACCCAGACCGTCCGACCTACCAGAAAGGTGTAAGGTAACTGTATGGACGGCCGGGAAGTGCCACCCAATTTAGACCGGAACCCAGTGGGGGAGGCATCCACAGGGACCGTACCCTCCTTCCCCTACCACCAACCTCTCGGAAGGACTTACGGACCCACATGTTTAACGTGATCGTACTCCGCATGAACACGGCGGCATTTGTGGCAGCGTGCAAATCTAGCGCGCAAACCACGGGGATACCGCACCCGAGATGGCCAACAGCACGCGGCGTTCCGAGGTGGTCACCCACCAAGTACTAACCGCGCCCGATGCTGCTTCACTTCGGTGATCTAACGAGAACCGGTGTTTTCAGCACGGTACGGCCGTTGGCCCGGTAGTAGACCAGTTGCAGTCGTGAGAAAGGGGCAAAGGACGCTATGTTATTTTTAAATAAATAGGACGACCTGCGAGAGGGCTAGCGCCCCCAATTTTCGCCAACCCTTTGGAAGGGGCTAAATCCAATGATTCGGTAGAGCCCGGTCGCGTCACTGAATTTATGGGTTTTGCAACAATATGGGTCGATAGCCATGGGACCAGACCAGGGGCGTAGCCCGTTTCCCAGCGAAGTGGCAAAGAGTTGAGGGAGAAGTTAGTTGGGTTTTTGAGAAGTCAAGTGTCCAATACGGACGGAGGAGAGCCGTCCCGATGTGTGCGCCCTTGCTGTATATGGGATAAGTCCTTGTTCTCTTAACCGCTGCAGTCTGCGTACCAGAGATTAGTGCTTGATAATAAATCTGATTGAGTGAATCAATTATTAATATGATAATTTAAAGGCTAAAGAGAGGGAATTATTATTATTATTTTTTTTAAGGTTCGCGACTTAGCGAACTGTAACTATATTGTGTGAATTTAAATTGTTTTATGCTTTAAATTTGAATAATAAGATTAAATATGAGTGTTTTAAAATAAAAGCTTTATTTCAATTAACCTTAATTAGTATTTATTGTGTGTTCTCATGATGCATTTTTCAAATAGACTTAACCTGGAGTTATGCTCGGTAATCTAGCAAGTGGCGTGCGTAAGTACGATCAGCGGCCAATGTGTGACTGTAAGCTTTCGACGGAGCCACGCCACAACGGTATAACATGTAGAACCTGTAATATGAAATATATTGGACAGACTAAAAACCACCTTAATATTCGAATCAACCTACATCGTAGCCAAATAAACAAAATCAATAATAGTGATACACATGTAACGAATTTAGAGTAAAGTCACTTTAGTATACATGGCTTTGATAACATTATGGTGAATATAATCGATACTGTATCTGACTACAACGAAAGAATATGGTAGGAAAATGTTCACATACAACAATACGGTACTGTTTACCCATATGGACTAAACTCTATTAATTATTGCAATACACACAACTACGATTATTGCAAAAATGTCAATAATAAATCCGTCTTATATAACTTACAACAAAAGAAGACAACAAGATGGACACGAGGCGGTAAAACTAAAAAAGAATCCTTTATTGATACTGTGCCGATTTATTAATTTTGTTGATTAAAATTAATATTGTCAAAAATGCATTTTACATTAAATTAATTATTTATTAGTATATTAATTATACATGTAATCTGTTCTAAAACTTACTGCTGTGTACATTGCGTTGGTGGCCGCAAAACCCACCTATTTCTGTGCTTAACGGGATACTAAGTTAACAAACTAAAAATTATGGTTAATAGTAAAGGAACAAACATTTATTTATCACATACTCAATTTACACTCTTTAGTTTTACAAATTAAATAAATATCACAATAGTGGAATACATCTCAATGGTAGTTCGGGGGGTGTAATGCCAGATAAATTGATATTTGGTTGGAGCACGTGGTGGGATGCATAATTAGCTTTTCCTTAAAAACACAAATTTAGACAAAGAGGTTATCCTCATATAGTTTAATTGTACGGTACCTGATCTTCTTTCATATAACTTGGGTAACACCGATGCTGTGTCACACTTTACACTTGCAATACCAGATGAACATGAGCTCTCCTTCGAATTCCTATATCAGAGACGCACACACAACTCTTAACTCTGCTACCGTCGCTTCTTCTTGACTAGTCTAACTCCAACAGCCTGCCTTGACCAATTCTGACCCCCACTTCGAGCAACTCTCACTTATATCCCTTTTTCGGTCGGCGGTCCACGTGCTGAAATGCAGAGCTGAGGGCTAATCCGTAGACATGGCGTCGCCGTCTCGGTTGCCGCCAAACGGCTTAGCGTGGTATGTAAGATATGGGGCCACCTGTATATTATCGCCCATCTGCTTAGCGTGGGGATAATCCGCCCGCATTCCTGGTTCCATTATTTTTTAATCCTTCCAAATATTTATTACTTTACATTTCTGGCATTACAGATACGTTGAAACGAGTGGAACTTTTTATTGAAAAATTAACAACTTATAAGGAAATCAAAACAGAATGGATTAAGAATCTAATATTTTGAATCCGAAAGAGATATATCAGACGTATTTGGAAAAAATGCAATACGAATCCCTTAATTGAAGATCATAAGGACAAAAATCATTATATATCTACTAATTATGCAATCCTCTTGGACATGATTAAGAGCAACTATACATCAAATCGAAATAGCAAAAGAAGATAAAATTGTAACTCAGAAAGAATACTTTATTACAACTTTCAAGAATAAAGGTTACGATTTAATTAATACCCTTTAAAAAGATTATAAAGAATAATGATTACTTATTACCCATATCGAATATAGATATCGACATCACTTACAAATTTGCCAAAACTAATAGTCGTAGGGTATTTAACTACAATCATATTGGAAAAAATATGAACCAATATAAAATACTTACATGTCGATGTAGGTACAACAAGCAGTTACCTTAATTACGATCATGGCCATATCATTACCGGTGACTTGAATATGATAACTGATAAAGGACTTCAGGGCATTTTTAAAACTTGGAACTCAGTTCAGAATCCAAGAATTTCATAATGTAGACAAGTATTTTGAAAAAGAACTAAATGATTTTATATATAAACTTGCTGTCAAATATAGCATGTCAAATATAGCGACCTTCCAAGAATGGAGTTATAATATTTTAGAATTTCGATATTATTATCGATCTATAAAAAACAATGAAAATTACTACAGGATCAATAAGACCATCATGGATAATATAGGGAATGAACATGCAGTAACATACACGGACAAAGTTATGTCTAGTTATACATTTACTTGTCTTAAATATTACAAAAGGATCTTAAATACTAATTATAATAATACAATTATGTACACCCTTTTAAAACAACCTAGAAGGGTCATCGAAAATAAAATTAAAGCAATGTATAAACGTATAGGGTATGAGTTAAATAAAGTCCGATTTCCATATCTTGTGATGATCCCCAAACTGCATAAGACTGCAGTAAAGTACCGATCCGTTACTGTGGGATACAAGACATATTTGACCATAGCAAACACCAAGCTTTTATTACTGTTGAAACCTATTACGATAATAATAAAGAAAATAGGAGCAATTATGGTAAAAAACAGTTACGAGGTATTGGACAAGTTAAGAAATATACCTGACAAATTGAATTACAAAAGCTATGATTTTAAAGATCTCTTCAATAATATCGACTTGGATGACCTCTTTAATATATTAATTGAAATTTACGAGATCTACAAAATGCAAACTTACATTGCATTGAATAAATATAAAACCATGATTAAAATCGTATTATTTAAAAATATACTATACAACGGAATCGATTATTATCAACAGATAAAGGGCATACCAATGGGAGGAGGCTGCTCATCTATGCTTGCAGACCTCTATCTACACAAGTATGAGGAATGTACTCAATGAAATACCTTACTTTAGATTTGTTGACGATATTCTGATCGGACAAAACGAAAATATAGGGAATTTTGATTTCAGCTTCTACCCTGCAAACTTAGAACTGATCGAAACTATTATGGATGATCCGAACGAGGTCAATTTTCTGGATATATGTATCAAATATGAAAATAACGAAATATTATATACAATTATATGACAAAAGAAATTCATTCCACATCAACTTCATTATAGATAGGAATTCTAATTTACGTAAGAGCATATTTCGCAATATAATAAAAAATCATTTATATAGAAACAATCAGATCCATACTTTCAAGAGAGATCGCATAGTAAGCGACAAAAAGATTATTAAAGAAGCAATAGGACAACATTTTCCTGTACGTTATCTGAAACATTACTATAATATACTATACAGTAAAGAATACAACGCATTTTATGCGGACTTTGACAATATCGAAGTTTTGAAAAAGCAATTGGCAACGGAACAATTGACGGTACATAATACGCATCAGACAACGAACCTTTATCTCGCTTCGTGAGTACAGGGCCGTAGCTGCACTTGGGATGTGAGATTTCATGATAAGGATGCCTTATCGGTTTTCTTGTCAACTTCGTTATAATGAATTTTCATTCGAAAATTCTTTGTCTATCTGTTCTTGCTCTTTGATTCTGTCTTCTGCTTGACAGACATTCGGAATTAAAGCATCAGGATGGTATTGGTTCCGGGAGTGTTACTTTGGTGTAATAGCATGCTATAACCGGGAACAAGGGGTCACAATCCCCCTTGCCACTTAATATTGGCTTTATTCCCTTTTGTTCTTTTGAAATTCATATATATACTTATTTGGAGAGAACAGCATTGCGCCTTCCAGGCTAACTCATTACTTTTTCCTGTCTGAAAAGTACATCGTTTTGTCTTCTTGTCTTTTACACTAAATAAATAAATAAATATATATATATATATATATATATATATATATATATATATGTAAAATTGAAGAATTTTAATTGTATTATATATACCAGAGAATAATCATTTATTGAAATTGCTCTGTGTAGCAAAAAATGTAAAAAAGATGGTCTGAAGTGAATATTTGATATCAATAATGACTATACGACAAACTTGTGAAGATGATAAAGAGAACATTATAAATGAAACAGGTACTAAATTGGTATTTGGTATGAAATACCTCTTTTCCCTGTTCTATATATAAGATATGGAATTGAAAAAGAATTACTTGTGGTAAAGATAGGTGAATATAATCCCTTAACTACACCCTTAGCAGGGCCGGCTTAAGGCACCAGCAAAACAAGCACTTGCTTGGGGCGGCACATTTTAAGGGCGGCATTTTAGTCAACAAGATATTACATACAAAAAAATTCTGGGGCGCGTGTAACCGTATTTACAAATCCAGTTGTATGAGCTAAAAAATAAAACAAAACACTGAATAAATGTTAAAAATTTGTGCCCAGATAAAAGAGTGAAAACGGCTATCATTCATTCTCCCCTTGGAAAAAGAGGACCAGAGGGCAAAAATGTGATGGCTTCCAGTATGTCACCCCAATCGTTTATCTTGCAACGCAAGTAACCGCTAATTACTTTAGAGCACCGGGAGTCCAGTACAACTATCAACAGCACGTCTAGGGCGGCATATTAACCATTATCTGTGAACTGAAAAAGCTTTTAAGTGAAACTGGTTTTTGTTAACTATTCCATGAAAAAATCCGATCAGAGAAGGCACATTGCTTGAAACGATGGGGTTCCTTCCTTCGAGGTGTAATACTAGCTCTTTGGTTAATCCCAGAATTGCCGTGCCAGGTTACCCATCCTTGTTAATTATTCTTCTACTCTTCAAATCCGGAAATCATCTTCCCCATCACTCAGACACATAAATAAAGGACTTCTTTCACATCTATGCCAAAACAGGTGTCCACATTGGAAGTAATTAGAACACTGGACAATGACAGGTCTCAAAAGACATCTTTGAAATATCGGTGAACCATTGTAGAATTTATGGTACATACACACCCCAAGCAATCCCATCGGCTATGAAACATGTGTTTATCAATCATTTTGTTCTGCGTGAGATTTGTTCTGGGTTGAATCAGTTTAGTCGTACGTTTCGGTGAGAAAGCAAATGTCATTTTTCTTACAGTTGAACTTGACATTATCTAAAATATTCAGCTCTAATATTTTGTGTAATTATAAAATATAAGGTAAGTAAGACATAATTATTTTATGATTGTTTAAATTTGTTTCTATTAACGTATAACATGGTAGATCCTCATCAAGGGGATCAATATTATTCTAAATTCCAGGTGTAAAATAGGTATAGTCCTTAATTTAAATACCGTAATAGTTTTCATTATAACAATTTATATACAGTATTTAGTTGAGTCACCTTTTAGCTAAAAGGTATTTTAAATGTTTCACACGGATCAGTATAATACTGTTTGTTTGCTCTTAGGGTGTTATACTAAATTTAGCTCCTTGAAAGTTCTTAGAAATTGTTTCCTCGTTTTGCTCAATTTTTAGATTTCTTTTTCTATGTGCGTTTTCCCTACCTAATACTGTATTTATTCTTTCTTAAAATAAAAATATGTGTTGATATTAATTATGCTATTTACGGGAAATTTTTACTTTTTCGAATTATTCAAATTTTTAGTTATCCGGATTTCAGCTAAAGCTTCGTTTAATTTAAAAAGTAACTATTGTGATTTGAATGAGGTAATTTTTTAAACAATGACCATATTCAACAGATTCACATCTTACCGCTTTAAAACCCTTGTTATCTTATAAACTCGAAAACTATAAACGAATTATATCGGATCATAAAAATATCATTATTACATATATTAAATTTTGTGTTTAAGTTATGGAGTAAGATCCTATAGAATATAACATTGTTTGGTATTTGAGTACTTACAATAAAAGTTAATAGGAAATAATTTAGTTTTTAAAATTAATTGGAAATCAATCAAAATTTATTTTCTAAACCAACTGTCTCACATGTAGAGATTTAATCTTTCAAATTTTTTTTTTCCATTTTAAATCATCGACAAAAAAATGATGAACTCTCAAAGAATTTTCATTCTTTCTGGTAAATAAAAAGTAAAAACAAATACTGTAAATTTCTTGAACTTTCTAAATTATTTCAACTGTTGAGTATAATTGAAATTATGTTACTATTTAACTGAAACTTTTAAATTTTGCATTTTAAGCATGCACTTTCCTTATAATTTTTTTTATATATAATTTTAATGCTTGCAATGTGATGCACAGAAATGTTCTCGCAGAATATTTTTTCAAGCATATAACAAGACATATTCGTACAAAATTTTATTTCAATCCGTTGAGTAGTCGTATTGTAATGTTGTGAAAACGACATTTGCTCAAATTGTGAATGACTAGTGTAAAACTACAAAAAAAAAAAAAAAAAAAATTCGTGACGTTATTCACTGGATCGAGTAACAGCCTAACTATGTTCAAAATCTGACTTCATTTGTTCATTAGTTTCTGAGAGCAAGCAGCAGGGTACCTCGATTTAGCAATATACTGACCGAAAGACCGATTAACAACAAAAAACTAAATAGTATTTATTTTGTGTTTTGTAACCAGTCCCTTCAAAAACGTATAGATCTCTGAAAAAGATATGTTCGAATACTTACTTCTATTTAGCGAGGGGAGTAAAATAAATAGGACAAGAAGAATTACAAAAATATCATTTACACATATAATTTCTTTTCCTGCAACACATAGGAAAGGAGAAGTATTGTGATAGGGTAAAAATCGGACACTCGGATTTTGATAAGTTTTTCCAATGTTGAGCGTCCTTGAATACTAATCAGCCATTTTTTTTAATGATGTCTGTCTATCTGCGCAGTTTTTTTTTTTTTTTTTCAGGAATTTTTGTCTGGGGGGGGGGGGGGGGAGAGAAATAGATCCTCAAAGGGAACAAGTTATCTAATATAATTTTAACTAACTACTAATAGTAGTAATTATTATATATACACATATATAGAAGTAATTACTATATATATAGCAAATATACTTATTCAAATATTGCAAGAAAAACTCGCTCCGGCTAAACAGATCCTCAGATAAGATCCTTGAGAAATAGATCCTCAAAGGGAACAAGTTATCTAATATAATTTTAACTAACTACTAATAGTAGTAATTATTATATATACACATATATAGAAGTAATTACTATATATATAGCAAATATACTTATTCAAATATTGCAAGAAAAACTCGCTCCGGCTAAACAAAAAGATGAAAAACTTTTAAAATAATGTACATTGAATTATAGCTACAAAATTTCATTCTGAAAATAATCAATCACAAAATAAAATTATAATAATGATCTAAATGCTGCCCACATAAGAAGTGGAAACTAGGTTAAAATGCGGCAAATTTTTTCACAAAAAGTATTTTGTGAGTTTCTGAATTTATTAGCATTTGGTACAGTGACATAAAATCTCTTCGGGGGTGGATGGGAGAATGTTTCCAGAAGGAACTTCGCCCCCCCCCCCCCCCCCGTCAGATATATTCCTAAAAGAATCACCTTTGTCTTTGGTAATGATATCTCTATAACAAATCAATAAAATAGAATACAATTCGATAATACTAAATCAATCAATAAATATCAGAGACTCATTAATTTAAGGGTAAAAGGGACAGAAGAAAGCCATCCATTTTTGAACATTTAAAATCAAAACTAGGATAAGCATGAAAAGTATAAAGTTTAAAAATGTTAAAAAATTAGATATTTTAATTGAATTTTCATTTAAAAGCGAATATCATCATTTATATAGGACGTTTCGGGATAATTTGCATTTTTTATTTGAAACGTAAAAAAAAAATCATAAAAAAATTAAATATACTCAATCTTATTAAGTTAGTACCCATTTTGAAAATACTTTTAACAGGAAATGAATGAATACCATTGTTTAGAAGTTCTCATTGAGCATTTTACTTTTCCATATGCGGCGGTATATGTATAGAAAAAATTAGTCAAATCAAAATATATTTGGTGTACAAACCAATAACTGTCAGAGGGCCTCTTAATTTTCTCGAAGGCCAAGATCTTCAATTTTCTTATTTCGGTAATTTCGATTTTCTTATTTCGATTTTTGATGATGTAACAAACGTTAATAAATTAAAATGCTCTACTGGACTGCACTGTGTACCAAATTTCAGCTCTTTAGGAAGTAGAAATATATGTTAAAATTCCATCAAAGAAGTTGGAACAGACAGACACACACACACGCATCATTCATGACGAGGTAAATAAAAGTTTTTAATAACAAAATTTATTAATATGTATGGAAAAGCATGTATTAGGCCATAGATTTTTTTTATCTAAAATTTAATGGCATCATTTATATGATGCTAACATATTTCGTTCTTGAGATATTGCACATTTTTTTAATTTAAAACGGTAAGAATCAAAAGATTTAATCCCACGAAAAATCCATTCACTTGAGAAACATTTGGAACAAACTAAAATATGTCGGTTTAGCAGTGTTTCTCTATTCTACTGCATTTATAAAAGTTAACAGTAAAATGAGTGGCAGGGAGGGGCGGCCAAATTGCTTTCTGCTTGGGGCGGCAAAAAACCTAGAGCCGGGCCTGACCCTTAGATTAAATTTTTGCTATAAATCATATATGTAATACAAGTACTTAGGTACTAATCCCCTTGTTCTCTGTATAAACATACATGGTGTATAAGCATGAATAATTTATAAGATGAAAAGTTGCAAAATAGAAAACATTTTTTGCATGTGGACCTAGGCCTTTCTGGCTCCCCACAACTCCAAAAAAAATGTTTTTTGAAAATTCATCAATTGAAAAAAGTCGAAACCATGTACGTTATCAAGGACCATACCTCGTTAATGCTGATACTACGTTTCTGTGTGCATTACTGTAAATTGTATTACAGAAATAATACACATGGCCCGACATAGAAGAAAGTAGAAAATGGATCATATATAAATATAAAAATAATCAAATATACCAGCGTATGGCTATGTATTTATATGAGAATACAATGTTATGTATAAGATTAAAAAGAATAATAGTAATAATAAAATAACATAAATTGAGTTACCCCTTGTGCTGCTAACATTGGAGAGTAATTGATACTGACTAAGCTTTTTCCAACTCAAAACAGGTTACAGTTAAGTTGATAGACTAAGAGTGCAACCGTTGAAAGTGAAACATGTAGATGATAATTTGTTTAAAAAATTTTTATTCAAAAATGGTTGAGATTGACCTGTTAATATGTTGCTGTAATTGAAGCAAAGTTTTGAATTTAAAATTAAATTGTGTTTTAATAAATGAAAAAATAAGGTTTGGCGGGTATGTATTTTGTATAGTGGTGCTTATGAATTTAATAAGATGTTCTTTGTAGCAACATGGTGTACTTAGCATTTTTATTCTTAATAACTGATTATTAATAATATTTTCATATACTGATTTTGATAGATTGGATGAATAATGTTGAAGTTTATTTATTTTGAAGTTATATGATTCAGTTTTGTCGTATATTTTATTTAATTTTTAATGTGTCTTCATTTTGAATTTTTAAACTAACGTCTAGGTAATTGATCCAGTGTGATGTATGTATATACATTTTCAATTAGTTGTAGATTAGGAGGATAAAACTGAAAGTTTAACATTGTGGCATCATTAGTAGTTTTAATAATCATTAGATCATCAATATATATATATATATATAATTTTTCTGCATTGGCCATCATTGGTCAGAGAGTTACCCTATTTCTCCAAATTCGTATTATTTTTATAAAATTTCGAATAATTCGAGTTCTAATCATGGAAATGTGACTAACAATTATGCCTAGCTCTAGAATTTTACATAATGTATTCAAATTCACACATATAATTTCATAGCATTACGAACATTATTGTGTCCATAAAGGACGTTTTTACACTGTTCAAATTGGGTTGGTTCTGAAAGTCTGAAAACATACTTAACCGTCAGAATCTCGAATTATAAATCTTTTGGAAAATAATATTTTCTCTGTACAAAAGTATGAGGAAGTCGAAAAAAAAAAAAACAATCTGATGTGGGCAGCACATGACTTTCCCTACATAATGCAAATACTTTGCTTCTTTCAATGACAAATAATGACGACAATGTTTTAACGTTGAAAAGTACACTAACATTTGGCCCTTTTCTGGATAACAACATTTAAAATTATTTTGCAGTATCAGATTAATTTATATTTTGCGCAAATTAACTTGACAATTGGAAATATTGCCAACATCTGATAAGCAATGTACTCCATTATATTAAATATGTTAATTATAATTTCATCAATTTGGCGCCATTTTTGCCAATTTAGCACCCCATTAGAAAATTTGCCAAGTTGGGGATATCTCGCCAAACTAGTCTCCAAGTCCGCCAAATTTATCGCCAAATGTTACATATTTAATGACACTTGCTACTTTTCATTTTTATGTATTTTTTTTTTGTATATTTATTTAGAAAACGTGCAATATCTCGAGTACGGTTCAAATTAGCGTTTCAAAGCTTGTGTCATTCGTTTTAGAAAAAAACATTATGTATAAAATGATTATTTATTTAATATTATTGAATGTCCTGATTTGTTTCAAAAATTCATTTGAAAATTTTGGGTGGGGGGTTCTTCTAAACGTGTGATTACGTTTAAAATCAGTAGGATTCCAGTATTCACGGATTATAATAATTGTACGAAATTACATTCGAAATGTTCCATTAGTTGTGAGATATTGCATTCACAGACTCAACTACCCCCCCCCCCCTCTCACACACACACATACAGACATCACCTCAGAAACGTTCGATTCTGGTTCAGAGATGCTTAAAACGTGCTCTTCCGTCTAAAATTCTAATTTGAATTTTCGACCTCGTCACAATACTTTTCCTATACATTATACTATATACTATGTGTAATGTAATGAGTATGTAATGTAATGATGTAATGTAATGAGTATGTAGGGAATGTAATAATGATTACCCCTTAATGCATAATTTAAGGAGGGGGGGGGCAAAGAAGGTTTAGAACAGAGCCCCTGAGACTGTTAATGCACCAGACACAATACATATCTCTACAACGAATTCCGTAATTACGAACGAGATGAACGAATTGCACTTTTCAACCTCATTTCAATACTTTCTCTATATTCATTCCTATATATTGTAAGTAAAGTAAATAATTTGGCATATTAGCACGCGAATCCTTGTTGTTTATTAAAGGTTTCATAGTGTCAGATGTGTCGGATCGAAAACGCTCTTATAAACGTTCGATTCACTGCGGATGCTCACAACGCGCAAATTAATCGAATTTCGCGACTCGATCGCATATGAAAGTTCTCAAGCACCGCAATAACTTTGTAAGGAAAAGTCCACGAGTGTAAACGTTAGATCTTATCTATAGTAAAGTGATCATACCCGATTGAATAAAGGGGATTCCAGCGCCCCTAATGAAGGATTGTTTGTTTGAAAAATGTTAGGACAAGGAACTCGGCAATTAAGCAAGATAGGCGAAAAAACTAATCACAAAGTTGTAGAACATCATCTAATGAGTAGGAATCGACACCAGAAACGAACGAAACGTGTATACGAAAAGCAATAAATACCTGTCAAAACGTTGTATCATCAAAA
The DNA here is from genome assembly GCA_951213105.1 of Amaurobius ferox. Taxonomy (NCBI): domain Eukaryota; kingdom Metazoa; phylum Arthropoda; class Arachnida; order Araneae; family Amaurobiidae; genus Amaurobius; species Amaurobius ferox. The sequence continues at coordinate 27,147,817 of OX578144.1, forward strand.
CCATCTAAATGCGCCGATCACCATAGATGTTCTTAAAATTGTGGCACATAGCAAGTTTTTTTGCTGCTATTACAAGTATCGACTATTTCATGCAGACGAGAGCATAATAAATGTGAAACCAGTAACAGTCCATGGATGTTGTTAGCGGCAAAAGTAGTCTGACCCTAACTTTGAAAACTCATGATGTAGATGAATTCTGCGAGTATGAACTGTTATTAGAGACGATCGAGTATGAACTTGGCCATTATATCCTAAGCTTAATCGTTTTCGAAGAAGTCTACGTGGTACGACTAAATTTGTCAATCTCCATAGATGTTTCCAAAATTGTGGCACATGGCAAAGTGTTTGCTGCTATTGCAATTATCATTTAATGAAAAGGACTAGCCATTAGGACAAAATGAAATTGTAATAAATCCACTGATGATTTTACAATTTCTTTGCCTCGTTTCCATTGCTATCTATTTCAATCCATTGCATTGTACTCTTAGTGGTTTTTATTTCCCATGTTTTATGGTCTGTTTATTTCCTCAATTTTTTTATTTTTATGTTTTCATATGTATTAATAATTTTGTATGATTAGTCTTATGTGTGTGTGTATATATATATATATATATATATATATATATATATATTATGCTAATCTCGAGTACTTCATTTTCTTTATAGTTAAATTCTACATAATGTTGTAAAAATAAAAATCTATCATTGATATATTGGGTTTAAATATTCAGAATAACAAAACAGTTGAGCAGAAGTTAAGCATTTGCTCAATTTTCATTCAGAATATGTTCACTTTATATGAAAGTTGCATATTTGTTAAAAAAAAATTTGAGCAAACATTCAACTTCCATCAAATTTATCTACTTAGTAGGCCAAAGCTTGTTTCTACACAACCTACCCATCACCACTATTTTCTTACAAACATTACATTTTTATAAAAAATCTGATATGGGCAACACATGGCTTTCCTTATATAATGCAATGAATTTACTACTTTATCAGTAAAAACAATAGGTTATTCTTATAGTAGATATATTCTTTCCAAGATATTGAATTTTTGTCAATGAGTCGTCATTTTCATTGATTTAGCCTCATTTTTATCCATTTGGCGAGTTTTCGTTAATTTAACAGCATTCAAACAAGTCGCCAAGTTGGCGACATTCCACCAAATTCGTCGCCAAAATCTCGCCAAGCGTTATGAATGGAGAAATAAGTTATTCTTACAGCAGATAAATGACTATTCGCTTTCAAATACAAAAGTATTACTCAAAGTATCTTTTTTCCTGAATGGAACAAGCTACATCCACGAGAATGATGTCACCTAATTTATCACATGATATTACATATGAAAAATGAACATGTTTCTCAATAGGTAATACTTTTTTTTTTATTTTACATGATTTTTTGATTTTTTTTTTTGGAAAATGCGCAATATCTCAAAAACTGTTCATGCTAGTGTTCGAAATTTTGTCAATCGTTTTTTAATGGAAAATTACATAAGAAATGTCTATTTGCGTAACTTTATTAAAAGTTTTGATTTTTTTCAAAATTTTACTCGAAAATTTAGGGGGGGGGGGGGGTTCTGAACATTCGATTGCGTATGAAAACAATAGGCTTCCAGTATTAACTGATTGTGATTTTTGTACCAAATTGCGTTCGAATTGGCCCATTCATTCATCAGTTATCATCTCCACATACTCACTGACACACACACACAGAGATTACGCCAAAAATGTTCTATTCCTGATCAGAGATGCTTGAAACGTGCTCTCCCGTCGAAAAGTCTAATTTGAATTTTCGACCCCGTCACAATACTTTCCTTATACATTATTGTATATAAGGAAAATAACAATGTCATTTTATATGCATAAATCGTGTGCATAAAAAAATACAATCGAAATGCTGTTTTATATTCACAGAACCCACCTACAGTGGACATTCCCAAAACTACGATTTTTTTTTACATTTCATCTGGAATATTTCAAGGTTTTTTACATAAAAGTCTAGCTCAGAATATGCACTAAACATTCAGGTAATTCTATTTTTATGGCATATAATAATTCTATTGTTATGGCATTTGTGGCAGCAAAGACATCTGATCAAAAAGATGCTTGGAACCGGTACCCGAATTATAAGAACGGAGCAGAAGCTAGCTTTTGCTCTATGATTATAATGTCGGTCTTGTAAGCACTAGGTCCCGAGTTCGGTCCTGGCGACATCCTTTCCGTCACAATGATGACTGGACATTTGAAATACGCAACTCTTCTCTCGCAACGATCTCACCTCTCAACACGAGATGACAGCACCACACGGAGTCAGAGGCCTTGCCACTCCCTTCCTGGTTGACAACGACTGACGTCACGCTCGAGGCAACACGCCTCCCAGCCTGTTGCCTCGGAACAACCCCGCGTGTAAACCCCTGCATGTCTCCCCTCAACTGCATTTCAGGGAGACACGCGGGGGTTTTCTCAGCGGCCCCCCTTCTCGCCGAAATTAGACCAGGGCCTTCTCATCAGGTGAGGGAGTGTGCGGCAGCAAAGACATCTGATCAAAGATGCTTGGAACCTGTACCCGAATTATAAGAACGGAGCCGAAGCTAGCTTTTGCTCTATGATTATAATGTCGGTCTTGTAAGCACGAGGTTCCGAGTTCGGTCCTGACTCGAGACGGGCGATGCACAATTGTCAAACATTTATATGTTACTAGCCAAAATCCCACTGCACATCAGTGCCATAATTGGCAAATGTCGAGCCACAATTCTAATAACTAATTGCAAATATTAAAAAAAATTCCAGCTTCCCAGCAGTCCAAACAGTTACCTTACATCTTTCTGGTAGGTCGGACGATCTGGGTCTCAACAACAACTAAATTGAGAGAATTAAGGATATTCTTGCTGAATTTTCGTATCTATTGTTCTTTGGATAAGCAAGTTCTCCATCTACTACAAAAAAATTATGAAAACGTTGTTTGGAAGGAAGTAACCTCCCCCCCACCCCCCCAAAAAAAATGAAAAAATGCACAATATTTAAAAATTAAAATTTGACACATTTTAAACTAAAGTATAGTTAAAACTAATATGTCTGGAATCTTACTTTATTTCACTGCTTCAACCAATTTTAAAATTCATTCTGAAAATATCTGGATTTAAATAATTTGTTTTTTAATACTTAACAGTGTGATGCCAGTTTACTTAAATTAATTAACTCTTTGGGATAAAACAAAAAATGACCAGCATAATATAATTTTGTTAGAAATAAACTGTTTCTTTAATTAAACTGACAACCCCCTTTGGGCTTAGAAACTCTGAATATGGAGGTGGTAAATCACAGTAATAAATAATAAATTATACAAAATTTGAAATAGGTTAACTATGGAATTATATACAGAACAGAGATTCAACTTTATATATAAAAGATAATCATAATGCACTGTATTGTTCTAATTTTTCTGCACCAATTAAATGTATGTATGATAATGGTGATTAAATTTATTTGTTTTTTGTTTAAATAGATCATTGAATTATTTACAACTAAAAGCTGATGTGTTTAAACTAACCATATGGTATACATCACCATTTCATAACTATAAAGCCAGATTATGTGCAGAGACTTTGATTTTAGGACTTGATTCAAAATTCTAAAATCTTCTTTAACAGCTTGTTATAGCCCTTGACAGAACAACCTGGTCTCTATCTCAAATGTAAAATGTACATAAAAAAATTCACCATAATGTAACAAGTCAGCGACACCCATGACTGGAAAATATGGTAGACAACAAATAATGGAGTGAAAATCAGACATGGTTGCAAATTGACAGACTCAAAGATAGAAACAAGGCACTTTGGTAACATTCAAAATAGTTTTTATTTACACTTAAAATAAAAATATGATAAAAATATGTATGCAATTTATGACAGTTCTTTAAAGGCAAGTGTTTACAAGTTTTTCATAAATTCAAGTTGCCTTGAGTGCTCAGATTCAGTCACTTCATATTTGAAAATGTGCACTTCAGTTTCACCATCATCACGAGAAATAAACTGAAAAACGAAAACCAAACAGTAAAATACACAATTTCTAAAAAATAAAATAGTTAAAAAAAATACACGTGAAAACTCTTTCTTAAGAAAGATGTGTCTGAAAAAAAAAATTCTATTAAAAAAAGTTCATGAATTCAAAAGGTGACTTGAAAATAGGAACTCTCCACAAGCCGATTAAATAAAGCAAAATAGCAATTAAATGAAACAACTAAATCCACTACTCTCCTCTCCCATTCTGTTTTCAAAAGAAAAATTATCACCCCTCATATATAACAGGTATAACAGGGTGTCCCAAAAAGATTGAAACATGTTTTAATTCTTTACCTGTTGGAGATAAGTGAGCAATGTAAATTGCAGAAATGCTGAAAGTAAGGTTGGAAATAAGACTATATTAATGAAATAGTCCTCCCATTAATTTTTAAAAAGTTACACTTAAATTTTTATACGATCCCCTTAGACAAATTCGGTCAATCAGAAAATTTTTATTTTTAACAAGATCATTAAAAAAACAGCATATCTGTATCTTTAAAATTAAGCAAGTTATATTTAATTGAAAATTGAACATTGTGAATGGAGACCCTATATCAAATTAGAAATGTAAATTTGTGACATATCACAAAAAAGATAAAACTGGATGATAATACATAGGAGACATTTTTTAGAATTCTGCGTAGGCTCACAATGCAATCACGGATTCTTAAGTACTTTTCAATAACTAAGTACTTTTTCAATAATTAAGTATTTTTAAGTACTTTTTTTATCTAAACAATTTCTATCCTCAATTTGTTTATGATCCCTATTTTCACTGATGAAACAGCCTTTCACATGGTACGGAAAAGTGGCATAAGTCAGATTTTTTCCTTTATCATAATTCAGTTGATTTTAAAGATACAGATATGCGGAGTTTTTTAAAGATATTGTTGCATTAAAAATAAAAATTTTCTGATTGACCCAATTTGTCTAAGGGGGGTCGTATAAAAATTTAAAAAGTGTAACTTTTTGAAAATGAATGGGAGGACTATTTCATTAACATAGTCTTATTTCCTACCTTACTTTCAATATTTTTGCAATTTACATTGCCCACTTATCTCCAACAGGTAAAGAATTAAAGTGTGTTTCAATCTTTTTGGGACACCCTGTATACATAGTATTGCATATTAAGTATATATAACCATATTTACCAATTTTACAAAAAGTCTGCAGTCACTCAATTAAAACTTCCTACTGGCCACTTGCTACTAAATGAAAATTTGAATTTTCAGGTTTAGTTGCAAACCCCTGATCCAGGAGCAAGATTGCAATCATGTCATGATTGCATCCATATCCACTGTTATGTGAGAATTTGCAATAGCTCGCAAAAGAACACAAATTATCACATTTTTTGTATTTGAGTATAAAATCAAAATTAAAGTTTTAATGTGACAATTATATTGACATAATCATTACAAAATAATAAATATGGCTTATTGGTTATAAATAAACACAGTGTTTGTTTATAACCAATAATCCAGAAGCAAAGTGAAACTATTAACAGAAATAGAAATTGCCAATAAATATTCTTGAAATATTTCATTCAAAAATATGAGTTTATTATATTATTTATTAACCCTATTGTCCTGCTGTTTTATATGCCTATTTTGTAATTTATCCCTGTCGAAAGTAGTATCTGTTTGTAAAATCTTGAGGAACTTCTACTTGACTATCTATTTCAAGGGTTCCTTGAAACAAAAAAGATTGGAAATCACTAGTATAGAAGTATTTTATATTAAATTGAGATTACATAAAATTGTAAGATTACCAATTTTTAAAAATAATAACTTAATTGAAATCTTATGTTGGTATAGATGGAATTTGAGGTTTATTTTAATAATCTAAAATTTGTGTTAAACATTACATTTCTTGTGTAAAAGGCTATTGCTAATTTAATGACTTAAAAAGCTATTTCTGAAGCAGTTTTTATTAATTTTCTAAATTAATTAAAAAACAGTCCTAAAAAATCATTTAACAGGCCACATATGCCTGGGATTAGTGAAAGTAAGTTTTTTTTAGCTTGAATAACAGAAAATTGATAAATGATTTTTAAACGCTTCTTTTATATCCAAAAGTACCCATAATAAAGTTATTCAATGAAATTTTTGATAAAAATGGCGAATTCTGCAAATGGAAGCAATTTTTGTCAGATGTGTTTTGTGCAGCTATCAGGATATCTTCTACTGATTTAAATATCAAAGTAAATCATAATGATTAGGACACAATATATAATTAGCATGATAAGATTTTTTTATAGTAAACATGTGAAAAAAACTTAACCATATAAGAACGAACATCAACAAATTTTCACTAATATTAATTATTATTTTCGCTAATTTAACACTGGATTATGTCATAGTAGTAGAATAATCCAGTGAAGAGGCCATTTATCCATATTAAAATCCAATTTATTACTGTTACAGTATTAAGAGAACAACTTTTTACATTGGCCAGGTTCCCCCATTGGCCTCCATCTCTTACAGCATCTAACAGCAGTCTATCTTTACATGCATTATTTCAGAGAGAGGAATATCATTGATGGCATGGGAACTGTGTATTACTGTCTGGCATAATTATTCCAAATTTTACAGAAATCTATTGAATATTGTCCAAGATATTGTGACAACTGATTTTTAAAAAGTTATTTTGAAGAAAGAAAAAAAAAAGCAAGTTTTGGGAATGCAGTGCCAAGGGCTTCTACTTGTGCCAGTAGAATAGCTATATCTCAGCTATTTTTATGTATTTTCTTATAAAATTTGAATAGAATATGCTTAAGATTTTTTTTTCACATTTTCTAAAAGTACAATTGATTTTTTTCGACTCACATAGGTGATTGTGCCCCTTTAAAGTCCATTATATGATATTACTGATAAAAGTCTGAAATGAGCTCCCACTAGATTCTGATATATAGAGTAAAAAACTCTTGCCCAATATAATGATCAAAATTTTTATTTTTTCCTATATAATAATAAAAGTATAAATATTTAATTTAAGAAGAATCAAACAACACTTATTTTGTAACTTAGTCAAAACTTAATAGTTTTTAAAATGGTCTCAACTTTTAAATGTAATTAGAATAAATTTATTGCATCAGAGGTCTAAAAATGTACTAGTGATATACACTCTTTTGTAGAAAAATATATGCATCCATAAGAAATTGAACTACAGCCGCAAAACTCGCTGTGTATATATCATTTGAGAAGATATGTAAATGATTAGAATTTGGAAGTAAAAAAAAGTTTTATTAAGAAATAGTGGCAACAAGATTACATTTTAGTAAGGGGTAAATCCTCCTCTGGCAGCTATACAAGCTGATATTCAGTACGGTATAGAGTCAATTAAGTTGCTTATTCTGCCACTGAAAGATTCGGCCACAAATGTTGCAACTGCTCAGCTAATTTAGTGATATTTTGAGAAGGCTGCAATTGTTGTCTCAGCATGTTCCACATTCTATTGGTGATAGATCTAGATAGCCATGGGAGGGTATTAAAAGACCATGAAGACATTGTTGAGAAAGTCATGCAGTATGTGGTCAAGTGTTGTCTTGTTGGTAAATGGAACCTGGGAAGCTTGACAGCATAGGCAAAACAATTGGCTGCAGAATATTGATGTATAAGTGAGCCGTCAGATTGGCTTGCAGCACAACTAGAGGAGATCAGCTGTCCCACTATCGAATAGCTCCCCAGACTATCACACCACATGTGATGGCCATGTGCCGATCAACAACAAATGCAGATCAGAATGCTGACTAGTCCTCTTCCACACACACATGCAGCAGTCATCAGCACTGAGAGAGAAGCTGTGTACATCGCTAAAGACAACATGCCTCCAATCGGATACTGGCCAGGATGACAGAGTTAGGCACCAATCCAAATGGCTCTACCTGTGTTGAGAGGTCAGTGGTAGGTGCCTTAATGGACATCAACACATAATCCCACTTTCTGTCTGTTGTCTCTGAATACAGGAAGCATGAAGGATGGCAAATGCTTTCGAATGGCTGATAGCAACACCATTGGTGTGGATGCGGTTTCTCTCCTGACTGCACAATCCTCTAGAGCAGTTATCTATCTGGGGTGTTCTGAGCTTCTGTGATAATTATATGTGACTTCTCTGATCCACTGTTGTCAACACTGAGCAACTACCACATTGCTATGACCAAGATGGCGATTGATACGTTTGTTGGATCAACCAGCTTCTCTTAGGCCAATGATGTGACCTTTCTATAAATTCAACAATTGTTCATAGGGCCATCCAGTATGTCTTAAAGGCATCTTTGTATACAACTTCCAGTATCAAAGAAGAAAATTTAATTCTAATGTGAGAACACTAGTCATTTTAAATTCTGCACGAAGCATAATTCTTATGAGTGTTGCATGAGCCCTATAACATCATTGGTGATAACAGTTTGCATGCCGAGTTTCATGGATGTAGCTCAATTTTTTATGGGTGCATATATTGCTTTGCAACAGAATGTATTTTAAGTTACACATCCAAGATATTTTAAATATATAAAATTATAAATAATTTTGATATTTTAATGAAATTTTACTGTGTATAATAAATTAAATTTCAGTTACAACTGGAATCAATGCATAAAAACTAAAATAAGTATGGAAGAAATGCAAACTAGATTAAATTTAATTGTGTATGTTACAATATTTAATATATTTCAATTTTTTATTTAGATCTCCTAATAATCCAATACGGTAGATGTTCTGAAAGGTTGTGGATCTATCTCTAATATGCAGCAAAATTCGAATAAAATTTAATTATTAATAAGCTTCATCTTCCGGTCAAAGTGTTTTACATGTTTCTCCCTGTAGAATGTCTAGTAATATGAGCACCAACATGGAAACTTACTATGGAAAGTACTTTACGAAAAAAAAAGAGCAAATATTAAGCATAAAGGATATGTTTCTGTTTTAATGGTGCAAGGGTTGAGCCTAATATCCACATGATAAAAAGGTAAGATAGTAATTTCAAGCAATTAGGATCTAATAAAATTATGTTGCCATTGTAGTTATCAGCTATTTCATGCTGAAGAACACTAACAAGTATGAAATCGTCTAAGGATACTGATATCTTCAATGGGAGCATGATTTCTAAATCAATGTGTCTAATATGTGTAAAAGTAAATGCTTCTGAATTTAAGACCATTTTCTATTGCACTTTATTATATGATTTTCATATTTATGAAAACAAAATAAAGTTTTCAAAGCAAAGTATGAACTCCATTCCTGAACAAAACTTATTTTACAACACATGCATTTTCTAAAATAGTTTTCAATATAAGTAGAGTTTTTAATATGTTGAATTTATTAACAAGTGAATAAAAGTAGTTGATATACAAAATTTATCATATTAAAATAACCAGCTGTCTTACCATGTGTAAAAGTTTTCTGGGTGATTTCTGACTTGAAGAATCAAGAAATTTGCAAAAAGCAAACCATGTGACCCTAAAAGTAAAGTAAATTTAATTACTATAAACATAACCAAACATAGATGAGTTACATATTTTATAAAAATTAGGCCTTAAAATCTTATTACATATATTTTATGTATTGTATAGATTTTAAATTCTATGGCTTTGAAGGGTTAGTTGGAAAGTTAGCGTAACTATCTTTCTTTTTACTTTGATCAAAAGTAAAGAGAAACAGAGTTGCTAAGCATTCTTACTGAATGACTGTGAATGATTATAGATTTTAGCCAATAATCTATAACAGAAAAGAAAGATGTCTGTTTTTCATTTTTTTTTTTTGTGTGTGTGTGTGTGTGTGTGTGTGTCACCTGTAGCAGAAAATCTTGTAGCAGAAAGTATAGTTGAAGACCTCTAAAAAGTCAATAAAAATTCCTCACTGTATTGCCAAAAGATAAACACATCATCAACATACCTAAGCTATATTTAGGGCAAAATGTTACACTTTGCAAAGATCTCAAATTCTAAAAATTTTAATATAAATTTCTCTGAAACTGTTGTGGATGACCCACTTGGATATTCCAGCTACTTGCTTAAATATTTTACTATCAAAGCTAAGAGTTATGATTTGCTATAACAATCAATGCAGAAATGAAAGAACTGTTAATGCCCATATTGAAATCTTCTGTAGCATTAATTTTGTTTATAATAATGTTCTTCAACTTGTTCATATTTATAGACAGAGTGATACAATATGTAAACTTGCTAACATTTCTCTTGAAAGCATTTGTCTGAAATTTTGTGAATAATTTCTTGTTGAGATAATAACTGTATTGTAAGGTAGTAATAATTTCTATATATAGTAACTAAATGCATGTGTGCCAGTTATTACATAGAGAAAACATTTATGATTCTGTTTAAATCATTACCACCTTTTAATAAAGCCAAGTACCTTAGTTTCATCTGCATGGAAAATGGAATTGTATCAGAATAGCAATATTAAAGAATAGAGATTCTGACACGATTCTATTTTCTGCACAGATGAGACTACAATCCATTAACTCACCAAAAAAAAATTATTCACAAAATTTCAGACTAAAAGACTCGAGGGAAAATGCTAAAACGTTTACACATTGTATCTATAAACAGATATAGAGATACAAACAAACATTATCATGCAAAGAACGTTATCATAGGCAAAAACAATACTTCAGAGGATTTCAAAATGAAAATATAATTTCTGCCTTAATTATCATGGTAAATTCATTTATTTATTTATTTTTTTTTTATGGAAAAATATTTGAACAAGAAAATGGAGGACTCAATAGGGTCACCTACAGCAGATTTTTGAGATAAAATTGTATTTAGGCCTCTAAAATTTGAGATATTTGCTGTGTTAAACCTTTTGCCCAAAATATGGCTTAGGTATGTTGATGTATTTATATACTTAGGCAATGCAGTAGGGCAGTTTAAGGATTTTTTTTATTTCAATTGGTTTGATGATAGGATTAAGTTTACTTTGAAAAAAAAAATTCATTTTTGATGTGAATCAACTAGAGCAGAGATTCCCAACCTCTTTTGTTGATAGAACCCTTGAGATATTTCATAACATTTCATAGAACCCTTATTTTGCTGACATTTACTAAGTTTGTCAGGAGTAAATTACAAAATAGATGTCCTTATTTTGCTGACATTTACTAAGTTTAACAGGAGTAAATTAAAAAATAGATGTGTAAAATAAAATTTATTTTTAAAATCTAAAAAAGTCAGTATATACAGAAAGAAATATCATTCATTTAAACATTAAGGTCTTTGAATTTTATTTTTGAGCAATTAATTTTTACTTTCTAATATATAGTATATGTAAAGTATTGTGATAGCATCAAAACTCTGACTCAGGTATTTAGCATCATAAAGCAGTACAGTTCAAAAATATTAATTAACTCATGCTTTTGAATGAAATAATACAAGAGTAATTATTGCTTTTTTCCTTTTATTAATCACCAATAAAAAAAAATGACAGAGAGTTTTGCTTTACACCTGTCTTATTAGTTACACACACAGACATTGTGTACACATTTTGTAATGATTTTGTGCAATTAACGAAAACGAAGCTACATTTTATTGTTTTTGGATACATTCACATTTTCATATAATTTGATTAACCTTTACATTACGGCTCCAAGAATCCATTTTTTCAACTCCATAACGGCAACATAACTGAAAATTCCACCTCTCTAAATAAACACCTTCAATGACCTTGTCTTTTATTCATAACTCGTTCCCCCTTCAGTCAAGAGAAATTTGAAGGAAGGGCTGCAGGCATTCTTCAAGTTTTCAGAAGAAGATTGAGAGTTTCATGAGAATTTCAGTGGTACAACTGTTGTACCAGCCGTAAGGAAAAGGTTAAGAAAAATATATTTTAAATGATTTGGCATTTTTTTTTTTATCTGGCAACCCCATGAGTAGTTGCCAGGAATGCTAGTAATAATCATATTACTGCCAATTTTATCCCTTGCCTCTACAAAAATTCCTCACTTCAACAAAATTTTCCTTTCCAAATTAATCTCTTGCTGCTAAAATTTTAACTATCAAGTTAAGCTTTCAACATGCTTCATTGTTTTATTAATAGATCACATTTAAACCATAATAATTTAAATGTTTTACTCAATTGCAAAAAAAAAAGGGGGGGAGGGCAAGTTCGGATTTTTTTTTTTTTTTTTTTTTTTGCAAGTTCTCCAAATTTTCACAAAGCTGCAAAATTCCATGGAACCCTGGTTGGGAATCACTGAACTAGAGAAAGGAGAACTATATTGAGTAGATATGTATATACAGTCAGCATGCAGCAATGGAAATTCAATCAGACATTCTAGTATAAGTACTAAATACATAAAAGCATTTATGCAAGTATACATTTATACTTGTATATTTTACAGTGCTTTATTAGTTTGTTCTAAGGAACACATTTAAGAAGATATTAATTATTTACAGAATATTGCGGTTAATGTAGGATACAAAATCACCTCAAAAGATTTTAAGTAAAAAAAATATAAATCTAAAGAAACCTAGTATTTTTAGTAGGATTCATGGAGAAAACAACACTACAATAGTAAAGCTTGATTATTTACTTATTTTTTGATTAAAATGCAAAAACTTTCAAAGCAAGCTATTCTACGTTAATTATCATAAAAACATTAAAACTAAGATATTGTTATGAGAAATCCTTTTCTACAGAAAATGTGAAAATGGTAAGTTTTACTTTGATAGAATTGATTTGATTTGGATCTCCACAACAGGCAAAACTAAATTACAAGAAAAACATTCGGATTGATTTTTGCAATGTCCAGTTTATTGCTAACTTTTTAACACACCCTAGGATGTTTTCAATGGAACCTCATGAGATAATTTCTAAAAGACTAGGTATTTGTAAATCAGGAACTGCAATTGAAATCTACTGCATTTGGTATGGAATTCTATACTGATTAAACCACTAAACATAGCCAGCTGTTCTCTTAATGGAGAAAATCAAATTAATAGCATCCATCCCTCATCTCATGCATTGGGAAAGATGAGCAGAAAAATTGCACTGTAGTTATTGAAGATGCCCTCAGATTTGAGTAAAATGCATTTTATTATTTGATATGATATAAGCATGTTACATTTACAAATTAAAGTAATAAATGTGATTTTGTCTTCATTCGCAGCTACAGGGAATGCTACAAAAAGAAAAGTTTAAAAAAAGGTATCAACTTGTCGCTTGCTGAAGAACACTTATCAAATTTGTAAACTTATATGGAACACTAAGTACTTTTTGAGCTCATTTAAATTAAAAAAAAAATTATGATATTATTATTCCAATGAACTTTTCTATACAAAAATGAGCAATACTTATTATCATAAATATTTAATAAATAATAAAAAATGAAATAACAAAGTGAAGAGTATAAAATATATACTTAAAAGCTTTTTATACACACAGGTCTCACATAAACTAGATTTTTATAAGGAAATCTACTAACAAAACATATAAGTTATCAAACATATAAGTTATAAGTTATCAAAAAAATTTGCAAAATTATGTTAGCTGCATGAGTATCAAGAAAACTCACTAACTGCTATTCACTGAAAAGAAGTTCTAAGAACAATATTGGTTCTATAATGCTGTTTGCTGCACTGGAAATGTTACTTTAGAACATCTCTTATGAGTGTGCTTTCAAAATGACAAACTTTCGTACCAAAATTCTAGAAAATACAAAAATTGTTCATGAAATAATTCCTTTTGCTGCAAAAATACTTTAGAAAACACATTAATTTTTAGAAACCAGTTAATACCATTATTTTTTACTGCTGTTTACAAAGATTTTTTAATATAGAAAATATTTCTTAATAAAAATAGTAAAATTATTACTTAAAATCAGGGAAATGGTAACTATTTATAGGATGGAGAGCATCTTCCAGCAGATTCCAGAGGTACAAGTTGGAGGTGGAACTAAGAACCACAAACATTGCAGGATGAATGGGTGACCACTGGATAAGAGTCACTGGATCTCCTTTCGCAGCAAGAAGAAAAACACACACCGGACGGACTACAAAGATGTAAAACAAATTAATGACATGTTCATAATAAATATTGAAAATAAACAATTTTAAGTTTTCTAGTATTTTATTATACACTGATGTAGAATGAGGAATTGGTTAAATGACAAGTTGAAAACATGTAGTTAATGTTTTTCAACATATAAAGAAATATTGGGTGATGTATTAAATATTTGATTCTTATATATAATACTCTTAATAATGGGTTACTTGATTAGCAGTACCAATGCTAAATTGGCAATCTTTCAAACTACACTATATTGTTACAACATATCCTCTGGGATTAAAAAATTCATTTTTAAGATACAAAGAATGAATCCGAATTTCTGGATAATTTGAATTTTATTCCAAAGCAGCAATAAGCATAAGCAGGGACAAAAATACAGCTATTAACTATCTAGTGATCTAACAAAGTCACAAAATAATTGCCAGTTACAATAAATCAGGAATTAAATGCTCAACTAATTCACATACAAGAAAGTTGTATTCTCAAAACACCAATGAATTCACAATTCATTTTTACTTATCATGTCATACAGGGCATACTCCTACCAAATAGGCCTGATGAGAATACCAAATAGGCCTCCTACCAAATAGGCCTCATGTAAATCTAGATAATCACCTATGATAAAACTTGCAATAATAAGTGCACCTTATTCTGTACAAGGCCGCTAGGACTATTTTTTTGTCTTTAGAAAACTTATACAAAAATTATACAGCCGACTACATAACTATTTTAATCAAATTACATATCTATACATAATTTTTAGATTTTAAGCACATTGAAATCTTTGAAATATATAACCTAAATATGCACTGTTTTTAATTAAAATTTTAATATTTGCTATATATTTTGCTAATTACAGGTACATTTTGTATTTTCGGGTAATGATTAGAGGGAACAGTAAAAAAAAAAAGAATAAATAATTCAACAATTCTAAGTTAATTTATCAAACTTTAAAATGCCACCTTTGGACAGAGTTTAGGTCAATTTGACATTCAATTGTTAGCTACATCACTCTTAAAGAATACATCACAGCCAGCCATCTATTCACCAATACTTTTCACATATGTTAGGCTATATAATATTAATATAATTTAGGATTTGATATTAGATAAACAGGAAGTCAAATTTACACATTTACTGAAAATAAAACAGTATTGGAATATTAATGACAAAGTGATCATAAGAAAAACAGTAATTAATACACATATATTCCCTGTAATTACTTATTAAACTGAAACGTTTGGAAAAGCAAACACTTTTTAGAAAATTAAAGTTATGAAATTTCACATGAAAATGTAGAAAAACAAAGATTACCTAATTTTAAATTATACAGTTTCGCACTACCATCACTGCATCCAACCTAAAGTATATATTTATAAAAAAATTACTGACATGGTAAAATCTTGGTAAAAAGTCATAAACAAAGGATAACACTATAAATCTCTATTTAATTCAAAGATCAATTAAGTTATTCTAATTTATAAAACCTGGATTGGGCAAAAATGCTAGTTATAAGTAGCATAATAAAAGAAATAATTTATTTTCATGAACTAAATAATTCCTAGATATAAAATAAAATTAAGATTTTAAAACAATTAGATCTTTATCATTTGAATAACAGATATTTCATAATTAACTTTCACAATTTATTACAACTTCAAATTTCAGATTAATAGAGTAGATATAATTAAATTCAATTTAACACTAGATTTATGATTATAATTAAATAAGTGATTACATAAGACAAAAAGTTTTGCTCCTTTGCAAATCCTAAGAGATTTTCAAATAGACTCCTTAGGATTTGGGCAAACATGCTATTCAGACACAGGCTTATGCAGAACATTTGACCCCTTTTTACTTCTCATGGCTAATATTGTTATACTTAATAATAATAATAATAAACAAGAAAGATCAATCATGCATAAAGCATTGATTATGAAACACTTTCCAACTTCAATGCAATTTTATTTAAACATCTCTAAAATGCGATACATTCCTCGGTAATATTTTTAAAATTATCACAATACTACATTAATTTATTATATTTGAAAACTTAAACTTCATCGAAAAAAAATGTACTTTATTCAAATGACGGAATTGAAATATAAATTGCCTGGTTTAAACATCTCTAAAATGCTATATATTCCTCGGTTAATATTTTAAAAATTATCATAATACTACAATAATTTATTATATTTGAAAACTTCAACGAAAACAAATGAACTTTATTCAAATGACGTCATCGAAATATAAATCGATTGGCTCTCTCTATAAAAGCAGCATTTCATTCATAAACATTTTCCCATTCCTTTCATTCATCACATACTATAATAATTTATTTTGTTTAAAAACTTAAAACCATGGAGGTACAAGTAATTTAACTCTATGCTTAAAACTTCATCGAAAAAATCATTTTTCTTCTCTGTGTAAAATCAATGAAGGTTTCATTCATATCAGCTATATTGCAGACTCCATAAGCTAAATAATTTTGCGTTAAAGATATGCAGCAATTCTTATACAACTGATTCTATATCTTTTGGTATTTACATTCTCTATAAGTGAAAATTAGGCTTTGTTGTAGAAATAATCAGAGTTTGATGATCATTTAAACTCAAATATATTGTAATTGCATTGTTTCAGTATGTAGATACACAGAATTTAAGCAAAAATAAAGTGGTTTTATGATAGATACAACACTAAATATGAATTAAAAAGAGCTTTAAAAATCACGATTTTGACACAAGATGGATGCCATATTTTATTTTGAAGTGGGTCACGTGATCTCTTCATATAAAGGGTGTAATTATTATTTTAATTTTTATTTAAAAAATTGCTGAATATATTTTGCTGAAATTTTTTTTACATATTTTAATGGAATAATTTGAATATTTTCTAAAACTGTCAAAGCAATTTGTGAATTTTAAATTCGCTTAAAAAATGTTTGAAAAATTATGTCCCATAGAGTTCAATGTATTTCATTTTTTCAACCCGGGTTCAATCCAAAACTAATTGGGGGATTTATTCATTTATATTCCCATAAGTCCCACAGACCGTCTGAACAACATACTAAAATTTCGTTTTGATAAAGTCATTTTTATGGCAGTTATCATGCTAACGGACAGACAGACAGAATGAACAAAGTCATAAACACTTTTAAACTATATTGTAAAGTGTTAATAAAATGTATCTGCAATAAATATAAGATTTGCTGCAAATTTTCAAAGTTTGTACTAACAATAACATAAAAATTAATAAAATAAATAACTTGCACATTACAGATTCTAAATATGATAAAAGAAACATGCTGCATTGCATATGCTGCAACAAAACACTAAATTTGTATTTTATCTTTAAAGTAACTGAAAGACTACCTATTAATTTGAAAGCTATTTAGATACTGTGTATGCCTGTACATCTATCTACATTTTATTATTCTGAGTATTCTGGACAGAGTTACAGAACGCACATGCATATGCCGTATGCAAATATTTTCTAAATTGTAGATGATTTTGCAAATGTTTTTCACACAAAATACAAATATAGAACATTTTTTACTGCTTATGCAATAAAATATGTTTATTTTGTCATATTTGAAACCTATAATTTATAAATAATTACTTGCTTAAGCAATTTTTGAAACCTATAATTTATAAATAATTACTGGCTTAAGCAATTTTTAACACTTTACAACATAGTTGAAAAGTGTTTATGACTTTGTTCATTCTGTCTGTCTGTCTGTTCGTTAGCATGATAACTGCCATAAAAATGACTTTATCAAAATGAAATTTTAGTATGTTGTTCAGACGGTCTGTGGGACCTATGGGAATATATAAATGAATAATATCACCCAATTAGTTTTGGATTGAACCGGGTTGAAAAAATGAAATACATTGAACCCTATGGGACCTAATTTTTCAAACATATTTTAAGCTAATTTAAAATTCACAAATTGCTTCAAAAGTTTTAAGAAATATTCAAATTATCCCATAAAATACATAAAAAAAATTTCAGCAAAATATATATTCAGTAGTTTTTAAAATAAAAATTAAAATAATAATTACACCCTTTATATGAAGAGATCACGTGATCCACTTCAAAATAAAATATGGCATCCATCTTGTGACAAAATTGCGATTTTTAAAGTTCTTTTTAATTCACATTTAGCGTTGTATCCGTCTTATAACTGCTTTATTATATTAAATACAGTAGTGATCTTGTATCCATATGATATAAGGGCCTACTACAGTTATGTGAAACTGCAGATAATACCAAATGCTATACATAATATGATATTCATGCAGCATACAGTAAAGTTTAATTGATAAATTACACATAGTACATTACCGACAATAAATAAAATAATAATGAAGGTCAGTTACGCTGTAACTGATGTAACAATCAATACAATATTTGTGGCTTCTTTATACCAGGAAATATGTATGACAAAGTAAAACTTTGCTTTAAAATATTTATTACCTACGGCTATCACATAACAACTTTAAAAAAAGTTTCTTGCTATGAATATACCTCTACAATTTCATTTTAAAGTTGTGTAACTGACGTAACGCAATTGGACAAGATGTAATTGCTGATTCATTAAAAAGTTAAATACTATCAAAATGCTAAAGCTAGAATGGTGTTTTTGCTTATAAACAATACTAAATAACTAATAGACTAAAAGCATACCTATTTATATTTTATTTATTAACTTTAGTTTCAAAAATTACAATATCTTTTGCAACTGATTTAACATTTTTTTGTAACTGATGTAACAATAACAATTTCTTATGATGTTAGTTATATTTGTAGTGTATTTTTATTGATTGATATTGTTATATGAAATCTAAGGTTTTTACTAATACAGATGGATATTTTATTATATTTTTAATTAAATCATTCATAAAAATATAGATTTCTAGCTGGCTAATCATGCATTTCTTTTAATTTATTTTGGTGCAGAAATAAGACTTATATGTGGAATTGATCTAAAGTTTATACATTTTGTTCTGTATTGTACATTTACAATATACATTTTTTTTCTCTCACTGGTACATATGAAAATAAGGGATTCTGACGTTTTAGCCTAATCCTCAAGAGATGATAGAGCAATGAAAAAATAAAGTATATTTGTACTGTACAGTATCAATATGCAGTTTCAAAGGAGGATAAACAAATAAAAATCATTCATTTCCATCAGTGCTGCATGAGCAATGAAAAAACATCTTATTGCTACACATTTTATTATAAATATATGTACCTGTACATAACTTGCAAAAAAAAAAAAAAAAATATTCACAAAAAAAATATGCCCCACCATTCTACTCAAAGAATGTAGACCCAGTTTTGTTTTGAAACTAATGAAATGTTTATTTCCCTTTTTTTTTTATGAAGCTGGGGTAAGCAGTGAATAACTGAGACTGCGGATACAGGGGCACAACTGTATCTAATTTTTTTATTATTATCCATCCCAAAGGTTTATAGTAAATATGCTTCAATATTAATTTGTGTGTGTATACTTTTCATTTTTGTTCAATTGTGCTTTGTGGATTTGCAGATACCTGTTCTGGTGATTGTGTGTGCAGATGCTTTCTAATTTTATATTGCCTTGATCATGGATAAGCCTAATTAAGGCATTAGTCATATACATGAAAAAATAAAGTTGGGCAATGATTAGTGACTTTGAATGGAGCACCACATTTGAATTTTATGAGCATGGTTAACTTAATAAGAAGATTGATGCAATACACATTTGCTTTACATATAACATGGGCAATAACAACTATTCATATGTTAAAATAAATAACTTCCACATTACAGAAACTAAATATGATAAAATAAGCATATTGTATTGTATAAGCAGGAATAAAAGGTTAGATTTGTATTTTATCTTTAAAATATATGCAAAACTGGATATTAATTTGAAAAGTATTTAGAGTAAGAAAAGTAAGTGTTGTGTATGCAAAAATTCAGACTTGTTTTTGTATCCCAAGAGTGCAATCATGAGTACAAAAGGGAACGCAGTAACAATATAAGAACTGCGCAATACACACATGCTTTACACATAATATTATATACTCTTCATGGGCAATAACAACTATTCATACAAAAAAATGGAAATACAAGTGAACTTAAAATTATCTATGTAATTAAAAGTTAATTTTTGGTAAACAAGTGCATAATTATTAATATTACAAAAATTTGCACCAACTGATGTAAAAAAATATATTTGAATAAAAAACTCCATAAGAAAAACAGCATAAAACAAAAATAAAGACTATCAATCATTTTAGAGGCAAATTGAGCTACATTCCTTAGAATAAGAGAAACAGAGCAGTCACTTCAATAAAGCAGAAAAACACAGGAGAGGCATTTTCTTACTTTGTCATAGTAACTATTTTCTTCTTTAATCTGAGGAATGAGGCCTTTGATACTCTTATAAATTTTTATATGGTGGTAAAACTGCAATGTTTTATTACTCAAAACAGTTATTAGATTAATTTTGGGAAATTCAAAGCAGACTACCACTCTCAATAGTGCAATGATACATGATTAATTACACTTACCAAAAATAAATCTTCATTATGAGGGGAACAGACAATGCAACGCACTTCAGATGAAAATTCTGTAAATTAAAATTATGTCAAACACTTTCTGAATTTTATTTATACAAATTCATTAGTTAAACATTTGATGTGCCAACACATGAATATTCATACAGACAACCTCAGTGATTTAATCATTATAACAGGATTGTTTTAGCATGTAAAATTATTATAAAATGAATGCAAAAAGATATTGTATTACATCTAATGTTTTCATTATTGCTTCCATGAAAATTTTTGTCTTAAACTTTGATGGATAAGCACATTTTAAGGCCCTCTGAACACATTTTAAACACTTTTGGAAAGATGTGTTAAGAGCTGTAGACATGTTAATTCAATGAACAAACCTACCAGTACAAAACTTTATGTGTGTATTTATAATGTGAAAAACTAGAACTAGATAGAATTTTTAGCAATTTTCATAGTTAGAACTTGAATTATTTGATTTTGAAGATTTTCAAAGCATATTATATCCTATGACAAAATATGATAATTCCCAAAATAATCATGGTATATATACAGTGTTGCTCAAAATAATTGCATCACCCACACATTTCCATGACTTTAGAAAAAGGATAGTAACACATTTAAAGTGTAACTTGATTTGTAAACTTATAACCTGTAGACTTAATGATTTGTAGACCTAATGACATGTAGACTTATATGACTTACAGAATTTTACTTGATTTGTTACATTTTATTCTTTTGGCAATTTCTCGGGTTAAAAATACTTCCTTACATAAAGAAATTGCAGCATATTTCATTCAGAGTGTTAATTGAATAAACTTTGCCATAAAGCTTTGTTTGTTTTCTTTCCTATCCAGACCATTCGACCTACCCAAAACTGTAATGTATGCCTAACATTATTCTACCTATTAGCTTTTTATCTGATGCAATGCACTAGAAATATGATGCTGAATTCAGGTTCTATATTAAACATTATTTTAAAAATTACTACAGATGCTACATTAAACATTTATTTTGAAAATACTGAACTTTTTGGTGTGATGACATTTTTTTGAGTACCACTGCAGTATATGGGAGATCGATAATTTAGACTATGCTATGAATGCTAATGGTGTCAAAATAGTTTTCATTACCAAATGCATCTATCAGTACCATTAAGCTGTCACACACTTGAAAATATTTTGTTAAATAAGTTAAATAAATTCTGAATTCTAAATGCCTTAGAATACTTCTTTTATGCATATTCTATATATTGAAAGAAAAATGAAAACATTTGGTTCAATATACCACAATCACTTGAGTAAAACCTCGGGTCAGCACTTCCACCCTGTCGATTAACATGCAGAACAATACCCTGAAAATTGGGAATAAAAGAAAATAAATTGTAAATCAAGATTATACTTTCTGAAATCATAAAGAGCACAATTAGAAGTAGTTTCTCGGATGTGATGTTCATATAATTAAATAGGTATAATTAAAAATATATAAAATAAGATTTCAATATGTAAGAACCTTCTTACATATAAAAAATTAATGCAAAACCAAGTTGTCATAAATGTTTTTTTAATGTCAATATACAGATAATCCCCAGCTTTTCTAAAATCAATAAACTTTTAAGAAAATAAGAATGAAATAAAAATTATTTTTTATAATAATGTAAATTGTCCCTCAATGAATGGAACATATGAGATAATTGAACAAAAAAACTTTTGCACCTCCTATTTTTCATTGTTAGCTTATTACACTTGACAAGCTTGAATACGCAATACAGAGCATGCATGCAAAATGCTGTGTTGTAAGTCACATTTTTCACAACTAGAAAAGAATTACTTTTGGTTAAGCTTTGATGATAATTGATAAAAATGTCCAAATCAGTAATCAGTTCATAATTAAGATAAGTTTTATTCAACTAAACATTCTTCCTTTGTAATACATACACACACACATATATATATGTAATGGTTCACAAAATCAGTGATGTGGTGTAAGGATTCCAAGGATGAGGCATAGTTCCCCTCAATATTCCATTTATTGATGACTCCATCATAGTCCATACAGTTTCACATCAGAACTTAACTCCGAGTCTGCTAAACATACATAATAATGCAGATACACTCTAAAGACATTTTTTGATACAATCTGGATACCAACTGAACAGCATAATATCATTGAGAGAAGTGTTGTTGTTGTTGAAACCCAGACTGTCCGACCTACCAGAAAGGTGTAAGGTAACTGTTTGGACGGTCGGGAAGTGCCACCCAATTTAGACCGGAACCCAGTGGGGGAGGCATCCACAGGGACCGTACCCTCCTTCCCTTACCACCAACCTCTCGGAAGGACTTTCGGACCCACATGTTTAACGTGATCATACTCCGCATGAACACAGCAGCAGTTTTGGCAGTGGCTGGAATCGAACCCGGGCCTACCGAGTGCAACTCCAGCGCGTTAACCAATGGGCTACCGCGTAAGTCTCGAAGTGTCTCTCTCTCCTATACATTGACTTTATATACTACACTAATGAGGGGCCTTTATAGGTTATAAGAGGCTTGGACTCTGGAGTGGGTTTTATGTTATAGCCAATTACTTTATATCTGGACTTCGTTAAGCTGTCAACAGTCTACTTAGCAATACCCTTGTGCCTCTTTTAAACTCTTACAGATATAGATTTCGTGACCATATATGGTATGACCCAAGATATGAAGCATTCACTTAAGTGCTCATCCTCTTAAAAACTATTAGCGGCAGTACCATAAAACTTAATGAGGTGTATAATAAAATTTAATGATGGTTCTTGATATAAGTACCGACACTCGTGCTAAGAGATAGGAATTTGGAATACTTATATGAAACTAAAAGATTCTTTTTAGAGAAAAAGTTTAAGCTTAAGTCTTATATTAAAATATATGTATCATATCCCCCCCTCAAAGTCCAAAGTCTCGGTACACACATTATATACAAGTTTTTCACATACAAATATTTCTATGTAAATTTCAAAGAAAATCACAAATATACTTCATACTATAAAAGCAATACAAGGACAAAAATTTACAAACCTGTTTTTCTAAATTTACATCAATTTTCTTTAAGTATCATTATTTTAATACAATTTTAACCATTGTGGGTAAATCCCCAAAAAAATCAATTTATCTTGAATTCTAATTGTCAGCAGTACATTAATTTATTATCTATGTAATTGTGATATGAGTTATTTAATATTAGAAATGTAGAATTCCTTGATCAGGTGAACTCTTATACACCATTCATTCTTCTCACAGTGTTATGCTGTTGTGTTTATGTTTATGCTGTTGTGTCTAAAGAGCTCTTTGTATTTGGATACTATGGTTTCTTGAAATATACTTGTTATATTTGATTAAATTTGATTTGATATCTTTGCATTACTCTATGGATTTTTAATACATAAAATTCAAACATTTAACACAAAATAATAATTCTAAGATTACATGGGATTACATATGATTTTTCTTAATACATCAATGTATAAAATACCTTGAATTTTACATTCACAAAAAAATAAATTTTTATCTCTTTAATTTTAAAATTTCAAATATGTACATGATACCCTTTCTCTATCTCCATTCTCATCCACATCTCATATGTCCTTTCTAACTCCTTCTTTTCTAAAACTCTATAATCATTCCTTATCTCTCCTTATAACGCCTATCTTAATCCCTTTCTTCTTCACAACTCCTATTTATTCCCTTAACTTTAACTCTATCCAAGTTTTTATTCCTTCATTGATCCAATAACACTGGCAGTTAACAGAGCTTATCCTCACTTGTGATTGATATATCCTTCTCCCAGTATCAATGATAAGGGGTAAGTAAACATTTATATAAAAGAAAAAGTTTACATTCAACATTGTATCAGTTACTTTTTGTTTATATGATTAGTACTCTGCCAGGGTCACTGATCCTCTTATCTTTCATCTTATTTCTCCCTTATCTTACTTACATAACCTAACATCTACTTCCTCTCCAACATATTCTTTTTTTTCAACTTATAACATCAAATCATCATCACTATTAAAATCATTATTAACATAATAACTTTCATTATTAAAATACACTTAATATCTATATATAACAATCCATTTGATTTAAATATAACAGGTTCCTCAAACTTTATGTATCTTTTATAAAGTGGAAAAAGCAAAAAAAACTTTTCTGAAAAAATTCTGATTACTTGACAGAATCATGGCAGAATTTGGCAATCATCTGTTCAGTATCATGAAAAAAACTTTTTCTTTAGTACTACTACAGTGTCTAGAACTAATTCTAGCCACTGTAGTACTACACTAAAGTATGCTAAAAAAGGGGCGTTGGCGTGTATCCCGGTGTATTCATTCAATAATAGGAATGAATCCACAAAGTGACACCCAAATTTTGTAAACTTCACTTACTCTCCTCAAATAATTCCATAAATTCTTTAATAATTCAAAATTACTTTTAGTCATTCAGGACACAGTGCTTTTGCACGGATATGAATTTTCCTTTTTTCGTTCAAAGCTGGGATTATAGGTATCATATGTTTAATTTTGAACAGAAAATTCAAGAACAAAGCTTATTTGGAAACTAAGGAGTATCTTTATCCCTAGATCCAACATAATTAATCAGTTGTGTATCTAAATGTTAATGATAACAATATCTTATGAATATCTTCAAGACAATAAAAGAGAGCTTTTTATGGTTGCGTATTCTGGTCACAGATATATAGAATAATACTAGATGCCACATAATGCAACATAGTGTCCATTGGAGATCCTTTTAATCCTAATAATTATATTCTCTCTTTAATTAATAAGTGTATCTAATCTTCAATTGATATATGTCTCATAGGATTAGTCACCATCAATCTGGCCAATTTTCTAATAAAGAATTTTTATTAATATTTTTAAGTATCTATCTTTTTTGATTTCTGTAACTCAAATGTTTCTGCAGGATAAAAATGTCACAATCTTGTAGAATGAACAATTTCTGTATTTTGTTTACTTAAGGGGTTTGGTCTATTTATCTCAAAATTTACACTTGAAATTTTATTTAATATTGTATAAGGACCTGTATAGGGCGAAGTTAATTTTCTAGTATTAGAATATTTAAATTCTTCTAACATAACTAGATCACCTGGTTGAAAATTAGCTTCCTGAAAATGTAAATCATACCTAATTTTATTTTTTATGTGATACTCTTCTGTTCTTTCTTTTGCATGTTTCTGTGCTTCCTCTATTGCTGAATATATCTCATAATTATCAAGGGGAGAAGTATACAGTAACTTCCCATACATTAAGACACTCGTGCTAAGAGATAGGAATTTGAAATACTTATATGAAACTAAGATTCTTTTTAGAGAAAAAGTTTAAGCTTAAGTCTTATATTAAAATATATGTATCATATGTATATATATAAATACATATTATAAGATTTAATTTAAAATACCTAACATGTTTTATACCTTTTTTTCCTAGTAAGCATTAGATTAATGTTTAAAACTTCAGAATTCTAAAAATAAATTAATTTTCAAAATCATGGTAAGAGTAAAATTTTGTAAATGAAGATTTAATTTTGTGAATAAATATTGCATTTGTTGATTAGGCTTATAAACAATTCTTACAGTCAATTCTTTATGATTTATATTTGAATCTGCTTGGACCTATATTACCTGCAATTTTTAAACTAAGAACATATATATATATATATATATATAAAATTAACACAACAGATGGTTTTGCTTTAATAAAACACTTTTCAATATGCGTATGGAGGGACATACATTCTTTCATTAAAATTTTGGTAATTTCCTAATATTGCTAATTAGTGAATCTTCTGATTTTTCAGTAGTGCTTACACAATAACATTTTCTACAATAACATTTAAAGCATGTCTCATTGTAAATGCATTAATGATGTTCAACTCATTAATTACCAACAAGGATTTCAGATTGCTACTTCAGCATACCATGGCCTGCATAACTTGAGGTATTGAAAACCCAGGCCACCCAAATCACCCTAGGGTACAAGCAGCTGTTTGAGTGGCCGGTTATAACTTGAGGTGTCGAAAACCCAGACCACTCGACTCAGCCTAGGGCAGGGGTTAGCAGACTTTCGAGAGAGAAGAGCCAAGTTGTCAAGGAAACAGGATAACAAAAGTATCAGAGAGCCATATATATGTATACATGAGAGCTTCCCCCCCCCCCCCCCCAGTAGCAGTCACAATCCAAAATGTCATTATCAAATTAAAATTTTTATATTATTTAAATAAAGTTTTACAATACAGTAACATTTTTCAAAAACTAAGAATTATCAAACATATATTTTTATTTTTAAGTATCCCTAATTTAGATCTCCCTGGTCAAGATGCTGGGTACGCCCATGTATGTATATATAGGTATATATGGATTTGTAGGGGGAATAAAACTGTGATAAGTGCATGATTTTTTATTTAAAACTTAGTTAAAACGGTAACTTAGCATCATTTTTGAAAGCTTTGTTATGTCTGGCAAATAGCTACTTGTTTTCAATTTTAGGCATAATTGTAAATTATCGTCTGTTAAGTTGCTTCTTAGCTTATTTTTTATTTGATTCATGGAAGAGAATGTTTGTTCGCATGTATATGTAGAACTAAAGATTGTGAGAACGAATATGTAGAACTAAAGATTGTGAGAACAGCAAATGCTAGTTTTTTTATTGCATCATATGTTTCAGGCAAACTATTTGATGTATCAAATATTATTGTTTCTATTTTAGGCAGTTGTTTCATAGCTGTCCACTTGTGCTGAAAAATTAAAATGGATTTCTCTCTTTCGAGTTCTTCCAAGTGGCTGGTCAGGTCAGTGAATTTGTTGCTCCACAGTTCCTTGCTTTTTAAATCTATTAACTGCATCTGAAGTGAAGCAGCATCTGTGTCGAACGGAGCTAAGTTCGTTGATTTTTATTTTGAGAGGATGTACAATGAAAGCTACCGTAGCCTTATTTGCTCTGAATTCTTGAAAATGTTCACCAAAACTGTTCATCATTTTTCTTCATTTTCATCATTGTTCATCATTCCATGCTGAAATAATTCGTAACAAAATAAGCACTTTTTTCATCGCGATACTGTTTTAAATGCTTGAAGTGAAGTAATTCACCTTTCCCTATATCTTCAGCGAGAACTTGTAGTTTATTTTCAAAGCACTCTACCTCTTCCAATAATGCATATGCGACATTTCCTTTCCCTTGTAACAATACATTGAAAACATTAAGATGTGAAGTAATGTTGACCATGAAATGGAATTTTTGTAACCATGCGTCTTCTTCAAATTCCTGATGTTTGATACATTTTTCGCATAGGAACAATTTTATTTCTATATATTTCTACCTATATATTTCTATTTCAATTTGTTTATTGTTAATTACTTTTTTCTTGTAAGGCTTGGCAATATAACTATTAATAATTTTTAAGGAACATGGTGTTGCTTTTAAGTGAAACATTGTTAATAAGATTTTAAAAGTAAATACTAGGTTTTTTTCAAAAAAATAAATATGTTTTAAGGATCTTGATATATATTTCGGGGTGTCAGCCTATCATCAGGAGATACAGAAGTAAATGTCTTAAGCCAATCAAATGTTTAAATGTATATGCAAATACAGGTAGAATTTTTCAATATATAATTATAAAGGAAAAGAGAAAGGAACAACATCTTCTTGTATCAATATCAGTAAAAAAAAAATAATAATAAGGGGGGGGGGGGGGGGAACAATAATTTTCTTTTGTTACAATTTCAAGTTTGTATTCTTAGAAATAATGGTTAAAGATTTGTTTCATTTTTGTAAAACTTACCTAGTATTTACTTTTAAATATAACTATTGATAGAGCACAATGGTCTTTATAGGGCAAAAGCTGGTTAAGGTCTCTTCCCTTTTTTTTCAACAATAACTTGAATTTTGAAAAGGGTTCTGGGCATATATTCAGTAAATTATTATTCTAAATTTTATTTTAGACTAAAACTATTTGTAAGCCGCTAGTACACGTGTTTCAATCCAATCAAAATTGCTTGCCCATCCCGCTGCGAACGCTACAGATACAAATACATAGAGGAAGAAGTCTGAAGAGCCGCAAACGCTTATGCAAAGAGCCGCGGTCTGCCGACTCCTGGCCTAGGGCATGAGCAGCAGTTTGAGTGGCCGGATAACTTGAGGTGTGGAAGACCGAGGCCACCCGACTCACCCTAGGGTATGAGCAGCAGGATGAGTGACCGGAGTGACTGGAGATAACTTGAGATGTTGAAGACCCAGACCGTCCGACTCCTCCGAGGGCATGAACAACAGCTTGGCTGGTCAGCCAGATAACTTGAGGTGCTGTTGTTGCTATTGAGACCCAGACCGTCTGACCTACCAGAAAGGTGTAAGGTAACTGTTTGGATGGCTGGGAAGTGCCACCCAATTTAGACCGGAACCCAGTGGGGAAGTCATCCATCGAAACCGTACCCTTTTTTCCCTACCACCAACTTATCTGCATGAACAGACTCAAATATCTGAAACACTGGAAAGATTACTCAAGGCATTTATCTTGGGGTAAACTTAACAGTAATGTTGCTAGGCATCCTTATTTCTGTATGCCACCTGATGGCATACATGTCAAATTTACGTTTGATAAGCCTTATGAAATTCTTGTCCCCTCGCGGGATGATTGGAAGAGGACTCCAACCTACAATAAACACAATTGTTTTGTATGGTACACAGACGGCTCGAAGATTGGCACTAGTACTGCTCCTGGTGTCTGTTGTCCTGATGATGGCACTGAACTATCTTATCCGCTTGGTAATTTTGCTACTGTCTTTCAGGCTGAAGTATTTGCCATTCTTATGTGTTGTAGAATTTGCTATGACAGAAAGTATGAGAATAGCCAGATTTTCATTTGATCTGACAGCCAGGCTGCTCTTATGGCTCT
The DNA here is from genome assembly GCA_951213105.1 of Amaurobius ferox. NCBI lineage: Eukaryota > Metazoa > Arthropoda > Arachnida > Araneae > Amaurobiidae > Amaurobius > Amaurobius ferox. The sequence goes on from OX578144.1 coordinate 27,177,413, forward strand.
AGGGAAGTTCACTGTGACGTCTTCCCTTGTCTGGGAATGCTATAATGCTCTCTGTACAATTGCTAGTAATAATAGTGTCATTCTGTACTGGGTGCCTGGTCATTCGGGCATTCCTGGCAACGAATTGGCTGACGAACTTGCTAGGAAAGGCTCTAGTACTCCTTTTGTGGGTCCTGAGCCGGCCTTGGGTATTCCCAATGACCTTGTCAGAAGAATTGTCTATGACATCTTCAGAAAGCTTCAGTGTGAGAACTGGCGTGACACTAAGGGTCAAAGGCAAGCGAAAATCCTCAACTGTAATTGCCCTAGTACACGTCAAAAGGAACTTTTCAGGCTCAGTAGAACTGGCATCAGGAGAGCTGTTGGACTCCTTACTGGACACTGCACTCTCAAGAGACATCTTAATATTATGGGTGTCTCCAAGGATTCGCTTTGCAGAGGCTGCAATTACAGCGAAGAAACTGCAGCCCACATTCTTTGTGATTGTGAGGCCTACTCTGCTCACAGATTCGAACACATTGGTCGTCATGTGATTGAACCTTGGGAGCTGAACGACATTCCTGTCAAGTGCCTGCTTATTTTCGCATCGGCTACTGGTCTCTTTTCTTAGGGATCTTCATTTTCTTTTTGGGGTAGTACAATAGACCTCTGGTCGATGTGCTAGGCTCTTCTGGAGCCACCCACCTTCATATCATTCATTCATTCCCTACCACCAACCTCTTGGAAGGACTTATGGACCCACATATTTAACGTGATCGTATTCCGAGTGAACACAATGGTAGTTTTGGCAGTGGCGGGAATCGAATCCGGGCCTACCGAGTGCAATTCCCGCGCACTAACCACTGGGCTACCGCACCCTCAGATAACTTGAGGTGTTGAAAATCCAGACCACACGACCAACCAGATAACTTGAGGTGTAGAAAGCCCAGACTACACGACCAACCCGAAGGCTTATGGTTGCTGCTTGTGTGGCCGGGGATAACATTAGGTGTAGAAGACCCAGACCGTCCGACTCATCCAGAGGACTTGAGCAACTATTTGGACGGCCGGAGGGATAACATTAGGTGTGCATTTCCTTCCCCTACATGGATGATAATGCCTTTGTTGAGAAATGCTATTGTTGCTGCAGCACTAGTCTTTGTGCAAAATAGTTGCACTACATAGAGAAAGTTTGTTTTGTTTAGAAACCAGTTCCTGAGAAAAAAAAAAGAAGCACTGTTTTCTAAATTAGATGGAAAATGCAATAAATTTACAACTTGGTTCTTTGTTGGATCACTGATTCTCACACTAATCCCCTCTCTCGAGGGAAGAGGGTAATATGCTGCAGCCACCCACTAGCAGTCTGGCTGTTTGCATAACAGAGCCAGCTTAATATTGAAAGGGTTAATATGGACTTAAATATGTTCAAAATACTATTAGCTAACAGAAAATCTACATTGCTTTTTAACAAAATTTCCTTTTGTGATTCCCAAAATAGCATGTCATGAATGAATTGGAGTATCATTCAGATATCATTTGAGTAACTAAATATGCTCCCATAGAAATCTATCATAAATCATATAAAACTGCTATTTGTCATCCATGTATAGCATATATAATAAAATTTATATATGCAGATTATTTTACAGGTTATTGACATTTACATTTGTGACATTCTTCTATGTACATCCTGTATTTGTATACAGTACCAGATCTTTTATCCAGAATCCCAAAACCCGGAGGGACCCAAAATCCGGAACTCAAAAAAGTTTTGAAGGCAATTTTTGTTGTAGATATTCTAACATTTCATTCAAAGGCTAGCTTTGTCCTTACAGAGAGGATCAGTTTTTTTCACTCCCATTCTAACAGTACTTTCCACTTTGACTAAGCATTCATTTGTGTGTGTGTGGTGGGGGGGGGGGGGGGGTTCATATATGATGCCTCAGGCATTTTTTTAAACTAGGGAAAGACAGAAAACATAGGACTGAAACCTAAAGTAGCCAGGACAGGAAACACAGACATAGAAGCACTGTGAGGGGAGGGGGTGACTACACAGAGCGAGAAAAATTCCATGTGGATATTTTATACTTTCTGCCAGTCTGTCAGTACATGGTGAAGATAAATAATAATATATAAAATCTTGCCGTTCAATGAAGAGGCAATGATGGCTTGCAAATTGAGTGGATGGGCTATTAACAGGATTCAGGGTGGTCCAGAGTGAAGGACTCAATTGTCAATTCAAGAGAATCATTCTAGACCAGTGCTTCTCAACCTTTGTGAGACCGCAGCATAGTAAAATCTTATTTTAAAAGACAAGGGTCCGGTCTCAACAAATTTACTTGTAAATACCTTTCTAAATTTTTGAAGTTCATACATTAAATAAGTATTAATAATTAATCATGACATAATTATAAAGAGTATTAGTACATTTATGTATACGTTGAGGTATGCTGCCAAATATAAAATTACGTTTAAATAAGGTTATCAATCACTGAACTACTGAAATCATGTAGCCTATTGTAATTTCCTCAGGTGAACATCATTAAATTAATTTGTTTTGATTTCATTGACATATCACATTCTTATCACCAAAAATTTGTAATATTATTCAGTATAAAATAAATTATTGTATTATTAAAATGATTTTACTGATGTTGGTTTGAAAAAAAAAAGGTATTGAGAGAGAAAAATATTTATCCAATGTAATTCACCATAGAAGTCAGCTGATCAGTCTTTTATTCATATTAAAATTTAAATGCGGCTTGGTCACTGACTTTTGCTACACAGATGCTATATAAGAGTTCTGCTTCTGAGCTTTTCGATACATTCACAAATATTATTATTCTTAGAATATTTCCACTATGAAATATTTATTCATAAGAAATGCTTATAAAAATTAAAATAATAAATTTCAGGAGAATCTCTTGAGACTCAGTAAAATTAATGCCAGGACCCAGCAGTTGAGAAACACTGTTCTAGACAGGACCAGGGTCATATGTGAGAACTGCAATGTTTTTTAATTCAAACATTGGCCTTTGGAAACAATATCATAACACCAATTGATCAATTCAGTTTTATGACATCAGACTATGTTTTTTTTTTGGAAATAGATTCTGAAATTCTATGAACATCTATGTATTCATGTGAGTGTGGAGGGTAAAAGAAAACTGATTCCATCAAGAACTAATAGAGACTGTGAGCTGATGTAAGTAGGGAGAATAGGTCTTTTAAGATTGGTCACAGAATTTGGAATATTCCGGAATCCGGAGAGATGTCAATCGGGAGCTTTCTGGATAAGAGGTCTGGTATAGTCCGGCTCCCATGAGTTGGCAGATGACCTTGGATGAGTCCATTTCGTTATAGGGAAGAAAGCTGGTAAAACAGACGATCTGTGCACTACAGTGAAAGGGTTGCCAAACGCAGAAACCTGTTTGGCGATCGCATTTGCTGCACGTATTTCGCCAATTGTTTGAAATTTAGAATAGTTGGAATGCTTTACTAGCATTGCGCTTGCAACTAAGAAAATGTCTAACATCTGTTCCAACTTCTAACGTCTGTTTATTTAATTAATTAGAATCTGATATTTGTGAACCATGCTTTTATCGACAAAATGTCTGTAGAAGTAAAAGTAATTCGTTCCAAGGAACGAAATGTGGTCCACAAAGTCCTCGATTTTTTTTTTAGGCTGAAGCAAATTCAGAAAAGTTATGCACCCCCATCCGACAGCCCTTGCCAGCATTACAAAGGAGCAGTGGATTAAATATTGTGAGCACGCAGTAAAAGTTGAAAATAAATATTGGGAAATTGACAATTTAGTGGAAGAAACCATAGAAGAAATCAGTTTTGTGGTAGGTGCCGACTCCCAAGAGTCAACTGAAAGTATAGAATCAGATTTCGAGAAGGGCGACAGCAGTACAATTTTTTAAATATTTTATATATAAAATATTATAAAATAATAACAAATATACATATAAAAATATAAAACAGATATTTTTTATATATTTTTCAAATTTTGTAACTCGGGGGGGGGGGGGGGGGGTGATAGATTCCTTAGATTAGATGACATGGCCATGCAATGTAATCTCTAATGATGAACTGACTGTCCGAATAGTGGCCCACAAGCAAGGAAAATGGTTAGATAACATCTCGAGTTAGATAATCTCATGGTTAGATAATCTCAGCCAACAAATTTTTGGAACTTTTAAACACTGCTTTTCAGTAATTTTACAAAGTTTCCAGGAAAAAAATTGAATTAAAACTGCAATTTCAGTATAATTTCAAATAATTATTCGTGCTAGTTTGTGCATATAACTCAAATTAATGAATTATAAAAGAAATAAAGAAAATAAATATGAATCTGTAGGGAAGGCATGTGCTGTTCACATCAGTTTTTTCCTTTTAGGAGATGAATCATTCATTCATACACACGAAACGCATTGTGCATTTCTCCTAAATAAAATAGTTTAAGTTACAAGAAAAGTATTACAACCGAAACTCTTCAATTTTAACAAAACATTTACGACCATTATTGTTTTATTATAATATAATTTTAATTATTATGAAGAAAACATTTCCACCACATCCCAACAGTAACACTGAATGTACTTATACATATAAAGCTCTTTATCGTTCTGCATAAATCGTTTTCGTACTGCACAAATTGTGCATTATTAATTCGCACTAAAGGCGCCAATTCTGGAAACCCGTTCTTCCTAGTACGTTTCTACCTGTCATTGAATTTAACTAATGGATTCGTCCAAAGTCACGTGACTCAAATGCCTTCTCGTTGGAGTCGCACTATACTGTATTAAAAGGTAGAATATATTTTAAATAAGTCTGATAAATTATATAATTTTCAATATTCATAATATAAATATGTGTAACATCCTTTTACTTATCGAATTAGTTGATTTATAAAGCATGTATAAGTGGTTATGATGTTAACATCTCATAAAGCTAGTTTGATTAATATTATTTACATGAGAGGATAATATTATTACAATTATATATATTATATGAAAAGAAATATAAGATGCATATATTTCTAAAGTTAATGAATAAATCATAGAAAATTGCAAGTACTTGGTATATAAGTCAGGGCTGTCCAACTACAGGCCCATGAGCTTGTTATGAAAATATAGTTTTTTTCATTTCTATTTTTAAACTATTTGGCCTTGACATACAATATGTTTTCTGAAATACAAGATATGATCAAAATATTTAATGGAAACATTTGCTCACAATAACTTCTTTCCTCAAACCATGTAAAAGTATCTTAAAGTTAAGAGCTAATTAAACACTAATTAATTAAAATGTACTTCATAAATACCACCCTTTACCATTTTTATATAATTATAAAAAAAACAAAAAAAAAAACAATCATTTGACTTGATATAATTGTCGCCCTTGTGCCTTTTAAAATTGGACAGCCCTGATATATGTCATGTAGTAAACTATATATGTGACATGATATCATTTTATATAAAGAGCATAGTAAATCCAAATACTCAACTATTCTTTAAATTTATTATATTTATACTGCACCATACTGAATTAACTGCACTGCTTTGTCCGGTATCTACTGTATTTATATACTGTAATGCATTTGTATTGTATCATCAATGTCATACAATTTTCATTTCATGTGTTAGTTTAAACCTGTCAGTTTTGGGCAGAATGGCTATCATTAGACAATCATCAGTATCATACTATCTTAAAGATTATGTTTTTAATTTAAGTCCTATGGGTGTACATGGCATTGACACACAAATGCTATTAGATTCTCCAGCAGTCAGTACAGTCAATATATATATGTAAGTTATGGTGACAATTAAGAGAAAAACATCACGTCATGCAAAAGCCTTAATCTCAACTTAAAAAAAATCTGATGTGGGCAACACATGACTTTCCTTATATAACGTAATGAATTTACCACTTTTACAGTAAAATAAATAGGTTTTTCTTATAGTAGATACTAATATTCTTTCCAAGATATTGAATTTTCGACAATTAGTCGTCATTTCATTGATTTAGCGTCATTTTTATCCATTTGGCGAGATTTTCGTTAATTTGTCAACATTTCAAAAAGTCGCCAAGTTGGCGACATTCCGCCAAAATTCGTCGCCAAAATCTCGCCAAGCATAATGGACAAAGAAATAAGTTATTCTTACAGCAGATAAATGAATATTGGCGTTCAAATACAAAAGTATTACTCAAAGTATCTTTTTTCATGAATGGAACGAGCTAGATCCACGAGAATGATGTCATCCAATATATCGCATGGTATTACTGAAAAGTGAACATGTCTCTCAAGAGGAAATATTTTTATTTTATTTTATATGACTTTCAGATAATTTTTTTGAAAAATGTGCAATATCTCGAGAACGGTTTATGTTAGCGTTCTAAAATTTATGTCAATCGTTTTCTAATGAAAAATTACATAAGAAATGACTATATGCGTAACTTTATTAGTGGTTTTGATTTTTTGACTATTTTTTCCAAATTTCATTTGAAAATTTAGGGGTGTTCTTAACATTCGATTGTGTATAAAAACAATAGGCTTCCAGTGTTTACGGATTGTGATTTGTGTACCAAATTTGGATCGAATCGGTCCATTCGTTTGTCAGTTATCGTCTTCACAGACTCTCACACACACACACACACACAGACATCACTTCAAAAATGTTTGATTCGTGATCAGGAATGCTTGAAACGTGCTCTCCCGTCGAAAACTCGAATTCGAATTTTCGACCCCATCACAATACTTTCCTTATACATTATGTATATAAGGAAAGTAATAGGATTTTCTTATAGTAGATACTAATATTCTTTCCAAGATATTGAATTTTCGACAATTAGTCGTCATTTTCATTGATTTAGCATCATTTTTATCCATTTGGCGAGATTTTCATTAATTTGGCAACATTTCAAAAAAGTCGCCAAGTTGGCGACATTCCGCCAAATTCGTCGCCAAAATCTCGCCAAGCGTTATGCACTAAGAAAAAAGTTATTCTTACAGCAGATAAATGACTATTGGCGTTCTAATACAAAAGTATTATTCAAAGTATATTTTTTCATGAATGGAACGAGCTAGATCCACGAGAATGATGTCACTCAATTTATCGCATGGTATTACATATGAAAAGTGAACATGTTTCTCAATAGGAATTTTTTTTTTTTATGTGATTTTTTCATAATTTTTTTGAAAAATGTACAATATCTCGAGAACGGTTCATGTTAGCGTTCTAAAATTTATGCCAATCGTTTTCTAATGAAAAATTACATAAGAAATGTCTATTTGCATAACTTTATTAGCGGTTTTGATTTTTTAACGATTTTTTCAAAATTTCATTCGAAAATTTAGGGGGGTTCTGAATATTCGATCACGTATAAAAACAATAGGCTTCCAGTGTTTACGGATTGTGATTTTTGTACCAAATTTGGTTCGAATCGGTCCATTCGTTCGTCAGTTATTGTCTCCACAGACTCACTGACACACACACACACACACACACATACTTTCACACACACACACACACAGACATCACTTCAAAAATGTTTGATTCGTGATCAGGGATGCTTGAAACGTGCTCTCCCGTCGAAAACTCGAATTCAAATTTTCGACCCCGTCACAATACTTTCCTTATACATTATGTATATAAGGAAAGTAATTAAGAGGAAAAGAATGTGATGTTGTTGTTGAAACCCAGACCGTCCGACCTACCAGAAAGGTGTAAGGTAACTGTTTAGACGGTCGGGAAGTGCCACCCAATTCAGACCGGAACCCAGTGGGGGAGGCATCCACAGGGACCGTACCCTCATTCCCCTACCACCAACCTCTCGGAAGGACTTTCGGACCCACATGTTTAACGTGATCGTACTCCGCATGAACACGGCAGCAGTTTTGGCAGTGGCTGGAATCGAACCCGGGCCAACCGAGTGCAACTCCAGCGCGCTAACCAATGGGCTACCGCGCCCCCCCAAAAAAATGTGATGTGCTACAACAGTCTGTATAGCTTCAAAGCTTTTGTTTCTTGATAAGAAGATTGCCGGTAGCTTTTGTGAAATATGTTGGTAGTTCTTGTGCACACATGCTGAAGAGCAGGACTTAAACTGTTAAACTGAAGATTGGAACACCAAACATTCTGAGCTCCTTATTTAAAATATTTGGACAGTCATTATTCTATTTAAATAAAATGGTTTACTCACAGCATCCGTTGTTACAAGAACCCTGTTGGAATCATATGGAACTAATCTAAAATCAAAAGTTCTTATGTTGATTTTCTGGATTTCTTGCCTAGAAAAAGAAGATATAATTTTTTAAGAATGAAGGTGCAATTTGCTGATTACATATAAAGCCATTTACTTTTGAAACAACATGATGGAACTTTATAATCTACCATCATAGAAACATTGGTTTAAAGCAGTTACTCTTAAAGTACATCCTAAGATTTTATACATAATACTCAACAATTTCTTTAATCTTTATGCGAGGTTCTGAAACTATAGGATGGTTCTAAAAGCAATACCCTTTCAAGGGTGGTGCCCTTCATTTCTAGAGAAGGGTGATGACAATTATGAAGTATGTTTAATTATTAAAAACATTGCTTGATTGATGCAAGTTGATGAGTACACTAGAAAGATGTGTGAAGTGGGTATCCATACATGTTCACAACCTTATGATGCATCATTTAAATTTTGTACTATTTCCTCCTATTATAACTAGGTTTCCAAACTTTATCAGTTGATGGTATTTTTGTGCTTCAGGAATTTTTTCACAGCCCACCAGGAGCAATTAAAATACCTAACTAATCTGTTTAGTAAGTAGTTACGTTCAAATATTTTAATATACATGTATCCTAAACTGTAGTCATTGGAAATAATAATACATGTACATTGAATGATAGAGCACTATTTTTATTTCATTTTAAAGCAACAATAATTACTAATGCATATTGAGCAAATATTTTAAATATCCCTGAGTTTACTGTGGCTCCTTGGTGTAGTTTGTGAACTTGTCTTATTACATTTAAATAAGACCTTTTTGATGTAGAAAGCTCAATTTAATTTTAAGTTTTAAGGTGTCACCCTATCTATTCCACTGAACTAGTTAAAAAATTTTGCTTCAATCTCTAAAATAAATAGCATTACATCTAATACATAAAAGCTAAAATTTCAATACATGTTTCTAACTTAAATATTTCCTGAGCCATATAATGAATTTTGATTTTTTTTTCTAGGCAATGAGGCTAAATCTAGGCAAAATTCTGACAAGTCTTATCACCTTACAGCAAAGTGTGAAATAATGAAAATTAAGAATCTGTTTTTGTTTGTCTGCTTATAACTCGAGAATGACACAACAGATTTATATATTTTTTACTAGCTTGTTAAGTTAATAAAGAGCAAGTATAGGGCTAAAAAATATTTACAATTTTGTAGCACTTTAATACATGAAGTGAAAATTCCAAAACAGGCTTCCACGCTAAATATCTCCTGAAATATGATCAATTACACTTTTTCAAGCAATAACTCTGAATCCAGGAAATGTTTCAACACATCAATTTTATCCTCCTACACCTACCTTTAGAACAATGAGAATTAAATTACCTATCTGAAATAACCACTTCATAATTCAAAAGTGGCTTACCCAATATACATACTTTTTTAATTGGTGTGTTAAGCTTAATTAGGAATAGATTTTTGGTCAAAATATTTCAGATCTTGTACCATATTAATTTTATTTCAGTATTATCCCTGATATTGTCAGGTATTTTTATGTAAACCATTTTAATATAAAGTAGTGAATTTCTGTGATATGAGAATGATGTGCTGTTTAGCTAGTCATTTTATTTACAAAGAGGATAAAATAACCATTACTACAGTTCAAAGTAAATTTTCAAGCTGTTTTGTTTGACCCTTTTATTATTTTTATCTGTGTGAATATTACTGATTTCTATAGCAGGCTAACTTGGAGACTTGTATCTCTGGTCAGGAGGAAATCCTAGGTTAATAATTACTCAAATCATTGCAGCCTAATTAATAAAATAAATTAAATACCCTAAACTTTTAAATTTGGTTTCTGTTTTGTTGTTGACTTTGTCAGTCACCAATACCAACAGGACAATTTTAAATGTGATTGAATGTTTGTAACCCTCTCCCCCCCAATTTTCGAATGAATTTTTGAAAAAAAATCATTAAAAAATCAGAACCATCAAAATGTCAAATAAATTCTCATTTCATACATAATTTTTCATCACAAAATGAATGACATAATTTTTAGAATGCTAGCATTCTAAAAATTATGTCATTTGTTTGCACCCTTTTCAATTGCCCATTTTTCAAATAAATATATAAAAATAAAATACATAAAATAAAAAGGACATAATTATCATTAAATAGATTAATATTCCATATGCAATATTATGGGACAAATTTACTAACATCATTCTCATAGATCTAACTCATGCCATTCATGAGAGAAGACATCTATTGATTAGAACTCAAACCATCAAAGAAAAGGCCTCCTCCCCCTTTCTGCTTGCCTATATGTAACACTTGGCAACAAATGTAGTGACAATTTGATGAAGAACTTAGTGAAATATCGCTAACTTGACAACTTTTGTAAATGTCACCAAATTGACGAAAATGTCCCCAAATATGCAGAAATGATGTTTAATTAACAAAAATGATGCCAAATTGATGAAAATTCAATATCTTGGAGAATGAAATTCAATTTCTTTGATAATCCCTAACACTTTGGGAGAATTAATATTCTTGATGTAGGGAAAGTCACTGAACATTTGATGCAATTCAATTAAAGTGTTGCTTTGAATTTGAAAAATCAAGCATTGGTTAAGTAATCAATAATTTTTTATCCAATAATTTTTGGTTAAGTTTTATAAAGTACTGGGAATAGAAATAATTGTTCATTTAAAGTGTCTACCTTTTAATTATTATCTGTTTATGCAAGACTGAAATTATTCTGTATTAGATGTTACAAAGAAATATACTATGTGATATATGCTGTACCTGGGCATGAAGATTAAAATTTTTTCATAACTGTTTCTAACATTAAGTGAATTTGTGATTTAAGAATTCAATTTGTTAATCAAGAAATAAATTTGTGAATTAAGAACAGGATATTTTATAATTTAAGTAAGTTCCACTAAAATTAAACTTTAATTTTTATTTTTCAGCAGATTTGTGTTGCTTGCAGGTTTTCTTATAAGAACCTATTTCATGCGATACCTTGTATGTGTGCACAAACTTTTATAATATTAGCTAATTCATTTTATTTTTGCATTTATTAATTTATATGAATAAGCATTTATAGTTTATTTTGTTTACAAAAAGTTTATTAGAATAATATATATGAATACCATAAGTATTTTGGAATTCAAATGTATTCTAGAAGTATCAAGTGCTCAGCAGAAGACCACATATTTGAACAGTAAAGATATTTGTACAAGGAAATAGGTTTGACGTACATTGTTCTAATGAACAATCTTCTTAAAAACGATTTTTTGTTGAAAAGATTTAACAAGACCATAATGATTTAGAACCACTGTATGATTAGTATGATTTTATTACACTCAATTGACTAATTTACAATGCAAAAATAATACTTACAAAGCACTTAAATCATACAAGATCAATGATGAACTTCTGACCAATCTCAGTTTTCCTCCTGGAGCTAAACCAAGATCAGTATCAAAACCAGAAAAATCCGGGTTTAATACTTCAACAACTACCCAAATGTTAACAACACCCATATCTTCCAAAGTCAATACATGGAAGTTCCTTGAACTATCTGAAAAGGAGACAAAATCATTGAGTACTTATTCATGGCACTGATAAATTATAAATTATATATATATATATATTATAGACATACTTGTTTTAGCAAAACTGGATGGTGTAGCATCAGTTTTTGAAGAACTAGAAAGACAATAAAAGAGCTGAATTTATACAAAGTTTTCAAAATTATAATATTAGCAAAAATAAATATAATACCATATTTTAATTCTTAAAACAGTAAGATTTCAATATGCTAACTCTGGATAAGTTAAACTACTGTTTATGTCAAAGAATTTTTGAAATGAAGTTTAAGTAAAAAAATATCTCAAATATATTCCAGTCTTTTGAAAGTTCAAGAATCTGTTCTAATTGACAATAACATACGCTGCAATTAAGACTCTTCTCTGTTTAAAAGAATTCAGTTGATGGAAGAATCTCTTAAATAAGAAAGAAGAATAGGAAATATAATGGACTCTGCATATATAACACTACAGCCACTGAATTCTGCTTCCATGATTCTGTATTATATTCAATCCAGAGAATGATCAAATAGAAAATTTTAGAGCATAAACTATGGTCAGGGAGCCAGGGGTTCAACATGCACCCCTCTCCTGATCCTACGAGACCAGATTCTTTTTATACTTTAGGGAATGCTAAGAACTTTTAAAGATTTCTTTAGAGAATACAAATGATTATGATACCAAAATAGTGGTCGTTTTAAAATTTTTTAATTTAAATCTTTAAAAAATTAAAAATGCTTAATTTTCTCATGAGTAGTCATTTTATATGTATTTTACACAAGGAAGCAAAAGAAACTATTTTCAAGCTGCTAAAATGAACCGGTTTTAAATTATTTGCAGTTTTTAGCAAATTTTAAAAATATTAGAGATGGGACTTCTTTCAAAATCAAGTAAATATTTAAACATTTTTATAGTAATTTTACATTAGAAATCAAGTAAATGAATATTCAGGATCATATAAATAGCAGTTCCTAAGATATTCCATTATTTTAAAAATATTTGTTGAGTATTTTGTGCAGTCGCACATCATTCGAAGACGCTCCAAATACTGCTCTCTTAAATATTAGTGATCAAGAGGTATTCAATCATGCCCTTCTCTCAGATATGCCGGAGCACATTCTGTTGCATGTCTTAGAGAGTGCAAATCAATTTTTAAGATGTTCCCTTTAAACAAATTGACTATGCTACAAAAATGGTGGCCATTTTGACTGGCCTACAGCAAAATAAAAAAAAATTGATTATTCTTAAATATGTTATGTGAATAGCTGCTTTATGCATATTTTTTCTGCAAGAAGATAAATTAGCCAGTTTTTAGAATGGTAGAACTACCTGTTTTGTAGAAATTCTACATTTATAGACATTTGGAAAATAGTAAATGTAATGGGGTCCTCCTAAAGCCCTCTGAATATAGTTGTAATAAAAGCCGGAAAGATGGGACTCCACACACATGCCCTTTTCTCCCATCCTTGGGAACACATTTTATTGTATGTCTTAGAGGATGTTGATCATTCTTTAAAATGTTCCCAGAAAGAAAAAAAATGGCTGTGCTATAAAAACAGCGGCCATTTTGACCTGCCAGCAGTAAAATTAAAAAAAATTATTATTCTTAAACATGTCACATTAACAGTCATTTTATATAAAAAAATAAATTAGCCAATTTTTAGAATGCTAGAACTATATGTTTTCAAAAAATTCCCTATTTATTGACTTTGTACAACAGAATTTATGGGATGGAATTCATCAGAAGCTCTTGAAACATCGTCATAATATAAGCCGGGAAGACTGAGGCTCTACATACCTGTCCTTCTGTCAGATCCTTGGGAACATAATCTATTGCTTTTATATGATTATTTTATTATACTAGGGGGCTACATCCCTGGTCGCTACGCTGGTCAACCTCCATAACTCGTTCCATGAGTCAGGAGGCTTCGCCTCCTACTCGCTGAACTTGCTTCATAAGAATTTTCATGCCACCTCCTATGCAGGCATAATAAGCCTGTTGGGGACCGTCCTTGTTAACTGACATTTACCAGCCCTAGAGCTCACTTCACTAGTTCTTTCAATCTGAATGGCACAAATGAATGTTTGTGTGTCTCATGTTCGCTGATGGTCCCAGAACCCCGGGGTTCCACCCTCCATTGGCTACCACTCATTAACTCCGATAACTTGATTCGTGAGTCAGAAGGATTCGCCTCCTACTAACTGGTGCTCATTGAGCTCGCTTTGCCAGCACTTTCATGCCACCTTCTACACAGGTACAATACACCCTTTGGCGGCGGTCTCTTATTAACTGACATTTACCAGACCTAGAGCTCGCATCGCAAGCTCTTTTAATTCGGATGGCACACATGACTGCCTATGTGTCCCATGCTTGCTGATGCTCCCAGAAACCCGGGACTCTGCTCTCCACTGGCTGCCACTTATCAGAACTCACCACAGGCATGATGCACTCATTGGGGCTTTGCCTTATGATTAGCTGATGTTCATAATTTCCTTAACTTCACAAACTATTTCACCAAGCTTAGACGCCACCTGGCTATGTTCGCCAACTGCGAATCTCATTTCGTGAGTTGGGAGGCTTTTTATCTTCTACTTCCTGGTGCTGTTATGCTGTGTTTTGTTTTGCAGCTAATCCGTGTATTCTTCAAAACTTTGCAGTTTTTTCTCAAAATTTCTAAGTTGTTGTTTTCATTAATTTTTCCCTTTTATTTCCAAAATTTTTAATTGTTTTCCATTTTTTTGTTAATTAAGCTTCATTTTCCCATCATTTGGCATTTAAATGATGTGTTCTAACCTTTTTTAGGCTGGTGTCCGTTGTTGGGTCGAAGGGCCAAAAAAAATTACCCCTTCTTCTCTGAATAACTTTCATCTTCCTTTTCATAAGAGTTTTAAACAGTTATACAGATGATGTTAAGATTTCATTCATGGAATCCAATTTGGATCTCCCTGCAACTGTGGGGCAAACTGTTAAGGGGTGGGTAATTTTTACTTAAATAAATTGTCTTCTTTAAACTTTAAACTTGCCTCTGTGATTATTTCTATGTCCAGTTCTCCAACGTCCTCCTTTTTCTTACCTGAGAGTTTGTTTAAATTGTTTGTTTAAATTTTGTTTCTTATAAAAACACAACACAATATATGTAATATATGTAAATAAAGTAATATATATAATATATGTATAATGTAATATATGTAAAATAAAGTAAAAAAAATAAAGTAAACAATATATGTAATATGTATATGTATAATGCAATATATGTAAAATAAAGTAAAAAAAATGCTAACCACTATGCCAGAAGAAAAAAAATGTAATGTTTAAAGTGTTTTAATGTAGTTAGTTTAAGTATGTAAAAATAGATGCAAAGATTTAAAAATAAGATAAAAGTTAAAAGTTTCAATGTAATTTCTTTGTGAGCTGAAAACAGCAACACTTAATAATGATATTTGTGATGCTGTGGTTCAATGCTAAAAGTTCCTTTGTTGGGAAAAAGGTACAACAGTGCTCACTGAGCCTGTATCGCGAAGCCTTTCAAACTGCCTGCTATTAAGAACTCCTTACTGCATTAGGAAGAAACAGCAAAATTACATAACTGTACCTTTTGCTACTTGTTCGTAATACAGTGGCATAATATCGTGTTACGCTTTCAGTGTAGATATTTACAAAACTAAAACATATAATTGTTGTGCAATATAACAATGAAATCGTGAGGTTCATGACAACAATAGTTGTGAAACACTCTGTTTGTTTGTCAAAATAAATGATAGGCCACATGATTGTCAACATTTAATGATTGTTACATTTGATGATTGTTACATTTTTTTCCCAAGTGCACAAACTAATGTTGTAGTCATGTTTAGAAATAAATATCTATACTTTTAATGTTTTTAATGCTTCAATAACTCAGTCCTCGATCATTTTGTAACGTTTCTGCCAGAAACTAATCAGAGAGAAGTTAGCAATCATCTCGCCCAATTAAATCTTCACCCCTAGAGAAGGAAAGTTTTCACTACAGAAATGCAGAAAAATTGAATAACTCATCAACTAAATCAAAATTTAAAAAAAGAGCTCCATCTTGCAAAAATTCAAATATGTAGGTACATGTTAACAAAAATTTGAAGTCTTGCTATTGCTAGTCTGTCCAGGACACGAACTCGCAGCTCAAATATCCTTCCTTTGACTTTGAAATTAAATATTTCCTAAACTAAATTTTAAATCGAAAAACGATTTATATCAGTATGTTACCTTAATATTTCTCTACAAATATACTAGATTTCATAATTTTATATGCTATAGATTTTGTGGTATGCGACAGAGAAACTCAAGGAATGTGAAATTTGTCAAACAGCGGTGGCGTCGGTGCTAGCTCCTTTCTTTTAATATAGAAAGATATATGATTCATAAACTTTGATTTTCACAATCAAAATGACAAAAAATGTTAAAATATACTGAGAGTACCTTGACAGATGTCTTGTGTTTCTACAAAACTTAACTAATTGGTAGAAGGAAAAGAAACTTTGGCAATGGACACAAATTAGAAAATGGTATTGATACGGTTGATGTGTGCCACAAAGAATTCATTAACAGTCACCCCCTTTCACTTGTATTTGCTCTCATTCATTTGTACTTCACAAATTTGTCACATGTGCAATCTTGGGAACTTGCTTTAATAGTGTTTGTACTATCTCCCAAAATGTGTAGAATCACTTTGAACTTTTTAAACACTCCCATGTGAACACCTCACCATTATCAATTTTTAAACACTCACCATTATCGAGAAAATACATGAAAGTCATTTTTGCATATCTGTAGATACTTTGCAACTTTATTTTTCTTAAATATTCTCAAATGTTTCTGAAGACATTAGCAGTCACCTTTCTTTATTGCATGTTTAAAATTTACTCAGAATTAAAAAAAAAAACCTATGCAATATTTTAGGAATGAATGGTTCTAGCATAATAAAAAGCCTATATATATATATATATTAAAATAATAAAAACAAAAGTGCAGGAGTGCAAATCAGTATACACAGCATCAAACTGCAGGTAATATAATAACATGTAGGTAATTACATTAAAAGAAGAAAGTAAAAAGTAATGAGGAAGGGCTGGAAAAATAAATCTTCCAGCCCTTCCTTGTTACTTTTTACTTTCTTCTTTTAATGTAGTTACCTACACGTTATTATATTAGTTATTATATACACGTTATTATATTATATATATATGAATGGCCAGGAAAAAGAAAATATATCAATGAATAGTATATCTGCCAGAAATGTCTTCAAGGACACATTCTAGATAGATATACTAAAATCCGTTGTTTTTATGATTGCAAAAAAACACGTGGTTCTAGCATAATAAAAAGCCTATATATATATATATATATATATATATATATATATATATATATATATATATATATATATATATATATATATATATATATATATATATATATATAAAATAATAAAAACAAAAGTGCAGGAGTGCAAATTAGTATACACAGCATCAAACTGTGGCTAATATAATAACGTGTAGGTAACTACATTAAAAGAAGGTAGTAAAAAGTAACAAGGAAGGGCTGGAAAAGTAGATCATGGAATGGCCAGGAAAAAGAAAATAAATCAATGAATAGTATATCTGCCAGAAACGTCTTCAGAAGCACATTCTAAATGGATATACTAAAATCCGTTGTTTCTATGATTGCAAAAGACACATGGTTAAAATTTTATGCAATCTGTGCCCAACAACGGAATAAACGAGATTCACAGAGAAACGACTCATGAGGACAAAATTCAACTTAAATATCATAAAATAATACATAATCATGAAAAATATAGCGCACAAATGCACAAACATGCAAAAAAAAAAAAAAGACAACTCACAACTCACAAATATTGAAGTCTGCCAGCTTGAATAATCTTCATGGGAGTCTCACCACATGATCCAGCTTGAATGCTTACAAAGTGAAAAACCACGATGGAATGGAACAGATTAAAGGAAGTGGTAGTTGTAGATGTTATATATATATATATAATTGTGTGTGACTTGACACAATAAAATGTTGTTATTTTTTTAAGGCAGGCCAGTCAAAAAGACCAACATTTTATAGATTGTTAGTGTTTCATCTGGGAGCATGAATATTATCAGCATGTTCTAAGGTGTATAGAAAATATATTTCCAAGGATCAAAGTAAAGGATGCATGTGTAGTAGGGCATCTGCTTTTCAGACTTATATTGCAATGATATTCAGAAGTCTTTTGAATGATACCATTACATAAACTATCTTGCAAAAAGCTGGAATTTCTTAAAAATTGTTAGTTCTAGTACTCTAAATATTGGTTAATGTGTTTTCTTCTTAATATATATATACTCACTTGAAATAATTAAGAATTTTCAGTTTTCTTTAATTTAGAGACAGGCCAGTGAAAATGGACACAATGTTTATTGCATAGCCAGTTTTTTCCCATTTAAAATAAAAAAAAAATTTAGTAATCTCTAAGACATACAATAAAATGTGTTCCCAAGGATCCCATCTTTAATATTTTAAAAAAATTATTAAAATTGTGAATAATTCAAAAATGGTTTAATTTAACAACTTAAATGGGTTCATTCGCTTCCTCGTATAAAAATACATACAAAATGACTACTCAAATGAGCAAATTAAACATTAAAAAAAAATTATTTAAAAATGGCCACTAACTGTTTATAGTTAACTAGCAATTTTAGTTTTTTGGTCCTGATTTCATCTGGACACCATAGACCACTCCAACCATAGACTTCATGTCAAAATGTCACGTTATTTTACAAACTTGCTTTTCAATGTATAAATTAAACTTATACAATATATCTAATGAGATTTTACATTCAAGTTTATTTATAAACTTGTTTGTATGTATTTATGTGCCACCAGTCAAGTTTATTTATAAACTTGACTGGTGGCACATAAATACATACTTGAATACATATATTTTTATCTATTCTGTTCACATCTCACCAATCATTAAATATCTTTAGAATCAAAGTTCATTTAACCTCCTAATGTTTTTAAAATAAAGTAAAATATCTTGTGCTTATGAACCAATATTTTAACAAGGAGTAAGTAAGCAGAGCAGATTGAGCTGCAACAATCATGAGACTTTAAATATTACAGCTTTCCCACCCATTAGAAAACACAGGATAAAATACTAAAATATAAAAATTATAACCACTATACTTCAAAATCTAAAAACTCGATCTAAAATCCAATTATGTACACTTGTAGGGTTTTCAAGGAGCAATAAATTCTTGCTTATTGTTCATAGCTAGCACTTTTAGTTTTTGAGATATAAGTATTACAAATTTTAAAAACAGAAAATTTTCATTCTTCAACATGACAAGATGATTACTCGAAAATGATAAGAGCTTTTTAAAAAACTAAATATAGATTTAAAAACTAAATTTCCTAACACATATTTTTGTTGCTTATTATTTATATCTATCTTTTATAGTTTCGGAGATATTTTGAGTGAAAGTATGAAAAATTTAAAAAACACTCGTTCAGACATTAAGTTTTTTGAAAAAAAAAAAGTTCAAAAAATTAAAATATTGAAACTATTTTTATATATTCATAATCTAGACTCTATTTTAAATAAAAAGAAAACTTAATGATATTTCTATTTATTAGGTTTGGAGGTATAAGAGCCCAAAGTGTCCAAAGTTTACATTTTCTGTAATGTTCTGATTTCCACCATAAAAACACCAAGCATATTTACATAAAATAAGATCATCAAAATGCTTTATCAATATTCTGAACTTAGATTATGTTGACTTTTTTCATCCAACTTTGGTATATCAAAAGTTTTGTATGTTGCACCATTATTTTCAGTATCCCAAACAAAGAAAATTATTATAAACATGACTTAATAATTACAGTTGCTTAATTACTACTGCTAAATTAATATTTTAACTGGGCAACTACCTAAACATAAGGCATAATTATCTTTCTTTTATGGGATTTAGAAATCCCATTCCTTGCATTCAATAGCCAAAACTTATGCATATATCCCATATCCGGCCATCCACCACGCTGCTCTAAGTACTTGGACGAGCCGAATGGTCAGGGCTTTCGGCATATATGCCATAAACAAAATATAACAAATTATCTACTTGTGGCCAAGACAATAACCAGATGAAGAACAAAGAAGAATGAATTTATCTCTAAAGAATGGCTTACAGACCAAATCCAGGTAAAATATTCAATTGCAAGAAGTAATAGACTAAATTCCTCTGTCACCTAAATTTACAACACAAATTAATCAGAATTTTTTTATAAATGACACATTTTATACAATTCAGCAATAACTTATGATATAGCAAAATTTCCCATTTTACACATCTATAGTGTTTTAATAATGATTAGATACATGGTTTGAATGATCCATAAATCCACACTTGAATATAGACCTGATAACAATGACAAGATGTTTTGCGATAAAATATATAAACAAAGAAATGATACACTGGAGGAACTAAAAAGGAACAATAGTAGAAATGAATATGAGAAAAAGTGCTTTTAAACACTAAAAATCTATTATATAGACAAAGTGCACACAGACTTCAATATATGTGTAATAAAACAAAGATATTTCAAGAAATACATAATATATATACATTTAAATATTCTTTTAAAAACATTATTTAAATTTTATAAAATATATTAATGGATTATCAAACGGTTTACAGTGAGACCATCCTTCATTCTATTGAGTTTCCTGCCATAAAATTCACCTAAGTCCCTTTACAATTTCATTTCTAGTTATGATCCTACTTACATGTATTTTCCTATAGACTTGATAACAATTACAAGATCAAGATGTCATCATTAACATATGGCACATATTAATTTCAAAGACATGAAAACAAGAGTTCTTAATTGATAGGGTACAACTATCTAAACGAGAAATGCAAGATACCTTTGAGAAAAATTATCACAACCTTATTAGGAAAATGAGAGAGGTGTGCAGATAAAAAGGAAGGGACATCTTAGAATCAAAGAAACAAAGCAAATATCATATATAATAATTGCATGTTAGATATTGTGTGTATATATTTTAATAATATACAGTAATTAAAATAAAGTAAAATGCAAATAAGTCACTGAAACATTATTGATAATAGTTGAAAAGAAATTGGACATTCCCATTTCTTGCCAATACAAGAATAAAATAGTGAGGCATGTTATAAATACAGGATATTTTGCATGAATCAGATGCAGTTAAGGGTTATTAGAAATAATGTAAGGATCATAAATAAAAAAGCTCAAAAATATACCTCAGTAATGCTTGAATAGAAACAATGCAGCTATGGTGATTCTCCTTTCCAACAATTACAGCTAAAATAAAAAGATGAAAGCAAATAAAATACAATAAAAACTTTATATATATAAATTAAAAGGAGTACAAATTCAAAAAAACATATATTTAGTAGATGATTGTGTTGCTTACTCGCTACTAAAATATTACTATTGTCTTGTCTGTGGTATAATAAACAAGAAAATCAATCATGCATAAAGCATTGATCATGAAACACTTTCCAACTGCAATTCAATTTTATTTAAACATTTCTAAAATGCGATACATTCAGCAGTAATATTTTTAAAATTATCACAATACTACGATAATGTATTATATTTGAAAACTTCATCGCAAAAAATGAACTTTATTCAAATGACATCATTGAAATACGAATCATCTGGCTACCTATGAAAAAGCAGTAAAAATTTCATTCATAAACTTTTATTCTATTCCTTTCATTCATCACAATACTACAATAATTTATTTTACTTAAAAACTTAAAACCATGGAGATAAAAGTAATTTAACTCTGTGTTTAAAACTTCACCGAAAAAGTCTGCTATAAAATCGTCTTATCTATGTAAAATCAATAACTGTTTCATTCATATCAACTATATTGCAGACTCCAGTGCTAAATAATTTTTTTGTTAAAGAAATTCAGCAATTCTTATACAACTCATCTTATAGCTTGATGTGTTTACAATCTCCATAAGTGAAAATTAGGCTTCGTTGCAGAAATAATCAAAGTTTGATGATCATTTAAACTCAAATATATTGTAATTGCGTTGTTTCAGAACATTGATGCACAGAAATTAAACAAAAATAAAGCGGTTTTAGGATGGACACAACACTAAATATAAATGAAAAGAACTTTAAAAATCAGAATTTTGACACAAGATGGATAGCATTGATCATTTAAACTCAAATATATTGTAATTGCGGTGTTTTAAAATACAGATGCACAGAAATTAAGCAAAAATAAAGCTGTTTTAGGATGGATACAACACTAAATATAAATTAAAAGAATTTTAAAAATCACGATTTTGACGCAAGATGGATGCCATATTTTATTTTGAAGTGGGTCACATGATCTCTTCATATAATGTGTGTAATTATTATTTTAATTTTTATTTAAAAAACTACTGAATATATTTTTCTGAAATTTTTTTATATATTTCATGGGATAATTTAAATATTTCCTAAAACTTTCGAAACAATTTGTGAATTTTAAATTTGCTTAAAAAATGTTTGAAAAATTAGGTCCCATAGGGTTCAATGTATTTCATTTTTTCAACCCGGTTTCAATCCAAAACTAATTGGGTGATATTATTAATTTATATTCCCATAGATCCCACAGACCGTTTGAACAACATACTAAAATTTCATTTTGATAAAGTCATTTTTACAGCAGTTATCCTGCTAATGGACAGACAGACAGAATGAACAAAGTCATAAACACTTTTCAACTATGATGTAAAGTGTTAATAAAAGGAGAAGAGGGGACAAAAATTATTCATACTTAAAATTTTGTTATAATTGTAAGGGTATTAACGAGTAGTGTCCCAATCTTTACTTTTGTCCCAATCTTTACTTTTTTTTTTTAAGTCTCCTCAAAATATAATTCAGATGATTGAATCTTCAAAACAATGATTTACAGTGAGATATTATCCTTCTATTTCTCTGGTCTTGAAAATTAATGCGTTCCTTGTGTTTATTAGTACTCGAGTATATTATACTAGCCTCAACTGTTCTATTTTTAAAATGGATGCAATTCTGGCACATTTCTTTTTCCAATTGATCAAAATTCTTCATAGTTGCCACAAATAATTGACCAAACACAATGTAAACAATAAAAAATTATGAAAATACATATGTAAATACATTAAAATAATAATGAAAACCCACTCTCATTGCTTACTTTTCTATAATTTAAATACTGAAAATATTTTATTCACTTTTTATCATTTAAATCTTTTGTTTACTTTTCCTTCAATTATTTAAATTTCAATAAAAATGTCAGGCTAAAAGAGCATAATGAGGACTGCCCATGGTGATGATGTGATATTTCAAAAGCAAAGTGAAGTTGCATGAAAGTGTATGTAGGATCATTCAATGTCAATTCACCCAGGCCATGATAACCACCAACTCAGATTTTCATAAAACATTTTTCTGTTTAGGCCACATAGTTTCTGAGATATAAAATGTTAAAATTTTTGGAAATTGTACATAAAAGACTTTTTCCCACAACCCTGCTTTTAGAGGCAGTACTTGAGGAAAAAATTCATATTTCTGTGTCAATCTACTCATCATTACCAAATTTTTACCACATATCAATAAAAGTGTGCACATTTCAGAAAAAAAAATTACCATATAAATATTGCCTATTTCTAAGAGGCTTTAAAATTTAATTAATTTAATTTTGTTAAAATATTTTTAAGAGCAAAGACATCTTCATTAAGTGAGTATTATGTCATGAGTTTTTTTTTTTTTAATTGAGTGTTAAAGTATGGTCTAAAAAACTGTGAAAGAAAAATGATATGATTTTGATTGCTAATATTTTTAGCAGCTGGAAAGGTAAGTCAATCAATAAATAACTATGGGCTCATTCCATATCATTCAATCAAATTTTGAAATGCCATCAACTAACTCAGATTTTCATGAAACTTTTATTACTTCTTACTACCACCAAGTATCCATATAATTATTTTTTCCTCTTTAGGTCACATACTTTCTGAGATATAAAATGTGTTTTGGAAAATTGAATATAATTAACTTTTCCGAGACTCTGTGTCTAATCTATATATTTTTTTACCACAAACCACCAAATTTCTACCATGTATCAATAAAAGTGCGCAGATTTTTGAAAAAAAAAAACACTGTAGCAATATTATCTACCTCTGAGAGACACCAAAATTTAATTAGTTTAATTTTAACAAAATTTTAATTGCAAAGTCAAACTATTTTTTTTAATTGAACCCATTCATTTTTAATTGAACCTAAAAGTATGGTTTAAAAGGCTGTTCAAAAACAGTGGGATAAATATAATTTATGTTGGGATTACATTTACGGTATTGGCATTCTGAAATATAATTTTGAATGAAATATAATTCTGAAATATAATTATAAATGACCATCATATATTGTGATCATCAGCATAAATGTTTTGCAACAGTTGATTGATTTTAATTATTTCTGTACAAATATTTTTCAAAAAGAATGGAATTAATATGTTTTAGATTAGGGACAAAGCTATGGCAGGCCTGATCTGGTCCGAGGACACTTTGAAAAAAAATATCTATAAAAAAAAAATAATAATAATAATAATAATGTTAATGAAATAAAATATATAAAAAAAAATTTTAAGTTACATGGTTTTAGTAAAAGGCACTAAAAAGCAAAAAATAATTTTTAGCTATCACAACATTCGTGGTCACGTGTGACTAAAAATAAAATTGTTGGACAACCAAAAGAGAATTGTATTTTGGCATTAACAGACTTTTATGAAGCAATGGAAGTGATAACATAGAAATAACATATATAAGAATGATTACATTCAATTTATTAAATTTCTCTTTGACAATTTTGATTTAAAAATCCGTCATTCATATATATGTCATTTCTATACTATCACCTCTATTGTTCCGTAAAATTCTATTAATATCCAAATAGAGATCTTTTATAGGCCTCTGCACAATTTTATTTTTAGTGACATATGACTAAGAATGCTGTGATAACAAAAAATAATTTTCAACTTTTTAATGCATTTTACTAAAACCATGTAACATAAAAAAATTTTTTTTATATATTTTATTTTATAATTTTTAGTCTTTTGCAATTTTGTAACCAATTATTACTCAGATATAAAATCAAACATTTTTTTAAGATACATTTATAGAGGTTTTTTATATATAAAAACATCAATTCATAACTCACCATGAGCAGTATCATATGATAAAAAATTTCTCTTTTATATAGCACATACAGGGTGTCCCCAAAAGATTGAAACATGCTTTAATTCTTTTCTTTACCTGTTGGAGATAAGTGGGCAATGTAAATCGCAAAAATGTTAAAAGTAAGGCAGGAAATAAGACTACGTTAATGAAATAGTCCTCCCATTAATTTTCAAAAAGTTACACTTTTTAAATTTTTATACGACCCCCCTTAGACAAATTTGGTCAATCAGAAATTTTTTATTTTTAATGCAATAAGATCATTAAAAAAACCCGCATATCTGTATTTTTAAAATTGAGCGAGTTACATTTAATTGAAAATTGAATTGTGAAAGGGGACCATATGTCAAATTAGAAATATAAATTTGTGACATATCACAAAAAAGATAAAACTGGATAATAATACATAGGATACCCAACTACGTAGTGAGTACCACTGCTTTATATTATCTCTGTCTGTGTAATGCTTTAGATGCATTTGTGATAAAAAAATTTGACACATATTAACATATTTTTGATCTAAACAATTTCCATCATCAATTTGTTTATGATCCCTATTTTTACTGATGAAACAGCCTTTCACATGGTACGGAAAAGTGGCATAAGTCAGATTTTTTCCTTTATCATAATTCAGTTGATTTTAAAGATACAGATATACTTTTTTTTTAAATGATCTTGTTGCATTAAAAATAAAAATTTTCTGATTCACCAAGTTTGTCTAAGGAGGTCGCATAAAAAATTTAAAAAGTGTAACTTTTTGAAAATGAATGGGAGGACTATTTCATTAATGTAGTCTTATTTCCTACCTTCCTTTCAACATTTTTGCAATTTACATTGCCCACTTATCTCCAACAGGTAAAGAATTAAAGTACGTTTCAATCTTTTTGGGATACCCTGTATAGAAGTAAAGCCGAATATTGGACTCTTTTTTAAACTAACTTATAACAATGGGATTATATATATATATAATTTCGTTTATAGTTCGATATATATATATATATATATATCGAACGTGTAAACTCCCACGTGGTGGCTGTGTCTGTGAGTTAATATTTCTGTTTTTTATATTTCTGGTTTATAATTCACTTGGTTTTTATTATTTGCCCTTCCACTAGCCAGTAGACAGTTCCAATGGTGTCCATAGGTAAATACTATCGCCATTGTCAGAAACTGGCTATTTTTTCGGTTTTAATTGGAATTGTATGGCTGTTCTGACGAGAATGCAATTTCGAACTAACTGCCGTTTTTTGTGTAGTTTCAGTTGATTGTTCTCCATGTCTTGATCTTCAATCTTGAGCTATTTATTATTGTCTTTTCTCATTTTTGCCATGTTTGCTTTTTTATTTTATGTATATTTATATATATATATATATATATACCTTTTTAATTATGATTTTTGTATACTCAACTTCCCCTCACCCCCTTTCCATTATAGTGATAATTTACCTTCTATTTTTATCTTTAGTCTTGGTCTATAGTTACTTAGTTACTTATTTGTAACAGATATGCTAGAGATGGGTTTTTTGTACTTACCATAGTTTATGCATAGTTTTCGTTTAAAAAATTTCAATTTTTATTTATATATATATATATATATATATATACACACACACATAGAGAGAGAGAGAAGCAAAGCTGCATATTAGACTCAATTTTAACTATTTTATAACAATAGGATTTTTGTAGTCCATTCGAGGCATGATTCGCGGGGGGGGGGGGGGGGGGGGATACACTCAAATTTGATGAACTGTATATGTGTGGAAACTCCAGGCCGTCCGACTCATCCAGAGGACTTGAGGAACTGTATATGTGTGAAAACCTCAGGCCGTCCGACTTGTCCAGAGGACTTAGAGTAACAATTTGGACGACTGGGAAGGAAATGTGTAAAATTTCAAGAAAATCAGCATGGTAGAAGTGGGTCAACAATTGATTTAAAAATTTGACCTAAACATACAAACGGAGAAACCAACCTAAATAAAACCATGTAAAAATGTCAATTCAGGGTTTCCATTATAAAAATTAAGTGGAAATTTAAAAACCTGAGTGAGAATTTACATTTTTTTGTTTCAATGAAACAATTTTAATTTATAAACATTTGTGCAATGTTACTTACAATTAACAAAAAATACATTTATTTACAGAATATACAACAATTTAACAAATACAATATAAATGGTAAAACTTATTGAAATGAATTTGCATTTTGCAAATGTGGGAAGTCTGCTTTAGCTAGGGTCTAGTATTTGCAGAAATTAGTAGTCTTAAATCACATTTTACAGTCATTAATCACTTTTTTTTTTCATTTTCCCTGGTATTTTGGGGAAAGATAAGCCAATTAAATTTTTATTTTTAATGTTTGATAACAAGATTTTGTCAGAGGGCATTTTCCTTCCATTGACATGGAAATTGTGATTTTTTTTATTTTGACATTTTAGCAAATCGTAGCTCACATGAACTTTGTGGTTCAATTTAAAATATTATTTCAATGTTTGGTAACAAGATTTTATTAAAACACATTTTTCCTCCATAGACGTGAGAATTGCAATATTTTTTGCATCTCTCTGCAAAATTTTGCATGATTTAAGTGAAGTGTTTCCCAAAAATTGTAGAGATATCTTTCTGAAATTCCATAAATAAGGAAATTTTGTGTAAATCTGCAAAAAATCCATATATTTGCACTTTTTACAAGAACAGAACAAACTGTTATCACCTGCAAATATCAGGAGTTCATAGTTATTTAATTGTAATAAAAGTTAGAAATAAAACTTAGGTCCTCCGAGTGCAACTCCCTTACCATAACCATTGGACTACCCCTTTCCATAACCATTGGACTACCCCTTTCCATAACCATTGGACTACCCCTTGCCCCCATTCAACATCTAGGAGAAATTGCTACATCCCACTTCATGATGGCAAGTCACTGATTCTATCTGCATTTCCAATTTCTTGGCCAGAAGCAAAATTGGAGCCCGAAATTTCAATATTTGTACTAAAAAAGTTTGAATTACTTATCATTAATGCATCCAAATAGTACTGAACTGTTTCATGTCTTCCAGTGCTTTGGCGGATTGTATCATTTTAACATGCTATTTCATTAACACTTTTATCACAATGGCTTAGCTGCTAAGATCCCAATTTTTACTGGAGATAATAAGTTATCCTGTTCTCCCAGTGCTTGTATATCCCCAGTTATTGTGTAAATAATGAATTTTTGTTAATTGTAACATTATGCAAATGCTTATAAATTAAAAATGTTTCATTGAAGCAAAAAATTTTAAACTCTCGCTCAAATTTTAAAAATCTCATTCAAAATTTTTTCTAGGTTGAGAAAATCTCGCTCAATTTTTATAAAAGGAACTCTGAATTAACATTTTAATAATATTATTATTTTATTTTATCTATTTATTTATTTTTTCCCAAAGTGCCCTCCGGCTGGATAAATTCATTTAGTGGGTCAGATCAGACCTGCCATAATTTGGATCTTGGTTTAAAACATATTAATTGCATACTTTTTGATGAAAGATATATGCACAGAGATAATTAAAATCAATCAGCTGCTGTATAACATTTATGCTAATGAACACTATATGATGGCCATTTAAAATGAAAATTATATATCAGAATGGCAACACCAAATGATATTAATCCCCATTTTTTTTTAGCCTTTTAAATCATACTTTTAGGTTCAATTTAAAAAATAAAATGGGACCCTGGAAATTCTTCTGCTTCACACCACAATACTCACTTAACAAATATGTCTTTGCGATTAAAATTTTGCTAAAATTAAACTAATTAAACTTTAGTGTCTCTCTCAGAGGTAGGTAATATTTTCAAAAATCTGCACAATTTTATTTGTATGTGATAAAAATTTGGTAGTGATATGTGGATTAGACACAGGGATATGAATTTTTTCCCTCAAGTACTGTCTGTAAAAGTGGAGTCTTGGAAAAATCATTTATGTACAAGTGAAAACCCTGATTCCGAAAACTCAATTCATTTCAATCAGGTATTTGCCATTCAAATCACTAAATTGATCTGCCAGTGTGATCATGCTTTGTCATATTTTAAGTTACCTCCTACTTCAGTTTCTTTTATATCCATGATTTCAGGGAAATAAATAATCCCAGCAATCATAGAATTTTCAAACTCTGCATTTTTTTTTTTCAAAGAAATTAATATTAAAATAACACATTCTGCAGTTCACAATAAAAAATTTGAAGTAAACATATATATTTTCTTATTAACTGAAATCTTTCACAATATTTTATTAAAAATTGATGAATGAATAGAATATAGAGGCGGCCCTCGACTTTCGCACATAATTGGTTCCTGAAAATGTGTGCGAATGTTGAATGTTCGAAAGTAGAGGGATGTAAAAAAAAACCATAAAAAATTGTATTTTAAAACATTTATTTATCAATAATAATAGTATTTATTTATCAATATACATAATTAAGTTAACGAGGCGAAGTGTTTTCTTTATAAACTTGTCAAGAATTAGTTGAATACCACCCTTTTTTTCCTCTTCTTGATAAAGAGTGTGATAAAGATAACATGCTGTGTCTTTCTCAATCACCCTACGTACTTGAGATATACGTTCTCTATTGGAACCACATTCTTTCATGATAGTCAAAAATTTGTCAAGATGCATGAAGGCTTCATTCATATTTTTGATTGTCAAAGTCTTGACGATTTTATCAGCTTCTTCTTCCTCACTTTCATTGTGTATTTCATTTAACTCTTGTTGCTCAATTAAGTATTCATTTGACAGAGGTACTGAATGAGATTCAATCAACTCATTAACATCTTCGTTGCTGAAGTCCAAGTTTAATTCATTCATTAGGCTAACTATTTCATCTGTGATAGTTTCCGCAGTTTCTTCCGAATTTATAAAATCACTCATCATTTGTGGGCTTAATTGTTTCCAGGAACCTTTCATTGTTGACTCTTTTATTTCAGCCCACGAGTCTCCAAAATTGCTTATTGAGTTCCATATATTATAGTTCTTCCAAAAATCTCTTAATATAGGCCCACCTTCCCTGTCAGTTGCCTTGATGGCCTGATTCATTATTGTCCTCATATAATATCATTTAAAAGTAGCTATCACTTGCTAACACAAGACTAAACCTGTTTAATACATTGTAGACATTTGCCCCCCACCACCACCACGGCTCGGAACCCTAGTAACGTCACAACCCCTACTCTAGGCGGCAATGTGTGAGTGAGTAGAAGCTACCGCTCTCCATGGGAGTGACTGCATGGAAGCGAATGATTTTTGCATTATCGACAAAAAGCCTTAAAAAATTGAATTTTTAAAAATGTGCGAAATAGCGAATTGTGCGAAAGTCGAATGTGCGAAAGTCGAGGGCCGCCTGTATAATAAACACTAACCTGTACTGTATGTTGGTGATTTTAATGATAAACTTTCATCTACACCAGCTTGAGAATTATCTGATAAATCCCACAGTAGAATAGTTCCATCTACCTTAAAGCAGTTTTTAAATTGAAAAAAAAATGTTTTTACCATTTTATAATATATAGAAAAACAAAAATATAAAATTAGATATTATAAAATAAGAATTTTCACATAAAAATATTCTTATATTATCTTAATCTACACATTCTAAAATTCTAAATCTAAAACCACTTTAGGATTAGATGGTAATTTTAGAAGTATACTATATAAAGAAAACCTATACTATATAATATAGTAATTAATAATACTGATTGGGAAAGGTGCATGGTCAGAATGTGTCTGAGGATTTTAGAAAAGCTAGAAAGAGGATAGGGAGGGAATCTTTTACATAACTTCATGTGCCCCATTACACAACTGGATTAACATATACTAACAAGAATAAGATAAAACATATACAGGGTATTTTGAAATTATAAAAATGAAATGAATAAACAAAATAGTCTGCTGCTTTAAAACTCCACAAAATTATTCAATTACAAGTAAAAAAAATCTGATGTGGGCAGCACATGACTTTCCTTATATAATGTAATGAATTTACTACTTTTACAGCAAAAAAAAAAAAAGATTATTTTTATAGTAGTTATTTATATTCTTTCCAAGATATTGAATTTTCGTCAATGAGTCATCATTTTCCATGCTGTCATTGATTTAGCGTCATTTTTAT
Source organism: Amaurobius ferox (assembly GCA_951213105.1). Classification (NCBI taxonomy): domain Eukaryota; kingdom Metazoa; phylum Arthropoda; class Arachnida; order Araneae; family Amaurobiidae; genus Amaurobius; species Amaurobius ferox. The sequence goes on from OX578144.1 coordinate 27,208,626, forward strand.
CCATTTGGCGAGTTTTTCGTTAATTTAGCAACATTTAAAAAGGCCGTCAAGTTGGCGACATTCCACAAATTCATCGCCAAAATCTCGCCAAGCATTATGGATGAAGAAATAAGTTATTCTTACAGCAGATAAATGACTATTGGCGTTCAAATACAAAAGTATTACTCAAAGTATCTTTTTTTATGAATGAAACAAGCTAGATCCACGAAAATGATGTCACCAAATTCATCGCATGGTATTACATATGAAAAGTGAACATGTGTCTCAATAGGAAATATTTTATTTTTATTTTATAGGACTTTTTGATTAATTTTTTTTTTTTTTAAATGTGCAATATCTTGAGAACGGTTCATGTTAGCATTCTAAAATTTATGTCAATCATTTTCTAATGAAAAATTACATAAGAAATGTCTATTTGCGCGACTTTATTAGCGGCTTTGATTTTTTGACAATTTTTTTAAAATTTCACTCGAAAATTTATGGGGGGTTCTGAACATTCGATTGCGTATAAAAACAATAGGCTTCCAGTGTTTACAGATTGTGATTTTTGTACTAAATTTCGTTCGTCAGTTATCGTCTCCACAGACTCACTGACACACACACATACTTTCACACACACACAGACATCACTTCAAAAATGTTTGATTCGTAATCAGGGATGGTTGAAACGTGCTCTCCTGTTGAAAACTCGAATTCGAATTTTCAACCCTGTCACAATACTTTCCTTATACATTATGTATATAAGGAGAGTAATATATGGATACTTTCAAATTTTATACAATTCAGATGCTTTTCATATAAACATCCCTTTTATTACTGCATATATGGTCATAATAATTGCGTTAGCTGTTTTTGATTCTTTGGTTGATACACACTGCTTCCAATCTGATGATGAGGGTTCATAACACCCTTGTAGTCTCCTATTTTTTTTTATGCCTGCTTTCTCTCAAGTTAGTACTAAGGTTTTGTATTCTCATTAGAACCATAACATGTTTATTTAAGCCCTATAATACATCAATAATTATTTGTTTAGTAATTTTTCTGTTAATTACCCCAAAAGTTTGCAACAAATTTTGTTTCAACATTTATGTATGTATAGATGTATGTATGGGCAGTTTCAATTTATTAATTATAATTTGAATCAGAAACTTACAACAAAGAATGAAAATTTATGTTTGAAATAAAACTTACCATGCCAGCAATAATAATATCATTTCCAGCAGGGCCAAATGTTGCACACGTGGGTTGACTGTGAGAAACTAGAATTCTAAAACAGATATTTGAATACATAATTATGCAAACAGATATATGCCACTGATAATAATTTTAAATTATAATACAATCATAATACTAACTGCTCAGGCTTCTGGTAATTCAGAAAATTCCATACACAAATGACACCTCGTTCATCATTTATAACAGGCACCTACAAAAATAGAATTCAAAACTTATTTTACAATATATATATATATATATATATATAACATTGGTCTAGCCATATTTTGCTTGTCATGGTTGCTCTATGAAATGTATTTCAAGGTATTTATGTTTCCTTTATTGTTCCAATCTATATGCTTGTCGTCCATATAACACAAGTTTATAGATAAAATCTATCTTGTGTTTCAGAAACAAGCATTTTTGTGTTCATTTCGAAGGGATATATGGACCCGAAGAGAATTTTTTCGAAATGAACTTATCGTAAGCCTAAATCTCTTCCATGTGCAAGCTTTTTTGCTTGATTTTTTTATTTTCTTATTTGCATTCCTCATTTTTGAAATTTGTTGATTGTCTTTGACTTTATGACCTGCATTACGCTTTATTATTTCCTCTTTATGTCTTAATTTCTTTTATTTCTTTGTATTTTGTAGAAAATTTTGGAATAGTGTATTATGAGTTACTACATACATTCTAACTTTGGATTTACTAATTTATATTTATATATATATATATATCTCACCAATGAATATTCTTATCCAGTTCTATATGTCAATTTTATTAGTAGTTTTAAATTCTCCAATAAAGCTGATGTAATCCAGTCTCCCCCTCCCCCTATTTTTCTTTCTTCCCTATCACTTTTATTTACTGGCCTTTCTTTGCTGTCCCATTTTTTCGACAGATGGCAGCACCACAGTTCTATGTTTTCCTGAAGTCTCACTCTGGCAGCCCTGATAGCAGAAGCCAGAGCACAACCCCCCAGAAAGTGGACCGCATCATCCTATGTAGGCCCAAAGCTGGCCTTCGAATTTCCCTTGACCTTTTCCGGAAAATTCGCCCCACCAGCCCACACAAAGAAGGAAATCATTGAATAGCTGGCAAGTGGATATAATGATCAACGGATTTTTTTCTTTAGACACTATTCCTTTATAGTGTTTTTTTGTGTGTGTGTGTAATTTCTTATTTCCATGATTTGATATGGATTTTTCATTCCTTATTACTTTTATCGTGATACATTGGATATAAACTACAGAGTGTAGATGTTCCTTAGAAGTAAGTGCTTACCATTTCCTGTTTCTTCTCATGTCATTTAAAATCACTTATTATTTTAAATATATGCCATTCAAAATATTTAAATTATATTATTCTTTCTTATCTAAATTTCTTTTCAATTAAAGCTAACTGGATTTTAAATTGTTTTATTGTTAACTATAACGTCAGCAAACTTTTTAGAGTTTTCTTGGCTAGTTTTAAAATTTTATTGTTGCCACATTAATTAAGAGAACTATCTAGGCACTTGTAAAATTAAGCTTTGTTAAATAATTGCGAAGTATTTAAAATCATTCAATGTTTAAAATGTATATTTTACACATTAGCTTGTGTCATTCATTGCATTTGCCTAGTGTACTTAATTTGTTGTCATAATTTATTCAGATTCCTGCAAATATTTAAAAATAATTTTAATAATGTTGTTAGTTTTGTGATATTTTATAAAAGACTAGCAGTATGTCCGTTCTTCGTACTGATTATATAACACAAGAAACTTAAAATTCAGAATTTGCAGTGAAGTTTTAATATTTGGAATCTTTATTTTTGAAATTTTATAATTATTCTAAAATAAAGAAAATAGGTGAGTTCTACTCTGCTGAGTTAATAAACAGACAGATAGATGCACAATTTACAATTTTATGTATACAGTTAATAGCCGATATATCTGGTATTGTTCATGATTTAAAATATGTGCAAATTCCTGCAGTATTCTAAATGACATTGTTACTCAAACGTTCTATTAAAATATTTCATTTAATTCTCCTTTCACTTAATTCTACAAAACTTAATTCTCCTTTCTGTATTTTCTACATAAAATTATTTTCACAAGCAGATCTGAAGAATAAAACATCTTGATCCCGTCTGCAAGCAAATTATAAAATATATATGAAATTGGATCACGTTATACTAAAATAAAAGAGCTAAAATGGTGTTATCAGTTTTATTCTGTTTCAATATTTGGCAAAGCACAATATATGAGTTAATTGACTAAATGCAATACATGAATTAATTGACTACACACATCATGAGTTTTTGCCAAAATAAAACATATGAGGTATTAAATTGAAAATGTTATTAATTCCCGCAATATTTAAATCTAAAAGATGTAATTGATATAATCTAGCTAAAAATGAGATTCCGATCATTTATAAAATTTTCTTTTATATCAATTTCTTTATTATTTAAATCACAAAAAATGTAATAATAATCAACTGTCCAATAAACATATTTGATTTAATTACATTGCTAAGCATCATGATATAATTTTCTTACTAAATTTGTCGAAAATATAATATCTGCATAATGCTATTTCTATGGAAGGTTTAATTGTGTGATTTTTATTCATATCTTGGCAATCCCTGGTCCTAGAAATTTGAAACATCGACTAAATTTTAAGTGGGACTACCCACAAAATTTTCATGAAATTCGATGCAGCTGTTCTACTGTAATGCTGAGATAAAAATCACACAGACAGACAAATAAATATATTTTCAATTTTATTTATATAGATAAAAAAATTTCATTCTCTTTTTAAGATATTGCCAATAGTAAGAAATCGTAGCAATAAAAATGCTACAAAGTTATGAAAGTAAAATAATAATGTAAAATGTAATATTTCATACATCAAACAGCATGTTTTTAACCGTTTGACAAGTAATTGCATATAAAAGATTTAGCATCTTGATATATTACATGTATATTTTTTATTATTTGTTATGGCATGCTGAATTTTTAAAAGAATGGGTTAAGAAGTCATTTGTGTTTAGGTTGTGCACATTTTTTTTAATGTAGCGAATACACTGTTATTATGCTATTGAAAATTGTTGAAATTACTTGGGAGTAAAGTAAAGTAATCAACTTACAGTTTCAAGTTACCATTGCATATTTCATTATATTAGCTAATGTTATTTTAATAATACAAAGCTAATTTAATCTTTTTTACATTTTCAATTCAATGGAATTGTAAATGAAATATTAATGCCAAAAAGTTCTATTACACAGCTTTATTAAATTTGCAATGCCTCTGAAATATTTCAAACTTTATAATTAATCAAAACTGTTTACTATTTGTTAATGTATGGTAGTAAAAAAGGAATATAAGATGGGCTATATTAGAAAATCTGAACTTCTACAGATTATAGTGCATAGATTAATAAATGACATTCAACTAGTATTTTATCTTAATTCTAAATCATTTTACAATTTACAACCAAAAAAAAAAGTAAAATAAATAAATAAATGAGCATAATGAAAGTTAAATTATGAGTTTATTTTTTATGATTATCTTATGATATTCAAAGAAACAGATAGTATTCAGTAATCATGTTAGTTTCAGCATACTTTAGCTGAAAGTGAATGTACTGAAAAATTATTTAAATAAAATGCCTGATTAAGCAATAAATATCTAGGTTTTTTTTTAAAACTTTTATTAAAACATTAATGACTAACTGAATGGAATCCATTCACCTTTGTTCCCAGAGTGAATCTGAGTAATTATAAATTTAATTTTAAGGAAATTTACAGCAATATTAATCTTTTAAATCACCAATTTTAATATAAATTATCAATTATTTGTGAACAAACATAAATACAGCATTTCTTTATGTTTCACTTTGTTCTACGATTTGTAAGTATTGAAAATTTTAAACTTACAAATTAAATGAATATTATTGCTTTACTGACAAATTATTATTCCTTTACATTAAACAGAGAAGCAAAAGGGAAGTAAATAGCAAAAGCTCTGATCATGATCTGGAAGCCTAACTGGCAGTGGGCCTACAAGCCGAGACATCAAAAGTTAGTTCTCTGGCTTTTCCTATCAGAGGTGATGCTCACTTTCGATTCCATGCTGTTATATGACAGTTATGCTAAATAAGCAGCAGATGGCAGCGCTATACCTATCTCTTTTTCTATTGGATTCATGTCTTGAGGTTATCTTAAACCTTAAAATGATCTCCATGGTTTTTAAATCATCTCAGCATTCTATATCTCATTCAAAATTACATAATTTAATGTGATTTCCAGCGGTTCACTATTAAATACATTCTTTAATTTTTAGCTTTATACAGTATGCAAAAGATACTGTTTACAGATAAAATTTGTATGAAGGAAAATTTATTGTTTGACACTAGGGGCAGAAAACAAATTTTTATAAAACACTAATCTCTAAATATAAGTAAAGTAAATTAAAAGATATTCCGGCTGATACTGGATAACCATTTCAATAATAGTTTTGCATGTGTTACAACATGTTAAAAAAACTAACTTTATGGATATGCAATTTAAAATCATTATTAGTAAACAAGCATTTCACAATCATAAAATCTTAATGATTTAAATTATTAGAGTGCACAGCAAGTGATGTTTTGAGGACTGTTATGCCGGTTTTCAATGATGCTACTTTTCCAAATTAATTAATGTCAAAATTCATGATTTTCCCCCTTCTCTTCAAAATTCTAAATTAATTTATTGTTATTGTGTATTATGGCAATTTATCTGTTATTAACGTTAATTTATTATCTCCTTTTGGCATTCCATTACTCTAAATTATGCACGATGTATCTGCAAACAATAATTATATCCCTAGAATCTTTTGCTAATCCACTAGTGCCCTGTGTGTTCCCTTTCTAGCCTCAATCTTTCCCTTAACTCTATTCAAGAGAAAGCGAAAAAAGTACATTTTTTAAGTGCGGATGTGGCCCTTTTCGGCTTATTGTTCAGCCAGCTGCAAGTAGGGTGCTAGACATTCCATAGGGTTGTCTTACGTGGTAGCTAAATTTTTGGCGGCAATTCCGCGCTTCGCGGTTTTTGGCAAAGTGTCCTTATACAATCTTATGTGTGCTTATTTTATTCATGCAGTGTGTGTGGGTGCTCGGTGTGAGGTGCAAGTTTTCACTTGCCAAGATTGACGGCTCTTGGGAAGAGAAGATATTGTTGGCAGGCATTCGATCCCGAGCTTCTGCAGGAGAAGAATTCAAATTTTTAGAAGCCGCGGTCCCGGGCCTGGCTAGGGTACCAGTGGCCCGCGGACATCAGTGAAAGAATTTTTTTATATTACATGTCAAGTGAAATTTTTAATGTTTTTGACTTTGTGCCGGCAAGTGATTTGAAGGTGACTGATCTTGCCATCACACAGCATGAAATGCAGTCTATGATGATGATCGTGCCTCTCCATCATCAGCTTCAAAGTGCAAAAATCAAGAGGAATCAAAATCAGTGCCCTGTTTGCTAAGATGTGTTTAGTTCTTCTCGTAGAGAGTCTGGTGTCGCCTTCCTGACATCACTGGGGTATGCTTCCATACAGCCAGACATTGTTCTTTCATCATGAATCATCTGTGAGAAACCATACTCACCTTATATAGTGTTTCCAAGTGTAACATCTCCTTAGAGATTATCCACACAGCCAGTGCATAGATTGATTGGTTTGTGTTTCCATTCGAGTTTTCAAGCATCCCCTTCATCTAAGAGTTTTTGTGGTGCTGCCATCTATATTCACCCACTGAAATGTGTCATCTAATTTGAAATTAAATTTAAGTTTACAGGGTGCCTACAGGGTTTCTAAAAGTCAATTTTATGACTTTTTCTTGACTTTTTGGGAACTTACCAAAATAAATTCCTGGCTTTACTTAATTATGTCGGTTAATTATATGTAATTATACTTCAAACTATCTTTTACAATTTTAATTAATTTACCATAAACTTTTTACTTTTCTAAGATTGTTCATTAGCAAAATGGATCATCCAAAAATTGCAGTAAACTAATGCATTAATAAGAGTCAGAATGCATCCAAACATTACAAGTAGTTGTAGCAATTGAATGGATAAAGATATTATGTTCAACAATTCTATTTCTAGAAAAGGTTTTATCTTACTTTTTCTTTTAATTTAAATAAATAGAGATTGAAATAAATAAATAGCATTGAAATGTATTCAGAAAATATTTTGAACTCAGTTTTCTCAAAATGTCATATTAGTAGCATAACAGATTCATTCACGCATACCATCAATTAATATTGATGCTATGCCTTTATTTTTTCAGTTTTATTTGGACAGCAGTTTGAGCAAATTTTTATATGAGAATAAAGTAGTACAAATATTTATGTAACATGCAGATTTATATACCTTAAAAGATATCTGATAAAAGACAAGAAGTGTATAACATAACAATTTTCTGACATAAATAAGAATAATTATAAAATGCATTGAAGCATTTAAAAACATCCATACCCCAGAGCTCGAGTTTACTTGCAATTGTTGCGTAAATCAGTACCTTTTAAACTAAATTGACTCACTATTTAAAAACTGTGAGCCAAATATGAATCGCAAAATTCCCCCATATTATTTATTTTATTTCTCCTCTTGCACACGAATTTTCAATGTCTGGCTATTTTATACCTGTGTTTAAAAAAAGCAATAGTTATAGTATAACTTTAATAGACGCTAAAATTGCTCATCAATTTAAATTTATTACACACGTATTTTCAGTATAAATGTATGTGGTATATATGACGGTGACATCAGCTATTTTTTACCATTTTTAAATGAAAATTACAAATATTAAAAAGTAGCAAAAAAGGACTCACAATTTTGAAAGTTTGACTCATGCTTTTGAGTAAGAGTCAATTTAACTCACAATTTTGCAAGCCTCACTCTTGCAAGAGCAAGCTCTGATACCCATAGCATATTTATGACAAATATTCAAATTTAGAGCAAAACCTAAATAGCATGTCTAGACTTTTTTAAAATAATTTATTCATAAACATAAAATATGATTTGGAAGACACTTCCATTGCAGACAACAGCATTCATGGACCAGTTTTGTACTTATTATACAATAGCAAGCTTGGACTAGCTGTTATCTGTAATGGCAGCAAGAAAAGCAATAGGAGTATCTTCCAAATTTTTAAGAACACCTCTTACAGGCCGGTTCTGCGATTTTAATAAAATATGATACAGTACAACCTCGAAAATCCAGACATCCAAAATCCGGAAACCTCTAAAATCCGTGCTTTTTCCAAATTTTTAAGGGTTTTTTTTTTTACTATCGGACTGATGAAGTTATGGATTTAATTTAACAGGGTAAGATTATTTATATGGAATTATATTTTATAAACAAATACCATATTTTCTGGTCGACTTTCTGAACCCCGAAATGATACAAAATTTTAGACTGGATATAAATATGGATGACTGTAGATAGGAGCTCGTGGTTGGAGTGTGAATTACATTCTTAGCTTTAACCCTTCCACCTTCACGATTCCCAATGAATTATTTCATGTAAAATATACACCTTTATTTAAATACTGATTTTTTATTATCAAAAGTTCCTTTTCTCATTATTGAAATAGACATTTTTCTGAAACAATGTAATTTTTAATATTAAATACAGTACAAAGTCTCAAATCCGGAATCTTCAGGACTGCGACGATTCCGGATTTCGGACCATTTTTGGATTTTCGGCAATAAACTGGAAAGACAATGAAGAAACAATCTGTTTTTACATCACAGAACATTTATGTAGTACAGTATTTTGCAACAAAACTATTTTACACAAAACATGTCGGTAATTTTTCGGTGTCACATTAACTTTAATTTTTCTGCCAATGCCTTTTCTTTAATTAAAGTTACAGTCATTATTTCTTGCGTTGTAGTGAAGTTCCGCTGCTCAAGTCACTTAATCACATCACATCATCCAACGAACTCAACAGTTCATCAATCGGAATCAATTTTTTTTCGCAATCAATCGCAACTCGAGTTTTTGACATATCTATACATTTTGGGACCTCTTGAATACGAAAAAATTATTTTTAGCGTAACATCTGTGTGTGTGTCTGTGGATCTGTGTGTCTATCTCTGCAATATTTGTATCCACTCTAACTCAAAAACTAATTGATCAAATTTCATAAAATTTTATAGGTAAGTCACTTGTGGGTGACCCTAGTACAGATTAGATTTTGGTATGATTCCTGATAAAAGAACCTGTCTTTTTTTGCAAAATGGCTCTCAAAAATTACCTGTATCCACTCTAGCTGGAAAACTAATAGACCAAATTTCACAAAATGTGGTAGATAAGTCACTTGTGGGTTACCCTGGTGCTGATTAGATTTTGGTACGATTTGGGATAAAAAGAACCTGTCTGTTTTTGCGAAATAGCCCTTAAAGATTGTCTATATCCCCTCTAGCTGAAAAACTAATAGACAAAATTTCACAAAAGTTAGTTGATAAGTCACTTTTGGGTTACCCTGGTGCTGATTAGATTTTGGTATGCTTCAGAATTTGGTATGATTCGTTTTTTCGCTACTCCACCTTTGAAAATAAGCCCAGTTACTAAATGAAAATGAAAATTGAATTGAAAATGCAAATTCAGTGTAATTTAAAATAATTATGGGTGTTATTTTATGTGACGTGAATAACACATAAAACAATGCAAGGAAAGTCATACTGCTCACATCAGATTTTTATATTTTCAATAAGTTCAGCTCTTTTGATTGCCGACAGCCACTTCTCTCGACACTCTTCACTAAGATGTTTTTTAGATTCATCTCCTCTAATTAATGCAGTAAGGAATCTAAAAGAAGATTTACTGTCTCTATCAGAGCGATTTCCGGATATGGAAACACCACAGATGGCAGGCATAATAACAAATATAAATTTTTATAATGCTATACACATGAGTATATTTACAAACTCAACTGAAAAACATGCAATGTATGTCTACTAACAACGGTTGCTAGGTTGCAGCTTGGCGGCGTGACATCAGCTAGAACAGCTCTATTCCAGAATTTCTTCCTTTTTTTTCTGTAGATCATATACAGTTGATTTCCCGACTCCATACTCCTCCCACAGCTTGAGGACTGAAGTCCCACATTGCATTTTTCTTAGAATTTCTACCCTGGTTCTGATGCTAAGAGAAATATGTTATTTCCAGAAATTTTCGAGATAGTTAAAAATTTTTACTGTAATAAAATTGAAAAAATGGAATGAAAAGAGCTTTATAAAATATGTGCAAACTCTGCGATCATAAGAAAGAGAATAAAAATGACATGGTTTCTGGCGGAACTAAATGGCTAGCACCTGTGTGGCGTCAGACCAGGCAGTCGCCAATCAGGAATAGCCCCCGGTGCTTTTTTGTTCGAGAGAACAAAACCAGTTTGTGGGAGAGGATTGGAAAGGGAAAAACATGGTGCGGAACAGAATCGGAGATAAATTCACGATGTCCGGATTTGTTAAAAAAAAAAAAAAAAGACTAGCTCAAAAATGTCCGGTTTTTAGACGTTCGGATTTCGGCACTCTACTGTACTTTAAAACATTATATTACATTTTATCACAGATTATTCAATTAAATCTAAAAATCCAGAGAATTCGTATTAAAGCTCATGGAAACTTATTTTGTTCACTTAGTAGTACAAATCCCATTCTTTAATGTATTCTGTTTTGTCTCCAGAATCCCTTCCCCCCTTCTCAATATCTGAAGTGACGTGACGTTTTCCTCTTGTTTATGCTTCTGGCTTAATTACTTGATAAGTGCCTAATTTCAATATCATAATTCATCCATTTAGTTAATGTTGTTTATCATAATTCATCCTTTCAGCTAATGTTGTTTATAATTTGACAGCGCAGAAGATTTATTTCACTTAAGCCAATTATTTATTGCTATTTTTATTGCACAGATGATTTCTTCTACTTAATCACATAATTTATTGCTATTATTATTGGGGAATGTTCTAGAAGGTTGTGGAAGTTAACGGTCAGCATAGGAGATGATAAAAAGAGGAGGTAGTTTAAAAAAAAGGAGAGAGAGAAAGAAAGAGGAGAGAGTGAAAAAACTCCAGGAGACACTGAGAGCAGAGGAGCAGGGAATCGGGAGAAATTTCCCAATGGATTAAAAACAGATTTTTGCTCCTGGAGGATTATGATATTATTGGCTTATGTTTTCTTACAAATTTGCTTAAATGGTTCTAATTTGCGTATTGTGGATTTTAACATTGTGCATACAAAGGTCCATGGAAGGATTCCACATTTATGCCATATATCCATCCCTTCCCCTCGGAGTGATCCTGTGCTTTCAACTTGCATAATAATATGTTTTAAGATATATATTAATGCCGGAAGACTACTGTAAGTACATTCTTACCTATTTTGCTTGATGGAGCTGATTTTTGATTCAAGGTTACATCTGACAGTAACTATAACATCTTGCAGAAATATAAACTCTCAAGCTCCAGTAATTGATTGCATGAAATTAATTAATGTGTAACGGCATGTTTTCCTCTGCTAATATCAGAGAGATATTTTGATTGATCTCACCTTTTAATGTTTGTGTGAAATGAAAAATATATATATTACTTAAATAAAATTGTGTACATGCAAAAATTCTCAGGAGTAGTTAATTTTTCTCCACTACATTAATGATTAACAGTATTGTTCTTTAGTTTAATTATTATTATTTGTGTGGGTCCATGTTTTAGGTATATCCCCAAGCACAGAGCGTGAACCTGGAAGTATCACTATACTTTATCACGTGCCATGTTTCACAATTGTAAATAAATGTTTTAAAACTCTTCTACCTATTCAATATTCATCTAATAAAATATTCATACAATTATTGTACGATATGTGTTCAGAAGAACACCCCCATCACCACAGTGTCAAATCTCCTGTCAGCTTGAAATCGACTGTATATTTTGCCTTTAGTTTAGAAAGTCATATTTACATACTAGAAATAGCAAATGAATAACTTAATAACATTGTATCCTACTCCCATAGTACCGAGCAACAGGATCATTAACACACAACCTTTCAAAGGGGTCAGCTGTGTTTATGATTATGAACCAAGCAAATTTTTTTCTTCGCTTCCCCTGCCCCACCACATCCCGGTGCAGCCGCAGCTTAGTAATGACTCATCGTATTTTAGAAAAATCATTGAGAGGAGAGATATTTTTCTTTTTTAGAAAAGATATTTATTTTATCTACTGCGATATTTTTTACTATTTGACTATTACTAATAAAGTTTTTCCTTTTTTCAGAGTCATTAGCCTTTTAAAACACAACATTATATAGATGCTAGAAAATAAATAAAATTTGAGTTCTTATTTTCTGTTTTTTGTTTTGTTAATAGTGAAGACGGTTTAAACACATTTACACCTTTAAATATATCGGCAAAAGTGCTAATCCTCGAGCTTTATTAAATCTTGGCACTACATTAAATTCTTCCGGCTCTTCATTAAATCTCGACAAAGCCAATATAATGGAAGTTCTGCACTATGATAATGATGTGCCAATCGTAAATAAATTGAGTGATGGCAAAATTCGTGATATGATATTAAATAAAAAAAAAGCAAAGTAGGGATGATAAAGGTGGAGAAGAAAAAATACCCATTGATAATCTTGTGCAACCAATCGATCATGTAATTAAAGTTCTTGAACTTTATAACCAAGTAGAAATAATGTCTATCTACAGGATAAAATAAACTGCTTTCCCATAACCCAAAATTAATGAAAAAACAAACATTAATTCAAATATTTAAACGAAATGATAAAATGTAATTTTATCATTTCGTTTTGTTCACACATTCTAGATTATTAATGTGCATATTTTTTCTTTGAAATTTCTTTTGCTCCATTTTTTGTATTAAGTAATATGTTTTAATTGATTAACTTAACTTTTACCAGTATTTATACTAAAAATAGTGTTTTATAGTGTATCTAGTTAATATTAGGTTTGAATTTTATTCAAACTCTATAATCCAGAAAAATTAAAAATATGGAATCGGCAAAGTCCGGACGAGTCCGGATTTTCAAGGTTGTACTGTATTTGAGTAATAAACCAAACATGAAATTACAAAATAATTAGCATGTATAAATGTTTATTCTTGTCGTGTGCTCCTTACAATTTCCCAATCTATCCATTTTTATCAATTGTAAAGAACAATGAGTTAAACAAAAATACTATGCAAAAAAATTGTCAAATAAGCACCTACTTTGGTCTTTAGCATTGTTACAATCAATTTAATAGACAAGTATCAAAAATTCTTCAGATAACAAACAAACTCACTTTTATGATACCGTCATGAATGGTCAGGACATAATGACTGTATTCAGAACTACAATAAACATTCAGTACAGGAACATCTGAAATAATTTTAAATCAAGACTAAAATTATAAATCTATAATGAAGGTAATAAATCATAATAAAACATATTGAATATTGTAAAAAATTAAACTTCTTATGCAATCATTTTTTCATAAATTTACAATATATAACCAAGGGTTTGTTTGGCAGAAATTTGGAGTTATTTTTAAAACTTTTACAAAGATTTACCTTTAAAAAAAATGAACCCATCACAAGATTTGTCACCAGAACATTATTTAGAAAAAAACTGCGACAATTTTTCAGATCTATCCCAGTTTAAAAATGGACATTTCACAAATATTACAAAAAAATAATAATAAATAAATAAATAAAATAAAATAAAATAAATAAATAAAAAATGACAAAATTCAAGATTTGACCCTTTACTAAACTTTAAATATTTATCAGGAGTGACTCCTAGTGCATATTAAAAAGAACCCTGAGGTTGCTTTAGGTCCCTTCACAATAGAATTTTATGAATGAACATTTAATAAAATGTCAAATTTTAAAATCAGTAATTTCAGAAAATTCAAAACCAGTACCTAGCAAAATTTCCAAAGGCCTATACTAAGTTATAATAATAATCAGTTTACAAACATTGTTTTTTTTTTTTTTCATAAAACCCTGTTCAGTGCAGAATTAAAAATATATGAACACTACAATACATTTTTAAAATGCTAAATGGGAACTAATAATAAATTTGTTAGAAGTTTTACTACATATTCTTAAATTTTTACACAAATATTTTGATTTTCACAAAATTTGGACTATTTTTTGGAGAAAAATAAGACTGCAAAAGAAATTTGTCAGACCATTATTGATGCAAAAAAAATCTTACTTTCCAAAAATGAACTTTTTATATAATCACTATCATCTCAAATAAATGATTCACATAATATGAATTCTTTAAACTAAGATCATTAAAAAACAAGAAAGATCAATCATGCATAAAGCATTGATTATGAAACACGTTCCAACTTCAATGAAATTTTATATGAACATCTCTAAAATGCGATACATTTCTCGGTAATATTTTAAAAATTATCACAATACTACATTAATTTATTATATTTGAAAACTTAAAATTTCATCAAAAAAAAAATGAACTTCATTCAAATGATGTCATCGAAATATAAATTGCCTCTATATAAAAGCAGCATTTCATTCATAAACTTTTTTTCCATTCCTTTCATTCATCACAATACTATAATAATTTATTTTATTTAAAAACTTAAAACCATGGAGGTACAAGTAATTTAACTCTATGCATAAACTTCATTGAAAAAATTGTCTGGTTCACTGTGTAAAATCAATTAATGTTTCATTCATATCAGCTATATTGCAGACTCCATGAGCTAAATAATTTTGCATTAAAGAAATGCAGAAATTCTTATACAACTTATTCTACATCTTTTGGTATTTACATTCTCCATAAGGGAAAATTAGGCTTCGTTGTAGAAATAATCAAAGTCTGATGATCATCTAAACTCAAATATATTGTAATTGCATTGTTTCAGTATGTAGATGCACAGAATCTAAGCAAAAATAAAGTGGTTTTAGGACAGATATAACACTAAATATGAAGTAAAAAGAACTTTAAAAATCACGATTTTGACACAAGATGGATGCCATATTTTATTTTGAAGTAAGTCATGTGATCTTTTCATATAATGGTTACATGATCTCTTCATATAAAGTGTGTAATTATTATTTTAATTCTTATTTAGAAAACTACTGAATATATTTTGCTGAATTTTTTTTTATATATTTTATGGGATAATTTGAATATTTCCTAAAACTTTCAAAGCAATTTGTTAATTTAAATTTGCTTAAAATTTTTTTGAAAAATAAGATCCCATAGGGTTCAATGTATTTCATTTCTTCAACCCTGGTTCAATCCAAAACTAATTGGGTGATATTATTCATTTATATTCCCATAGGTCCCATAGACTGTCTGAACAACATACTAAAATTTCATTTTGATAAAGTGATTTTTATGGCAGTTATCGTGCTAACAGACAGACAAACAGACAGACAAACAGAATTAACAAAGTCATAAACACTTTTCAAATATGTTGTAAAGTGTTAAATATGGCATCCATCTAGTGTCAAAATCGTGATTTTTAAAGTTCCTTTTAATTTATATTTAGTGTTGTATCCATCCTAAAACTGCTTTATTTTTGCTTAAATTCTGTGCATCTACATTCTGAAACAACATAAATACAATATATTTGAGTTTAAATGATCATCAAACTTTGATTATTTCTACAACGAAGCCTAAATTTCACTTATGGAGAATGTAAACACCAAAAGATGTAGAATGGGTTGTATAAGAATTGCTGCATTTCTTTAATGCAAAATTATTTAGCTTATGGAGTCTGCAATATAGCTGATATGAATGAAACATTCATTGATTTTACACAGTGAACCAGACGATTTTTTCGATGAAGTTTATGCATAGAGATAAATTACTTGTACCTCCATGGTTTTAAGTTTTTAAATAAAATAAATTATTGTAGTATTGTGATGAATGAAAGGAATGGAAAAAAGTTATAAATGAAATGTTGCTTTTATAGAGCCAGGCGATTTATATTACGATGATATCATTTGAATAAAGTTCATTTGTTTGCCATGAAAATTTCAAATATAATAAATTATTGTAGTATTATGATAATTTTAAAAATATTACTGAGGAATATATCACATTTTAGAGATGTTTAAACCAGGCAATTTATATTTCAATGCCATCATTTGAATTGTTTACTTTTTTCGATGAAGTTTTAAGTTTTCAAATATAATAATTTAACGTAGCATTGTGATAATTTTAAAAATATTACCGAGGAATGTATCGCATTTTAGAGATTTTTAAATAAAATTGCATTGAAGTTAGAAAGTATTTCATAATCAATGCTTTATGCATGATTGATCTTTCTTGTTTACTTAAATCGCCGCTTCCAATACAAGAAGATTAGCACAATTCTACAGTTTGGTAAAAATATGAGTGTATGATTTCCCCTTCTAATAAAAGAAATATAATTCCTCTATTTTTCATTTTCTGTTAATTCTCAACCAAAACTATAAAAATTTTGACTACCGATATAAATGAATGAGTTTCGATATACAGAGTGTGCCAAAAAGATTAAAATGAGCTTAATTCTTTACCTGTTGGAGATAAGTGGGCAATGCAAATTGAAAAAATGTTGAAAGTAAGGTGGGAAATAAGACTACGTTAATGAAATAGTCCTCCCATTAATTTTCAAAAAGTTACACTTTTTAAATTTTTATACGATTCCCCTTAGACAACTTTGGGCAATCAGAATATTTTTATTTTTAATGCAACAAGATCATTAAAAACAAGAAGGATTAATCATGCATAAAGCATTGATTATGAAACCCTTTCCAACTTCAATGCAATTTTATTTAAACATCTCTAGAATGCGATATATTCCTCGGCAATATTTTTAAAATAATCACAACACTACATTAATTTATTATATTTGAAAACTTAAAACTTCATCGAAAAAAATGAACTTCATTCAAATGACGGCATTGAAATATAAATTGTCTGGTTTAAATATCTCTAAAATGTGATACATTCCTCAGTAACATTTTAAAAATTATCATAATACTACAATAATTTATTATATTTGAAAACTTCATTGAAAACAAATGAAACTTATTTAAATGACGACATCGAAATATAACACGCCTGGCTCTCTCTCTAAAAGCAGCATTTCATTCATAAACTTTTTCCATTCATTTCATTCATCACAATACTATAATAATTTGTTTTATTTAAAAACTTAAAACCATGGAGGTACAAGTAATTAAACTCTATACTTAAAACTTCATCGAAAAAATCGTTTGCTTCTCTGCATAAAATCAATAAATATTTCATTCATATCAGCTATAAGACTCCGTGAGATTCCATTCAGATTCCACTCTGGTCTGAAGACCAGAGTTTGGTCTGTCTGGATGAGCTGTCCACAAAAATGTTAAATCCCAAAATAATAAAACGAAACACAAATTGTGAATGATAAAATTATAAATGACCAAAATTCAAAATAATAAAACAAACTCTAAATAGTAAAATATAAAATTCCAATTTGTACATGTTTCAAAATATTATTCTCAAAGGTAACAAAAAAAACGAAGCTGCCTGTGTTAAAAATAAATTCATCACAATTAAAAAGATTAAAAATGCCAAACAGATTCTCAGCCTCAACTTCTTATTATGAAAATAATTATCATTTTGACTGCGAAGTTTTACGATTAAGCTTGTAGATGGCAGCACCATACCCGATAACAACATGCAAAACAGGCATAAATTTCCAGCCCTGTTAAATCTAATTTCAAGTTGCACAACACATATTTAAAACCAAAGAAAACTGGCTGCATGGAAAAAGCACTTATAAAGGATGTAAGGAAATACCTAGGTTCCAATCACCCCCAGAACCTGAAAGCTGTAGGTAAACACGATGATGAATTGTAGTTCGGTGCATTGACATCTGTCGAATTTCACTTTTGATCAATGCCAGCAGTAGGCATGTTGGTGGATATGGAATTTCTGTTTATAACAAACAACAGTTGCAGTAGGTATATTGGTGGATGCGGAATTTCTCTTTAGAAAAAACAGCACTAGCAGTAGGCATATTGGTGGATGCGGAATTTTTCTTTAGAACAAACACTTTGAATAGATAATGATGCAGAGTGTTCAAATTAGACTCCTAGAAATTATCATTGGCATCCTGTTAAACACTACTTTAAATAAAACCTTTTTCCGTTGACCGAGGGCCCCGGGCACTCAGCCCTGGCCGGGGCAATTAAAATTATTTCAACCTCACTGCTCTGATGCTCAGTGTCGAATAATACTTGCCAACCAAATTTCCGCTTCCCAAGAGCTGCCAATCTTGGTGTATGAAAACCTGTGCCGCACACCTCGGGGAATAAAAAAATGCTGCTTCACCAAGAACAGCAAGGTGCGAAATTGCAGCCAAGGCCAAAAAAATGTTTAAAAGATAAGAGATTAAAATAATACTATTTTATTGCACAGCACTAACACTAAGAACACGATAATGTTATATCTATATCTTACAGTGCACACACATGTATGCATAATTTTCACTATAAATGGCTACCACATTTTCCCACCAAAGTTCATTGCTCTGTTAAGTCAACCCTCACCCACAAACATCTGGAATAAACATCGTTTCTACAGATAAGCTGTGAAACGGCCAAATCCAAGCTTAAAACAAGCATTATTTTTCACCTTAAGATGAATATAATCACTGCTCGAAAGTGAAGACGTAAGGCTGAAAAGGAAAATTACAGGGACACAGGCAAATTAGCAAAGGATTTTATGGATACATTTAGCATTTGTAGATACATCGCGTGCGTAATTTAGAATATAAAAATGCTTTAAAGGGATGATAAATAAATGTTAATACGAGATAAATCGCCAAAGTATTCAATAACATTACTTAACTTAGAATTTTGAAGGGAAGGGGGAAAATTATGAATTTTGAACATTAATAATTTTAGAAAATAAAAATCTCTGAATCTAAGCACAACAATTTAACAATTTCTGGTCATGAGATTATGAATGTCCGATTTAAAAGTATTATGCAACTGCAATCACAGACAGACACACACACACAAAAAATGTTTAAAAGATAAGAGATTAAAAATAACACTTTTATTGCACAGCACTAACACTAAGAACATGATAATGTTATATCTTATAGTGCACACACATGTATGCATAATTTTCACTATAAATGCTTAATATGAATAAAAATCTAACTACAAAATATGCAAAGTTAAATGCAATATTATACTTCCTGGGCTAAATTCAAATATCTAATTTGAAATAAGGAAAATTTGAATTTGGAAATTGTTTGTATCAATCTTACATTAAAAAAATCATATGAGTTTTCTTGAGGGTTTACCTTTTCTGTAGAAATTTAATATATTTCTACAAAAAAAACAAAAAACAATCTGATAAAAATTTTGAAAATGAACAAATGTTCCCATTCAAATAATTATCACCTTTTATAAAACTTGGAGGGGATAAATTATAATAAGAATCACTGTAAAATAATTCATTTCTTCTGTGGATAGCTTGTACTTGACTAGAAACTGGAAACTCTTCATCAAGCAAAGATAGCACAACCTACAGGGGAAAATTTAATAAATTAACAGTTAGAAACATATTTAGAACTAAACCATAGAAATTGTCACTACATACTTTTTCATATTACAACTCACAATATGATTATATAAACACTATAAAATAAACTATCCAATATTGTTTTTCTTGAAAATGTTGAATTCAGAATTTAACAGAAATGCACATTTAAGAATTTCCTTGACACATTTCAAACACCTTTACAATGGCGTTCATGTGTGTGCACCTTGCTAAGATAACAACTCAAAAACAAATGTACATATTGCTATGAAATTCCATATTTATAAAACTTTGTTAAAATTAAAACTAGATATAATGTTCTGTGATTTAAATGACTTAAATAAATGCTATCTAAAATTTAAAATTTTGATAACATTAATGTCTATCAAGAAAATAATAAAAGTAGAAAAGTTATAGTAAAAATGCAGTCTATACAGATATAAGTAATAGTTTTGACTTTGAGTGAAAAGGATATTAAAGTAATATGCATTTACACAAATCACCTGATTTATCAGCTTGACTAACTTATTGCCCAGTTGAAAAGAGGAAATTTTAAGATTTTTAAGATCTTTTAAGATTTTTTAAAGAATGATTTGCAGTTGCAAAAGTTCATAAGATATCTTTTTCAATATTTAGATGCTGATTACACTTTCCATGCATTAGTACTGTTATCCATTTAATAGATAGATGGCTGCGACTTTTAATCATATTAATGAAAATTGTCAAAAGTACAGACAGGTAAAATAAAATTTTTGGGTGAAATTTAGATAAATGAGTTGTGTTTTAAAGTGAATCATTAGATATGTTTTTAAAGTGAATCATTAACATCAAATAATTGAATTACATCACACATAATTAGAAATAAAAGTCAATAAATGGACTTCTAATTTTAATACAATTTTATTTTAATTCAGACTGAGATAAGCAATCTGAGTAAAACCTTCTTTTGAAACAAGATAGATAGATTATTTTGAGAAAACTACCAAATTTTCATGTTTGCTTCTATCAAAATAATTCAAATCATTTGATTATTGCATCTTTATTATTATATTGTCTAATATTACAAAGATTAAACTTAGATAAATCTTTTAACAATCACACTTTTTTACATTTTAAATGTTGTGCAAGTATCCAAACAGTGATTAATCAGCATAGTAAGCAGGATGCAGAGCCCCTGGGGTTGCAGGGATACTAGGGGATCTAACATTGATATAAAAGATAAACAATTTGAAAATACTCATGTCATTTTTTACATAAAAATGGATTTTCTGTATTACTATATCAAAATATGATGTTTCATATTATTAGAATAAGCAGTTTTTTAATATTTGCAACTCATACTTTAACTAATCTTAATTTACATTTAGAAAATGCTAATTTACATAGAAAAATCATTTTAGGAACAATTGCCACCATTTACAGTGATCTTCAAAGTGCTATAAAAATGTTTTGTTAAGTCCAATGTTCTTAATATTCATCAAAAATACATAATTATATAACATTAATTAGACCCACTATTAACTACAAAGTTTTCTGAAACCAAATAGTTGTTATAAAAGATGTCAGTAAAACGGGTGGAGAGACGACCTATAAAAAAAACATTGTTATAATCTTGAAGTAAAATATAGAATACTAGTTGTACTTGCACCGATCATCTGCATTCTAGGCATGTGTGAAATTTTTAATGACATTATTTTGAAAATAATAAATTAACTGGCTAAAAGTTTAGCATTCCTTCTTTGGCCAAGACTATTTTAATACTATTTTCAGTCTTCATTCAAAGTTCATTGGCTTCATTTCTCAATGCCTTTTTTCAATAGCTTCTGGCAAGAGTGTTTAGAAAGCTTTATATGAAACAGTGTATCATCATTTTCTCTCCAACTCCATGCATCAAGCAATATAATTTTATAACTCCATGCATCAACAATATAATTTAACTACGTACATAAAAAGTTTTGTTTATGGAGATAGAGTTCCCCTTTCCTGCTTTAAACAATGTAATTAAGACTAAACTGGTTGCCATTCCTCAAGCAATAATTAGGTCCTTTTTTCGCACAATGTACATATATATATGTAATAGTTGTAGAAATCATCCACTTTAGGTACAAAATCTACTTTATTCGGATGATAATATTAAAAGACAATTTCTTACAGTGGTCGAGCTCTCAGTAGACGTCTATCTCAGAGCAGTCCATATAGTTTTCATACAAGTTACTGTTATGGCAGAGAGGTGGAATCTGGTGATGACATGGGAAACATGCTGTCTTCGCATTTTCTATGCTTCAAAAATGTGATGGAGATGCAGTTTCAGATGAGAAAGTTTACATAGTGGTTCAGATTAGTGACTATATATGGTGTTGTAGATGCAAAGAGGAAGTATGTGCAGACTTTGTTAATATTAATAGTGTGGGAGAGAATTTAATGTGTTTGCAATAAGCGTGTGACATGAAATAAGAATTTGGAATAAGAATTATGAAAAAAAAGGACGTGTTAATGAGGGAAGTATAAAATTTCTGTATCATATTCCCCCTCCAAAGTAAAAGTCTTGGGCACAGACACACTTCATGCCCAAGGCTTTTCAAATCATGGTATTTCAATATAAAATCAAAAGTAAAAATCACAATAAAAATTATAATATAAAAAGCAGTGATAATATAAATATTTACAAACCTATTTACAATAATATTATGAAGATTTTCCATAAGTGCAAATTATTTTAATAGACAAATGACACATTATGATAATAGTTCATAAATTATTTTTTATTCTATGTTGTGTGAGTGTGGTGAATTTGTTTATGTTTTGAAAATGGACAGTTCCTTGATCAGGAGAACTTGCACACACTATTCACTCTCCGGCCGTCCAAATAGTTGCTCTTAGTCCTTTGGACGAGTCGGACGGTCTGGGTCTTCAACACTATTCACTCTTCTCACAATATTATGAAGTTTGTGTTTATGTTTGTGTTGTTTGTGCTAGATGGAATCTCATAAATTTATAAAATACATAATAATAAAACAATTTTCAACAAATTCAACAATTAAAATATTAATTCCAAGGTTATATGCGATTAAATATTGTTTTTAAATAATTGAGATTACATGTACTTCATACAATATCCTACTACGTGTCTAAACATAACTTCAAAATTTTATTAAAATATGTAGTTACTGAGAAATTTCACTAGCTAAACTGATTATAATGCATTTATACAATGTTGGGTGTACTGATCTGAAGTTCATACTGTACAAGAACTTCAAATGGTTTTGTCAGTCATTTGATAAACCCACAAGACCAATAGACTCCTAGTTCCAATTATAATAAATTACACTTCAAATATTACAATTTAAAATAAAATAATATTTAAACTTTTCACTGAATATAAAATAACTACTTGTTTACAATCTTACTCTTTATTTACATAATTATCCTTTCAATTCTATATTATATAAAGTATGTACACTGTAACATTTATTTATATCAAAATTCTCATTATTTACATTTTAAAACCTTTGCAATATAAATATAGAATTTAATTTTCTCTGATACAATTAAAATACCCATTTACATTAATACATTAATTTAATAATGATTAGACTCTAATAATGTTGACTATTTAGGAACTTTAGAAATAACTCAAAATTTACCTTGCTACAATTCTGTATAAAACTTGACAACTTAACATGCTGGAAATTAAAGAGAGATTTCAAATGGTCAGTGTCATCTATGCTGTTTTCTGAACTATCGCCTACAAAATTGAAATCAAATGTTAAATAATATATGCATAAATTTTCTGGCAAATATTCCAGCTTAATTTAGTAAAACAAAAAAATTTAAATGCAATATTCTTGCAAGCATATACCTCCATAACCAAAATTCTCATGTGGTGGATTTTGAGTCCATTTATTAATCATATCAATTTCATCTGTTTGAATTTCTGCATCTTCACAATTTTCCGTCTGGACAAATACCTATTAAATTGTAAAGTTTCAGTAGATGAAAAATATAAAACATCACCAAAATTAAATATTTATAGTTTCTGTTAAAAACATTATAATATTTATTTTATTTTTACAATTCATGTGGCACTTGAGTATTGTACAGGCCTCCACATTTATAATCCAAACAGATGCTTACTTGCCAGTTCTAGAAAACAGCTTTTGGAATATAACATCATCATCTATGTACAGTCACTATCACACTCTTTTGATATGTGATATCAAAAGGTAATTATAAAAAGATAAACAAAACTTTTTTAAATTCAAATGAAAATATTTTTATTTAATTTATTCTGATGCATTCTGGCATTTATCATAATCATTTTAAAGTATTCAAATTTGCATTTCTATTGTTTTGTGTTCTATTGATTGCATTGGGCTTCAAAAACCAAGACGCTTGCTTACGGGGCACCTGCGACAAACAAGGTCACAAATCCCCACATCGAAAATAGAAATTGTCAGCAAAAGTAGATTTATCTTAGAAAAAGAAAGAAGTGCACTCTGTTACCAATGGGTATGAGAGAAAAAGGCCACAAATTAATTAAAGAATTCTCTCTCTATTACCAATGGGTGTGAGAGAAAAAGGCCACAAATTAATTAAAGAATGGTGCAAATACTTGTCAAGGAAATGGAATACAAAAAACCAAGCTAATGGAGAGCCAATCGGGAGATTAGCAGTCTCCAGAAGGAGACATGGAAAGAAGAGTTCAAGAGCCAATTAGAAAGCCCATACACCAAAAATGATATCAAAATGTGGTGGAGTCAGTACCACTCAACAAAAAATCTAATGGATGACACTGAAGACCACCAAAAGCTTGTCCCATGCACCAATAGCATGGGGGAGGTGCCTTTTGACAACCCTCACAACATTAAAAAATTTGGAGAGGTTGACATCAATGAACAGGTCTTTTAAAAGTTTGAAGTTCTGGACAAATTCTGAAGGGCCAGAACTAGAGTCAGATGGGGAGGGGGGGGGGGGGGGGGGATCGGTGTGAACCAGAGTTTCTCTGCATTTACCCCTGGAGGCTTCCATAAAGAAGGTACCTTCAGAAATAGGGTTGTTGGAATAAGTTCTGCTCTGGGCCAGGACTTCAAATAGTTTTATGACAATGTAGTTTGAAATAAGAAGGTAAAATGTTACAAAATGGCAATAATTTTTATTGCACAGCAATAAGGGATCAATCAGTACAGAAGAACAATTTATGCTTACAAAAAAGAAATGTAAAACATCATTTGCATCTTGTCAGGTTGTATAATCAAGGGGGAAATCCCACTATAGCTTACAGTCTTAAGAGGATTTTGAAATATCAAGGGAGATTCGAAAGATTTGTAACTAAATACAAAACTTTTTTTTTTTTTTTTTGTTTGGCATAAGCAAAAATTCAAATATATATTTATATTTTTTATACAGTAATATTATTAATATATCTTTATAATTATTACCTTTTTATGTTTGGTATTTATTAAAATATTAAAACTCATTTCTGGTATTTTTCACAACTTTTTCCAATTTTAAATTATTCTCAGTCTCCTTCATTTTTTCCATTTCTTAAAATTTTTTTAAATTCACAGATTCTTAATTTATCTATTTTTAGCTCATTTTCCAAATATTTTAAACATTTATTGTTGCTAGATGCTTTCTTATTTTATTTCAAATCTTATCAATGTTTTCCAAGACTTTTCAGGTGTATCCTGATTTTTAGAATATCCTAAAAAATTGCATTTACCATGCATTATTTAAATACTTTTGGGAGAAATTTTGAATCCCTTTTTTTCTGCAACAATTTAATAATTCTAGATTTTTTCAGGTTTTATTTTTAGCTAATTACCGAATATTTCTGATACTGGTTGCTCCCCTCCCTTATATTTTGTTTTTAAATTTTTTCATATTTATTTTTTTATTTTTTTTACTTTTCCTAACTAGAATACAATGTACAATTATTTATTGTTTTTTAGATAAGGAGGTCACCATGATTTTTCTTTAATTTAAGATTCATTACCAATAATTCTCAGTGATTTTTTATTAATTCCCGTTTTTATCTTTAAACTATTAAAACTCATTTATTAAAATATTAAAACTCATTTCTGGTATTTTTCACAACTTTTTCCAATTTTAAATTATTCTCAGTCTCCTTCATTTTTTCCATTTCTTAAAATTTTTTTAAATTCACAGATTTTTAATTTATCTATTTTTAGTTCATTTTCCAAATATTTTAAACATTTATGGTTGCTAGATGCTTTCTTATTTTATTTCAAATCTTATCAATGTTTTCCAAGACTTTTCAGGTGTATCCTGATTTTTAGAATATCCTAAAAAATTGCATTTACCATGCATTATTTAAATACTTTTGGGAGAAATTTTGAATCCCTTTTTTTCTGCAACAATTTAATAATTCTAGATTTTTTCAGGTTTTATTTTTAGCTAATTACCGAATATTTCTGATACTGGTTGCTCCCCTCCCTTATATTTTGTTTTTAAATTTTTTCATATTGATTTTTTTATTTTTTTTACTTTTCCTAACTAGAATACAATGTACAATTATTTATTGTTTTTTAGATAAGGAGGTCACCATGATTTTTCTTTAATTTAAGATTCATTACAGAATAATTCTCAGTGATTTTTTATTAATTCCCGTTTTTATCTTTAAACTATTAAAACTCATTTATTAAAATATTAAAACTCATTTCTGGTATTTTTCACAACTTTTTCCAATTTTAAATTATTCTCAGTCTCCTTCATTTTTTCCATTTCTTAAAATTTTTTTAAATTCACAGATTTTTAATTTATCTATTTTTAGTTCATTTTCCAAATATTTTAAACATTTATGGTTGCTAGATGCTTTCTTATTTTATTTCAAATCTTATCAATGTTTTCCAAGACTTTTCAGGTGTATCCTGATTTTTAGAATATCCTAAAAAATTGCATTTACCATGCATTATTTAAATACTTTTGGGAGAAATTTTGAATCCCTTTTTTTCTGCAACAATTTAATAATTCTAGATTTTTTCAGGTTTTATTTTTAGCTAATTACCGAATATTTCTGATACTGGTTGCTCCCCTCCCTTATATTTTGTTTTTAAATTTTTTCATATTGATTTTTTTATTTTTTTTACTTTTCCTAACTAGAATACAATGTACAATTATTTATTGTTTTTTAGATAAGGAGGTCACCATGATTTTTCTTTAATTTAAGATTCATTACCAATAATTCTCAGTGATTTTTTATTAATTCCCGTTTTTATCTTTCAGTATTCTTTTATCTTCTAATTCTGTAATTTTTAATCATGATATTTCTGCCTTTTTATATTATATTTCATATAAAATTACTAAAGAAAATCGAATGTGAAGCAAATATGATTGGATTTACAGTATTACTCAATTTTCCAATCTTCAAGGATGGGGGATGGGGCATGAACACTGAACTCAGCCACAATAAATCGAATCATGAACTGCTTTAATGTTGATCTGATAATTTTGATAATAACAGTGAGTACTTTTGAGCTATAAACACACTCCCACTCAGCTATAAGTATTTTAGGAATTTCTGAGATTTTTTTTTCTTTGTTTATATAGCCAATGACAAATAAACAACTGAAAATTAAGGATAATCTAGGGAAAGGAAATTTGAAATTTCTTCGCAGGAGAAATAGTTGTGCAGCAAGATTTCAAAAAATGGCAAAATTCCTGCAATTTAGCTTTAAAATCAATAGAAAATATGTTTGGGATTAAAGTCATTAAACATGCTATTTTAGCTATGGTCATCCTCCTTCGGATTTTCCATATGATCGTTTATGGACCATACATTTGTAGGTTAAAGTGGAGCAACAATATATAATATCGTGATATTGGAATTTCAATCCTGAAAAGCATGGTTCCAAACACATGTCTGCGTACACTATTGGGAATTTCCGAATTGCAATGTATATAGTGTATAAATGAGATGTATGCATGGTTAGAATTAGAAGTGAAGAACGAACTTATCCGTGATCTCATTATTTGATTTGCAATATACAGTGGAAGGGCAGAAAGAATTTGATTGCAATAGATTTTCTGTTTTATTAATGTTTTTTTTTTTTTTGCATAATTCAAGGGGCACATTTCACCATTTGTTTATTTTATAAAAGGGGATTTGGAATTGTTATGGGTATTCCAGATGTGTGTCCCCACTATCGGAAACACGGATTTGAATCAGGAAGCAGAAGAAACAATTTATAAAAAAAGGGAAATACAATTATAATATAAAAGGAAATAAAAAAGCGGCAATATAAAAAAGATAATTATATAAAAAGAGGAAACTTTAACAAAAGACTCTAATAAATTGATTCTACATTTACTACATTCTGTAGTCACTGACTACTCATTCAGATGATTTTGCCAATGCCTATGCTAGACTTTGCATTGCAAAATTTTAAAAAGACGAGTTTAAAAAAATATACTGAAATAAGTAGTATATATTGCAAAACAATATAATAATTTACCTGTTTGGAATCAGTTTTTCCAAAGAATCGGATATATGTATCATATTTCATAGGAGGAATATCAATCTGGTTAAAAGCCACATCATCCAAACTAATGATTTCCAGCAATTCTGAAGCTCTTTTTCTATAAATAAAGAATTTTGAATTAAGTATGCATATTTTCATAAAACAGAAATGCAAAAACAGTTTAATATCAATTTACACTAGGTATATGCTCAACTATACATTGTGTAATGGACGAGCTTCCATACCTTCACATTAAAGCTTCGCATTTTTTTTTATTAAGACATACTTTAAATTTGAAAATGTTAAACATAAAGAATCAGAAACATTTGGATATGGATGAATAATTATTGCATTACTTTAACATGATGTATTTATTATTTGTGCATACAGTGGCTGCTGTTTCTAAGAATCAGTGGTTATAGGAATCAGCAGTCTATAAGAATCAAATTAATAGAAACAAAAACAAACTCTGTTTTAACATATCAAAATTTCAGCTTTTAAGAATAAATTTTCAACCTAAAATTTGTTTCAGTGGAAAGTTGGTTATTGTCACTTCTATCCAGACATACAATGGGGGTGGTTGATATGCATGAAAGTTGGCCTATATGAAGAATGACATAGTAATTCTCGGTAGAAGCGGTTAAGTGATGTAAAACCATTAAAACAGTCTTTTGTTAGGGATTTGAAACAAAAACAAACCCTGTTTCAACATACCAAAATTTCCGCTTTTAAGAATAAATTTTCTACCTAAAATTTGTTTCAGTGGAGAGTTGGTTATTGTCACTTTTATCCAGACATACAATGGAGGTGGTTGCTATGCATGAAAGTTGGCCTATATGAAGAATGACATAGTAATTCTTGGTATAAGCGGTTAAGTGATGTAAAACCATTAAAACAGTCTTTTGTTAGGAAAACTGTCTGATAAGAAAAGGAATCTGTGGTTATGTGCTCAGATAAGATGTGTAGAGCTTTAGTTACTCATTTTCTGTTTTATTAGTGGAAGCATCATGTCAGAAAAGAGAAAAACACTTAATTTGCTTGAAAAGAAAAATTTGCTTAAAAAATATGATTTTCTTGCTTCATGAAACCAAAGAAAAACTGCCTCTGCATTAGAAATTAAGCAGTCAACATTATATTAAATTCCGAAAGGCAGAAGTAAAATTTCAATTGCCAATTGAAATCTTCGAAGAAAACAAAAAAATGAAGAAAAGTTAGCTAATGTTGAAGCAGCACTTTTACAATCTATCTGTATATACTAATTGCCAAGTGTCCGTCCGTCTGTCTGTCTGTCACGATTTTTTTAGGCACTTCCCGAATAGATAGAGACTTGCAATTTGGTACACGGCTCAGTTGTTCAATAAAATCCCCTGGAAAAATCGAATTTTTCGAAAACGTTCTTTAGAGGGGGTGCCCCACACTAAAACGTTCGAAAAGTGAAATGATGAGAAAGCATGCTTTGCGATGAGATAGAGACTTCAAATTTGGTGTATAGGTAAATCATTCGAAAGTGTACAATTTCAGATTTCCAATATTTTCTACTTAAGGGTGTGCTGCACACCAAAATGTTCGATTTACAGAATAAATGAGAAAACGCTCCTTTAAAATTTGATAGAGGCTTGAAATTTGGTATATGGGCTAATCCTTTGACGGAAACACGCAAGAAGAATATAGTTTTTCAAAAATGTTCGTTTAAGGGGGTGCTCCAGAGTGAAACGTTCGAAAAGTGAATTGATAAAAAACCATGCTTCAAAATGAGATAGAGATATCAAATTTGGTGTAAGGGTA
The DNA here is from genome assembly GCA_951213105.1 of Amaurobius ferox. NCBI lineage: Eukaryota > Metazoa > Arthropoda > Arachnida > Araneae > Amaurobiidae > Amaurobius > Amaurobius ferox. The sequence continues at coordinate 27,238,694 of OX578144.1, forward strand.
GATAGTTTGAAAGGAAGAAAGTGTGAAATTTCAGATTTCCAATATTTGCTACTTTAAGGGGTGCACACACTAATATGTTCGATTTTCCGAATAAATGAGGCACGCTTCCTTTTAAATGTGATAGAGGCTTGATATTTGGTATATGGGCCAATCATCTGATAAAAAACACAAGACAAACAGAGGAAAAAATGCGCAAATTTAGTTTCCCAATATTTTCTTCTTTAGGGGGTTCTGCATACCAAAATATTCGATTTGTCGAATAAATGTGAAACGCGAATTATTATAAAATTTACATTACTCAGGGATTGCTTATTGCGAGACCGTTGATTTTCAACGGGTATTCGGCTAGTATATACTAATTGCCAAGTGCCCATCTGTCTGTCTGTCTATATGTCTGTCACACTTTTTTTAGGCACTTCCCGAATAGATAGAGACTTGCAATTTGGTACACGGCTTGATCGTTCGATAAAAACCCCTGGAAAAATCGAATTTTTCGAAAATGTTTTCTAAAGGGGGTGCTCCACACCAAAACGTTCGAAAAATGAAATGATAGGAAAGCATGCTTAGTCACAAGATAGGGACTTCAAATTTGGTGTATGGATAAATCGTTCGAAAGGAAGAAAGTTTGCAATTTCAGATTTCCAATATTTTCTACTTAAGGGGGTGCTGCATACCAAAATGTTCGATTTACCGAATAAATGAGAAACGGCTCCTTTACAATTTGATAGAGGCTTGAAATTTGGTATATGGAATAATCATTTGATTAGAACATCCAAGACGATTATAGTTTTTCAAAAACCTTCTTTAAGGGGGTGTTCCAGAGGAAAACGTTCGAAAGGTGCATTGATAAGAAAACATATTTCGGGATGAGATAGAGATTTCAAATTTGGTGTACGGGTAGATAGTTTGGAAGGAAGAAAGTATACAATTTCAGTTTTCCAATATTTTCTACTTTAGGGGATGTTGCACACAAAAATGTTCGATTTTCGGAATGAAGTAGAAACACTCCTTTTAGAACGTGATAGAAGCTTGATATTTAGTATATGGGCGAATCATTTAATGGAAAACCCAAGAAGAATGGAGTTTTTCAAAAATGTATATTTAAGGGGGGTGGAAACTCCACAGAAAAACATTCGAAAGATGAAATGACAGAAAAAGCATACTTCGCGATGAGATAGAGACTTCAAATTTGGTATACGTGTAGATAGTTAGAAAGGAAGAAAGTGTACAATTTCAGTTTTCTAAGAATTGCTATTATAGGGGGTGGCGCACACTAAAATGTTCGATTTGACGAACAAATGAAAAACACCTCCTTTACAATGTGATAGAGGCTTGAAATTTAGTATATGGGGTAATCATTTGATAAAAAACCCTACGATTATTACGGATTTTCAAAACTGATCATCTAAGGGGATGCAACACAGAAAAACGTTCGAAATATGAAGTGATAGAAAAACATGCTTCATGATAGGAAAAAGACACCAAATTTGGTGTACTGGTAGATAGTTTGAAAGGAAGAAAGTTTGCAATTTCAGATTTCCAATATTTGCAACTTTAAGGGGTGCCGAACACCAATATGTTTGATTTTCGGAATAAATGAGACACGTTTCCTTTAAATGTGATAGAGGCTTGATATTTGGTATATGGGTCAATCATCTGATAAGAAACCCAAGGCGAACAGAGTTTTTCAAAAATGTTCATTTATTGGTGTGCTCCACAGAAAAACATTCGAAAGGGGAGATGATAAAATAGTATACTTTGGGATGAGATAGAGACTTTAATTTGGTTTACTGGTACATTGTTCAAAAAGAAGACGTGCGCAATTTAAAATTTACAATATTTTCTTCTTTAGAGGGTCCCGCACACTAAAATATTCGATTTGCCGAATAAATGTGAAACACAAATTATTAAAAAAATGACAATATTCAGGGGTTGTTTATTGCGAGACTGATGATTTTCAATGGGTATTCGACTAGTAACTTTCTAATACCAGACTGAAGAACACTCCTACTAATTGAGCAATTTTATTGAAACAATCGGAAAACTTTGCCGAAAAATTAAGAGAATTTTTTTTTTTTGTACAACTGATAGTTAGTTAAGTTGGTTTGGTTTATAAAGAAATAATTTTGAAGGTAAAAATAATTACGGCTTGATGGGTCCAGTGGACTAAACATCCAGTTTTTTATAGACGTGTAATTGTTTGTCTTCAGAAATTTGATTTCTCAACTGTAGGGAAAATTATAATGGGAGAGAGTTTGTTCATCATAAATAAATTATAATGAATGTGTACACTTAACAATTTTGTGTTTTTTTTCTGTCTTTACCAGAAAAGAATCCACTGTATTTAATCTATTTTAGATTTTAAACACAAGACAGATCCTCCATCCACTGTATTAAATCTATTTTGGGTTTTAAACACAACACAAATTCTTTGTATTTTTTAGGTTAAACATAACACATTTTTTAGTAAGTTAAAAGTAGTAAAATTAAATATTTTTTTTCAGTCCAAAATTTTCACTATATGTATTTAAAGTTCAATTAAATCATTTGGCTATTGTTTCAGTAAGATTCGTTTGATAATTGATATTAAAATTATTTTGATATTGTTAAGTTATTTTCAATCTCTTTCCTGATATGTTTTCTAAATTTACTAGATTGATTGATTGTAAAATTCATCTGGTCTTATGTTCAAAATTAAAAGTGTATAAAAAAAATTCAGGGCAGTAAGAAGGTTACTGAATAAAGACATCTAAAAAAAATTATCAAGATATTTAAATGTAGTAATTATCTTGTAAAAAATTCTCCTTGTTGAAATTGAAAAAAAAAAAAAATAGTTACATTTTTCAATTTAACAAGGTTTTAATTAAAATGCTATCAAATGCAAGCTGTTTGATAATAAGCATATATTCTAAAATATCCACAGAAAAAATTATATGTTTGACAATTAGTAACAGAGCAAGAAAGGATTTTATCAAACACAAGGTATTCATTTCATGTATCTGTAAAGCAGAACTAAGTGAATTCTCTTTAAAAATTTATCTTTTCTTTAAAATCTCTTCTTTAAAAATTTATTGCTAAAAGACTAATGAAATCAATTAAAATTCAGTATGGTATTATAATATATTTATATTCAGTATGGTATTATTTCAGTATGGTTATATTTAGCTTTGAAGATATTTTGAGAAAAATCTAAGAGGGTGGATGACATTTTCACATTTTTTTGGTTGAATTGACATGGAATGATCTGTAATCAGTTGACATGAAGGTAACTGCAAAATTTTGAGACTCAATAAATAATTTATAAACCTGTATCTGTAGTTTGTCGGTAGAATTGCTTACTTATCTTGCCCAAAGATTTTATTTGACAATATCAAGTCAAAATTTTTAAATAATTCAATTAAAAATTATACACTGATATACAACTTTTCAAAACCAAATCCCAAATTAATCCAAAAATATTTATTTTCATTGCAAAAATGTCTGATGAAAGAAATGAAAAATAGAATTATTCATTTTGTAAAGAAAAGAAACAAGATGAAAAATAGATTAAAGCGACACATTTTTCATCTTGTTGGGTCTTGTTTATTCTTGTTCAGACTTGATTTGTGTTGTTGGGATATAACTGTCGTGTTTTGATGCATGCCAATCTTGTGTTGTTATTTCTCATTTCGGACTGACTGGACTGTTCTTCATGCTGCTTTCTGATTGGCTCTCTCATAATCTAGGTCTTGGGTATGTAATCCCCTTGCTTCATCCTTCCGCAGCCATTCCTATTTTGGACTTCGGGTTTGTTGGTTCTCTTATACTTATGAAGGGAATCCAATGTATCTTCGAAACAGCTACATGTTGCATTTATTTACGTTGCTCTAGTTTTCTTTATCCTTTGCAAAGTGTATTTTACTTATTGATATTCATTTTGGGCTAATTTCCTGAATGTTACAGAAGTTAGTAATTGTGTGAATTCTAAAAATAAACATTTTTACAAACTATATAAAAAGTAGAACATTTAAAAATTGTTTTGGGGCATTTCTAAGTAGATGATTACAAATTTTAAAATGAAAAACTTATATTTATTTTAAAATTTCATTTTAACATACTTAAAAAACAAAAAAAATATTTTATATATGTTAAAATAAAAGATTAAAAAGTTCATATTTAGATACTGAAGCTCAGAGAAATGATATTTGGAAAATTGAGAAACAAAATATTTAGTTAATAACAAACCCTCCCTTTTTCTCTCTCCCTGCTATTTTAGTTTTACAAAAACATTTTTAATTGGTTAGATATGCATAGCAGATTCTGCATTGTGATAAATTAAAAATATTTAATGTGTATGTAAGAAAAAACTTCATGATATGGCTGGGGTTTGGCATGAGTCACATAAAAAGGAGCAATGGTCGAAACCATGTTTTTCGGAGCTGAAGTAGTGATATCACGCTGTTATTTATTGTTGCTCCACTTTGACCAACATATGTATGGTCCATAAACTATCAAATAGAAAATTATCTTAATTAAAACAGTGTGTTTAAATATTACTATACCAGACATATTTCTTATGCTAAAACTAGACTGCAAAAATTTTGCATTTTTTCAAGTCTCAGTGTGCAACAAGTTCTCATGCTAAGAAAATTCAGATTTTTTTTTCATAGGTTGTTCATCTGTCATTGACAATGTAAATAAAGAAGAAATCTATGGATTCTTAAAATGTTTATAGTTTAGTGGTGTTCTTAGAAGTGCCCACTATTAACAATTAATATCAATTGAAACTTAAATTCATCCCATTTTCAACTTACCCGCAGCTGGGGGTAGTGTTTACTTTCTCCCTTTCTCTGTTGATTAGAAAAGTTGAGTATTGAAGAAAAACATTTTATTCGAGATTTTGGCAATTTTTATATGAAATAAAATATTAAAATCTTTTATTATAAAAAAGCGATAATTATAAAAAATAGCTTTAATTATAAAAAAGCGATAAATTATTGCAAATGGTCCCTTAGTTTGGGAAAGTAAAAAAATAGAAAGAACCTGAAAAAAATATTGATTAAATTGTTGTGGGAAAAAATGGATTTAAAAATTGTCCCCAAAAGTAAGCAAATGTTTAAAATATTCAAAAAATGAAATGAAAATAAATAAAACAAATCTATAAATTTGTAAGACATTTGGGGAAAGGAAAATATGGGAAAAACTGACAGAGAAACTTAAAATTAGAACACTAGAAATAAGTTTTAAAAATTTAATAAATACCAAAATTGAGAAAATAAAAACTTGCTCTATAAAAAATATAAATATTTCTGTAAAATGTTTGCTTCTGTTATTTTTAGAAAAAAGTTTTGTATCTTGTTGTAAATCTTTTGAATCTCCCGATATTTCAAAATCCCTACCAGAACAACCTTATTAAGATGGGATTTTCCCCTAGATTTTAGAACCCTGACGAGAATCCTTATTCTACTTTATTTAAAGGTAATACAATGAAACCTACATATAAGTAGTAAGCAGTATTAAAAGAAAAATAATATTATCACCATAATTGTGCAGCGAATCATTTTGCTAACGGACACTCATGGGGAAAGAAAAATATCAGGTTTTAACAAGTGTCAGTCCGATAAGAAATTGTTAAATAAGGTTACATAGATTTTCTTTTTAAATTTAAATGAGTTATTAATGTTTAATTACATGCAGCAATATTAAACAGATTATTTCACACAGTTTCTTCCCAGCATTATATATGTATTCAGAAACCATGAGTAAAAATACCATTTTTACAATGTCCCATAAGTAGTTGCTATATACATGCTTCACTGTAGTTTCATTTGTGTTTTTTAAGATTAAAAATTATCATAAAAAATCGGGGAATTTTGTTATACTGTTGTGGTAGTAACCTTAGAAATATAATATAACATGGTACAAAAAAATTGAGACCAGTGCTATTTAGTGCCGACCACTGAATCTCTGTCACTGGCCCGCAGACCAGTAACATATATTCTTTTTCTAAATTCTAGCACTGAATAAGAAAATATAAACAATAAGATTTTTAGATTATTTCTTTTGCATTTGATTATTTTAAACAATATGAATTGAGTATTCAAGGAATTTTTCATAAAACAACTGAGTGTTTATTTTTAGAGATTGGATTAGAGATTATAACAGAATATAAAAACTTGTAAAACATTACAAAAGTATAACAATGTTCGAAAAAATCTTGTGAGAAATTTGTAATAAACTCAAGGTTGCCAGATTTTAAAAAGCCTAAAGTAGGACAGTATTTTGATAGAAATGAATGCCTGGGATTATCAACCCAGAATGAAGTTTTTAAAGTTAGCAATGAAAATAGCCCATTTTACAATGATTTTGATACATTTTATTTTAATAAACAATGAAAATACATTTTTACTATAATTCATTTATATTTATGAAAACTACATAACAATTCTGAAAATATAATATGACACAATTAAACAATTTTGTGAAATAACAAATTAGTGTCTAAACACATTTTGATTAATTTGGGCACATTTTAGCATGATTACATAAGTTTTTATATTTTCCAAAAATGCTAGACAATGTCTAGTTGGATTAATAATGCTTTGGAATTATTAATAATTTTACTTTAATTAGTTCTACAGAACATCTATTAACATCTCCAATCCATTTATTTCTCATTATGGAGAAAAAGAAACATTCTTCAAAAGAAAAAGAGCTGGTATAATTAAAATATATGATAAAAATTTATATATATTGTCTGTTTTTAGAAGGTAATTTTAGAAGGTAATACTATGCAAGGTAATACTATATTTGCCTACCAGGTGTACTTCTCATAAAAATCAACTTTTCATAACTTCACATTAAAAAAAAAATTCTCAATTCATGACAATAAATGTAGGATATAAGACATGTATTTGAAATTGTAGGATTATCTTACCAAAAATAGGACAAATAGCAACTCTAAATATATCATACAGTGCTATATATTTTTTGAAGTATTTTGTTGTCTCATTTTATTAACTCATTGATTTTGATAATTTTTCATACAAAGAAATTAAAAACGATAAAAACACTTACAAAACTCTGTTGGTATATTTTTTCTTTTCTTCCTGTTCAACAGCAGATGCAAAATTAATAAAAGAATGTGAAGGCTTGATTATCTTCTTTTCTGTAGCGGTGTCTGTGACTTTATTACTTGAAAGAGAAGAGCGATCACTCATCCGTAAAAATGTTTTCTCATGCTGAAAAATGGAGATAAAGCATATTAAATATAGAAACAGAAACTCTAAAGAAAAATTTCAAAGAAGCGCCACTTGATTTTCTTATACATTCCATTTTGATCAAAAGCAGAGCTAAGATTATTAGTTTTGGGGGTGCTGAAGTTCTGTTTGAAATCCTAATGCCACTTTAAATCACTGTTTCTCTATAAACAAATAATGTTATAAAATCTTTTTGAATGATGGGCTTTCTAATTAGACAAATTACAAAATAGTCTATGTAGTCCCAGATCTTACATATTTTCTAAATATAAAATTTCATGGTGATATGTACATTCATTGAGTTATAGCATACACATCTTACCACCAGGTATTATCTCCAAAATGTATTAAAAGGGTCTTAAAACTTTCAATTCCTTCAAAATCTTGAGGTCAACAACTTTTAGGAAAACATTACTTTTCTATACCGTAGTACATATAAAAGTAAAAATAATAATAATAACCCCAACATTTACAAAACTAATATTGACCTAACCTAAAATAAGTAAGAAAATAGTCAAAGTAAAATTATAATGAAATCACCAATAAAATTACGCTGTTACAATAAAGTAAATCAAATTTCCTTAAACTGAAAAGCAAAATTTATATAAGATTTTATTACTTTGTTAAATGGTTTTAATAGCCACTATGGGCAAAAAAAATCAATGTTTTATTAGTTATTAACTGCATAAATAAAATCCATTAAAACATTGTAGTGAAATTAAATTGGAGCAAGGTTAAGATTTATAACTGCAAAATTGTGAAGATGGCCCAGTACAGCTGATCTTTCGGATAATCTAGCTTTTCAAGGCATATATATAAGGTGATATCTAGCTTTCTAAGGTGATATTCATCATTAGCTGTACCCGAACAGAGCATTTATGCTTTAGGCATTTGTGAAAGCCCCAGGCCGTTTTTAATTTTGACACTGGCACAATTTTTAATTTTGACACTGGCAGAATTTAATTTTAAAAAAATGCGACAATGGTAATCGACAGGGTGACTCCTAATGGATGATGGACTCCTGATGATGATTTTGAAATGAAATTTTCCTTTACCTTCATGTTTTAAACAATATAATTAATACTAAACTCATTGTCATTCGGCAAACCCTAATTAGGTCCTTTTTCATCCCCTGATTTACACTTACTTATCCCCTGATTTACACAGCACTTGTTTTACACAATTTCGCTTTTACATGGTTTATAAATTAACAGATTTAAAAAAATTGATAAAAATGTGTATTCCGCTCCATATACGCCTATACAAAGATTTGATGACATGTTTCCATTTTATTCCTTTGGTAACACTGATGAAAACAACAGGGGATTCCCGCTGTTGTAAAATATATACAATTAGGGGAATCTCCGTAATGGGGAATCCCTGTAATAGGGAAATCCCCGTAATAGGGGAATCCCCGTATGTATTTCACAACAGTAAAGCCATCTGGTTCATGCAAGTACATAGTGCAGAAACATTTTAGCAGCAAAGCTTATATTATTGTGTGTTTATCTTTTGAACTAGTGAGTTTTCAACATTTATAGTTTTTCTTGCATCTTTATAGTTTGCGTAAATTTGTTAAGGCTCTATAATGTCAAAGGATTTAAAGGAAAATCAAATGAAAAGAAAAGTTATTTCTTTAGAAACTAAAATTCAAATATCAGACCGTCAACGTAATAGAGAAAGAGTAACGCATGTTGCTAAATTTTACTCCATGAATGAAGCCACAATAAGACAATAAGAAAAAATGAAGACTCCATTAGAAAAAGTGTAGCAGCTGGAACCTGCCGCAGTATGAGTACGACTTCATATGTTAGAGATGTTACAATGGAAAATATGGAAAAAGCCTTAGTGATATGGATAGAAGACCAAACTTAAAAGCGAATCCCGATCGATACCAATGCTGCTATATAAATAAAGCTTTGAAGATTTATCAATCACTTAAGAATCAGTCGCCGTCGACTTCATCCGATGAAAAGAAGGTATCTTTTTCCGCAAGCCATGGATGGTTCAAGAGATTCAAACAAAGACATTCTTTACATAATCTGAGAATAAAAGGTGAAAGTGCATCTGCTGATTCGAATGCGGCACAACAATATCCGGCAAAACTTGTTGAAATCATTGCCGCTAACTCCTACACTTCTGATCAGGTTTTCAATGCTGACGAATCCGGATTATTCTGGAAAAAAATGCCGGAAAGAACCTTTATAGCCAAAGCTCACAAATCAGCTATAGTCATAAAGTAGCGAAAAATCGTATAACAGTTCTTTTCTGTTGCAATGCTTCTGGCGATTATATGAAGAAACCATTGGTGATTAACAAATCAAAATCACCACGAACATTCAAAGGAATAAATATCAAAAACCTTCCCATCTATTGGATGGCTAATAGAAAAGCATGGGTCACTGCCATAGCTTTCAATGAATGGTTCCATAACTTCTTTCTTCCAGATGTCAAAAATTATTTAACTAAAAAGGGATTGCCTTTTAAGGCTCTTCTATTAATTGATAATGCACCAGGTCATCCTCCAGATTTACAACAAGAAAATGTAAAAGTTGTTTTTTTACCAAAGAATACAACTTCTTTATTACAGCCGTTAGATCAAGGGATAATTTCGACTTTTAAAGCACTGTACATCAAGCAAACTTTCAGGTATATCTTAGAACAAATGGAGAATGATGAATATCTTACTCTGATGGATGCTTGGAAGAAATTTACAATTTTAGATTGTGTTAAGCATGTTGGACTGTCATACACTCAGATCAAACAATCAACGATCAACGCCTGCTGGAAAGCAATATGGCTGGATGTTGTTGAAAGTGAAAATGATAAATCACCAATAGAGCATGAATATTCTCAGATCACTGAGTTGGCCCATACTATAGGAGGAGAAGGTTTTAAAGATTTAGCTCAGGCAAATATTGAAGAAATAATGGCTGATGAAGAAGTGAATGAAGATGATTTAATTAACATGATTCGTGAAACAAACAAACATGATGAAGACAATGATTCTGATGAAGAGCAATCTGAACCAATTGCGTTCACAGCAAGAATCATAAGCGTAGGACTTGATTTGGGAAGAAAATTGGGCAACCATTTCTTACAATGTGACACAAATGTTGATCGAGCTCTCCGATTCCAGCGAATCCTTCATCAATATAAAGAGGTCTATAACAATTTAGCAAAAAAAACTATGCAATTGTTAATTACCGATTTCATGACAAAGTCTTGTCAACCCGAGATCTTGCCTAATTCGTCAACCATTGAGCCAGAATCACATCAAGAAAGCTCAAGTGATGAAAGTGACATCATACCTATCAGAAAGAAAAGACTGATAGTACATGAAGGTGATGACAGTGATTAAACTTCTAATTAATTTTTAAGGGTCTTTTTGTTTTTTTGTTCTTTGTTCCTAATGTAAAATAAATTAAATATGTTATATTACTACATTCATATGTTTGTTGTTTTATAAACTAAGTATAATTTTAAGTTTTCCAAGATGTCTTACTTTTGTTTTACTTAAATAAATGACTGAATCATGCACATTTTGGGGTTATTTTCGTTTTACACAATTTTACTTAGCAAAATCCAAGATTTCAATTTACACGGTTTTGTGCAGAACCTATCTTCCGTGTAAATCGGGGGACAGGTATATATATATATATATATATATATATATATATATATATATATATATATATATATATATATAGATAGATAGATAGATAGATAGATAAGGAATTTATTTAAGTACTGTGGCTTTAAAAGCTATTATGTATTAAATTGTCCAAATTAAGAAAAATGGTATATCCCATACATCAATTTGAATATGTAACTTTCCAGCTTCATATTAGAAATGATTAATATTTTGATGAATATTTTGATCATCTTCATTGATATTTTGATGAGTACAGAATATGATTAACATATCTATTTTTACTGCTATGCCAATTTTTAATTACAAACTTTTATAACATAACAAAGGGTGTAGTAATAATTATTTAAAATCTCATAAAAGATCTTAGAAACTTCTTATTGTAATAATTTATATATATAAATACTATCTATTTAAAATGCATTATACCTTTGATGAACAATATATCTTTTAATTTAGTTATTATTCTCACAGCTTACCAATGGGCTGTGGATCACACTTTGAGAAACAATAGGTACTATAAAGGGCAACAACATTGAAACTTCTTAATTGAAATCAAATTTGGGATAAAATACTGAAAAACGTACATAGAACACTCTTTTGCAGTTTATACTGAAGAGATATTTCCATAATGAATTTATAGCTATATTTTTATAAGTCCTATTATATACATTACATGTATTATGTTTAGCAAAATGGTGTTTTGGTAGTATCAGATATCTCTAAAACATTCACAAATTACAAATTTTCATATTTCTTTCTTCTATTTTTATAAAATTAGCACTTATATAAAATACAACGTATTCATTTTAGAATACATTTAATGTTTAAACACAGATTCTTTTTACAAGAATTGACAAATTTACAATTTCACAATTTCGAAAAATGTCTATGTAACTTTGTTGTACCATTTTGTAACAAATACAAATTATTTTTACAATTACACTTAACTATTTTTAGCATTCAAAAATATGATTTAAAATAAAAACTTGTGTTTAACATGAAGTGAAGGTATTAACATAGAATCATACAGTGTTAGAAGTTAACAATAACAGTCACTGGTCCTATAGACCAGTGTATATAAGAAAACACTGATCCGCAACCATCATGACTGGTCTGCTAAGGTTATAAATAATATGGCAGCAACCAACGAACAAATACATACTTGGATACTTGGACATCTAACATAATAATATGCATGTGCTACCTTTAAAGACACATACAACAAGTTATCCCAAATAATTATGAAATTAGTTAATATATACACTATGAATAGTAACAAAAACTTCTAGATTTCTAAATTTTTTACAAAATTATTTTTTCTGTCAAAATTTCCTGAATTTAGGATATTTCTTTCGTCATTTTTAAAAATGTAAATTGAATCTAATAGATTGTTGACTTGCATTTATGTTCTCTCATCAGGGTTCATTTGAGAAGGCAAAAATAAGTAGTTTTTTAGTACCTTGAGTAAATTTTACCACAATTTTATATTTATATTTTATCACTATAACTAAATTTCACTATTTCATTAATTTATAATTTTTTACTACCAGAAAACATGAGCAAAAACAATAATTCTGAGTTCTAATTTGCTAAAGAATTGCACTTAAAGGTCATTAAACATATTTAACTTGCACTAAATCCTTTCTCTGTCAATAGGAATTGATAACAAAATATGTATACTTATGGTTTTTGTAAAAGAGTTTGTAAAATTGATGATTATTGGAAAAAGCAAAAACATTTTTCATTTAAAAGAACGCTAACATTCGCAACTTTTAGTAAAGGTGCAAAAATTTGCGATTCTTATGAAAAAGTGATAAAATTCGTGATTTTTATGAAAAAGTGTATAATTAGCTATTTTTATTTTTAAAAATCAAAATTCGTGATTTAAGTACTATTTGTGATTATTTTAAAGCCCAAAAATGAGTTTTTCTACATAAGAGCGCTAAAATTTAAGATTTTATTTAAAAGCTACAAATGCTAAAATTCATAATTTCATTTAAAAGTAATAAAAGTTGGGAGTTTTATTGAAGCATGCCAAAAATGGGGATACAATTGCTAACATTTGATATTTCATTTAAACGCCCTAAAATTAGCGATTTTATGTAAAAGCACTGAAATTTGAAATTTTATTTAAAAATGCTAAAATTCACAATTTTATTCAACAGTGTTAAAATTCACAGTTTTACTTAAATACACTAAAATTCGCAATTTAATTAAAAATAGGGGTAAAAATAACTCTTTTTTGTAATCACTTATGTTTGTGATATTATCTAAATGTTACGATCTATAAAACAATGGTGGATCATAAATCTGTAGTGAAACGCGATAATTAATTTACTATAACTTCCTTTTAAACAGATGCAATAGCACCAAGGTTGAAAAAGTACTAGAGGTTGGCATGGGCCATAATATCAGATTTTCACCCAGCCCGGCAATACCAGTGCACAAATCCGATCCAAGCCTGAAGAAATTTACAAATGTAGAGCCCAGATTTTGACCGTAACACTATCATATATCGTTTGTTTACTTTTATGGTGTCTAACATTAAGCTCCCTCCTGCAGATTGTGTCTTTTTAAGACACTGAAATGTATTCAATTTTTATAAATTTATACTGCAAGCTAACTTGCCCTCAAAGTGAATATCATGATAAATTTTAGTGTATAAACATAGGTTACAAACAATGTCAAACCTGATATATAAACACATTCATGGAATACTTTCACAAGACAAAATTAAAAATATACACAAAAAAATCCCTATGTATACCGCAAGAGATTCCCTTAAATACTATATTTTATTTTTTTGCCACACAGTTGAAATCAACAGTAACTAATCTACTTATTGAGGAATTTCAAAAAGTTTTTATTTTATATTTAGAATATAAAAGTTTGCACATCGCCATAGTTTAAATCAACAGTAACTAATCCACTTGTTGAGGAGTTTGTAGTAAAGACATTATTATAAAAAATTTATTTTTAGTATAGTAAACAAAAATACTCATTGCCACACAGTTTAAACTCATTTGTATCTAAACTACATAATGAGGGACTTCAAAAATGTTGTATTTTTAAGATATTTCCTTTACACAATTTTGAATACAATTTCTAAAAAGTTATACTTATAATTCAATTTAAATATTCTTTAAAGTTTCTAGAATTTTACATTTTAAAAATTTCTTCACAAAATTTAAAAATCATTTCTTTAGTTATAGGTTTAGTAAAACCATCAGCTCTATTATTTTTATCATTAACAAATTTAATTTCAAATAGTTTCTTTTCAACTAAATTCATAAGAAAGTGGTATTTGAGTGAATTAACTGCTTCGCTGAAGTTTTGGGGGATCCTAATTTCCACATTATTTGCTTCTGGGTGATTACCTGAAGTACCTTGATCAGCTTTAAAATTAAATAGTTTTTCTTCAAATTTTAATTTATTTTCCTCACAAAATTTCTTAACATCATTTAAGGATCTAAGCTTAGGGTTTTTCCCTTGATAATAGTAGTACACATCTATTCTTGATCCAGTTTTCCTAGAAACTACTTTCCTGACCCAAGGAGCACCCGAATAGGGAACCAGGCAGTGATCAACAGAAGACTCTGCTTCCTCATTGCTTTTATCAGTGTCTTCTGTTGCTTCACCTGCCTCCCTAGTCATGTACTCCTCGTCAGTAGAGTTCATAATTTTCAATTTTTGAGGTTTAAAAGTTACACTTTTAAATTTAATTTTACTTTTATTTTCAACTTTTCTGAGTCCCAGGCTGCCTTCCTTTGCTTTGCTACTCTCATTAAACCAAGCATTACTTGTTTCTATTATTTTACCCTCATCTAATAACCAAATTCGGTATCCTCTTGTTTAACCCTTTGCAGACGATGGTCCTTGAATTCACATTGTCGATTTGCGGGCGCGTCAACCGTCCGTAAAGGGTTAAAGGGCATAACCTACCAATATCTCTTCCTGAGCTCTCATGTCTAGCCCCTCAGCTGTTTGAATTTCCCAACAAAAGCTTAGCTTTCAAGAACCTTTAAATGAGTTACAGAGGGTTTCCTGCCATTATATAATTCAAGACGTGTTTTGTTGCTAAATTTGTGACATATTCTATTTTTCACTTAGGTAAAACAACGAAGGGCTTTTGCCTAAAAATCATCAACAAGATTACTGTCATTTAACATTGCTTTAACGCAATCAAGGGCAGTTAAGTTGAAACATTCAGATATGCTATTTTGCACTCTAGTGTATAGCTATTTGTTCTTTCAGCTTTGATTCCCTGATTTTCTAACAGTTTATTATACTCATTATGACAAAATTCCATTCCGTTATCAGTACGGACACTAACAATTTTATGATTTAAAAATCTTTCTGCTCTATTCTGGAATTATTTAAATTTGTCAAATACTTCTGATTTTTGTTTCATGGGAAAAACAGTCATTTTCCTAGAGTAATCATCAGAAAATATTTAGCCCCACCATGTGATGGCTTTGGCATTGGACCACACACATCCATATGTATTAATTCTAATAGTCTCTGAGACCTGATCCTACTAACAAGTTTGAATGACACTCTGTTAAATATTGCAAGTTTACAACATTTGCAATCTAACTTTCTATCACTAATTTTTGGAAGACCATTTACATCAGAAATATTATAAGTATGATATACATACTCAAAGTTGATATGACAAAACCTTTTATGCCAGAGTCTAGTATTTCCCCCTATCCCAGTAGTGGATTTAACTTGACTTTTACTTTTAAAAACATTAAATTTACAAGGCTTAGCATCATTACTTTTAAAAACTTAGCACTACTAGAGCTTACATTTTTACTATTAAAAATAGCATTAACATTTTTAAAATTACTGTTACACACAGTCTTACTTTTAAAAACTTTGTCATTAGCAACATTTACTTTACCATTATGATTTACTTTTTAAAATATCATCAGAATCATTAACTTTAAAATTACTATTATGGTTTACAGTTTTACTTTTAAAAATAAACTATTAACTTTAAAATTACCTTTATGATTTACATTTTTAATTTTAAAAGCATTATCATTAGAGTCGTTTACTTTAAAATTACTACGTTCACTTTTAACAATCTTTTCTTTAGATTTTATAACTTCATATTTTTTTTCTAGAAGTTTAATACTTTTAATCTTAAAATGTTCAACATTACTACAGTTAACTTTAAGATCATACTGAGGTCTGAGGAAATACAGATCCTCATTTCTTTTGGCATAGAATCAATTCTTGCCTTCTGGAGTGTAAAAGCAAAGTTTACCATTTGCACCCATAAAACTACATTTGCTTTCCTCTAATACAGAGGCAGCAATTAAATCTTGTTTAAGTTTAGGAGAGTACATTACATCTAATAAAATTATTTGGTTTTCTAGCAATATCAGTGCACAAATCCGGTGCGAGCCTGAAGAAATTAACAAATGTAGAGCCCGGTCCAAAGACCATTGAATTTTGGCCTAAAATGATTTGTATTCAAATGTGTTTACAACATAAGTTTGTGTACGAAGAATTTTTTTTAATATTTATCTTCACATAGCTGAAATAAACACAATACATTCATGCATTCAATTAAAATTCATTTAATGTTTTATTATCAAATATGTTCGGCCCGGTCATACTCAACTTTTTAAAATACTAACCCCGAGTCTGGTCCATAAAAGTGTTAAAAACTCAGGCCTGGCCCAGCCCTTTATGAGTCGAACAAGGCCTATACCGTCAGGTCCGAGCCCGTGCAGACCTCTAAAAAGCACTACTATCATGATGTACACAAAAATGACAGATGCACAAATAACAAAATTGCTCATCTCTCTCCATGGAGCAAGCAAGCATGTGCAAGTGATAACAAAGCTGAAAAGTGGATTTGGCAGCGTGCCAAAAGCACTTTCGCACTAGATGGAACACCAAAGAATATATAGGACATGCATAAAGATTCTTTACATATTCCGAAAGCTGAAAAGAGAGGAGCAGAGTAACTTTTATTTAGAAATGAAATCTTGTACTTTCATGATCCAGGCTACAGGTCCAACAGACAACCTATTTATTCATGATATAATCAAACTTTTACTAGTCTCGGACCAGCTGACCACCAATGATTTTGAATTCTGATCATACGTACTAAAAAAACCATATTTTATATGAGTTTTTTATGAGAGGAGAGGATCTCAAGCGTTAATGATGGTGATACTATACAAAAAATGGACTAATTAAATCAATGTTTTTAAGTCAAAAGGATACAACTTAAATGGTGTTTTAATTGGTTAAGAATGATAGATATTAAAAAAGTAAGTACTTTTTAGTATAGTCGAATACATTTAGCATACGTAATATTAAATGAAGATAGTAAATTACAGGTATATATCAATGTATTCTAGAGTAGAAATTTGTGTACATTTTTCTTAATTTCAGAAGACTGGTGTACATTTTTCTTAATTTCAGAAGACTGGTGTACATTTTTCTTAATTTCAGAAGACTGGTGTACATTTTTCTTAATTTCAGGAGACTGATTTTGGAAACCACTGGAAACATTTTCATGCGCAAGAAATGTATGTGAGTTCCCTGATGTTGAATTCCTCCCTAGACCAGAATCTAAAACATTCTCTTCATCAGCTATACTATCTGTTGAATCTGTATAAGAGACTGAATCAGAGTCATCACTTTCTTCAAAATCAGAATCATAATCCTAAAAAGAGAAACATATTTTAGAATAGAAAATGCTAACATAGTAAACTATAAAAACATCAATGCATGTGCCCAGAGGTAATTTGAAGGGAGTATACACCAATATGTAAGCTGAAAACTAATGTAAATCAATTGCAATTGAAAGTTAATTTAGCTAACCAATTGAAAGTTAATTTAGCTGAGAATCATTTGCTGAATTGTAAGAAATACTTAGAACTTATAATAAAATAAATAAAATAGAATGCTACAAACTTAACACAAGGAAACTTAAGTACAAAAAAATTTCAGAATGAGCTATTATTAGTTGATAACATATCATGAACTGGGACTATTACTTGTTTTAAAAGTGTACTTGATGTTATTTTCAGACAGCTGTTAAAATTTTGGAAAATTACAACTAATTAGATAGTACCTAAGATTGGCTCAATTTAAATCCTAATAGGAATAACTTACCTCAAAATCCTCTTCATACGATAATTTTTCATCATCATCACCATCAGATTTTCTTTCAGACTGCTAAAAATGGAAATAATATATATATATATATATAATAAATGAAATTTCAAACAGTTATCAAACATAAACCAAATTTAAAATAAATCTGAAAATAAAAATTTCATTAGAACACAGCATATAAAGGTTAAAAAAAAAAGATATCAAAGGCAATGGAGAAAAGTCAGGTAGTACTCCTTGTTGATAATTTGTCTCTGAAGAACATATTCATGATGAACTACACACTAGTGGTAAAAAAAAAAGTTAACTTGACCTTCTCGGTGCTTCATGATTTCAGTACCCTTTTTGGCCATGGAGATTCTGGCATTTTTCATTCAGATGACTATTTCTTTGTCTCAGGCTCATAATCGTAGACTCATGATTCAACTACGGTTATGTTTTTTATGAAATCGAGGTCAGTGTTGGTGCATTTTAGCATGCCACGGGCAATCTACTGGTCATGAGTGCAAAGTCTCAGAACAAATTTTGCTGTAACACAGCACATGCCAAGATCATCAGACAAAATTAATAGTACTGAAACTAACAAAATCACTACTTCACTTTCAATCTCTCTAATTTGATAATCTTCATCACTAACCAAAGCACTTTCTCAGCTGTTTCCAAATTTCTGCTGATTGAGGGCCTACCAGTCTGTTCTTTGCTCTCAACTGACATTTGACCATCTTTGAAATGATACTACTCTTTAATCTATGTAGAACACACAGCTTCATTTCCAAAAGCCCAATTTACCTTTCAATTAATTATCTTTGTGTGTTATTGAGCTTTTAATAAAAATTAATGCACATTCTCTGCTTAACATGTTTTCTCATTTTAACTTAAAACACAAATGCAATAAACACAGGGTACAACTGTGACTATCACAGCTGCCTGGCAGCAATTGAAGAACTAGGTGATCTAGCAAAAATCCCATGTACATGTAGCGTTGCATCCAAGGAAACATGCAGCATTAGTATCACCCCGACCACAACTGCTTGGCATAAAGAAATATTATCTGACACTTTTTTAATCAGACCGTGTATATCCCATTCAACAAAAAACACTCCATGGTAAATAAATGTCTACCTTGTTATATTTTCTTGCAAAATTTGCCAATTAATAAAAAGTAAAATCTAAAATGATTGCCAAACAGTTCTTCTCAGTTTTATGATTTTTTTTTTATTGAGTTGATTGTACAAACAGTGATTTTTATCCCAGGATTAGGAAAGAGTTCTAAGTACACATTCTGTTAATCAGGATTCCTAGTGAGTATTTTTAACTATGACCTTTTAAACAAATGACTCAAATAAAGAACTTAGTTTGATGCAAGCTGCAAAACTATCATGTATTATGCAACAGAAAAAATAAATTTAAAAATAAATCTGATTTAATAAAACTAGGCTTTTGCCTTTACTGAAAAGAATAGATGACAATTTAAAAATTTCTTGTTCTGACAGCAGACTGATGCAGCAGTTTTGACAATCTGAAGAACTTCTAATTAAATGTAACAATGACAAATATTTTAAAATTTATAACTTTCAAAAATATAAAGATGCAGAGCTCAAAATAATTTTTTCTATTTATACTTTATAATGAACATACTCTAATATATTTTATATTAGAATGACTTACTCAGCATTGCCAAGGTCCTAAATAAACATGTGCAACTTTAATACATTTACAGATAACACCACTCAATTTCAAAATCACCTGTTTTGAAGCAAAATAATTTCCTTCTTTAATTTTAATCCAAATACCCACGCATGTGCACAAAACTTATCGCCATAGCATACAACCAACCACATAAATGAAACAAAGTGGTTCCAATTCCCCCAAACATAAGCCAGAATTTTCCATGGAAGGAAGAAGAATGTATTTTCTGCAACCATGGAAAGCAAAAAAGAAACAAAATGGAAAACTTTCTCTAGGAGAAAAGGTGTGGCTTAAACCCCACTGCGATTTTCAAGGTATGTACATCATGCACAACCATTTCATGGGAATGCACACAAATGTCCACTGAGAAGAGGAGAATGAAACACACTTCAAATGGAATCTACAAATTCAATTTTTATGTGAGTGCTTGAAAATTCACAGATAATCAAATAATATAGTAATTTAAAGAAAATATTTTTTGTGAGAATATGAAGATATACACACATATTTTTGCCAAACTATAGAATTGTGCTAATCTTCCTATTTTGGAAACGGCAAAATAATAACCTAAAAAATGCCAATTTTGATGTATTTAAAAATAAATAGATACGAATCAAAGATAGTTAGAAAGAACGTTTTTCAATCTTTCTGGTGAAACCACGATGGAAACTCTGTAAAAATATTTTTGATCACTAAGGAACCAATTTGTGTGAATATCACTCAAAATCATGCATCAACATAAAATAACTAAAAAATTTGAAATTTTCAAAAACTCACCGAGCCATATATTTTCGGGTTCTGAAGTATCTCTGAACCGAATTTTGTTGCTATCCAAAGCTTAGATTTCTTCTGACAGACAACACATAAATCTTGTTTTGACAACAACATAACAAGACAACACATAAATCTGACACACACAAATCTTTTTTTATTATGCCAGATTTAACTACAAAATATACCTGGAGTTGCCTGGGATTTAAAACTTAGATTAAGTGAATTCATTCATTCAATTTCTAAAACAAAAGTCATGACCTACTCACTTTTTTAAGCACATGAATAAAAAATATGTTTATAGCATCTGTTGTCTAACATCCTCTTAGTGAGGACATAAGATGCCTCGGTCCACTTATGTAGTCTGGGTACACCCATACAACGGGTGTGATATATCCTAAATAAGCATCTTTCACCCACCTTTGGTAAAAAATAAAAAAAATAAAAAAATTTGCAAATTAAGCACAGTGGCGAGCACTGTAAGTTGTCATTTTAACTTTTTTTTTTACACACACAGAAACCAAATTAACAAAGGTTTTTGCTATTTTTAATGTATGTGAATTTCACCTGATTAAACATGATCTCACGAAATTTATTTTCTGAATAGAATTTTTGCTGTGTTCACGAATAATGGAAATCGACACATTCGTAAATTGGTTCCTATAACATCTTGTTTCCAAACATCGAAAATTGAACTTTTTAAATGATGTCCAAAATCAAGTGTGTTTCTCTTTGTTAATATGCCTAGAAAAATTTAACAGTTATAAAACATGATTTAAGATGTCCCTCTGATTAACTTACAATTAAATCTGAGCTAAAACATCATTGACACATTCGCAAGTGTTGGGTTGCTTTAGAATTTATGAATTTGGGGGTTTGAAAATTACTTTTATTTCTTTTTCCCTGGTTCAATATTCTCAATTTGGTAATACTTAAATAATATTTTTTGGCTTTTTCATTTATTCGTTAATTAGAATATTTTTAATCTTCTAAATTAATTTTCTTTATAATATTCTTAATTAAAAATGTTCCATTCTCTAAACTAATATTACTTTTGATTTGTAAATTTATAAAAATTATTTATTTATATGATTCCCCTTAAAATTCCCTTTAATTTGATGTCTCATTTTCCCATTTTGGTTAGAAATTCCATTTGTTCTATAGTTTCAAGTTATTTCCATGTTCAGTGCGTTTCAAACATTTCAGTTGCGGCCATTTTCGGAATTCTGGTTTTGCGGGCTTTTTACTGTGATTGACGCGCCACCTAAGCATTTTTTGCGCCTCTTTGGAATTCATGAATTATTTTAATTGGTTCGCGTTTTTACCTTAGAGGAGAGATACGAAGTAGAGTTACTATAACCCTTGATTTGGTGTTCCATCGTTAAACCACGTGACTACCGGCAAGAACTTCTTTCTCCTCCTGTCATTTCAATGTTATTTCAATGGACGCTTGTCAAATTAACTATTTAAAAGAGGTTAAAATGGCTTCGTCATGCTGCTGTTACAACTGTACAGAAATACAAGTAAAAGGAGGATCCATAACGTTTCGTTGTTATATATAACTATTCATTATTTTTTTGTTATTGTGTAGTTTTTGGGTATTAAGTTCACTATTGAACAGCCTGGCTGATCTAAATTTGTGATTTGCATTGTAGCAAGCTACATAATATTGCTATTTTTTGATAAATTCTTATATTTTTTTGTACTATTTGCACTTTTTTGCTATTTATTAGAAAAGAAACTGTATTTTAGTCAAATTCGTTTAAATGATTTGCATACATGCAAAATTATTCAAACGGTTCGTTTTGGCGACAGTTTATTCGCCAAATGGCTCTGTAAAAATAAAAGCTAAACATATTTCTGCTATGTTTACTTACAAAGTGCTAAATAAGTTTCATGTTGTTTGTGTTTAAGTATATCATATATATATTTTAATATTGATAATACGGTAGTTGATAGTTTAAATCAACTAAATTATTTTGTTTAACATGTTTTAATAATTTATTTGACTATATACCAAAATTTGGTTTAAATGCCTGTTGAAAAATATCTGATGCCGTTTTAAATGCTTCATATTTATATAGAAGGGAACTGTATTTCTTGCTTTATGGTAAATTCCTTTTATATAACTTGGTCGGGTGTTTGTAAGTGTGATTTATATTATTAATGCTTGAACTAATCAGGTTCCATTAACCACAGTAACATCAAAATTGCTGCCTTTTATTGTACATTTTAATTCTTTGGATTTTGAACCTTATTGGGTTAACCCGACAATTGACATGGGCCTGCAATAGGAATGTACTACTTTATTGGGAATAATTTGAAAATCGGAACAGTTAGAAATTCCAAATTCAGAATAGATCGGCCTTTTGTTGTATAATTTAATTCTTTAGATTTTAAACCGTTTAAGAATAAATAGCTCGTCTAGGGCTCGCAAAGAGGGGAACGCCTATGATATTTTTCGGAGCCCGTAATGCTTGAGCGACCTGGATCTGAATTTATGCAAAACATTTTCTATATACATGCAGTTTTACTGTCATGAGACCCGGAATTATTGTTTTCTCGGGATCCGGATCCACTCAGGATGACCCTGCCAGCAATAGGAATATATTCATTTTTGAGGAATAATTCAAGAACCGAGTAGCTAGAAAGTCTAAATTTGGAATGTTGTTTTCTTCTGCTATATATATTGAGTCTTCAGTCTATGATTTTCTAGTAGTTCTTGCTCTAATATGTTATTTTTCAATACATTAAAATCATTTAAATTTGAAATTGTATTTGTATAAGTTTTTTCATTATATTTTTCTTTTTCAAGTATTGCACAAACCGAAAAGATTTTTCGGCTGCTTCCCACATATGAACAGTATCAGAATAGACAATTCTTAGCAACTATTTTATGTTTAAAAACGATACATTTTTCACCTCACTTTTTAAAACGCTTAGTCATTCTTCACTGTATATCTTTTCATTTTCTATAAGAAATTTAAAGTACATTTTCTTTCACATGATCAAGTTTATAATTACATTCTGCTAAAAAGCGCAATTATGTTATTTTAGCTTCAGTTTTCAAAAATATTTTTGTAATAAATGTTAGTTCATGTATCTATAACTTCACTACATTAAAGACTTTTTAAAAATCAGAAAATTTTGATTTATTTTTATCGTTATGCTCCATGTATGTTCACAAATGTCCCTCCAATGGGGCACATGTGCACAGTTGAAGCTATTTTTTAAATCGATCATAAAATAAAGTAAAGAAATCTTGAATTAAAAAATCTGACAGAAATTCCTCCAAATAAGAAAAAAGTTTAATTTGCGAACATTTTTGGTAGAAATAACGATCACACTTTTGGGGAAAATAAAAAAAGAAAATCACATGTGCCACCTCTGCCATAGTTACTCCAGATTAAAGGAAATATTATTTAAAACATTTCTACCATTTGAATAAAAAGTTTATTAGAAAGTTAATTTTCTATTCCAAACAAACCAAAAACTAAACGAGGAAGTACAAAATCATTTCCTATTCTAATACCATCAAGAACTACATTTTTTGTTTTCACGGGATTCTTAAAATACACACCGAAAAGATATTTTCGTAAGTACTAAGCAAGCATTTCTTATTATTTTAGAGATGCCAATCGCCAAACGCACCGAGTAATAGATAGATCCGCCAAATGTGGCAGCTCTTCTGCCTGTAGTCACGTGATTAACTGCGGAACAAGTTTTTGGGGAAAATCCAATGGGCTAAATCACTCTACTTCTTATTCCTGCTCTAAGGTTTTTACGGATTGTCTGCTCTCAGAATTTTGAGTTTTATTTTGGCAATTCTAATTTCAGTAAGCGAA
Source organism: Amaurobius ferox (assembly GCA_951213105.1). Classification (NCBI taxonomy): domain Eukaryota; kingdom Metazoa; phylum Arthropoda; class Arachnida; order Araneae; family Amaurobiidae; genus Amaurobius; species Amaurobius ferox. Next base: position 27,263,035 of record OX578144.1, read on the forward strand.
TCTTAATTGCTGCCATTTGTCTAAACTTCTCCCTTTTTCCTGCACGTATAAATGCATTCGCGGAATTTTTCGGTTTCAGTTTTTTGTTGAAATCCCAAATTTTCGTTTTGTGCGAGAAGCGCGTAATTGATTTTTCGTATGGAACTTATGTTCCACGCGAGGATTCCTATGGAACGTTAAGTTCCTCGCGTTACCTTTTTTAACACTTGTTATTTTAATTCAAATGATGGTTTTTCGAGTTTTTATTGCGTAATTCACGAAGTGACTCATGGAAAGATGTGTTGTGGGAATTTATTACGCGTACTACGAGAAAGAAGCGTCTCAAGAAAGTTTGTCCGGTACTTTTAGGAAGATCCGAGTGTACCAGAAGTGGCTGTTAGGTCCGATCTCCTGAGTTTTTAATCCTTTTCAAGAAAAATGCTGAATCCTCTCCTGATTAAAGTTTGGTGATCTCCAGTAAACCAGTTTACAAAATTTGTCTCCAACATGTAAAGCTCTAATTATTGGAACTTTTCTCCCCAGCTGGTGAATATTGATGTTTTATTTAAACTCCTAATTTCTTAAATTCTCAATATTTGAAATGTATTTAATCAAATTTTATTCTGTAAATTTAAAATTCTAAAACGTCATTCTGAGAGCAAATTTCTAAACCTTCATAAATTTATAAGAGCCTGGGTAAATTCTAAAATTCTTTTAAATTTAATATTTTTGTTAATAATTTTCTGATGGAATTTAAATATATATTTTTTTTTAGTAAAGTTTTTATGCTAATTCCTTATTTCTAACTAAGCTGATAAAATTCTAATGTCTGTCTAAAATTCTAATGTTAATTCTTCCTGAGTTGCCTGCCTGTGAGCAGAGTTTTTGTAATTTGCTATTGGAATTAATTTGAAGTTACAATTTAATAAACTAATTTTCTTTAAACTAATTATTATGTCTTCCTTTATCTCTTTTAAACACAGCAGGTTTTATTCTATCACTTTCAAACACAACACAAGACACAAATTCATTCAGCTAACATTTTGTTGTGAGCAAATTGAAAGTAGTATTTGAACAAATTGAAAGCAGTGACCCTTGTAAATTAGTTGAAGTTATTCTTTGCCAAAATGACAAGAAAAAATAATTGCTATAAAATGTGATTTAAGAGACTTTTGACTAATTGCAAGTACTAAACCCTAGCTACCAATTCTCGGCATTTTCTGGGGAAAACATGTTTTTATATTTCTATCGATCACTTGTTAATCTCCCAATTTTTTAAGATTTTAGTGGTAATTCCCTAGTTTAAGAATTTTTGAAAAATTACATACTTTAAAGTACTTGCCCAATTATATCAAGTTCAGCTAAATAGCAAAACTTGGTAAAACCACCAATATTCTTCCAAAAATTACCCATTAGTATACAGAGGATGTTTACACATTTTTAGAATGATTTTATTTAAAAAAATCAATGACTGATTTTTCAAATATTATAGCATACTCTGCAATCCACTAGCACAGTGTTCTTCAACCTGTGTTCCGCGGAACCCTAGGGTTCCACTCAAACGCTTTAGGGGTTCCGCGAGTCGATACTACAATTCGAATGTTAATCTGCGTTCACAACTATAGAGGGTGCTATGCCGCGCCGGTCTCTGGGACTCGTGCATCCATCGGAGTTTCATATTGGAACTATCCATTCCCTCAGTCGCTTGTATAGGACGAGGACGACGCACATTGCACTTTTAAATAGTTTTCAAATATCGGGTGTAGTGGATTTATTGATGTTTATTTATTACAAAGGCAAGCGGTAGTAAGTTAATTATTTTATAATAAATAGTGTTTTGTTTGAACTTAACCTAAAATCCTTCAGAAATATAATGCAAAATTGGCTTAAAACTGCGAAATTGGAATCAAAATCCAAAGAACAAGCTTCTTGCTCTCTTGAAAATTCCACTAGTCTTCCGCCAACATTGGATCCGGCGGATAATATTGAAGAAGAAAATAAATCCGGATCAACAAGCCAAAAAAAACGAAAGTATGATGAAGATTATTTGAATTTTGGATTTACTTGGATTGGTGATAAAAATGAGCCAAATGGATTTTGTGTAGTATGTGAGCAAATAGTGAACAACAGCAGTTTAAATCCTGCAAAGTTAAAGCGTCATTTGGAAACTAAACATCCAACTTTAAAAGGTAAAAGCGAATATTTTAAAAGAAAATGTATTGAACTAAAAAGCAGAAAAAAAAAAAAGGATGCTTTTGAAAGGTATGTTTGTGATGATAATAAAAATGTACTAAAAGCATCTTATTTAGTTAGTTTGCACGTAGCTAAACAAGGCGAAGCTCATACGATTGCGGAAAAATTAATTAAGCCTTGCACAAAAGATTTAATCACATGCATGTTCGGTAAAAAATTTGCAAGCAAAATTGACCTCGTCCCATTGTCTGATACGACGATTTCATGACGAATTAAAGATATGTCAGATTATTGCGAAGCGGAACTAGTAAATCGTTTGAAAAATGCTAAAGATGGATTTACTTTGCAAATGGACGAATCTACAGACGTGGCTGGATTAGCAATTTTGTTAGTTTTCGTGAGATACATACACGAATCCGATTTTAAGGAAGAAATGCTTTTTTGCAAAGCTCTGCCAACTCAAACAACAGGTGAAGAAATATTTAATTTACTTAATGCTTACTTTGAAAAACATTCAATTTCTTGGAATTTATGCCGTCATATATGCACTGATGGAGCCAAGGCTACGGTTGGTGTTATAAAAGGCGTAATAGCACGAATAAAGAAAGTAGTTCCAGACATCAACGCTAGCCATTGCTGTCTTCATCGTCATGCTCTTGCTGTTAAACGGATACCAAAAGCATTGCACGAAGTTCTCAATGAGGCCGTTAATATGATTAATTTCATCAAATCTAGACCCCTAAATGCCAGGGTATTTGCCCTATTGTGCGAAGATCTGGGAAGCTTACATAAAAATCTCCTTCTTCATACTGAAGTAAGATGGTTATCAAGGGGAAAGGTTCTAACCAGACTCTGGGAATTGCATGATGAAATTCGAATATTTTTATCTGAACGTGAATTTGCTGGAAAGCTTAATGACACTAGTTGGCTTCAAAATCTAGCTTACCTTGCAGATATATTTTCGTACCTGAACAAAGTTAATCTTTCACTTCAAGGACCAAATAGTACAATTTTTAAGGTCAATAGCAAAGTAAACTCGATAAAATCGAAACTCAAGTTTTGGGAGGAATGTATCACCAAAAATAATACAGAATGTTTTGCTAATTTAAACGATTTCTTGGAAACCAATAATGTCGCATTCGAGCAGAATTTAAAATAGAATATTTTGGAACATTTAACTGGATTGCAAAAGACATTTTTCGAATATTTTCCCCCTACTTGCAATAATTTAAGTTGGGTCGAAAATCCTTTTAATGAGTGTAGTGATGTAGATACCTTGCCAATTAAAGAAAGAGAGCAACTTATAGATATATGTACCGACACCACATTAAAATCTACATTTGGACAGGATGGCACTGGCCCATTTTGGATAAAATTAATGGAAGAATATCCGGAAATTTCCAAACGCGCAGTAAAAGAATTGATACCTTTCGTAACAACTTACCTCTGTGAGACATCCTTTTCCACATACGTCGCTACAAAAACCAAGTATAGAAATCGACTTAATGCCGAAAACGATATGCATCTCCAATTATCACCGATCTATCCGGATATTGATAAATTGTGCAGTAATAAACAAGCACAACAAAGTCATTAATTTTTTTTAAATATTTTTTTAATTTTTGTTTTTGTTTTGTTTTTCTTTGTTTTCAATTTCATATGACATATGTATGTATAATACAAATACTTTATATGGAATATTTATCTTCTTGTTTGAATTAATGCAAATTTATATCTTATGTAAAGTTTTTATAACAAAGGCAGGGACGCACTTTGTTCATAACATGTAATACGCAATATGACACATATCCCCTATAATCAAATCTGGGTGTGCTACTGAACGAAAGGTTCCATAAAAAAAAATATCTCAAAAAAGGGTTCCGCGGGATGACAAAGGTTGAAGAACACTGCACTAGCATATGTTCAGTTAATTGTATAAATTACAATTTTTATTGGAATCAGAGGCATAGGACTAGTGCCACCAACAGAATTTTTGGCAATAAATAAGCATCCCTACTAGCCCCTATTTTACAAGTCATTGACCTGTTTTGTAAACTATTTATGTGGCACAGAAGTCCCAAGCCTCTGGGCCCATATACAAAGCATCCTTTTGCCCTTTGATGTTGGTGGCTATGTTTGCAATGCACTCGGATCTTGGTTTATTCATCAGTTGACATATATAGCCTTTCTCTTTTATTTTCTGCTTCCTCAAAAATTTTTCACTGAATCATTGTGTATCCACAGTGGCAGATGATAATCTGCTGAGTAAGGTTGCCTGGAATGTTTACTGCTACAAATGTCTTTTGCCAAAAGTGCAGAAATTATTAAAAGATTTTTACTACAATTCACCAGCATAATTATTAAAAGATTTTTACTACAATTCACCAGCATAATTATTAAAAGATTTTTACTACAATTCACCAACATGGATATCTAGCAATGTACAAATGTGTCTTCTCTTTGAAGTACAATAGAAAAGTTTTGATTAAGGTATGGCTTTTTGTTTTATTTTTCTATTAATTTTTATCCATAACTGCAACCTATTATTTTGTATTTTATACTATTTTTTCCTGTTCAAAGTAGAATAAATTTTTCATTTTGTTTATATTAATATAAGTTATTTATTACTTCACAAGGATTCTTTTACTATGATCTCCAATCGAGTACATAAAATATTTATTAACATGTGTATTAAATTTTTTTAGTTTTAAATACTTACGAAGGTAGCTAGTTATAAATTATGCCAGAAATAAGTTTCATACATAATTTTCAGCAAATATAAATTTCCTTACATTACAATTGCAATCTAATTGGTATTGGATTGGTTCTTGGGTAATCTGATAGTATTGGATATTTGGTATCTTTTTTTTTGTTTCATGACATTCCAGTTTAATTCAGTTTTAATTCAGTTAACAGTTTTAATTCATTAATATACACTATCCAACACAGAAAATGCAACACCATGAAAGAGCAAATAGAGTATGATGATAATGGACACACAGACAGAGATGGCATATATAAATAAGTGATGTTAATTCCGTAAGGGTAATGCAATACAGTAATGACATAGACAGGGTGATCAGTAGGCAGTAAGACCACCTCTTGCGGTGATACAAGCAGCAACTTTTCGAGGAACAGATGCAATGAGCATGCAGATAGTTTCCTGAGGGATGGATAATCATATGTCTTCAACCATCCTCCACAAATCGTCTTTTGTTTAAGGCGGGAACAGGTCAGTCAAATGATGGCCAATCACGCCCAACACATGTTCAATGGGTGAGAGATCTGGAGACAGCGGAGGCCCCAGGAAGCACCCAGATACCTTGCAAGGCTTGTCTGTTGATGGTTGCCATGTGTGATTGTCCGTTATCTTGCTGGAAAACAGCATTTTATAACTGCTGCAGGTAGGGCAATGCAACCAGCCACAGTACCTCATCTACATATCATCATGCCATCATTGTGCCTCTGATACCAACCAGAGGTGACCGGCTATCCAAGAAGATGGCATCCCAAACCATGATGCTACGTTGTTGAGAAGTATGGCATTCAACAGTCACAGTTCAGGATTGGATGTGTCCACGTTGCCTCCTGACTTTCAAAAGGCAACTGTCATTCGACAAACAGAACTGAGACTCGTTGCTGAACACTACCCTGTCCCATTCAGTCATCCAAGAGGCCCGAGCCCGACACCATTGCAATCACCTTGTCTTCAATGGCAATCTTCATAAAGGAAGGTTTGAGTGCAAGTCGTTTACAGCCAATCATCGAGAAACTGTTCTCGCTGAAATTGGAACATCCAATGTACTCTGCAAATTCTGCAGAATGTTGACAGTTGTCATTTGTGGGACTGCCACCACATGCCTTCGAATGTGTCAATCAACGCATGCTGACGTACGTCTGGATGACCCTGTACCACTGTGACGATTCACATGCCTTTCTTCAATACATCGTCTCCAAATCCTTTGAACAATGGACGCATGTATGTGTTTCAGCAGTGATACACCGGTACAACCACCCAACCGTACGTAGGCTTAAAATGAATCCTCTCGCACGATCATCCAAATGCTGAAACGGACTTCGGCATCGTCGGCCAGGCATCTCTTCAACAACATGTGCCTTCTGAAACAAAACACAGCTGGGAAAATGGGTTTCCGTAGGCAACATACAGTAACAACTGTTGGTTCATCTGCAGTTTCCATCCCTTTTATTAGGTGCTCTAATCATGTGATCTACTTGCATTTCAGAACATTTGCATATATCAGCTAGCTGCGTTTGTCTTGCAATTTTGATAATTATATGGCCAAAGCTTCATGGTGTTGCATTTTCTATGTTGGATAGTGTATATTTCAGCCTAATAGGTGTAATTGTAAAATAAGGTCCTCTAAATGAAGCTAATTTAAGAAAATATAGCAGTTTTAACTATAAAAAAGTTTTTGGGACTAATTTTTTTCTCTTTTAAATGAAAACAAAAAATTAATAGTCTTCATTTTACAGGACTCACTTTAATCGGCTTATCAAGGCCACCCACACACATTGCAAGCCCTCTCCATATTTGATTTTACCCTCCTAATTTTTTATATTTTTCCCTCTTTAAAAAAATGGAGAGCCGAGACTCCCTAATGATCAGGCCTTTCCACTCAAGTGGTGTTCCTCTCCCCTATGAGCGGCCCTGATCCCATAGCAACCACTTATTCCATGATAATAATCAAAAGTGGAATTAGTGTTTGTATTAAGAACTAAAGTAAACTATAGCTACAAGAGCTAAAAGATGTGCAAAATGAAATTGAAAAGAATATAGTTATACTTTTTTACTTCTAATTTTTAAATATAAATGATTTTTACGTATTCTTTAAAAAAGGATTATCATTATTCAGATCTGCTTAATACATTACCTATATTGACTTGTTTGATAATTTTTTATATATACATATAATTTTGTTCACTATGAAATGAAAAGAAAAAGTCAATTTCTTGTTTGACTAATCACATCCCTGCACTTACTATCAAATCTCTGACTCAACTGAGAAGGGATAGAACAACTGGTAGTGGAGGAGGCTTGGTTTTCCCCATTCCAGTAACACCGAAACCCAGGGGATTGAGATCCTTCTCTCAGAGCAGAAGATTATCCTCTATAACATCTATCACCCAGATAATTCCAATATAGAGCTTGCTGATTCAATTGAATTTGCCAGAGATGATTATGATTCTGTCATCATGCTTGGCGACTTTAATGCCAAAAGTCCCACATGGGGATCGCCAACTTTAGATGATAAGGGAAGACAGGTGTGGAGGATTTGTCGGTGGACCTGGGTCTAAGGATTTTAAATAACAAACAAAATACCTTTCTTTCAAGATCTACAGGTACAGAATATGCCTTGGACCTCACGGCTGTGAGTTACCACATTGCTAAGTACTGCAAGTGGAAAGTTTTGGATAATGCTATGAGTGACCATAGACCCATCATTACGGTGCTCAATTTTGGCTTGGAAACAACGGACCAAAGTAAAAGATCTTGGAACTTCAAAAAGGCAGATTGGCAGAATTTTACTCTATCATTGGATGAACTCTGCAACAGTACCATCTATCCGCCTGACAATATTGATGACCAAGTGCAAATTTTTAATGAAAATATTCTTGTTAATGCAAAGAAGATTATCCCAAGAGGAAAACGTAAGAAAGAATGGGTCCTTTTCTGGAAAGACCAAAATATTGACTCTTTAATTGAAGAAAGAGACCTTTTAAATGCAAAACTCAAACTAGATAATTCAGAACAGAACAGAAGGCTTCTTGCTGAAGCTACTGACAGAGTCGAGAATGAAATCGCAAGCTGTAAACGTTAAAAATGGGAGAATTTTTGCAAAAGCCTAGATCCTAGGCGAGATGTAAAGCATTGGAAGATCATGAAAACACTAAACACTTGCTTTTCTCCTGTTGCGGTCCAGAATTCTAATATTCTCGATGCAAATGGAACTGGAGTGGATACAAACAAAAAAGTGGCAAATACACTTGCAATGCACTACAGTAATGTAAGCAAGATAACATTTCAAAAAGAAGACAAAAATGTTAAAAGATATGTTAAAAAGATCCTTCGGGAGGCCAGAGAATATAGACATGATGACTCCTTTACTCGCGACTACACTAAACAAAAACTGGAAACAGCTATTGGGAGCACTGTCACGAAGAAATCTCCTGGCACTGATCTTATTTTTGGAGAAATGATTAGGCATTTTGGTGAAACAGCTAAAGAACATCTTAGGATAATCAATACCACATGGATAAGGAGTAAACTTCCAAAGTCATGCAAAATCTCTATTATTGTTCCTCTGTTAAAATCAAACAAATCAGCCTCAGAATACAAAAACTATCAACCGATTGCTCTTACTAGTGTATTATGCAAAATTTCAGAAAGAATCATTCATTCCAGAATTAGGGAAGAGCTCTCAAAAAACAAAAGACTAAATTTCTATCAAACTGCATACAGAAAACGGCACTCCATTGAAGACCAACTTTTTTATTTATGCCAGTCCATTATAGATGGCTTTCAGGAAACACCTACCAAAAAGATCATTGCTGTCTTCCTGGACATGTCCTCAGTGTTTGACACAGTATGGAGGCAAAAACTCATACAAATTGCATATCTACATGGAATTAGAGGCAATGCCCTGATATGAATTGACGACTACTTGAGAAATAGAAGAATTAGAGTGCGATATAACGGAATACTATCTAAAGACAGGAAAACTTTTGCAGGTGTCCCCTAGGGCTCTGTACTTAGCCCCCTGCTTTTCTTGATTATGTAAATGACATTCCCCCACACCTTACTAAGGGTACAAGGGTTGCATGCTATGCTGATGACTTAGCTATATGGCATACTGACAACAGTATTTCAGAGTTTGAGAAATCCAAAAACAATTCCTTAAATGGCATTATGAATTGGTCGAGGGCATTAAAGCTGCAGATCAATACCCAAAAAACAAATTTCAGCATTTTCACAACAGCTAGAAAACATAGAAAACAGTTGGATACTCAAATTTCCATTAACAGCACCCAGCTTGTTATGCTGAAAAACCCTAAATACTTGGGAATTACTATGGACACAGAACTTCGTTTTACTGAGCACATTAAAAACTGTGCCAATAGATCTCTTAAGAAATTGAATAACATCAAAAGTCTATGTGGCACAGACTGGGGAGTTCAGCCTAAAACACTTAAAACTACTTGCACTTCATTAGTGAGACCTATTTTGGAATATGCGTAGCTCATTTGGGCCCATGCCTCTAGGAATGCCCTGGATAAACTAGAAAGGGTCCAAGCAAGATTTGCTAAGATCATAGAGGGAGCTAGCTGTCTCCTCTACATGCAATGAAAAAATTATGTGCAAATGTGGTCTTGAAACACTTGAAAGAAGGAGAATGCATAATACCATCAAATTTACAAATAAGCTAGGAGTAACACTTTGGAACATATATCCAGACAGACTTTTGAAAATTGCACAGGTAAGATGAGACTCAAGCGTTCATCCCCTTTTCAATTTGACCAAGAAATAAGGAGAAACCATGACCTCGAACACAGCAAATTTGAGATCTATCAAGAACCGGTTCTCCCTTCTTGCCTCCCTGATAATACCAAACTAAACACGCAACTTTTGGACCCTTGTTCAAAGAACGAATTGGCCGATACCATCAAAGCCAAAGGAGCTAAAACGATTGAATCCTTTTCTAGGGAGACTCTTGTTCATGCCTATACTGATGGCTCCTCTGATGAAACCATTTTAAATGGAGGATCTGGAATACACCTCATTTTACCAAATGACAAAATTGTACAGAAAAAAATTGGAGCGGGCCACATTGCATCCAATTACACCAGCGAACTTATTGCAATACAGGAAGCTCTGAATATCTATATCTCTCTTTCAGATTCCGATAGGGCTAATGGCCTGGTTATCTTTAGTGATTCCAAGGCTGCCATTGAGGCAATCCAATTGGAATGCTCAAGACTTGCTGGTGATATACATCTCCTCCTTGACAGGATCAAACAACTAGAGAAAAGTTGTACCTTGCAATGGATTCCTGCACATGTTAATATTGACGAAAATGAGATTGCCGACAATCTGGCCAAAGAAGCGAGACACCTAAATAGTGGCCATGTAAATTGCGCCACCTTTAGTGGTGCGAATGCAATGGCAAGATCCAAACTTAGGGAATGCTCAGTTCGAGAAAGTGACCAAATCTGTGAAATAAATGAAGAAAAAATCATCACAAAAACAATTGTAAGGCTTCGTACACGTCACTACAGGGGTATGAAAATCGATGGAAATGGAGTTAGGGTTTACAGGGACTGTAGAAACTGTCCCGAAACTGAACTCTCTCCTGAACATGTCTTACATGTCCTGACATTTTGGCAACAGTTCAAAACATAGTGGAATTTCCACAGGAGATGCTCTACTGCCATAGAATCATTACGATCGCCAGGGCCGTGGTCTTCGCTCATGGATCTATTTAAGCGACTGAGTCATGTGGACAGTGCCGTTCCTGGGGTGGCGAACGCCTGCGTGCAAGAATAATTTTGTGCGCCCCTATATACTATGCTTAAATTTTGATGATAAGGCCAATTTTCATAATCATTTTTAGTTTGAGGTTTAAACTGAATAGTTTCCTTATAGACTAAAGTCACTTTAGTGTAAGTGTTTGATTATGAAAATGGGCGTAATAAAATAAAACAACGAAAAAATATGACAAAAAATTTATTTTCGACATCAAATAAAATAGACTATTAACGTACAATATAGGTCATAAATAAAACACGTCCATTCGGAAATTAACAAAAAATCTAATATAACTCAATTCACTCAACTGAGTGAATTGAGTTAAAACTCTCAAACGGCGCTCAACATGCCTGAGCGGCATGCTTTGAAGATACGCCGCCGCCCGTAAGCCGAGTGCCGACACGCCGACAACAGATTTTTTGCATGTAAATTCCAGTGTAGAAGCAAAGTGTAGAAGTTACTTCTTATATTAGTTTACTGTTTCTTCCTGTAATCAAAGTTTACAGCTTTGCTATAATTTGATTTTTAATACCTTTAATGCCGATTTTTCTTCCAATTAGAAGTGCGTTTTTGCAAGAGTAGCGAATAGTTGAATTTGGCGCCCCTTAAATTGGGCGCCTGCGTGCGGGGCATTCGCTGCATACCCGCCAGGAACGGCACTGCATGTGGACACGACACCACCACCACCACTATCAAATCTCTTTTTGGTTTGCTTATTATTTTTTAATATTATTGCAAAATTTTAGCACATAATTTAGATTTTAGGCTTTTACAATGATTTACCAAGGCTACTGACTCAGAACTGAATAGTTAAGGTTACAGATCGATTTTTAATTCATGCCATAGGTCTTGCAGATTGATTTTCAATATAAGCCATAGGTGTTGCAGATTGTTGCATAAACTTTCTGGTACTGGGGTTGAACATAATTTTGCCATTTCAAGTTTAAAACATCAAATTACTTTTCTGTAAATAATGAAATACTATTGTAATAAAAGCAATTCATTAAAAATAAACATGTTTCACTAACAAAAAATTTTAATTCAGCAAAAGTAACTTACATTTTTACTGGATTCTTCATAATTTTTTCTACTGCTTACTGCAAAAAGAATCTATTTTAAGAATTTCAGTAATAATAAACAAGAAATAAAGAATAAACCATATCTAGTATATTCCATTACCCATTATCATTTCATCTGGTTCAGGTAAGACATTAATTTCAGGAGGGCCTTTACGAATAGTGCTTGTCCTTGGTCTTTCCGCTTCCTCATTCTTATTTGGACTTCCAGATTTTGCTTTATCAGAGATTTTTTTTGTATTTTTGCTCTTCACTTCTTTTTTTGTCTTTTTGGAATTTGAGGCATTCTTCACAAAGCTTTTTGCTATTTCTACATTTGTTTTACCAGAAGGGCCTTTCATTGGAGATCTGGATTTATCAGAAACTTTGACAACCTGATTGGAGGAAGCACGAGTCATTTTAACATCGGCTTTTTTAGTTATATTTGAACTTCTGGAAATGGAAACAGAACTTATATTTTTTTTATTTCCTATATTTGCTCTTTTTGTATCAACTAGACTATTTTTAATTGAAATATTTTGTGTACTGTATCTATTAGATACATTTCTATCAACACTGCGAGATTTTTGAGGTGACTCTCTCACTTTAGCTTGATCGCTCTTACTTAAACTTGAACTACGCTTTCCTTTCTGAATAATTTCTTTCACAGTACTGGTTTTGGATTTTTCTGGATCCAATTCGGCTTTTGATTCTTGCCTTGCAGTCTGTCGTGTTCTTTGCTTAGGTTTTCCATGGTTAGATACAGAAGAACTCTGAAACATTGAAAAAATTTTAGTATAAAAACTGTGAGAAATTAATTTCTATTTAAGTGCACTTTTATAAAAATAAAAATCATAATTATTACAAAAATAGAAATTTATAAATCATCAGTATGAATTTTTAAAAAAAATGCACCTCCTATAAGGTTGATTGAAGAAATTTTCATTTAAAAGGTCCATTTACTGGTCCCCTCAAATAACTTCTTGAGAGATATTTTTACTCCTTTCCTAATAGTTGAAGATTTTTTTCCAAAATAGATATTTTTAAATTAAAGGATTATAAATTATATTCCGATTATTTTTATAATTACTTATTGTAAAATGTATATTAATAATTAAAAATATCAGTCTACACTAGACATTTTTCTAATCTCCTGGAATAACAGTATTTTGTCTCACTTATCTTAAAATGGGCCTATTTCATCTCTTACAATTTTTTATGACTAAGTTATATCAGCTTAAAAAAAAATTTATTCAGGGTCCAGGTCCCCTCTGGAACCTAAGCACTACCACTTGAGTGGTGTCCATTAGAGGTCCACATAGACCTAACTTTAAAATATTTACCTGGCCTGAAAATATAAAGATTTAACTCAGCCTGAGCTTGAGAATTTTTCAAAATAATTCACTCGAATCTGACCCAATTTTTTTATAATACATTGAAGAATGTCTAAAGCTAACACACTGTTGCCTCATATCATGATCAGAATTTGCCATTCAAGGAATTAAATACAAAGCTATATTACATAGAGTAATAAATAAAAAAGAACCCAAATTTGAAACACATCTGTAATCAAGAATAACCATTCCCATAAAGTGAGTTTTTATTCATCATATTCAAAGATGAAATGAGAAAACAGCTCTTCACTGAGATTATGTTTTAAAAAATGCTCTTCTTTGAAGTTAACGGTGAACAATGCAATATCCCTCTTCTTAGAGCTCATCAGCACCAAATTTTCTTGAGTGCAGTGGTAGCAACACAATCATGTCATATGCCATAATTATTAGTGTTTTTAAAAACATTTCAATGCAATTAAACTATTTTACGCACTTACATAGATATTATTTGATTATGACACACATGAATATTTTTTAAATTTAATAATTTTAAAATAAAAGAGAAGATGTTTAGAATACAAGTATAAATAAATTCAGACAATAGTTCCTATTATCAATTAATTTTAATTATAACAGTTTGCTCAAATAAATTTCATTAAATATTTGTAATCATAAAAAATTGACAGAATTGCATTTTAATTTAAGAATAGAATTTATTTAATTTTAATAATTTTATTTTGATTCTAATAATAGAAGCAGGGGCATTCGAAGGTCCAAGCAACCCAAGCAACTGCTTGGGGATTAATGTTTGCAGAGGGCCTCAAAACTGAAATTGATATATATATATATATATATATATATATATATATATGGCCCAAGTTTTTTTTTTCAAGCTAATTATTTCAACCTACTATCTTACCACTAATTAGTCCGTCCTATGTTTTCCTTTATTATTTTGTGTTACTCTGAATTTTACCTTAATATCACTCAGGTTTCAATACTTGTGATCTGAATATGGTTTAAAACTGTTAAGGTGGTATTCATTTTTGTATTCATTTTGTATTCATTTTTGTCTCTTCATGTTTCTGTATTTTGTGATTACATGATACATACAGCATAATGCCTAATAAGCTTCGGTTTAAAAGCTTTTACTTAATCTTTATTCCTTCCTCTCCCTGCTTGAGCTATAAATGTAAATCTTCTAGTAATAGAAGAAGAATTAGGAAAAATCATAATCTATTACTATGGTCCAGCAGTGGCGTAATTAGAATTTTGGGCCCGGGAGCAACATCTTTAGTTGGCCCCCTATGTGCGATATTTTCCCATTCAATATGATGCCCCAGTACTATATTTTTCATTTAATATGAGGCCCCCTATGCGATATTTTCCCAGTTGATGCGAGGCTCCCTATGACACCAGAACTCTGAGAATGGACATTATTTTTAAAATAACCCTTAGGCACCTCCAAAGTATCTGTTTTGTTAGTAATATGTTAGTTCATGTAAATGTATATTTATGCAACCATTAAAAGGGGTCCCAGAAAAAAAAAGGCTGGACCATAGACTAATAAAAATAATAAAGTATCATAAATAGATCTAATTTATCGCAGAATCTTCGGAACATGCCCACAGAACATCTGAGTTCTATGGCGAGCTTCATAATGCCTACAGCGTATCAAAATTGTATGGTTGAATTTCTGATAATTGTCAATTTTATTTTCCTTGAGATTAAAGAAAAACATTCTAAATAAGACAGATACTTTTTGCAGTATTTGTTCTCAATTCAATCTTTTCTACATGGTTTTGAATGAAAAAATATTTTTTAATAATATTAAATAGTTTTAATTTCATAAAAATGCAAATTTCTCATTTCTGTCACTATCCCCCAATGATGAGTTGAGTTTTTCTCTCTAATTATACCAATAAAAAACATAAATAATGAAAATAAATGGGTAACGTTTACAAAATTATGATTCCAAATTGTAAGAAAACACATTTTTAAAAAAATTCTAACTATATTTTTTCACAAAATTGCTTTTATATGTTTGTTTCTGAGAATTGGCACTAGTACAACTATGTCCGAAAAATCATTCTTTTAATCCGCTAGATCGCGACAGCTACAATTTTAAATCACATGATGAACATCGTTTAGAATTTTATTCTGAAGTTTATATATCTGAAGTTTTAGAACATTGCGATTAATAGGTAAGTGAAAAACACAATTTTATTATTCGTTCTTGATGCATATATTTATTACCTATCATTACAGTCACGCATAAAATTGTTAAAATATGAATGGAAATTTGAAATTATCTTTTATTAACACATAAAAACAAATTTTGCATAGTGTATATTTCGTTTTTCAGTGTTAATTTTGATTTCTGTACAGAACAACAATAAACCAACTGACGCGGTCATTTCTGTCACCAATGCTACCATTCGTCTACCGCTAATACTTCTGTCATAACTATCTAACACTGACGCAGTTATTTCTGTCATATGAACGGAATGATTTACGTCACCGGAATGATGCACTGCAGGAATCAGTTTTAAAATGATGATAGTATTTTGTTTTTAAGGATTTTACTGTAGTTTCGCTAACAGGATTATCACGAATTGGAATTTCTCTGAAATTTAAGAATTTTTTTTAATATAGAATGAAATATTTAAAATAAAAAAACATTAACATCGCGAATAGGAATTTCTGCAAAATTTAAGGAAATCTGTTAATACAGAATAAAATATTTTAATTAAAACATATTTTTAAAAATGAATTTACATCGCAAATCGGAATTTATGTGAAATTTAAGAAAAATTCTAAATAAAGAATGAAATATTCAAATAAAACATATTTTTAATAAAACATATACATCGTGAATTTTTAATAAAGCATTGACATCAAGCAGTATGCATTTCATTTTTAACACTTAACAACAAAACACTTTACAAAGCACTTTAACACTTTACAAAGATTTCAGAAATGCATGTGTCTGCAAACTTTCTAGTTTTACTGCGCATATGACTTTTTAACATTTTACAACATAGTTGAAAAGTGTTTATGACTTTGTTCATTCTGTCTGCTTGTCTGTTAGCATGATAACTGCCATAAAAATGACTTTATCAAAATGAAATTTCAGTATGTTGTTCAGACAGTCTGTGGGACCTATGGGAATATAAATGAATAATATCACACATTAGTTTTGGAGGGCCAACGGCCGTACCGTGCTGAAAACACCGGTTCTCGTTAGATCACCGAAGTGAAGCAGCATCGGGCGCGGTTAGTACTTGGTGGGTGACCACCTCGGAACGCCGCGTGCTGTTGGCCATCTCGGGTGCGGTATTCCCGTGGTTTGCGCGCTAGATTTGCACGCTGCCACAAAATGCCGCCGTGTTCATGCGGAGTACGATCACGTTAAACATGTGGGTCCGTAAGTCCTTCCGAGAGGTTGGTGGTAGGGGAAGGAGGGTACGGTCCCTGTGGATGCCTCCCCCACTGGGTTCCGGTCTAAATTGGGTGGCACTTCCCGGCCGTCCATACAGTTACCTTACACCTTTCTGGTAGGTCGGACGGTCTGGGTCTCAACAACAACAACATTAGTTTTGGATTGAACCCGGGTTGAAAATATGAAATACATTGAACCCTATGGGACCTAACTTTTCAAACATATTTTAAGCAAATTTAAAATTCACAAATTGCTTCGAAAGTTTTAGGAAATATTCAAATTATCCCATAAAATATATAAAAAAAAATTCAGAAAAATATATTCAGTAGTTTTTTAAATAAAAATTAAAATAATAATTACACCCATATTATATGAAAAGATCACGTCACCCACTTCAAAATAAAATATAGCATCCATCTTGTGTCAAAATCGTGATTTTCAAAATTCTATTTAATTTATACTTAGTGTTGCATCCATTCTAAAACCGCATTATTTTTGCTTAATTTCTGTGCATCTATATTCTAAAACAGCGCAATTACAATATATTTGAGTTTAAATGATCAATGCTATCCGTCTTGTGTCAAAATCGTGATTTTTAAAATTCTTTTTAATTTATATTTAGTGTTGTGTTCGTCCTAAAACTGCTTTATTTTTGCACATCAATGTTCTGAAATAATGCAATTACAATGTATTTGAGTTTAACCAGTAGCGGCTCGTGAGTTGAGTTTGTGGTAGGGCTGCAAATAAATTGCATCTTATACTGAACTAGCTTTTTGATGCAGTAATATAATATAATTTACATAACAACATACTGATAAATATTTTATTTATTTATATACAAAGGACATTCTCCTGTCTTTTCGACGAACGAACTCTTCAATAACATTTTCATTGAAGTTTATAATTTTGTCCATTAAGCTCTTCCCTGCACTGAGCATAGCTAGCGCTGATAGTCGATCTTTAGACATGGTGTTTCTTAAAAAGGTCTTTATTCTCTTCAGCGTAGAGAAACATCGTTCTGGTTCCGATGTTGTCATTGGTGTTGTCAGGACAATTTTTAGTAAACAGCTCACTTCACCAAGTGAATTCTGAAGCCCGCTGCTTACAATTAATTTGTGAATGTTTAAAATTGCAGAACTTGAAAATTCTTTTCGTTCATAAAGAACAGAAAGCTCCGTTCTCAGTTTCTCTTTTTTCAGCATAGGATATGCTAATACTGTTTCATCAAATTCCTTTAAAGGAAATTCTTCAGAAAAATGAGAAAATTTTTCGGACGCCAACAATTTTGCAGCTGAAAGATGCCCAGTGAATTTAAATCGTTCTTTTGCCTGGACACAAACTGTGTCACAGACTTCTTTAGCCATAATGGTGAGATCTTCATTTCGTTTTCGCTTTTTAACTTCAGTTGATTCTCTTAATATTTCTGATGGGGATAAAGTGATTTGATCCCTTATTAATAAAATTGCACGATAGAAATGCTCTAACGCAGAATGAACAGTGGAAGAGTTCGCATTGCGATTTTGAAGTTGATCATACAGCAGGTCAACATGTGGCATGATACGGTGGAAGAATGAAAGCCAAAAGAGGAAAGTTTGGTCATTCAGCATACGTAGAAGTCCCGAAGCTGCCTGGACTGTAGTAGCGTTCTTTGATTTCTGTAGTTCTTCAAAACATTCTTTTAACTCGTTAATATTTTCGTAAACAGTACTGACTACCCTAGAATTAAAATTCCATCTGGTGTTCGTCCTCGTGGGATTCCTCGTGGGATTCTTTTGCAAACTAAGTCTAGTACAGAAAGGCGTTGTGGTGATCGAGAAAAAAAAGTTGATACTGCGTTTAAACTACTGAAAAATATACGCACTTGTGAATTTTGAGATGTTGCTTTTTCCATAATTAAATTCAGCTGATGTGCATAACAGTGAATAAAGTGGGCATTACTGTAAATTTCTTTAATTATGGTTTGTAATCCACTCTTTTCTCCACTCATTACAGCAGCACCATCATAAGTTTGAGCTATAAGCTTCTCAAAGTCATCTTTCAATACCACGAAAGACACTTTTCCCACACGCTTTGAGAACATTCGTACGGAAATTGATCTTCCCACTTATGTTGCGGTTGCAAAAATTTGTTTATGAACATCGATCTGCATTCGTTCGGTGCCAAGTGCCAACTCGATGCGGTAAAATTATACAAGTGCGTTGAATAAATAAAAATATATATTTTGAAATAAATTACAGGGGATGCTGCAGCTCTGCAGCACTTATTGACGAGCCGCTACTGAGTTTAACTGATCATCAAACTTTGATTATTTCTACAACAAAGCCTAATTTTCATTTATGAAGATTGTAAACATATCAAGCTGTAAGATGAGTTGTATAAGAATTGCTGAAATTTTTTAACGCAAAATTATTTAGTGCTGGAGTCTGCAATATAGTTGATATGAATGAAACAGTCATTAATTTTACATAGAAAACAGATGATTTTATAGCAAACTTTTTCGGTGAAGTTCTTTAAGCACAGAGTTAAATTACTTTTACCTCCATAGTTTGAAGTTTTTAAATAAAATAAATTATTGTAGTATTGTGATGAATGAAAGGAATAGAATAAAAGTTTATGAATGAAATTTTTACTGCTTTACTGCTTTTTATAGAGAACCAGGCAATTTATATTTCAATGATGTCATTTGAATAGTTTGTCAGTTCATTTTTTTCGATGAATTTCAATGATTCGTATATGTGATAATTCTTAAAATATTACCGCTGAATGTATCGCATTTTAGAGATGTTTAAAAAAAAATTGCATTGCAGTTGGAAAGTGTTTCATAATAAATGCTTTATGCATAATTGATCTTTCTTGTTTATGAAGTGGGGTTTATCGCTATTGTACATAATTTATGAGGATTGCATATGACCGCTTAATGGTCGGGTACACAGTTAACAACTACTGCATGAATTGTGGGCATAAATGCATAGCATAGGTACGTAGTCAACAGTTACTGCAAGAATTGTTGTGGGCATACAAGCATAGCATAGGTACGTAGTCGACAGTTACTGCAAGAAAGCTATTGCAAGTTAAGAGCTTTTTCAAAAAACAACTGTGCTGGTCACCGAAGACAGTTAGTGAATAATATCATGAAATAAATTCTCTCATTAAGGCTGGCGAAGAACCGAAGTTACTGCAACAAGCTCATCTAGACACAACTAGACAGCAAGGGACACATCTAGACAGCAAGGGAATAATAAATTATTTCCCTTGCTGTCTTCCTGTGTTTTGACCCTGATGGACTCAACATAAACAAACACGAGTTCCTGTAAATGGTATAAGAGAACCCTAGTCCAGAAAGCTATCTATATATACTAATTGCCAAGCATTTGTTTGTTTGTCCATCTGTCACGTCTATTTTAGGCACTTCCCGAATAGATAGAGACTTGTAATTTGGTACACGGGTCGATTATTCGATAAACACCATTAAAAAATTACATTTTCCAAAAATGTTCTGTAGAAGGGGTGCTCCACACCCAAACATTCAAAAAGAAATGATAGACAAGCATGCTTTGCAATGAGATAGACTTCAAATTTGGTGTATGGGTAAATTGTTCAAAAGGAAAAAATTGTGCAATTTTAGATTTCCAATATTTACTACTTTAGGGGGGTGCCACACACCAATGTTCAATTTGTCAAATAAATGAGAAACACCTCCTTTAAATTTTGATAGAGGCTGGAAATTTGGTATATGGGCTAATAATGTGATAAAAACATCCAAGACAAATGTGTTTTCCAAAAATATTCGTTTAAGGGGGTACTCCAGAGAAAAATGTTCGAAAGATAATAAAACAAGCATGCTTCAGGATGAGACAGATACTTCACATTTGGTGTGCGGATAGATAGTTTGAAAGGAAGAAAGTGTGTAATTTTAGTTTTCAAATATTTTCTACTTTAGGGGGTGTCACACACCAAAATATCCAAATTTCCGAATAAATGATACGTGCATTCTTTAAAATGTGACAGAGGCTTTACATATGGTATAAGGGCCAATCATCTGATAAAAAACCTATGTAAATTAGAGTTTTTCAAACATGTTCATTTTAAGGGGTGGGTACTCCACACAAAAACGTTCGTAAGGTGAAATGATAGAAAAAATATACTTCATGATTGGATACAGACTTATAATAAAACAAACATGCTTTGTGATGGGATAGAGACTTCAAATTTGGTGTAAGGGTAGATAGTTTAAAAGGAAGAATGTGTGCAATTGCAGTTTTTTAATATTTTATACTTTAGGGGACGCCACACAGTAAAATGTTCGATTTGCCAAACAAATAAGAAACACCTGCTTTAAATTTCAATAGAGGCTTGAAATTTGGTATATGGGCTAATCATTTGAGAAAAAAAACCAAGATGAATAGAGTTTTTTAAAAATGTTTATTTAAGTGGGTGCTCCACAGACAAATGTTCGAAAGTTGAAATAATAAAACACCATGCTTTGAGGTGAGATAGAGACTTCAAATTCGGTGCATTTGGTGTATAGGTAGATAGTTCGAAAGGAAGAATGTGTGTAACTTCAGTTATACATTATTTTCTGCTTTAGGGGTGTTGCACACCAAGATGTTCAATTTTCCAAATAAATGAGAAATGCTTCCTTTAAATAGCGATAGAGGCTTTATATTTAGCATCTGGGCCAATCATCTGATAAAAGTCACAAGAAGAATAGTTTTCAAAAATGTTCATTTATAGGGTGGGTACTCCACACAGAAATGTTTGAAAATTGAAATAATAGAAAAAGCATGCTTCACGATAGGACAGAGACTTCAGATTTGGTATACGGATAGATAGTTCGAAAGAAAGAAAGTGTGCAATTGGAGCTTTCCCATATTTACAACTTCAAAGGGTGCACACATCAAAGTGTTTGATTTGCCAAATAACTGTGATAGTCTTGAAATTTGATACATGGACTAATAATTTGATGAAAAAGCCAAGAAGAATAGAGTTTTTCTAAAAATTTCATTTAATAAGGTTTGTGCTCCACACAAAAATGTTCAAAAGGTGAAATGATAGAAAAGCGTACTTCACAGCGAGATAGAGACTTTAAATTTGATAAAATGTAATATAGTTGGAAAAGAAGAAAGTGTACAATTTTGATTTTTAAATATTTACTTCTTTAGAGGTTACACCAAAATGTTCTATTTATGGTATAAATGAGAACCACTTTATTTTAAATGAAATGTAGATTTAAAATTTGATACATGGATCAATCGTAAGATTAAAGAAAAATAGAGTTTTTTTTTTTTTTTAATTCTGTAAGGGGGGGGGGGGGGGAGGCTCTACACAAAAATTTGAATTATTCAAAAATTCATGTTATTCTGGGGTTGCGTATTGTGAGACCGTTGTTTTTCAACGGGTATTTGGCTAGTATTTATTACTTTCCCTGCAATACATTGTAATGTATAGGGAAAGTATTGTAATCATGCCGAAAATTTCAACTCGAGTTTTCGACGGATCTACATGTTTTGGGACCTTTAAAATATGAAAATACTATTTTTAACATGCCGTCTGTATGTCTGCCTGTGCAACGTATGTATCCACTCTAACTCAAAAGCTAATGGATTGAATTTCATAAAATTTGGTAGGCAAGTCACTTGGGTGTGACCCTGGTACTGATTAGATTTTGGTACGGTTCAGGAAAAAAAAGAACCCGCTTTTTTTTTGTGAAATAGCTACAAAAATTTCACGTATCCACTCTAGCTGAAATACTAATTGACCAAATTTCAAAAAATTTGGTAGATAAGTTACTTGTGGGATACTCTGGTGCAGATTAGATTTTGGTATGATTTAGAAAAGAACAACCTGCCTTCTTTTATGAAATAGCCTGCCAAAATCTAAAAAAAAGACTATGTATGTTCAAATGTATCAATTAAATGCTTGTTTTATATGTAATTTTTGATGAGGAAAAGAATAAGAACAACTCTATTACTCCAGGACCAAACATGTTACAAAAATATTTATTTTATATATACATTTTTATAGGAGGCTAACATATGTTTCTCGAGATATGCTTTTCTTTATCTCACTTGGAAAAACAAATAAATCAATATGTTAAATGTTAATGCTTTGTAAGTACTTTTTATGAGAAATGAATGGATACCATTGTTAATGATTATTGTTATATGTTCTCGAAATATTAGAAAAATTCTTTTTACAGATAGCGTTACAATTTCCATTATTACAGATAATATTATATATTTTTAGTATTATAATTATAAATAATAAAATATTATTTTTAAAGTATTATAATTTCTAATTTTAGAACAATTTAAATATTTTCATTTCTATTGCTTTAATATATTTTTAAATTTATTAAAATATTTTATGTGAAATTAGTTGTCATACTTTCTGTGTTTAGATCAAATTTTAACAATTCTCGACTAAATGTAATTGTAAAGTATTTATGTTGACATCTTGTCCGGCACTCTTACTTCTATAAAGTGCTTACTTTGAAATCTATATTATTAAAATAATAGTCTCAGTAGCTCAATGGACATAGTGTTGTTTGGCATCTGACAATCGGTGGTTCAAAATCCTACTGAGCAATGACATATTTCCAACCTTGACTATAAGGATTAAAATGACCCGATATTTTTGCAATCCTTACACACCTGTATTGTTATGTTTCTCTTGACTTACTCGTTCAATCAAATTTCAATGTTCAGGTCCACTTATGCCATAGTGACCCGAGCTTAAGAAGTCTATGATTGCAAAAGTTCACTTTTCTAATGATGTTATACACTCTGTTGCAAAAAAATATATATGCACCTATAAAAAGGTGAGCTACAGTCACAAAAATCAGCATGTTTATATGTATCACTTAAAGAGATATGCAAATAATTAGAATTTGGGAGCAAAAAAAATTTTTTTTAAAGAAATAGTGACAAGAAGATATTTTAGTGAGGATAAATCCTTTCCTGGCAACTATACAAGTCGATATTTGGTGTGGCATAGAGTCACAGTCAACTAAGTTGCTTATGTCCCTCTGAAAAGTATTCTGCCACAAATGTTAAAACTAGTCAGCTAATTCAGTAGTATTCTGAGAAGACTGCAATTGCCAGCATGTCCCAAACATGTTCTGTTGGTGGTAGGTCTGGGGACCTAGATGACCATGGGAGGATATTAAATCCTCGAAGACATTGAGAAAGTCTTGCAGTGTGTGGTCAAGCATTGTCTTGTTGGTAAATGGAATCTGGGCAGTTAGACAGCATAGGCAGAAAAATCAACTGCAGAATATCGTCGACATACAAGCAAGTTGTCAGAGTGGCTTGCAGAATAACTAGAGGATATCAGCTATTCCTTGAGATGGTTCCCTAGACTGTTCCACCATGTGTGATAGCCGTGTGCCGCTCTACAACAAAAGTCAACAGTGGGATCAAAATGCTAGCCAGTCGTCCTCTACAAATGTATGATGTGATGTGATCTCTCTCTAAATCCAACAATTGTTTGTAGCACTGTTGAGTACCTTTCAAAGGTATTTTTGTACACCACTTGTAGTACAAAAACAACAAATCCAGTTCCAATTTTCCACGAGTGAGAACATCGGTTGTTTTAAATGCTGTACAATGTTTCGTTCTCATGCACATGAGTCCTATAACATCATTGGTGCTGACAATTTGATCATTTGCATAACTCTTAAAATGACATTTGCATGCCGAGTTTCACAGCTGTACCTCAATTTTTTAGGAGTGCATATATTTTTTTGCAACAAAGTATATTTTGAATACCTATAATTTTTTTTGTTTGTTTAAATATGAACAAGTTAGTTCTGAAAAATAACATAAGTACCATTACATGGCAATCTTCAAAGTTGTTCTATATTCTTATCATAGTATGTTATTCATTGGTTTGTTCGAATTGCTCATAAGACACAAAATAATATCTTACAGAATGTAGCTTATAATGTGATTAATGAATGTAATGAAATTTTAATGAGATTAAAAAATAAATAAACTGTTGGATATACTTTTGGAGCATACTTTTATCACTTAATATGAAACAGGGTACTTTCATCAGATAATTGAGAATTTAGTTTTAATGTAATTTCAAATTTTTCTGTTTGTTCAAATTTTCTGTTTCAATTTCGATCTATCTTTAGCTTTTTTATTTATTTTGATTTATTTTTAGCTATTTTATTTATTTTGATCCACCCTGACCTAACTTGAATCTAGTAAAAACAGTACCCAAGACCAGCCCAAAGAAATTATCTTAAGATTCGGCCCAGCCCATAGGTCAAGTGAGGCTTAAGCCAAGGCTCAAGTTTGAGCCTGTGCAGACCTCTAGTATCCACCATTCTATAGGTGATCTTACTATAAATATATTCTGTTGATAAATAATAGGTAACTATAAAATTGCAAATGCTTTAGTCAGTAACTAAAATTTATCACAAGCATATTAAAGAAAAGCATTTATTAATATGATTTAACAGATTTTTAAAATGTTTAATTGTATATAAATTTTAAATTTTTATCATAGAAATATTTTAATATCAGAATAGCAAATAGCAGGGTAAAAATGAAATACAGTGAAACCTGGTAAAGTGACCACCTTGGTATATTGACCACCTGGCTAAAGTGACCATATCATTTTCATATAGTAACCACTGCCATTTTCATAAAGTGACCAGTTTTCACGGTCCCAAGTGTGGTCACTTTAACCAGGTTTTACTGTATATATAGCTATCCAAATGGAATACAATACAAATAGAAGAGTAAAGTACTATAACATTACCAACATGTCGAATATATATGCTTATTATTTATTTAGTAGTAAACTAAATTGTACTACTTTTGTATAATTAATATATATATATATATATATTCCTTTGTTCTTCTTTCATTTCTTAATCATTTGATTCCATATATATATATATATATTATATGTATATGATACATAAATTTTAAGCCTTTCCCAATAATGCGCCCTTTTCTTTCACAGTTATCTTATTATTCCAGATTACTATCTCATGTCCAGCACATATTGCAACTACATTAAATTCTATCCCAAGCCACTAATATTAATAAGTCTGCAAACGCTTCCTTGTTCATACCATATCTGGTCACTAAACTTAATGCTATGTAAACGTTCTCATTGAAATTGCATTCCCAATCACATTTTTAAAGCCTAAACCACAAAGATTGCAGTCACATGCTTCATATCCTGCCTCCCCCTCTGATAAAAATGTGTTTTGCACTTGCGAAGAACTACGCAGACGACACACAGATTTGGTGAGAGCTGGTCGACGATCAGAAGTTGTCCAGAACATGTAATTATATTTATTCCTAGTGGAATCGAATAAAATAGACTTTTATAACTTAAATTGCATCTTCCTTGGACTATTGAAGTCAAATATTACATATATATATATATATATATGTTTGAAAGTCCAATGAAAGAAAAGTGAGAAGCTGCAACTCAATAAACCTAACTTTCTAAAACATCCACAAAATAAAAGTATAAAACAGCAAATCTTCAATCAAATGGAAAAAAAATACAAATTATAAGTCATCAAGTTAAAGAAAATCAACAAATTTCAATGGTATGGAAACGAATATAGAAAAACATAAAAAATCAAGCATTATTGCTATACACGTGGACAAGGGCTAGGTCTTAAAAAATGGAAATGTTCACTTAGCAAACTCTTCTGGTCCAAGTATTTTGATGAAGCAAATACAAAATATGTATGTTTCTGAAGAAATAGATAGATTATATCTATAAACTATTTCTACTTGGACAACATACATAAAGAAGGAAAAATAAAAGGAAACATGAATACCTGGAAAATGCACAGCATATGCCCGAACCAGTCGAACCCTGGAACCCTGAATGAAGAGACCTGCCATTTGCAAAGAAAAAAGAAATGATCTACTGTTGCCATTCGTAAGAAATGAAAAACAGTAATGCGAAAAGGTAAGAAAAAGTAATAATATACAAAAAGGGCTACAAAAAAGTGGGGTTAATAATAGTAAGGCTGATGTTGAAGAGGATGTAAAAATAAAAGTATTAATAATACAAGATAAAGGAGATGTCTGGCTAATATAAGATACTATGAATAGAATTCATGAAAATCCAGCTAATCTAAACTTTTTAACTATACCATTTACTAAATAAGAGGGATATTT
This sequence comes from Amaurobius ferox, assembly GCA_951213105.1. Taxonomy (NCBI): domain Eukaryota; kingdom Metazoa; phylum Arthropoda; class Arachnida; order Araneae; family Amaurobiidae; genus Amaurobius; species Amaurobius ferox. The sequence goes on from OX578144.1 coordinate 27,289,746, forward strand.
ATATAAATTGCTATTAAATTTATTATTTATATGCATAGCATGAAATTTTTTATCAGATAATCTATAAATTCTAAAAAGCTGATTAAGTATAATATTTCTAAACAATTGAATCGAGTTGCAGGAATTAAATGGTAAAATTTTATTAATGTTAAAATTAAAAAAGTATTTTTTATCATATAAATTAGTAACAATTCTATTAGAAGGATCAATAAAAAGATTTAAATCCAAAAAATTAATATTATTACTAATAGTAGCTTCATTAGGAATTAATTCCAAATTGTCTGGATAGAAATCTATATCTATGAGATAATTTTCAGTATGTACTAAGCAAATCAGATCATTAACATATCTGTAAAATGTATAATCTACTGAAGTAAAAGACTTTTCATAATGCTAAAGGTATAAATTATCTAACATACTGCTACTGCAGCCACCCTGTGGAACTCCTGAGACTTGTATAATTTATTTTCTTGAAAAATATAATTATTGAAAATAACAAAGTGAAGAAGTTTAGGAAAATTTATAAAATTTGTTTGAGTTGATAGATTAGTAATATAAGCATTATATAGAGCTAAAATTACATCATATAGATCAGAGATCTTAATATTATTAAAAAGATCTTTAAAATCAAAAGTTTGAAATCCCATTATTTTTCTACGAGATGTTAATTTTCATTCTTTAATTCTTTACTATTATTTAGAATAAGGTAATTATTGCTAGACTGGTGTAAACTATTATTTATTAAATTTAAAGAATTTAGTAATAATTTACTCGCAGTAGTAGAGTAAGTATTATGACCACTAGTTACAGTTCTAAATTTAATAGGATTTTTATGAAATTTTGGAATAAGCATTATATAAGGAAATTTAAGATATTTATATTTAATATTTAAATCACTATACATATTGTATTTAATGTATTGTATTATTAATTAAATGTATTTTACATTGTCATTCCTTTTACCTAATATCTTTAATTTCTTTACATAGTCATATTTGCATAGTATCCTTCATATTTTTAGTAAGCTGCGGTATTTATGAAATAATTTTATATATATTATATATATATATATATATATATATATCAGGGATGTATCTACAGTGGTCGGCGGTGGTCGGGGTTTCCACCACTTAGAATTTCCGACCACCACTCAATTGCCGACCACCACTCATCCAAAAAAAAAAAAAAAAACTTTCTAAAGCAACAAGTTAAGTTGGAATCATCACCAACTGCCTGCCATATGGCTGAAGCCAGGGCTCGAAATTAACGATGGTCCGTTGGTCCGAGACCACAAAAACACCCAACGGACCAGCAGAATATAAATTATATTGGTCCATCGGACTAGAAACCTTTTATTCTCATTTCCCTCTCGTAAATTAAATTTCCCCCTTTTCCCTCAGCACTTATGTAAGACAGACGATATTCAACATTCTGGGGAAAGTAAACAATACTGCTTCTGTGATTGTAATTTTGTCATCCCCCTTTCTTCCGTCCCTCCCGCGCCCACCCTTTCTAAATACCTTAGCGCCCACCCGCAAGACATCTGGCTATTTTGACTCCCTACGGACTCCTGCTGTGAAAACGGGGAGGGGAACTGGAATGTATCTTTTCTGGGCATTGCTTCTTCCCCTTCCTTCCCCCATTGCTTTCTTTCTCCTATATTTTGAGGTTGCCACGTATTTAGAATATTTGTCTTCATCTTTATGGCAATAAAAGAGAAGAAATGGAACAACACCCGTACTTTATAGGGTGTATAGACCAGAGTTCGAAAAATCTATTGCCCGACATGTTCGGGGCATAAAAAAATTCCAACCGGGCATGTATTAATTTTTATTACATGAGCGACCGGGCATGTAATAAAAATTTATTCGACATTAACCATTGGTCAATCGGTAGCCGAAATCGAGTAACCAGTACTCTACTGCAAATATTTTATGTTTAAGATTTAAAGCCGTATAAGAGAAGAGGGTGAGAAAGAAAAGTTTTAGTTATTCAGCGATGGACTATGAATGGCTTTCGCAGTGTGATAGTTGATAACTGTGGGGAGAAAACAAGGTTTCACAGTTTACGGGCGACAGTGACGTCACTAATAGAAACAAGCAGAACCTCTGGCACAGTGCCAAAGCAGCTCCTCGTTCTCTTCTCTCTCTTTCTGTCATTCATTTGCGCTTGATTCTTTGTGTAGCTTTGGTAAATTTGCAAACGTGAACAGGTGTTGATAAGTAGAAATGCAGATTACTAAGGAATATCTGTAGTTTCTACGGGAAACATCCTCATACTACGCACAAAATTTGCATAGTTTCCTACAAAAAATTCCCTTCTGTCTAAGGCAATGTAAATTTACGGCCACATGCACAGTAATGTCAGTCATGACGATGGGGATTTACGGCCGCATGTAATGTAATTTAAGATCGCGATCGCTTTTTTATTGAAGTAATAAATATGCTTCTTCCAAAAGTTGTCTAGTCTAATTCGGAATAAATCGCTAAACGGTTATTTTTAAAATTATTTTAGCATAAATAGTATTCAATTCCCATTTTTAATATATTTACTTCATTAAAAGTAACTACATTTCTAATTTTGGTATTTAAAACAGCTGATCTCGGATCACCATAGAATGAAAAACTCAGGAAGAAATGGTTAAAGCTATTATCACCAGCAAGACCATGCTTGAATTATTTTCCGGTATTTCACATATCGCTCAGTGTTACAAGACAATACCAATACCCTTAGCAGACTGTGAAAGAGACTTTTCTCAAGTTAAGTTAATAAAAATAGAACTCCGGAATAGATTGAAATCTTCCACTCTGGACGCACTTTTACGTATCGTTGTGAACGGTCCAGAGCTTCATAGCTTTCCGTTTGACAAAGCAGTTCATCACTGGATGACTGTAAAGAATAGGAGGATCAGATTGAAATAAAATTACTGTGTGTATTTTATTATTATAATTACAATTAAAAAAAGTTATATTTAATTTTATCAAATGTTTTTCTTTAATATAAAAGTATACAATACTAATACTGCTTGTGTGTGCGAATTAACGCAAAGCGCATTTCGAAATTTTATATTCGCAACTATAATTGTTCTGGAAAATCAACCACCACTCACATTTCTCTAGATACATCCCTGATATATATATATATATATATATATATATATATATATATATATATACAGGAATCAAAACATAAGGGGGAAAAAAGGTACAGTCCTATAAATCTTAAATACATATTTTTATGCACTGGCAAAGTTTTAAGAAACAAGTATTTTGGTATAAGCCCGACATGCACATTTTGGCGAAACCTGTATCCAGAGTTTTACTTTTCATTAGCTAAAGGTTTTGTTATCTAATTTTCATCACCTCTTTATTGTATACTAATAAATGATGTATTGATATACATAAATATTTGCTATGTATTTACAAAAGAAAAATGAAAATATACATTAGTACTGGAAAACTTGGATAATGTATCTGTCGCCAGCAAGTATGAAGTAACAAGGGTATAAGGCAGCGTTTTTCAAAGTGTGTTCCATAGAATCCTGGGGTTCTCTGACAGTGTTCCAGAGGTTCCTAGACATGATAATTTTGTGAACATTTTCTTAAAAAAAAAGTTAAAATTTGATTGCATAACTTGATCCTAAAGAGCCACTTTTGAGGTTAAAGTAACGCTAATTAATACATTTTGCCACAGAAATGTTAACTCTTTTCAAAGTACTTATAAAAAAATAAGTAAAATAATAAATTAAAAAACATCATAATACAATTTTTCTTGTTTTGGAGTTCCACTACCAAATTTAATTTCGAAAAGGGTTCCACGACATAAAGTTTGAAAAACACTGTAAGGTATAAGTTACTAGTTGTTGTTGTTGTTGTTGTTGTCGTGTGACCAGTGCAATAATTGGAAAGGGGTGGGAGGGAGGTGGGGGGAGTAAAGCTAAATGGGTCCAAAAGCGTGGAGCACTGCACAGGCCACATCTACAGCTTTGTCCGTATAAAGGGTCTCCCTGGAACAGTTCAAGTCGATCTTGAAGAGAGCTGCAAAGATGGAAGGGCAGTTAAAGAGGTGCTCGGAATCAAGCTGCATACCCGGACAGTGCCTGCATTCAGGGTATGATCTCGACCCATCTGGCAAAATCTTCATGCCTCTGAGGTGCATCGTCCTCAGTCTGGCAATTGTTGTTGTTACTTCTCTGTCGTAGTTAAGCTCGGGAAGGGATGATTTTCGTCGGGTGTTAGCGCAGAGCTTTTGTTTTGCAACGGCATTGGGGTCGGAAGATGTTGCAATCAGGGGGGCTGGTTCGATGGTCCTCGCCTCCTTGGCCAGAGTCGGCCTTTTCGTTCCCCTTGATGTCGACGTGTACCCGGATCCATTGAAGGGTGCATAGCTTCTTCTTTGCCTCTATTAAGGACAGGAGGGTATTGATCTTTTGGGCGAGGTTTGTTTTTCCTTTTTGAAGGGCCTGGAGAGCAGATTTGCAATCAGTGAAGATTACTATGCCGTCGGAAGGGTTGAGTGTTTACTAGTGGCATAACTATAGGATGGCTAAGTTAGCAAAATACTAGGAGCCTCTAACATCAATGAAAATTTTGAGAATTCAGATATAAAAAAAAATTAGTCAGGCTTCTCTATGCTTGTATGGCCAGTATGAGCATAAACCCCCCAGGTCGCCCTCACCATGGTTTTTAATCTGCTTGTATGACCAGTACAGTACTTGTATACCTATATCAATAATTAGTATAGATAAGAATAATAAACAGCTTATTTAACTACTTCATGTGCAATATGATAAATATTATACAGCAGTAGTAGAGCTGATTTGTTGAATTTATTCATGAGATATTAAAGTTGCAACATTCAATCGATGATCAGAAAATATTTATTTCAATTTATGAACATATTAAAAGATTTTTCAAAACAAAGTAGTATGTCATAAAATTTGCTTTACAAAATACTAAAGAGCTAACATTACAAAAAATGTTTTATGATAACAATTGCATTGTGTCTCTGACAGGAAATAGCAGAGAAATGGAACTAGAAAACACCATTTATTTAATAGGAATTTTAAGAAGAAAACTATTCATGCTAAGAAAGATAAAACTTTAACTTTTTCTTACCATATTTTCATTTAATTAAGAAATAAGAGGAAAATATTAAAAAAAAAAAAAAAATGATGTATGGTACATATTTTACACAAAATTTATGGACATTAACTTTTATTTCTAACTCTGTAAAGAAAAACACTTCAAATATTGTTAACGAATGTAGAAACAAATTGTATCAAAATTTTTCCTAACATTTTGATGCTCACAAGAACAAATGCCTGTTTCTACAGAACGATAAACAACTCTGGAAATTTTCCTAGTACAGTAAAGAAGCAAAATTTTCTGAGATAACACTGAATGTTATTTAAATGTCACAAAATAACTATTAAGTTCCGTGTAAATGATAACGTAAGCATAATGCTATAATAAAAACATAATAACACATCTGTTGCTATGGAAACCATTTTGTTTGAGATTGTACATACAGTTACGACAAATTACAAAATCGATACATTTCTAAATCATTCCAAATGTATTATCTACCTTATTAACTTTTAAACAATAAAAGTGTATTAAGAAAGAATATAAGTTTAAAAAAAATTACTGAATTTTTGTTTATTCAGCATACATACATCTCCGATTTGCCACTAATTTTTGTATTTGTGTGTGCGTGAACTGAAATGAAGTAAGCTACTTTTATTTACATCATCATCCAAGTTGTGTCGATGTCTACTGAATAAATAGGTAAATATAGATCTGTCAACTTTACTATAAAATTTAAACTTGTATGTTCGCTTCATTTGTAGGAATTTTATAAAATTTTAAGCAATGTATTTTCTGATATATTACTTCAGTTAATATATCTTGGCATCACTATCATTTACTTTGTTGTCATATGTTTTAATAACTTATTTAAAACGTACGGAAAAACATATTTTTTTGTAAATAGCGTCTGTTTGTGATTACTTTCACTGAAAATTTTAATATTTAATCATTATGAGGTATATTAAACTTATCCTTACTGAAAAAGCTTGTATTTACAATGTGTGCATACTGCCATTCCATTAAAAGGTTTTCTTATTTTGAATGACTCATCTTTAATAAAGTGACAGCTTATTGGTAAATGCTATTAAAATTCAATCACTCATCATTCACTTGTGCCATGCTAAAATATTGGAATATTTTACATCTCTATCATTTAAAAATATGTACTAATGCTTAATATTAACGTAATCCACAAAACTGGAGTTTTATTTGAATGCAGGAGAATTATAGATGGAGAATCAATAATAGTTATATCAGGACTCAGATTTTAAGTATACCCTTCATGATGCCACTGTTTCAACAAAGTTTGAGAAAAGGATAACATTGCATGGTTGGGTAAGAGATAACTACCCTTTTCTTTTAATACATTGCAAGATACTTTAGAACCAAACATTCGTAAAGAAAAAAGTCAAAATTTATTAAACTGCCACTCTATACTTTTTTGGTAAAGACTTTTGGGAGAGTAGAGTGGTAGTTTAACAGGGAAAGGGTGACTACAAGCACGATCTACCCTAAGATGCAACCACCTATAATATTAAAAAAATAAAAATCCATAGTCAAAAGACAGATTTGTAACTTATTACAGAAAATTTTGTATATAAAATGTGAAAATTTCATTGTGGCTGTTTAAAAGAGTCAGAGATGGTCTCTGAATACAGATTTCACTGTATAAAACTTTTTACTGATACTTTGGCTAACTTAACTGGAAAAACATCGACTAGTGTCTATATCTATAACTAAAGATAGACCAGATAAAATGTTCTTTTGAAGGCCAATATTTTTGTTGCCTTATTACTCTGATAGATAATAAAATTATAATATAACTGGTTTGATTTAATGCTCCCAATCTGCCTAGGTCACTATAACTAACATACACTGAAAGTGAAATGAATTATGATACTGATATAAATTATAAAGCTTTGACATACCTTAAAATTTATCTACAGTGTTTTTTCATTGATGAATAGCTATAGCATATCTAAAAATGTCATTTTTCATCGTTGTGACATTGATTTGACAATATTACAATGTTGTGTTGTAGGAATATTGTATCGTAACAAAGAAAAAAAAGTCACTGTAATGTAACTTTACATAACTAAATTGTTGCAAATTCATACAGCTGTATTGATATTACAGTACTGCAACTACAAGCACTATTTGGATTGTGTTGATTTTAGGATGTCACATAATTACTTTGCAGGGCCATAACATTGGGATATTGAAAATATGTCGCGCTATATTAAGTCAAGAAACGTCTGCAACAATATACATAATATAACCAAAATATTGCTAAGTCGCACTTACTTGGATGTTACTTTGTTGAAAACTGTTAAATGTTATATAGCCGACGCAGTGGTCGAGCGGTCAAGGCGAGTGTTTCCAAGCAATCGTTCGACCACTGTGTTGTGGGTTTGAGCCCCACGTATGGCATGGATGTTATGTTGTTGGGCACAGTTTGTTCCGTCCCCCTCTGGTGCACCTGGGGCAACGTTCTAGGACGGCTAAATGGTTCATGTTCTGGCCAATGTATAGGCGAATGATGAGAGTCAAGTGCCTGGCTATTTGATTAAAAAAAAAATTAAATGTTATATGTGGATATCAAATTGATAATGTTACAGCATTGTATTGTAGGTATATCATATGTCACAAATACATCCACATTTTGCATCAAAAATAGACATATTTACTTTACTACAACATGGCTATATCTACATTACAGCAATGTAATGTGATATAACTGAAGTAACAAAAAATCTCTATTACAAGAAAGTTATATATTGTTGCAATTTATATCTATATTTTCTATAGGGTTGTACAAGAAAACTGTATGGGGGGGGGGGGGGGGGGAATTTTAATATAAGCGTGACATGATTTTATGACAAAATTAATTAATTTAATTTGAATGATAAAAGTAACAATGTTCCCACAGTAAAAGGGTGTTTGTCAGAGTAGCAGTTGAGCAAAATTGCATCCAAAAGAAAAGGGGCAAGTTTATAATCTGGAAATGATTGGTGGAAGGTGAGGGTGGCAGTTTAACAATCCACAAATTGGATGGTTAAAAACCAGTTTATCATAAAATCTCAAAATCTTTTTTTTTTAAGCAAAATATTTAATAATACACTATAGTATGTCTACTTTTTACATGAATATTGCTGATGAAACAAGTGAAATAAAGGTGAAACCTTTAAACTAAAAAAAAATGTAATTTTGATCAAATTATAAGAACACATATATATTAGGTTCAGTTTTCATACAAACTATTGTGAATGAAAACTGAAAACTTTTTTTTGTTGCAAAAAGAGAAAATTAATTGAAAAAATCACTTATAATTCCTAGTAATAAATCATAAACAAAATTAGTGGTTACCCGCTTTAACTGCAAAACAATTAATAAATTATTGTATTGCAAGTGATTGCTTAGTTTGAGAAAATGAAGAAACAAAAAATCAATATCAGAAAACTTAAAAAAGGAGAGGGGACAAGCCATAGTGGAAATAATCTGTTATTTTGGTGCAAAATAAAACTTGAAAAAATTGTTGTGGAAAAAATAGATTTAAAATTGCCCTAAGAGGTAAGTAGTGAAAGAAAGTACAGTAAGTAGTACTGTAAAGATTCAGCTTCAGGTTTTTTAATAGTAGCCACTGGCGACTAAGAATAAAATTTTTAGTGGCTAATAAATTTTCAACGATAGGTGTCTAAAATTAAATTTATATTGATATGTTATATACCTGTCTGTTGAGATATATTCATGGATTTAAATTTTGAAAATACTTAAAATTATGTAGTTATATACTTATATATTATGTTTTGCAGGGATGTATCTAGAGAAATGTGAGTGGTGGTTGATTTTCCAGAACAATTATAATTGAGAATATAAAATTTCGAAACGAGCTTCACGTTAATTCGCACACATAAACAGTATTAGTATTGTATACTTTTATATTAAAGAAAAACATTTGATAAAATTGAATATAACTTTTTTTAAATGTAATTATAATATGTATATTTTTTTGGATGAGTGGTGGTTGGCAATTGAGTGGTGGTCGGAAATTCTGAGTGGTGGAAACCCCGACCACTGTAGATACATTCCTGGTTTTGTGGACAATAGGCTAGAGACACCTTATTTAGCGAAAAGGTAATAACACTAAAGAAAAAGACCAAGACGCTTACTTTCGGGGGAAAAGAAAGGGAAATTTAAATTACAAAATTTGATTTGAATCAGGGTTGTTTGATTTAAATCGGCTTGATTTAAATCATGATTTAAATCACTTGATTTTTTTAAAAAAATCATTGATTAAAATCATTTTTTAATTTTGTCATTTTTTGAAGTTTTTTTTTTGTATTTTTATGCTAAAATAACCTGGAACAAAATAAATGTTTAAAATAATAAAATTCCACATCAAGACATCTTTAGAGTATATAAAAAAAAACTGAAATCCTTTCCTTAACTCTCGGTCAATGGAGATAACACTATTCATTGCGTGGAGTATAAAATCAAGTAACAATGACAACTGACCAGTGTTGTCAACCTATTTTCAAAATTTATAGCTAAAAATCCCGCAAAATATATCTAGAATTATCTAGATTTTCTGTCAGTTATCTAAAAACATAGCTAGACAATATTTAACACTTTAATTGTTCTTGTGATGATTTATTGGGATCAGTGGTTGCGATACAGTTTTTACATGCATATTTCAAGCTACAAAAATTTAAAATACCTTTTGAAATGTTATTTATATGTGCTGTAATAATTTTTGCCATAGAATTAAGAAAATTTGGTTCCTTCCTTTTTTTGTGATTTTTGCTGGCGCATACCATCACTGGTCGATATATTGGAAAGGTCTCGAAAAAGAGGGTCATTATACCAAGAGTCTGCTGTACTACTTTACTGTTTACTTTTTGCATTTTCATGCTTTTTTTTTTTTCTTTTTTTTCTTCGATTTCCAGTATTAGAAATTTGTACTAATAAAAAATCATTTAAGAGACTCAGATGAATGAAATTACCTGTTAAATGATAAGTTTTTATTATATAAATGGAAAAGGTATTATTAAATATTAATACTTAAAAACATCATCTTTCTCTAAAATCTTAACTTTTTAATAAGCTTGTCATAATCCCTTCCCTTTTTTTCAAGTCCTTCATAATTTCAACCCTAATAGATTTTGAGATATCATAGCTCTTTATTAATATAAATTCAAATAAAGAGTTTAAAACCGCATAATAGTTCCATATAATTAATATAGCCTAGATTTATAAATTGGATAAAATAACGCAATTAAAGAAAAACCTATTTATTTAAAAAGTCTTTGGTTTATTTTTAACCCCTGTATATATTTTTTAATCTTATAATTATTCAATTAAATTTGTTTAAATTATACAGCACATTAATATAGTCTAACCTACCTTCTGATCTGAAAAATATAAAAAATTGATTTTAAAAAAGGCCAATATAAATCAAAAAAATCCGATTTAAATCAAAAAAATCTGATTTAAATCAAAAAAATCCGATTTTTTTGATTTTTTTAAAAAAATCATGATTTTTATCCACCCTGATTTGAATTCATTCATTTAATTTCATTCCCTAGCGCCATAAAACAGCAGCTATAAAAACTAGTATATATGTAAAATGAAGACCGAAACCAGATCATGACTATTTCCATTTTTAAAATATGAAAGTGAAATACTTAAACAGTCACTAACAAATAAAGATTCGGCAGACTTGCCAGGGGTGAGAAATTCATAAAATATAACAAAATTCCAAAGTTATGATTTGATAAAGAGGATTTATAAAAGATTTCTTTCGCACAATAACCCTAAAAATATTAGGAATTTTTTTTTTTTTTAAAGAAATAAACAAGGATGCTAAGAGATTAAGTGTCAATAATGGTGTACAACAGGGGGACTCTCTCTCATGCATTCTCTTTAACATCGCACTGGAGAAGGCTGTACGAGATTCAAAAATTGATGTACTGAGAAACATCATACACAGGTCTGTGCAGCTCCTAGCCTACGCTGATGATATCGATATAGTAGCTAGGAGTGTTCCGGCCGTGAGAGAAGCATTCTCCTCCTTGGAGGTAGCTGCAAGTCGAATGGGATTGATTGTAAATGTATCTAAAACCAAATATATACCGGTACAGAAATCACCAACTGGTGATACGGCGAACTTTCTGAAAATTGGCCCACACCACATGAGTTTTGAAACTTTTTCTGGTTTTAAATACCTGGGATCTTTTGTTAATGCAAAAAATATTATCCCTGAAGTTCAAAATCGTATTTCACTGGCCAACAAGGCATGTTTTGGACTCCTCCCTGTTTTGAGGTCTTGTTTCCTCTCTAGAAAAACAAAGTTCCTTATCTATAAAACTATCATTAGGCCAGTCCTAATGTATGGTTCGGAAACATGGTCTTTAACAAAAAATGGAGAGGGTAGAGTTGCTGTTTTTGAGTGTTTTTTTTGAGTCAGAGGCATCCTTGGTGGAGTAAAGGAGAATGGCCTATGGTGGAGGCGTTTTAACTCAGAGATTTATAGATATTTTAAGGAACCCAATATTATTAAGTATTTTAAAATTGAGCAAATGAACTGGGCCTCTCATATTGCTAGAATGGATGAAAGGGACCCGGTAAAGAAGATGTTTGCTGCAAGGCCCTTTACTAGTAGAAAAAGAGGAAGACCAAAGCTGAGATGGTTTGACTCAGTTGATTCGAATTTTAGAGTGATTGGAGCAAGAGACTGGCAGACCAGGTCCAGAAATAGACAGTCCTGGAGGAATCTTCGGCGGAAGGCCATGGCTCATCCTGGGCTTTCGTGCCAAATATGATGATGATGCTAAGAGATTAGTGTTTTACAGCTGAAATTTCCCTTGGCTTAAATTTGATTTGATTCTGCAATACCTTAAATTCAAAATATATGAAGCTTGGAAGGTACAAAAAGAATGTTATCTCTTCTAAACCAAATATTTCACCTGAATATTAAAAACACAAATATGATAATTCAGTCAGATACTTTAAAATAGAATAATTAAAAGATGAAGATAGATGGGAAATGATGATTTTAGCAGGACACCTCAACAGCAGCTACTTAAGAATATTTGAAATAGTAACATTTAAAAAAAAAAAAAAGAAACCAAACGGGAATCAAATTTTCTTATAATGAAATGAGTTTAGTAAACAGACAGGTTTAAGTAAATTTCAGCTGTATTTTTTTAATTTAAACTAAATTATTTCATTATACAAGATACAAATTAATATTAGCATAAAGAAAATCTATAATATATCATGAACAGCGACCTCAAGTATGTTGATTTATGAAATACTCATATACACAGACATAGAAGAGTGAATCCCACTGCAAAGTGAATACTTTTCTGAATATAAGTTAATGGAAACAGATTCCATAACAGGGAAATTATTTCATAATGAAACAAAACAGAGGATCATCACTAACATATACTGTTTTTCGTGATTCTGTTTCAAAATAGTCCTTTATTTTATTAATAATGCGTTGGAAAATAGTTTTTCTGTATAAAACAAGAAATAATTACAAACATTGTAGTCGATGTAAACAGATTACAAAAGTGGAAAATATTTTTTAAATTAAACGAGGTATGCCGATGATCACGTACAAATGCAGATTTTCTCAATGCTGCTGCAAAATAGCTCTTCATTTTATTAATTACTAGCCGCCTTTGGCGACCAGCCTGTTCGCTACCCTTGAAAATTCTGACCATGGCAAATTCTAACCGTGGCACACTCGCTGGCGCGACCTACCAGAAGGAACGACCTACCAGGAAGTGCCACCCAATTTAGACAGGAACTCAGTGGGGGAGGCATCCACAGGGACCGTACCCTCCTTCCCCTACCACCAACCTCTCGGAAGGACTTACGGTCCCGCATGTTTAACGTGATCGTACTCCGCCTGAACACGGCGGCAGTTTTGGCAGTGGCGGGAATCGAACCCGGACCTACCTAGTGCAAATCCCGCACGCTAACCACTGGGCTACCGCGCCCTCCGCGACAATCTCCATAACCTTCTTTTTATTCACCCAATTTAGACCGGAACCCAGTAGGGGAGGCATCCACAGGGTCCGTACCCTCCTTCCTCTACCAACAACCTCTCGGAAGGACTTACGGATCCACATGTTTAACGTGATCGTACTCCGCGTGAAAATGGCAGCAGTTTTGGCAGTGGCGGCAATCGAACCCTAGCCTACCGAGTGCAATTCCCGCGCGCCAACCACTGGGCTACCGCGCCCTCCGCGACAATCTCCATAACCTTCTTTTTATTCACCCAATTTAGACCGGAACCCAGTGGGAAAGTCATCCACAGGGTGCGTACCCTCCTTCCTCTACCACCAACCTCTCGGAAGGACTTACGGACCCACATGTTTAACGTGATCGTACTCCGCGTGAACACGGCAGCAGTTTTGTCAGTGGAGGGAATCGAACCCGGGCCTACCGAGTGAAATTCCCGCACGCTAACCACTGGGCTACCACGCCCTCCGCGACAATCTCCATAACTTTCTTTTTATTCACCCAATTTGGACCAGGACCCAGTGGGGGAGGCATCCACAGAGACCGTACCCTCCTTTCCCTGCCACCAACCTCTCGGAAGGAATTATCGACCCATATGTTTAAGGTGATCGTACTCCGCATCAGTGGCGGGAATCGAACCCAGGCCTACCGAGTGCAATTCTCGCACGCTAATTTAAATTTATAACGACCATATGCTAGGCTCTTAATTCCACCATCCTCGTTCCATCGTTCCATCATTTAAAATAGCCATAAAATTAAAATATCCATTTAAAATATCTATAAATTAAAATATCCATAAATTAAAATATCCATTTAAAATAAAAAAATCAACCATATCGTTCCACCAATCCATAAATATAATAATTTCAAATACATCACCACAATTCAAACCACCATAATTCAATCATTTAAATTATTTAAAATATCCATTTAAAAATATCCATTTAAAATATCATATAAATATAATAATTTCGCCCGATGTATACAACACTTATGCTCGTAATTCAGTTAAAACCGAAAGCGCGGTTCCATGGAGACGGGGAAGAAACTAATGCGGATGGGGGGAAAATGCCGTTGAGAAACTGAGCCGGTAGCCGACAAATTTAAAATCATGGCGTCTTTAAAATTGCCATCCTGAAGGCAATTTTCATTATTTCTGGACCAGATTGGACTTGTAAGAATGCCAGATGTTTGACCTTTCTGAAAATGTAAATTATTAGTCGAAATTATGAGTACTTTTCACGATGCGAGAATTTAAAAACCAAAAATCGTTTTCTTGAGCAAAAAGTGACTTTTGTTTTAAAATCTTTAAAAAATATTAGAAATCGAAATTCAGATTTGAAATTGATATATTTTTACTCGAAATTCTCTGCTCTTTCCACTACCCTTGAAAATTCTGATTGTAGCAAACTCGCTGGTGCCGTAACCCTGTGGAGTTAACAAAGTTTGTTTTTGTTTAATGAAGTTAAAACTAATAATGAAATTTTAAGATGAAAAATAATGCTCTGGGGGGCGGGGGGGGGGGGGGGGGTTCTTGAAAATTGATTTGTAAAGTGAATGTATTCTAATGTTTGTGAACTGTGAGATTCTAGGATTTCTGTACCTGTAACCGTAGGAAAGGGATCCCTTTGATGTGTACTCACAGCCAGGATCAGCTGCTCCTATGTTTTTTATAGAGGTATGCTCCTCTATTTTTTGTTTTACATAAATGAAATTGTATCCGTTTGTCTGCATTTTTAGTATTGCATCACAAATGACATGAAAGTATTTTTGAGACTGATTATGTTGAATGTGAATTTAGTATTTAAGAAATAATGATGATGCTCAGCGAAAAAAAGTTTTTTTTTAAAAATTGTCCCCACCACCACCCAATGCATAAATGCACCGCGACAATCTCCATGACTTTCTTTTTATTTATTTTTTTATTTCTTTAGTGTTTGAATTTTTTCATTGTGATTCCAACCACCACCCGATATAAACAATACATCGCCACAATTCAATCCAGCATTATGAGCCAAAAACCTTATAAAAAGCAAACACTAATTCGGTTTTTAATTATCCCTAGGCCAAAAACCGTACAAAAAGCAAACACTTATTCGGTTTTTAATTGTCCACAGACTAAAAACCATATAAAAAGCAATCACTGGCCGTATAAAAAGCAATCACTGATGACATTTGCAAAGTGACGTCAGAACCGTGATGTCACAACCTCGCCCACCTCCCCTCCACCATAGAAACACTGTGCGTCTGCGCACGCATGTGGGTGAATAGGATAAAATGGATTCAAAAATATTAGAAAAAAATTATTTTTTTTTTTTTATGAAATAAACAAGGATGCTAAGAGATTAATATTTTACAGCTGAAATTTCCCTTGCCTTAAATTCAATTTTATTCTGCAAATAATTCAAAAAATCTCATCAATTTAATTAATTCTGCCTTTAAATTCAAAATATATGAAGCTTGGAATGTACAAAAAGAATGTTCTCTTCTAAACAAAATATCTCACCTGAATATTAAAAACAAAAATATGATAATTCAGTCAGATACTCTAAGGATGAATAATTAGAAGATAAAAATATATGGGAAAGGATTATTTTAGCAGAGCACCTCAACAGCAGGAGCCTTAAAAACAGTTGAAATAGTGACATCTCTTTCAGTAGAAGAAACCAAAACGGAAACAATTTTTTTACAATGAAATCAGTTTTGTTAACAGACAGGTTTATTTAAATTTCAGTTGATTTTTTTTAATTTAAAATAAAATTATTTCATAATATATGATGCAAATTAGTAATAGCATAAAGAAAATCTATAATATATCATGGACAGATATCTCAAGTATGTTGATTTATGAAATGCTCAAATACACATACATAGAAGAGTGAAACCCACTACAAAGTGAATACTTTTGTGAATATTAATTAGTTAATGCAAACAAATTGCATAAGTGGGAAAAATAATTTCATAATTAAACAAAATATACAGAGGATCACGTACGAATGCCGTTTTTCACGATTCTGCAGCAAAATAGTCCTTTATTTTATTAATAATACGTTTGAAAAATAGTTTTTCTGTATAAACCACGAAATAATTACAAAAATTGTAGGCGATGCAAACAGATTATAAAAGTGGAAAATATTTCCCAAATTAAACAAAATATACCGTGGATTGCTTACAAATGCAGTGTTTCATGACGCTGCTTTAAAATAGCCCTTTATTTCATAAATAATACGTTTGCAAAATAATTTTTCTCTATGAAACGCGAAACAATTACAAATATTGTAGTCGTTGCAAACAGATTGCCAAAGTGGAAAATATTTTTTAAATTAAACGAGGTATGCCGAGGATCACATACAAGTGCAGATTTTCGCGATGCTGCTGTAAAATAAATGACCTTTCATGTTATTAATACGGTAGAAATTTTTTGTTTTGTTTTTTATACAAAACTAAATAATTATATGAATTTCAGTCGATGCAAATAGATTTTAAAAGTGGCAGAAATAATAATCATTCAAACATAGTGCAGATCACCATATGCAAGCATCAATTTCACAATCACTGAGGAACTCAAATTTTCAGATGTAAGAAAGGGAAAACTGAATAAAATTCGTGGCTTTGTTCAAATTTCGCGGCATTTTTGGAACATATGTAACCGATTTCATGACATTTTCGGGATTTTTGTAACTTGTAGACATCCTGTGAACCGGGGAAAGGATTTTCGTCCTTCCGGAAAAGGAAAATTTCTCGGCCAAAAAACACGGGGAAGTACTCGGAAAGAACATAACAGTGAATCTGCGGAAGAATCCTGTAAAAAAAAAGCAAAATTTTATGCCATTGAATTTGCACCCCGCACACACGGGGAGACACGTTTATAGTTTTCTCTAAAATATTTCACAAATTAGAAACACGTTAGTACCTCCAGTGTGACCAAATAATGATTGATTGCGATTCGCACGTAACTACAGAATCGCAGTCCACAACTACAAAGTGATCCACGAGGCAATTAGCCCGATCTACTGGCCACCTGGGACTAAAAAAACTTAAGAAATTTCTAACGTAAGAAATTACCTTCAGTGTAACCAAATTGCGATGGTTTGCAATTCGCACGTAGCTATGGAATCTTGGCCTGAGACTTACAACAACAAAGCGATTGACTGCGATTCGCCATCCGTGAGTCAATCGAACCGATAGCACTGTAGAACTGACTGAAATGATTTCGGAGAAATTTCGGTCGTCAGAAATGGAGACTTACTGTAATAATTCTGCAAACTTTGTTGCCAATGGCGACCTGGCTACCGTGAATCTGCATCTCTTACATAAGATTGGCAAATTTTATTAATATTTTTAAATAATGCTAAATTGCTATAGAATCCCATAGATTTTTCAAAGCTTGTTACTTGTATCATTGATCTTCGTAATTGAGTTTCAATTTTTGTTTTTCATGAGAATGTTGACTAATTCGATTGTATGAACAAGCACACATGCAAGCTATTGTGGTGATCTGGCGATTTAAGACATGTCGACTGAGAGATGTGAAGGAATTGTTTCTTTCATAGTATTTATTCATGGTTATTTTCATGAATAGGGTCTTGGATGAAGCGTATAGAAGGGGCTTAGGGCGAGGAATTTTTATCACAGATTTTCAGAGGGAGTGCATATTAGGTTGTACGAATTTAGTCATAAAAATTATAATAATCCTGGTAAAAAGAGTGAAAAGTATTTCTGAAAGTGAGATTTTACAATTGACCAATAAACTTTTTAGTGATATAAGTGAAGACAATGAGATAGTTTGTATGTGCTTTAGTAAGGAAGTTTATTGAAAAGACGACACCATTGTGTGTGATGATATAGATATTTCTGATGCAAATAATTAGAGTTTAAATAGTGAACATCTACCATTCCTTCAGTTTTCTGAACTCTGGACTATATGTAAACAGTTCATAGCCTTTTTTAAAAGAAGTGAATTTTTCAGTCTGTATTTTAGTTAGGGATGTCACAAAACCAAAAAAAGAACTGATACTAAGTAACCGATAGTATTGGATTACTAAAAAACCGATATGAACCGATACCAATACACATTGGTATTATAATGTATAACAAATTCATAATTGCTGTATAAAACTTATTTCAGCCATAGTTTATAACTGGCTACCTTCATAAATATTAAAAACCAAAAATTTATGATACACATGCATAAATCTTTTATATTGTTACGTTGTATCCTCTGATATCGTGGGTGTGCATATAGGATATAAAAATGAGTTCAAGTTTGTAGATAAATAACACATTCATTCATAAGCAGAAACAATATACAGTCTAATTTTACTAATTTTACAAAATAACTCATATTAATTTCTGAACATTGACAAAAGTAATTTCACAAAACAACTGCTACTATTCACAAAATATTGACGAAAATCACAGTCCAATGTAGCTTGTATCTTGTCAACTGAACTCCAATTGAGTGATGATTCCTTTTATAGATTCATTATAGAAACTTCTGGAATTTTCTTATATCACATAGAATAATCGTTACTTGAGGTGCTTCTTGAAGATTTGAGAAGTCACAAAATCTGGCAACCCTTCTTCGGACTCGGAATTATGGAAACCTTATACTCACGTCATGGCTTGTATGGGTATTTTTTCCCTCAGGTCTTTCGAAGTGATGAATGTAAGGAGTGGGAAAACAGTGAAAATATTCTAGAAGAAAGGGAATAGTTCATAACAATATGCTCTTCTGAAAATCAGAGTAAAAGAATGATCATGAAATAATAAATAATTTACATTAATCTACATAGAGTGAAACAGTTGCTCTATAGGAAATAGAAAAAAATTGTATAAAATACAATATTTTGGATTGTAGTCAAGGATAAAAAAAATATATAAATACACGAATAAAATCATACCATAAATCAAAATTTTTCTATCAATCCAATGAGACACATTTGTGCATTGCTAGTTATATCCTTGCTAGCGATTGATTGTAAGCATCATTTAATAATCTTCTCTACACATTTGTAGTGTGAAACATTTCCGGCAACCTTTCAGAAAATAGTCTGCTGCCGTGGTTACACAATAGTTCCAGAGATGCCAACTACTGGGGATTCTCCGTAGTTTCTACGGAAGTGAATCGGGTATTACGGATTACGAAATCGATGATTTTTTCTACGGAAAAATTCAATTTTATTTATTTTTCACAACACATCCATTGTTATTTCAATATATACAATATAGAGTCATATCTGAAAGTTTCCGGACCTCGAGGATTGCAAATTTCGAATCAAAACGCAGTTGAAAAATTTGCACCACTTGTTAACTCTGTAATCATAAGAAAGTGAATAAACAATGAACCTGACCTTGATACATCCATGACCCAATCTCAATAATTTAACTGACACCCCAGTGTTTGTTGGTCCCCTCCACCTGTTTCTATTTTTAGAGACCAATTGAGGGAACTTTCATGTTCTCCACAGACTCCTCACACTTGGCCTCTGTTTCTATTTTTAGAAACAATTTGCGAGTACTTTACTTGAATGCCTCAACGAAGGTCACATGGAAGGAAATTCAATTGTAATATGGTTCTTTCTTTGGTGCAGGGCAGAGACTGCAGTCTTGTTGTGTCTGGTTTCCACGCGGTGGTGTGGCTACTTACCATCGCTGATTTTCTTGACACAATTTTATGGTAATTAGTTACAATGAATAGTGAAAGTATAGAACCGCCTGTTAAAAAAATGAAGAATTGTCAAAAGTTTAAGGAGGTATATTCTTGGGAATTTCTGTACATCAAGCCGTCGAAAATTTCGGAAAATATGGCATTTTGCTGTATAAGCTCCAAGGACTTTAATATTGCACTTGGCGGTCACAATGACTGCCATCATCATATTTTATCTAAGAAGCATGTGAACTATGTGGAAGCAGCGCAAAAGACTGAAAAATGATATGCATTTATTAAAAACGATATGCCCATGAATGCCATATCGGCAGAGAGTCTTTTTGCCAGATTTCTTATTGAACATAATCTACCAATATCTGCTGCGGATCATGCAAAATCTTTGTTTTCATCTATGTTTCCTGACTCTAAAATAGCTCAAGATTTTTCTAGCGGCCGCACAAGAACTACAGCTATAATAAAAGCTATGGCAAAGATTTCAACGGAAGATGTTGTATCTTCATTAACAAAACCTTTTGCAATAAGCATAGACGGCAGCAATGATGCCAATGATTACAAGCTCTACCCGCTTCTTACAATATATTTTGATAAAGCGAGAAGAGAGATTGTTACAATGCTTTTGACATTATTGTCATGCACTGATAATATTGGTGAAGGTATTTTTAATTCTATTTCTGCTAAATTTGAAGAGAAGGGCATATTGTGGAAAAATTGTGTGGCATTTTCATCGGATAATGCCAGTACAATGATAGGGAAATGCAAAGGTGTGTCTGCATTTATATTGAAGAAAAATCTTTCAACTATAATCAGGAGGTGCCCCTGCCATCTGATTCATATGGCTGCAAAGAAAGCTGCATCAAAATTCAGTAATATCATTGATGTGGAAATGCTATTGATAAATATCTATTTTTTCCTGGATAAAAGTTCTATAAGAAAAAATCTGTTTAAAATGTGCCAAGAGTCATGTGGTCTATCTGGAAAGACGCACTAAATTTTGAAATATACAAGCAGTAGGTGGCTATGTTTAGCTGAATGCCTAGAAGAAATTTTGGAGCAATGGGAGCCTCTGAAATTATTTTTCTGTGAAAGTCAAAACTCAGAAGATGCTCGAAACAAATGCTTCAGAAATGTTAGCACTTGTTTGAAGAGTGACACCGCAAAGTTGTGCATTTTGTTCTTAAATAGTGTGCTTCCATTGTTTACTAAAGTAAATACTATTTTGCAACAACCGTACATACATAAATTACGTAGTGTTATCCATCAACTTTTTATGGATCTGCTAGTGAGATTTGTTCTTCACTCAGCAATTTCCAGTGAAAATGCTGAACAGGATATTATGGATATAAATTTCAAGAGTAGTAAAATACAGAAAGATGGTGAAAATTTGGTGATTGGTTCAAGAATATTTCTCAATTCTGCAAATTTGATAAAAGAGGAGATTTTTAAATTTTATAACTGCGTGCAAAGTTTTTATGTTGAGGCCTGTTCTTATATCCTTATGAAGCTGCCAATAAAGGACGAATTTCTAAAGTATGCTGAAATAAGTGATATTCAAAAAAGTACTGAAATTTCTTTTAGTTCAGTGCTCTATATGGTACAGCTTTTCCTTTCATTATTCAATGAAAATGAGATTGAAAAACTGGAAATAGAATTTGCCCAATATCAGTGTGACAATTTTGAGGATGTTTTAGACATTCCATGTATTGATTTAGCATGGAAAAGAATATCTCTGTTGAAAGATTGCAGTGGATGTTTGAAATATGAAGTTTCCCAGACTAATGTTCCATATTCTTGTTGTACCTCATTCTAATGCTGCCAATGAAAGAATTTTTTAGCATTGTCCGCAAGAATCAAAATGACTTCAGGTCAAACTTAGGAGTTGAAACTCTCCGGGCACTATTAATAGAAAAGATTAAGATGAATGTCCACGAAGAGAACTGCTTTGCTAAAACATTTTCAAACAAAGAACTTAAATGCTTTAAACAAACTACGTCATCTGCAGTTGGCAAATCTTAAATTTAAATTTTCGCTTTAAATATGACATGTGTTTTATCTAATATGTTAAAATTTGATTCCAAAGTTTTTAACTGTCTTTAAATTTCTTTCGTTAAATTTCTTCTTTTTTATTATTATTATTATATTTTTTTGGTAAATGGGAGAGAGTGCTTAAATTTAATTATTAAATGTAATTTTATGAACAAAATTTTCAATTTTTAGTAATGTGATATAATAATTTCATACACAGTTATGAATTAATGATATATGCGTATTATGTAAGCCAATTATGAATTAATGATAATGCGTGTATGTAAAAATTTGACAAAATTTTTACTTGACTACTGAAAAATTCTTAAAACTACTGATTTTTTCCTTTGGTACTACTGAAAACTTCCATCGCAGGTTGACATCTCTGTAGTTCAATGAAAAATTGCTGAGGAGACAGAAAGCGGAAAAGAAAGGCTATGTATGTCAAATGAATAATAAACTGAGACTGTACCCATCATGAGTAGGGCCACCAACATGTAAGACAAAAGGATGTTTTGAATACGTACTTGGGTCCCTTGGCTGCATAAACAGTTTATGAAAAAAGGTCAATATTTAATAACTTGTGAAGAAGTGGGTAATAGAGGGCGCATTTTCTGCATAAGGACCTAAAAATTTTGTCAGTGGTACTTGTCGCGAGCCAGTGTCTCCAATCTGATCGCAATAAAAAGATGCAATTGACTAAACATACTGTAGCACACCGCAGGGTATGCTATACTATTTGAAAAAAAAAAATCAGTTATTATACACTGAAGTATTTAAGTATGTAAGGAATTTTTTTTAAGAAAAGAATCACTATTCGGGCATGGACACAAACTATGAACCACCTATTTGTGAACTTGCCACTTTGCTAGCCGACCCTCAATCACTTGAGCTGTCCAGGAATCACACTCTTACTACATAGTACTTCAGGGAGATAACTCCTCCCTCCCAACTGGGTGTGGTTAATGATGCCAAGAACATAAAAATTGCATAGTGGCTATTTTTCACAACAATGATCGAAACGAAAAGTTTCGTGATCACTGAGCTATAAATAAACCTTTTTATGCATGATTTCGTCAAATTTTGTCTTATGCTGTCATGTTAAAAAAGTATTAAATTTTGAAGTTTTAACCCGAATTTCAAAAAATTCTATCAAATTTTTCATTTACAAAGCCGAATATAAAGTTTCATAGATATCCATTAATATTTATGCATTAATATTTATCCATTAATATTTATTGTATACACAAGAAATAAATAAACCACAGATGGACAACACATTAAAAATAGTCAAAATGTTTTCAGGAAAGCTCTAAACCATATACTGGAATCAAAATCTCGAAATCGAAAAGTTTTATGAAAACAATATTTTCTCTATACTTTTTTCTTTTATATGAGAAAGTAAAAATAATAACTGGGAAATAAGTTTTATAGGGTCTGATGAGGGTAAAATGGGTATAAAATTCATTGTTTTTTAATATTCAGTTAAAATTTTCTAGTAAATGTTTAACAAATCAAACTTTTTTTTGTTTTTCTTTGCATTGCATTTTATGGGAATGAAAATGCACAATTTTCAATTTTCAGGATATAAAATTTTGTCTGCAAAGAAAGGTTTCACAATTGTATGTTTGCTATACCCATTTTACCCCATGCAGGTGAAAATGGGTATAGTGTGGGGTAAAATGGGTATACAATAATTTAACAATGAAAACTGCAAAATAAATACACTTGCCAAAGATTACATAATGATATATGAAAAAAACAAAGTAGTAAGCCATTAAAAATTTTTAAACTTTTTTTTTTAATATGAAATTGAAGTTAATACATGTGAAATTTAATAATGAATCTCGCTTCATTGCAAATGTTTATTAACAACGTTTTTTCCCTGACAAAATCGTATCATCTCACACTTTGAATGAAAAAATACTAGTTATAAATGTTTAAAGTTTACCAAAAACATAATGTCCCCGATTATTAAATGTTGGTTCATTTAAAATGTGTATTATTTGTTTCTTTTCAACAAAGTCTGTATCTTCAGCCTCGGAAAAAACATAAAACTCGCCGATCTTAGATTTCTCCAAGAATTTTATCTCATACATATGTTCTTCAATAGCCATAACTTTGCCAATGAATTCTTGTTTTCGCTTTTTCCCCAAATACACTACTTTTACCTATGCACCCACAGATATATCTACCGTGGAAATTTCTTCTATGCATTCCGATCTAATTTTAACTTCATTTGAACTTTTCTTGTTGGTTTTTACTTTTTTAACATTTCGGTTATCAGATTCATTTTTCAATCTTATCATGACTTCTTCAGATGTCAAAACTTTACCCGCTTTTGATTGAACATGCTTTCGTTTCAATTTTGAACTTGCAATGCACTTCGTTGTGAGACTAGAAGGCTTTGGTGATATGGCAGATAAAATGGCAGTTTTCAAATCCTTATAAGGAGAGACAATCATTGAACTTGAAAACTGTAAATATGTTTGAAAATTTAAAAATGTGAAACAATGTATTTTGACTACCCATTTTACCCCATCAGACCCTATTGAAGTAAAAAAATATATTCACTAACCTTTATACCAATGTTACCATAAACACGAAATGAAATCACAGCCATGGCCATCATAATTACCAACTCTGGTTCCTGCTCTGTTTTGTTTTGATTATGTCTCAACGTAAACACTTCGTGAAAGCAATGTTTTTGCAAATGAGAAACATCAGGGAATCCTAGTCCAAAAAATTATATTTGGAAATATTGGTTTTAGAGCAAAAATTATTAATGATTTCAAATTTTTGGAATTTTTTAGCCCAAATTGACACCAAACAAAGGATAATTGAACAAAATTTTCGTAAAGAAAAAGATATATGCAATTTATTGGACAGATGAAGGAACACACCATTCATGATTTTTCCATATCTCTATCTGCTTTATTTATTTTTTCTGGAGAGGTTATAGAGGTTGTTTTGCTTTTTTTATTTTGCACTTTTGATTTGGCTAATGCAAAGCAAATTTTACAGGAAAAGATGCCAGTCAAATAAGTAAAGAAAGTAGTAGGATAACAAGGCTGAATATTGAATCCTATATTTTAACATCTGTACATTAATGGTTATTCATATCCATTGCAATGGCGAGATTTAATCAAATATGAACCAGATATGGAGAAAAAAATCCCCCCCCCCCCCCCAAACCCTCTGATAGATTAATTTTGTTTCTGACCAGTTACACCACTCTATTTGAACCATTTGTGTATCAAACTGCCAGTTTCTGCCCACTTTTAGAAGTAGGTAAATATTTCTGGGCATACATAGCCCTTGTATGCACTTTTACAAGTTGTCTTTGACCTTCTTATATAATAATGGAAGATGTATGTATCTGTGTGTACAGTCTGTAGTGGGAAATCTAAGCATCATACAACTATGAAATTTGTACACTGGTACTGCAGCACCCGGTAAGATGGACCTCAGCATTATATTTTGGTTATTTTGTTTCAAAACATTGCAATAAGGGTTTAAAAGTAGCCCGATTAGTGGAATGTTGTGTAATTTGGCAACTTTGTCTTCAACTGGAAACACCAAATACAATATTTATACCATACATCCGATGAGGAATGTTTGTTGCAGCTTGCTTGTGGCCGACTCAGTTTTAAAAAGGGATTTCATTTATGTATCAAGAGTTAAAGATCTCCGTACCATGCTAAAGATAAATAAATAATTGATAGGGGGAAGGGGGTTTCATTGACGTAGCGCTGAAGCAATTGAACGTTGCGCTGAATGATCTTTGACTTTAAGAGTTGCCCTTTTATGCAGATGCACAAAATCTGACAGACTTATTCCTGTCTTCCAGTTTCTACCTTTTAATCTTGTGAGATATTTCTGTATTTTATTATCTATCTGAACATCATTCTGTTTAAGAAAACCATTGTCTCAATACTGAAGTATAAAAAAAAAGAAAAACTACCGGTTTATCGATTATATCTAGAAAATACTGATCTATCAGCGAAATCGATGATTGGTATTGGGTATTGGAACAACCTCAATTTTAGTGATGATATTATACAAGTAATAGTCAACGAAAGAAGCAAATTTTCAAGACTTGCATTTGAAAACAATAATGGGGTCAGGTTCCTAAATAGCAACAACATCCAATTTCAGTGATAATAATAGATTATTTTAAAGAAAAGTTTATGCAGTACAATTTTTTAGGCTTAGCATTAAAATTTACTCGGACCTGGTGTAAGATTAGAATCTAAACTAATTTATTTACAATCATATGTACATGTATAAAGCCCGATAGAGGGCGCAGTTATAGGTATACAAGATACATCATAATTTTGTAATGACGCCTTACACGGCCCAAACAATTTCAGAATTTTACACTTGTAAAATTCAATAATTGTTTTCTTAAAGTCCGATTACGAAATGTCCTTACTGATGAAGATCCCTTTTCGCCGGTTTCAAAATCTTTCTGGTGGATGTCTGTTTTGGCGAGGTGAGATAGGTTGAACATACTGTTTGAGCGTTTGAATGTGAACTATTTTCGGTGGGATTTTTTCTTTGACATCAACGATCTCATAACACACGGCCCCGACTTGACGTACAATGCGCAAAGGTCCTTTAAACTTTGGAGTAAGTTTATGGTCTAGAGCTTTCGGCCAGGCGTAAAGTACTAGATCGCCGCTGTTGAATGTCTTGTCGAGTCGTCTGTGGTCAAATTGACGTTTGTTTTCTTGATGAGTTTCTTCAATATTCAGTAATGCATTTTCACTAAGATAAGGGAGGTCTTCTAGTTGTTCCAATCGAGTTGATTCGATCATGATGGTTCCAAAATGTAATTCTTTTGGTAGACGAGGGTTATAACCATGTAACAAAAAGAATGGTGAATATTTGCTTGAACTTTGTCGAACAGTATTTATCGCAAGTAAGGTATTTGGAAGAAGTGAGTCCCATTTGGTTGGATTATGGTATGCGAATTTCGTCAAAACACTTATGAGGGTGGCATTCACACTTTCTACTGTAGAATTTAACTATGGAGTGTAGGGTAAAGTTGGTCGATATTCGATACCATATTTTTTTAGAAAGTTTTGTGTATGACGAGCAATATATGCAGGACCTTGGTCTGAGATGTATAGCATAGGAGGTCCGAAATGCATAATGTCTTCTTCGAGAGATTCTGTTACTGTTTGAGCAGTTAGAGACGAGGTAGCTCTGACGATGAGGTAACAAGTAGTATGGTCGAGTTGTACAATTATGTGTTTGTTCCCTGATGCTGTTTGGGGACGGACAACAATATGAACATTAAAAACAACTTCAAATGGTGTTGATGGGAGAGGACGATCACTTAAGAGTCTGCTTGCACTAACTGTACGTCTGTTTGTCCATTGACAAATATCACAACTTCTTGCATACTGTTTAGTTTCTTATGACATTTTTGGCCACCAATATCGTGAGCGTAAATGCTGTAAGGTCTTTCCGAAATCAAAATGTCCAGCATCATCGTTACAGAGACTGAGTGCTGTTTATCGATGTGATTTTGGTAAAACTATTGCATAAGTTTTGTCTTGTAGTTCTGTATGCTTTCGATGCAACAAAATATCATTATCAAGTTTAAATGTTTTGCAAATTTGACGATAATGGTTGGTGTTGATTGACGATTTGAGCTTTGTTATAATCTGTGAACAATACTCGTCATTCTGTTGTTCATGGATAAGTGAAGAGTTGGAGTTGAGACTGATAGTCAAGCATAGGTGAGGTCAGGGATCAGGATATCGAGAAAGATGGTCAGCTAAGGTGTTCTTTTTTCCAGGGCGGTGCTGCACATCAAAATCTTACTGTGAGAGATCAACGATATGTCTAGCAAATTTTCGGTTTAGGTGATTTTTAGAAACAACATATGCTGTAGTGTAGTTTTCCGTTACTAAAACAAATTTGTGGCCTAGAAGATACATACGAAATTTAACTGTTACGGCCCAATGAACTGCGGTACATTCAAGTTCATTTGAGTGATATCGAGTCTCTGGAGCACTTAAGGTACGACTAGCATATTCAATAATGTGACATTTTCCATTATTTTCCTGCAAAAGGCAGGCTCCAATTCCGGTATAACTTGCATCGGTTTCAACAAATGTTGGTAGTCCAGGAGTGAAAAATGCCAACGCAGGTGGAGTAGTAAGTAATTCTCGAAGTTTTTCTAATGCTGACTGTTGTTCAATGTTCAGAATAGAATAATTGTTTTATTCTTGGAATTGGGTGTCGAAGAGTGATGTTGTCCTTTAAGAAGTTCAGTTAATGGCTTGGATATTGTTGCAAAATCCTTGATGTGTTTATGTAAGGTGTTGGTGAAACCTAGGAAATTTCGTATTTCATGTACAGAATGTAGAGAAATGTAACTATTTACTGCAGACGCACGGTTAGGGTCTGGGAGTATTTCATTTTGCGTGAGTATCCTTCCCAACAAAGGACATGTGAGTAGAAATAGAAGACATAAACATTCGAGGTGTTCGTCAAAATTGTCGTGTGCTAAACTCAAATCATCAAAATATGGAGCTAGTCCTCTATCCAGTAGTTGAGCATAAGCTTGTTTTATTGCCTTCGACAGAGTGGCAGGCAGGGGTCCCATTTCAAGGCGAACCTATGAGATTCCTGTGAAATCCATAAAAAATCTTGCGTAAAAATTTAGGCTGCGCGAGAATTTCTCTCTTTCCAGTTCCGGCCTAAAATTATTTTTTTCTTCAAATTGGATATCGCGAAACCGATGCCCGATGCAGACATGCCACCTCTCTGGATTTGGGCCGGAGATTCCGTATTTTTTATTAATTCTTCGGTCTCCGGATTATTAACGAAATTCTCCGGCTTTTTTTGTTTGAAATTTATCAATTACCCAGGCATGGTATAATTCCTCGGAAACACCGATTTTTAACTTTTTTTAGCTCTGATTTCTACCATTCCCTGAATCGTAGCAAATACATAATAAAATGCATGGTAATGCCAATCAAATTAACAGAGATTTACGACCACTTGTAATGTAAATTAAGATCGCGATTGCTTATTTTATGAAAGTAATAAATATACTTTTTCAAAAGTTGTTTAATTCAGCATAAATCACTGTTATTTTCTTTATTAATTTCGCATAAACACTGCGACTGCATTCAGTGTGTTCTCATGCATCGCCGAAAGTACAATAGTATCTTTTTCCATCCATCTTCTAAATATTGCATTTTTGATTGACTAAACTAGCTTATTTTCATATTCTGATTAATTAATACGGTTAATTCCTTAATTATTTTCGTATAAACAGTGCAATTGCGCAATTCAGTTACTTCGCGTGAATTGCTGACAGTACGTTAGTATCTTTTTCCATCCATCTCCATCATTTAAATGTTGCATATTAGATTGACTAAACTAGCTTATTTTCATATTACGGTTAATTTTTTAATTATATTTGCATAATACAAATCTTTTTATTTTGAAAAATGGGTATGAACTCTATGAAGAGATATTTTCCAAAAAGTGGTATTAAAGCAATGATTTAAGCAAATAAAAAGGAAACCATTTTGGCAGGAATATAATTCATTGCTATATTTTGTTTTTTTATTAAAGATCAATATTTGTTACTCTCTTTAGTGAAAACTTGTGTTTTACCAAACATAAATATTTGTTTTCATTATAAAGAAATTTTCACAGGATAAAATTTAAATGTCGAAGAATATGAGTTATAGTTAATGCTTTCTTTTTTATTACTTTCTAAATTAGCGTGGTAAAAAAAAATGAAATTTTAAGTTTCTCTCCTTATGGCAAAAAATCTTTCCCAAAATTTTCTGGAAGGAGAGAAATTCTCCCCCTCTTTTCTTGACTTAGTGGGAACCCTGGTGGCAGGACAGTTAGAAAGTCCAAATGGCATTTTTAGGAATTTGTGGTATCCGTTGGGTGTGGTGTTACGAAGCCTGTCTTGTGAATACCGTTGGTATGCACTTTTATATGCAGAAATATATGCTGATTTGATATCTACTTTCGACATATATTTCTTTCCAGCAATACGATAAATAACATCATCCATGTTGTCAATTGGTTGAGGGTCTTTATTAGTAATGGGATTAATTGTTCTAGCATAGTCGACTACAGTTCGAAGAGGTGTTGTGTCATGAAATGGTTGTTCTACTACAAAAGCAGGAGCAGCATATTGAGAATTTGAATCTTGGCAGACGTTTAGTTTTTTCCATTCAGAAATCTGAGTTTTTAAATGCAAACAATGTGGTTCTGGAAGTCGATATGGCTTGCATCATATAGGACGATCCTGCTATAGTTGAATTTTTAATTCAATGTTTGGAAATTCACCAATTGGAGATTCCAAAGATGCAAAAATGTCGTCAAATTCAGAAAGAATGTTCTGTAATTTGGACTGTTCAAAAGGAGCGAGTTGAATTTGGGTTGACTCAACAGGAGATATCGTTGATTTTGGAATGTTTGTATTCGATGTTTCTATCTCTTCCGTAATTTCCGCAGATTTTTCTTTTAACATGTTTGGAAATGTTAACGCTTATGTTACATTCTTTTGCAAATGAACAATGCAATTCACTGAAGGTTTGGCAGATACACATTTAAAATGTTGAAGCGATGTAGGCGTTGCAATGCACAAAGAATTATCTTGTTCGAAAATATAACGTGCATGAACTGATATTTTCCAATCTGTACCGAGAATGAGGGCAACGGGGAGTTGATCACAAATACAAACTTTTGGCATGGTGTCCTATTTCAATACATAATGTTATCCATCCAGATTGTGTTACGTAACCACCAGTAACACTGAGAGGTCCATCTTGCCATGGATACACATTGGCATCGGCAGGTATATAACAACTGTTAATTAGGGTTGTACAAGAACCTGGATCACAAAGAGCGTCAACTGTGGTATTTCCATTGATGATGGCGGCAACAATTGGTATTTCATGAGACACAGATTTAATGCAATTTACAGAAGATTGTCGTTTTGATTTTTCTTTAGTCGAATTAAAGTTTTTTGCAGCATTGTATTCTGGAGATGTTGATCGATAATAGTTGATAGAATTCGACTGCGGATAATTGGTGAAATCTACGGATGGTTTTACAATTTGCTGTTTTTCTTTTGGGTTTGGTGGAGGTAACGAACATTGGGAAGAAATGTGGTCATAATTTCCAAATCGCCAACAATGGAAGTTTTCAGGAGAATTCATTTTGGGATTAAATTTTTGCATAAATTTCGTTTTTTGTTCATTTGAGTGAAATGGTCTTTTTTCATTGTCATGAAACTGAGAATCATAGTTGTCATTTTTAGATACACTTTTAACATTTAACACATGAAAGTTTTTCTTATTGTGCAAAAAAGAAAGTTGTTCCGATTTGTCTTTATGCAAGCGTCTTCTTGAATCCAATGATGAAACGCTGTCAACTAATTCAGCAACATTGTTATATGTGTGAACGGAGAGTGGGTTAGCCCATTGTTCATCTTGTATGTCACCTAGAATGAGTAAAATGCATTCGGAAAATGTTTTTCATTGTCCGAAACCAAACGTTAGTTCATCTTTCTATCCTTTGCAAGATAATTTCTGAATATCAGTTCCGAAACTGTAAACTCTTAAGTGTTTCGAGTCCAATTTTTCCATTTTGTGTATATATTGCGAAAAAAAAAATAATGAAAGCAATTACCTTCTGAGTTCGATACTTGGAAACGAGATAGTCATACGTCTAGATAATGTCATGAAGATGAGGCGTCGGCAGCTTGGCTTGAACGATTTCTGTTTTCAGTCGAATTGATAAACAGAACGAAAATTTTTGCGGAGTGGAAGTTTTACGACTGTGCCATGTAAGATTAGAATCTAAACTAATTTATTTATAATCATATGTACACATATAAAGCCCGACAGAGAGTGCAGTTATATACAAAATACATCATAATTTCGTAATGACGGCTTACAGCAAATTGGATATCGGATCTATCATATATCGGATCTATCGGTTTATCGGCTGTATCTAAAAAATACCGATAATTGGTATTGGATATTGGAACAACCTTAATTTTAGTGATAATATTATACAGGTAATAGTCAACGAAAGCAGCAAATTTTCAAGACTTGCATTTGAAAACAATAATGGGGTCAGGTTCCTAAACAGCAACAACATCCAATTTCAGTGATAATAATAGATTATTTTAAAGAAAAGTTTATGCAGTACAATTTTTTAGGCTTAGCATTAAAATTTGCTCGGACCTGGAATAGCAGACTATTTTCGCAATGTATGGTCTCACCGGAAACACTTTTTCCTTCACTTAGCAGTTGTAAAAGGGATAACGATCTCCATACCATCCTAAAGATAAATAAATAACAGAAGAATGGGACTATTGACTAAACATTTGACTATAGCACCGAATGACTTTTGACTTTAGAGTTTCCCTTTCATGCAGATGCTCAGGATCAGACAGGCTTATCCCTGGCCTCCAGTATCTACTTTCTAGGCTTGTGAGATATTTCTGCATTTTATCGTCTTTTTGCACATTTTTCTGTTTCAGGACAAAAAGCAGTTAAAGAAAATCTATTTTCTCAATGCTGAAGTATAAAAAAAGAAGAAAAAATATATCAGTTTTGCAGTTCTCAAATGTCAGTTTATCATTGGTATCCGGAAAAAAAATACTGATATATTGTTAATAAGGAGGCAGCAGTTAACCAGGGTTCGATTTAGGGGGGGTGGGGGGAGAATTGCATAGCAGCTATTGCTACATGAAATCTATCATGCATAGAAATTCAGTGTTTTTAATTAGCAATTGAAAATTGCATTTAAGGTTTTTGAAAAGTAAGCAAACACAAATATACCACAAAAAGGGTTTCATCCTGTTTTCCAAATGTGTTTTTAATAAGCCTAAATATTAAATATAATGTTATTTATTCAGAAAATATATTTTCATTTCATTTATAATATATTTAAAAGATAATTTTTCTGTATAAAAAGTAAAATAAATATTGAAATATTAATAGATGCAAACAGATTGCAAAAATAAAAAATATTTAAAAATAAAACAAAATATATCGACAATCATATCGAAATACAAATTTTTGCAATATTACTAACCTTTCTTCAACAAATTATTAACTAATGAAACATATCTGATAAATATAGTAAAGGAATTTTTTTTCTACTAAGAGGAGAGGGGAGTCAGCACAAAATACCCATTACTTTCAACTGAAGGGTTTCATTTAAAAATATATGTAAGGAAGAAGTTCTGTCAAAACCTATAATAAACTCAAACTTTTTGTTGCACATTTTCCCAGAGTTTAAAAGAATCTGATTTTTTCGAGAAAATTTGGAATTGACTACTGAGGTTAGGTATTTTAAGTAGCCAATCGAAGATCTTAAATCATGTTTTATAATCTCTACAACATTTTTTCTTCATGTGTCAGCAAAATTTATTTCAGGAATCTGTTAAAAAACACACATTTGATGTTTGGTAACAAAATATTAGTAGACTGAATTTCCCTACTTCAAATGAGGTGATGATGTTTTTATTTACTGTTTGTGTTCTCTTTGAGAAATTTGAAACAATTGAACAGCACAACACTATCAAAGACATGCCACAAAAGTTAATATGATTTCTTGGTGATTTGAAAAGCCGGACTATTTTTACCAAAAATCGAATTCCTGGAAGAATGCTAAAAAAATGGAACAAATTCTGGAAAATCAGAATTATTTGCAGCTTATCCCTCCCCTACATACTCAAAAATAATGAAACTTCGTTAACGTTATTCAAAAAGCAAGGAGGTGTCACTTGTCAGTACATATAGTGAATTTGAATGGAATGGTGGTTCGCTGCGGTCCCAGATAAAGTCACTGAAGAAATTTTTGAGAAAAGTGGAACTGTTTATAGAAAAAACACAAAGAGCAAATCCAAGGAACATTTTTTCCCCCTTTTATGAGAAAAAAATTTCTGTGCTGGCCATGCATAAGTAAACTAAAAATGAAGTTTATTATTCATGAAAACATATGACAATCAAAAGCATAGCATACATCTTTAACTTTGATGCAGCTCACAAAAGATTACATCAGACGAAAACATCGCTCTAAATAGAGAGTAGCCTTGACATTGAGAGCAACTAGCTCTCAAGTCAAAGCTCAAAACTAAAAAGCTTACTGAAGTCTAAGTGCTGTTCCTGGCACCATGCATTTATACCTATCATCTGTTATGATGCTTCCAGAGTATGCTAATTTTCAATGATACGGAAAATTTTCATATTCTGGTCAGCTACGATACAATCTGTAGAAACTCGAATGTAATTCAACTTGGACAAACGATCCTAAATCCAAACAGTTAACCGGAAATATCCAATACTTTAACTTTTGACCATATCAGTAACGCAATACGTCGTTTGTTTGCTTTTATGGTGTCTAACAGTTTAGCTGTAAAAGATTATCATTTTAACTATATTTCTTTTTATAGGCTGAAGATTGTCTAGCATTTCTTCAATCATGACAAAACTAACTGAACATACAGTGTTGGCAAGGACTAGGGCTCAAGATTTAAGGAGTGTCCGAAAATTAAATGCTTGGTAAGTAAAAAGGATACACCAAATGCAAAATTATATTGAATTTATCTTTATTGTTTTTATGTACAGTCAAACCTCTCTAAAGTGACCTTCTTGCATTTAGAGAAATGGTCTTTTAATAAGGGTTCATTTTGGATAGAAAATAAAAGGAATGTCATACATAAACAATAGATAAAATTAAATAAAATATCATCAGAAATTAAATAACATATATCAGTTTATATCATAAGAAATTTTATGCATATTACTCTATGTAATTTGTTTACAGAAAACAATTTCAGAAAATTCAATCCTCACAAGCAAACTTATTTTTATTCGAAAAATACATTGAAAAATACATGAATGTTGGGTTATACTTTTGGATATTTAACAATTTTAGGAGTTTTGCTTTTTGTTTAAATGTGTTCAGGGGTCTTATTTACATAGTCATTCTCTTTTAATTATTCATCTTCCAATTGTTTAGGTTTTTGATATTCTTTGTTCAAATAGGTTCTTTTCCATAGATTTTGTGTTAAAAACGGCGAAAGTTCGTTCTTTTTAGGTTTTAGCAATTTAAATTTATTTAAATTGGCTAATTTACAATTCCATTTATTGTCCTTTTTACTCCCTTTAATTTGATTCCAAATTTATTGCTCTCGGTTAAAAATTCGTTAATTCATTTTAATTTTTCGGTTTTATTCTATTTTCAGCTTTTTAAATATTTCAGAATCGTCCATATTTAAATTATTGCCAAATTCGTATATTTCCAAATCGTTTCACTTCATTTCTTTTTTAATTTTCGTCTGCTCTGAAATTCCATTTCTCTTCTTTAAAATTTCGAGTTTTTAATTGGTTGACCGTAATATTAAAATCGTCTGTCATTAATTATTTTATCGTTCATCGATAATTTTGTTTACAATCTGTGGCAGCGATGTTTCGAGTATATAAGCAAAATCACGCGTTTTTTCGCTCTTTTGCTCTTTTCTCTTCTGTTTATTGATTAGAACCTGAGATGTGATCTGTCAAAGTTGTTTCAGCGCTTCGGCGCGAACCGTAGTTCGAATTCGGATTGAAATGTATCATTATTCCCGGCTGTGATGTGTGTTTTGTTTTTCAAGATGTAGATTGATTTGTTTAGTTTATAATCAATCAGCAGTCCCTTGCCGCTGTGCTCTCTGACGTTGTTTATGTCTGGAAGCTACGACGGAATGAAGAGTCTAGATAATTAGTTTCATATCATTTAAATAATGATCCAAGATGTTTCACGATTTATGTGATGTCGGCTGAGGAAGTCCTACCAGCCAATTAGAAATTTGTTTAACCTGACAAGCTGCCAGTTCTATTTATGATGAATGGAGTTCGCATTTCCGAGCCCAATTGACGGACATATGTTAAGTTTTCCATTTTGATGTCAGTAGTCCGGTGCGGCAGTTGGGAAAAATGATTTTTTTATTACTCGACGTCCAACTGGTGTGGAGAATCTCTTTGGAGTTGAATCCCGTGGAACGGTCTTTTTCCGGATTTTCTGCTGGACATAATTGTGACCCTGTGCAATGGATTTTCCTCTTCTAGTGTTCTCTGTATCTGCTTTACGTTTGGTGACTCTTCTGATGATTCTTCCTCCCACTGAACTTTGCAGTTTTTTGGAGCCTTGGTGATATTATTCCTTTTCCTCCAAATTCTAATTATATTTCTCAATAGATAAAATATGTTTTTATTCTACATGTTTTCAGTTTTATGAATAAGACCCCTCAACTTATATATATTTTAAGTTACGAATCCTGGATTATTGTTAGGATGTTCTAAATTCCCTTTTGGCTAACTTATGTTCTTTTATCCCAAATTTTAGTTTTGATAAATAATTGAATAAGTTTAATATTGTTAACTTTAAAATTTAATATTCTAACGTTTTTTTTCTACCACTATACGACCGGCCATTCCATTTATTATTTAAGTTGTTTATTTGTTTTGTTTAGTTAATGAGATGTTTAAAATTTGTAAAATATTTTGGAAATTCTTTTAAAATGAAGTTTAAAATTTTAATAAACGTTAGATTTCTGAAAACCTAAAATCTGTGTTCTCTCTTTTACTTTAACATTTTTATTTCTAGGTAAAGTGTCAATTCTTATATTTTACAGGAGTACATATTTGTACACGTGGGGAAACTGGTCAATAGGTCCACTTTCAGTTTATTTAAGAATTCAGTTTATTTCTAGAATGTTTTCAGAAGGTTTTTAGGAACTTAGAATGGTTTATATTTTCAGTGTTTTCAGATGAATTTTAGATGAACTTTACAAGTTTAGGAACTTTTGGAATGTTTTCAGGAATTTAGAATATTTTGAAGATTTAGAATTATTTTGGTATATCATAATGTTCTCCTCTTTCTTCCCCCCCCCCCCCCCCCCAACATAACATATATCAGTTTATATCATAAGAAATTTTATGCATATCACTCTATGTAATTTGTTTACAGCAAACAATTTCAGAAAATTCAATCCTCACAAGCAAACTTATTTTTATTCGAAAAATACATTGATACATAATATATATATATATATATGTGTGTGTGTGTGTGTGTATATATATGTATGTATATAAATATATATGTGGCAGGCGTGACTCCACTATAATTAGTTGCCTCGCCACAATTTTTAGATTAGACAATTTTGTCTGTTTATGAAGGTTGCTTGACAAAAATTCCACAACTATCAGAAGTGTGCTTTCACAAAAGACTAGACACATTGTAAGAAACTTAACATTTTATGTACAAAACACAAAATGATTAAAACCATACACATACTCATCCAAAATAAATTGATCCTCTGGCTGCGAAATACCATGATACACAGCAAGGCATATTTACCAATTACCTAGGTACATGTGTTCATTTTTAACAAAAAAAGCAGAGATCAGCGGGAGCAAAGCCCGCTGTTAAATACCTTCACGTGCCTGATGTCACCAATCAAGTGATTTGCCAATGACGACAGGCACGACTTATACATTGTGCAAATCTGAAAAAAATTATTATACAAATAAAATAAAGTTTGAAAGCTCAAAACTAAAGTTAACCAATGTGTAAAAGTCAAATGTATTCGAGTCATCGCATGACTCCCTCCTCAGTCTCTCACAGGGAGATGAAATCAAATTCTCCTTCCATATCTGGTGGTGAGAGGCCTCACGGTCCTTGGAACAGACAAGTCTCATGGTCCAGGTCTTGCTCATAAAGACAGTCTATCCACAGTAAGGTACTGGTGGTCTGCCTGTAGTTAACTGTTGCTGTGCTTCGGTGGTCAGCAATGGTGGTCTCTCAGTGGTCAGTGATGGCAGGCCAGTAATGGTTAGCAATGGTAATCTCTCAATGGTCAGTGATGACAGGCCAGTGGTCAGCAATAGTGGTCTATCAGACTCCACATCTGGCGTACCCACAATAGGATTGTTTGCAAATATCCTAACATTATCTTCTCGTAATATATACGCCGGCTTTAGATGATCAATGGCTATAAGCTTTTCGTGATTATTGATTCGAATCACATAATCTGTTGGTAATCTCCTAACGACCTGAAATGGTCCTTCATATTACGGCTACAGAGACTTCTTAAATGGTCCATTCCATGTCTTAAAAACACATGTTGTTGTTGGGACCCAGACCGTCCGATCTACCAGAAAGGTGTAGCATAACTGTTTGGGCGGCCGGGAAGAGCCACCCAATTTAGACCGGAACCCAGTGGGGGAGCCATCCACAGGCACCATACCCTCCTTCCCCTACCTCTTGAAATTTAAAAACACATGTGAACAAGCGTCCAAATCTTTTGGCATGTATATTTGCTTAGCTCCATATCTGGAAGTAGCACATGGTCTCGTGGTTTGCATTATGGCTTTTAGTCTATTTATATAATCTCTGCCTTGTGTATGTATAGGATTATCTATAAAAAAAATTCACCCGGTAATTTGAGTGTTGTGCTACACCATTTCTGCTGTAGAAACGTCAAGCTCCTCTCTATGTACTATTCGCAGTCCCAATTGAACTGATGGTAAGGCATTGTACCATTGTACTTTTTTGTGGCACATAAGGAACTGTTTCAGTGGATGATGCTGTCATTCCAAGATCCCATTGCACCTTGGGTTATAACTAGCTTTTCTTGCCATCTCAATACCCAGCATTTGAGTCAGGCATTTAAATAACCCTGATTCAAATTGAACTTCCTGATCAGTCATGATTTTTCCTGGAGTTCCGAAACGAGCTACCCGATGCCTACCCAAATACAAAGGCTCTAACTACATTTTTAGCAGATATATCAGGAATTGGTACAACCTCAAGCCATCGTGTAAATCTATCAATAAAAGTGACACAATATGAAAAACCTCTATACACTGGTAACTGTCCGATTATGTGTATGTGCGAAAACCTCTCACTTGCGACCGAAAACTTTGTGATTGGGGATTTCATATGTCTATGAACCTTAGTCATTTGACACGGAACAAGTCTTACACCACAATGCAATGCCCTTATGCATCGATTTCCACACATACTTTGCGGCAACTAATTTCTGAGTTTCCCTAATCCCAGGATAAGCTAAACCATGCAGCATATTGAAAACATTTTTTCAAAATTGTAATGGGACAAAAAGGCATGCCTTTTCCATAGAATAGTCACAATACAGAGGAACTTCCGAATTAGGCAAAATTACTTTTTTAAACTTCAATGAAGTATTTGATGGTTCTTGTAAAGCTTGTAAATCCTCAAATTAAAAATTTTCAGGAATAATTTATTATTAAAATTAAACAGAGATTTCCAAATTTTATAATTTAAATTGTCAAAACCAGGGGCTTTGCCATTCTTGAGGTTGTTAGATACTAATGGCAGTTCAGAGAGTGAAAGAACCCTAACCCACCAGTAGGAATAGTTAAAGAGGGAAAAGAAGTGAAATTATTATCAGATTCAAAACAGTGATTTAAAAGATGATTAATTTTATCAGAATAGTTTAAGTTATGGTTATCCGAAAAGATTAAGTTGATATTTTTATTTTTATCTGATTTAAGAAAGGTAAATTTAAAGTGAGAACCGAATTTAGAGCTACAGTTATTGCAGAAATTGTTCCAGGCATTGGATTTAGCATTATACATCTGAAGTTTGAATTTAGCTGTATTAAGTTTGTATTTTAATTTAGCATCATTGATTGTATACAGAGAGACAGAATTTTGATTAATGATTTAATTCTTCTTGATAGGGCTGTAATGAAATTTCTGAATTTATAAAGATATTTTGTCCACCAGGAAAAGCCAAAGTGCTGAGAAGTCTTCTTTTTTCGAATATATTTAAACGAACAATCCTGAGCTATATGAATAAAAAAAATATTTAAAGAAATTTTCGAGAGAAGAGGGATCATTAGCATTATTGAGAAGAAAAGAAAGAGAATTAAGATATGATTTAAAATTAAAGAGAAATTTATTAATACTATAGGAAGTTTTAAACACCCCTGACAAAATATTACGAAATTAGGTTTTATTAAATTTAATACTTGGTTATATTACCATGTACCCTGATCACCGCTTGGATCTTATGGTGCATGCTTAATGTGACCATTTATTTTTTCCCTCAAAACAGGACATCTACTAATTTTTAGGTAAAGTATGTGTATTCAAGAAATTGCATATTTCTCCATAGTTTCTATTTATTAATGAAAAAACAGGAATGAACACGTGAAAATAAATAATTTTTGTGGTCTTATATTTTTCTGAAGAGCAAATTTGCTCCAGTATATTGGGTGTTGATTTTAAATACGATCTTTAACACAGCTTGATGGAACGTTGTTGACTGTGCATGCATAAAAAAGAGCCATAATTCAGAGTTAGTGTTTTCAAAAAAGGTTCTCAATATCTTTGGCATTTATCTACACGTATCTAACGTACGTTTATCTAAAGTAGTTTTTTAATGACTTGTACAGTTTCAAAACCCTCTCAATAGCAGGCATAAGTGCAAGCCACCTAGTTTTACTATAGCCTAGCAATTTGTGATACTCTGTGTCAACTTCATTTCAAAATTTTTTCAGAGCTTCCACGCGAACACAGTTGATATAAAAGTGTGAATATATTTTCACAATAACTCATTCAAAGTTTACAGGTAGACAATCTGTGGCAGTTTTAATTGTGTTGTGAATTATGTGTGCTCCACATCCGATTCCTATCAATGTTCTTCCAAGAGATAAATTTAGTTTTGCATAAATATTGTTGATGCCTCGTCTTTTCATTCCGCCAAAATTGCAGTTGGTATTATCTCCACAAAATGCCATGATTTTTTAAGTCAAATTATTTTCTGTCAATACTTTCATGAGATAATTCATAATAACGTCTGATGTTTCGCCCTGTTGGTCTTGAAATTCTAAAAGTTTCACTTGTGTGCCTTCGTATGGTAAAAAGAAACGAACTAAAATAGGGAATATTTTCTTGGACCCGTGGTTCTAAGCATCAGTTAATATAGCAACACAGCTGCATTTGCTGAGGTGATCTTTTAATTCACCTATTACTATTGGCGTTAACACATTTACAACAATAGCTTCTGTTCTTGTATGAGCACATCCAAATTTCTGTTCAAAACATGTTTGAATTAACTGAGAAGCACAATCGTTTGAGCAAA
Organism: Amaurobius ferox; assembly: GCA_951213105.1. Taxonomy (NCBI): domain Eukaryota; kingdom Metazoa; phylum Arthropoda; class Arachnida; order Araneae; family Amaurobiidae; genus Amaurobius; species Amaurobius ferox. The sequence goes on from OX578144.1 coordinate 27,330,744, forward strand.
AACTGTAGTTCTCTTGCACCGTGTGATAAGCCCAGCAACTTCCAGATCTTTCGAAGTTGGTGAATTCGTTTTCTTAAAAAAAATTAAGCATCGAAGAATTTGTAGTGGCAGCAAGATTGGAATTTTTATATTTTTCTGATCTTAATTGCTGGTTAATATCGCTGGCACCTCCATGGGCTATGTTAAATTCTGTATGACACTTTTCACATCTGATGTCCGATGGAGTACTTCTTTGCTTTACAAATGGGTACTTAGTTTATAGATTAACATTAAAAGTGCACTTACGTTTAGGCATTGTTAAAATGAAGGGTTCACATACAAGAAACTTAAATTGACTACAATAACACACGTTGATAAAAAAGTAATAATCAATCGTTAAGGAAGATGCGCGATCTGTCTTGTATGTCAGGCCTGGGCATGTGTACTCGCAATCTAGGCGTGAGCGAACTGGCAAGCTTCTGACCGACTTACAATGTGTGAGACATATTGGCATGTCATCATCGTTGCGCTACTAGAGGTGCTGCCTTCGGATGATTTTAGATTTTTCGCGTCCTTTTTTGAAATTGTTACCGAGGGTTGCTCTCTTTCTAAAAATGGGACATTTCGGCATCCCGAAGCTGTGCTTGGGGATAAAGGGACAGGCTACCTGAAAACAGGAAGGTCACATTAGGCATGATGTTCACATGCAGGATAGCATCTGCAGTGATGTTGACCCATTCGTCCATCAATCTGGCCGTCAATTCCACTAGTGACTGTGGACGTGCAACACTCCTCTTAGCAATTTCCAAAGCGTCCCACATTTTCTCAATGGCGTTAAGGTCAGGTGAATTGGTGGTCCATGTGAGGTGTGAGAGATCAACCTCATGTTCTGCGAACCAATCCTGAACACATCTGGTGCGATGCACTGTACAATTGTCATCTTGGTAGACAGGTTCGGTGACAAGGCCCTCTCCATGCAGAAAGTCCACATAAGGGACGACGTGGTCATCCAAGATGGGGATATAATCCACAGCCTTCATCCAATTGTTGACTTTCACCAGTGGTCCAATGCCAGTCACCGAAATATACCCCCAAAACATCACACTCTTACTCCCAAGCTGTACTGATCTCTGGAGACTATCCGGATGATATGCCTCTCCGGACCTCCTGGTGACGCGGAAGCGTGCATCATTGGCATACGAGTAGAAGCGTGATTTATCTGACCATACTATATGTCACCAGTCATCCACAGTCCAGTGTCAATGTTCTTGAGCCCATTGGAGTCTCTTTTGTTTGGGGGCCGCTGTGATCTGAGGACTTTGCTGGGGTATACAGCTGAATAATTCCACGCGATGCAGCTCCTAGCACAGGGTGCTCTCGGAAATAGACAGACCCGGTCCAGCATTAATCTGTGTCAGCAATTAGTCCCTGGTTTGGAAGCGATTACGGGTAGCCATGTGCCTTACATGGCGACAATCGCCGGGAACTATTTGTTCTGTACAAACGCCATTGCTTATGCACTGTATTTACTGTAGATGTTGTCACACTCAAGAACGCTGCAATCTCTTCAACTTTGTAGTCTTGTTTACATTGCCAAACACTATGGCCCCCTTTTGCCAGTCGGTAATGTCTTATTTGCAGCTCATTTACAACTTTACGAATGAACAAAGCACACTGATCTGAAGGTTTCGCTACACGTTCAACCTTTCTCTATGACTTCCACCTCTGTTATGTTTACATACGTAAGGTGCATTATAAACACATGCTCTTACAGTGTAGGCTCGTAGTAAATGCTGATTTCGTAATATTTTGTCCGGGGAGTTTATGATGAAAAGAATTATCGGAAGGGATGCCAAATAGAATAGAAATCTTTATATTTATGGTCATTAAGTAATTCCCTATCAAGAATATTCCAACTTTGGATATGATCGAATAAGTCATAGCTAATATGAGAGAGATCCGGATAACCCTTACCTCTATGGAAAAGAAAAGTAGGGCCCGCAGCAAGGATATTATAAATGATTAAGTTATTTTTTATACAGAAATCAATAACAGAACATCCCTTTCGATCAATTATATCCCCATAGTTACAGTTATATCCCCATATCCGAGCATAGGCATTGAAGTCACCAAGAATAATATAATTAAAGGATAGAAAATTAATAAAATCAAGTTCAGAGATTAAGGAAGTAATGTCATCATGAGGGGGGGGGGGGAATAAACACTTAAAGTATAAACACTTATTAAGTATAAAACTGTTATTATTAGAAAGAATAATGTCAACAAAATTGAGGAAGAGGTATTGAATTTGAATTTGGCATTTAAGCAAAGGTTGCAGATGAAAATGGCATCCTTTTGTGAAACAGAGGAAAAGAGGGAAAATCTAAAAGGGAGATTAATAATTTTTCCTTTTATAGTAGTATAAGGCTCCTAGATTCAAATAAAGTCTATTGATAAATCTATTGCAGTTTAGAATAAGTAGGGAGTTATGAACATTGATTTGTAAGCTGGATATAACCATCAAGACCTGAGCTCAGATATGGAGATAAAAAGAAAAAAAATGCTATTGGTCACTACCCCTCGTAAACACCAGCAGAGATTTGCCATCATCTTTGCAGGTATTCTTGGTGATTGGTGAGTAGGACCTTATCTTTTACCAGAACGCCTAATAGGCACCATGTACGTAACGTGTTCCTGGGGCATGTGCTACCCTGTCTGTTGCAGGGTGTTCTGCTCACCACATAATGTGATGTGGTTTATTCATGATGGTGCCCCAGCACACTTTTCCACTGTCATCCGACACTTTCTAAGCACAACATATCCCCACCAGTGGACCTGAGGCTTGGCCTCCACACTCCCTGGACCTGAATTCACTGGACTTCTTTTTCTGGAGACATATGAAAGAGATGGTGTACGCGACACCTATGGACTCTGTCAAAGATCTTATTGCACAAATCTGTTGCTACGGACAAGATCAACACCACATCAGGGGTCTTTAAACAAGTGCGAAAATCCTTCCTTCGCTAGTGTCAGCTGTGTAACAAAGCCCACGGACACCACTTTGAACAGCTCCTTTAAGTAATTCTCTGGTGTGAATGGCATTGTACCATACATCTGTTACTTCAGTCTCTTTTTTTTCTCTAATAAAGGATCAACGTGGATGAGTCACGTTTCTTTTTATTGCCATTATGAGTGGATTGAGACCCTAGATTCTATGGCAAATTTTGTTCGTCTTGCTGTGTACTTCATCCCCTTGCAAAAGTTCATGGACACCCTGTATATAGACCACATGCTTATTTCCATGAGAATATCAATACATATTTTAGATATTATTAATAAATGTACATAAGTTACTACTTCTTGATATAAGTTTTCATCCTGTTTTATATTTTTCTCCATACATCTGAAAGTTAAATCAGAACAGAAACGAAAAAACATTTAAAAAAATAGTTAAAAAGGAATCGAGATAATCACTAAGCAGATGTCACTATAGATTTCAGCAAGGTTCTTTTATTTTCATAGTGTATGTTACATATAATTTGTAACCGGCCGCCCAAATTGCTGCTCTATGTCCATGGGTGAGCCAGACGGTCTGGGTTTTCGACATATAACTTGCAAATATATCATCAAAATATCTATGCTAATTTTTATTTAGTTATTATTAAGTCTCATAGATGTCAGTGAATTATTATTAAGTCATTACGAGCATCAAAATATTTGGAGTTTGGATAGCATTCTAGAGTCTTGACTTCTCATATCATAATGTAAATAGTTTAATATCCTGTGTGTATATAAATACAAGAAAGATCAATCATGCATAAAGCATTGATTTGCAATGCAATCTTATTTAAACATCTTTAAAATGCGACACATTCAGCGGTGGTATTTTTGAAATTATCACAATACTACAATAATTTATTATATTTGAAAACTTAAAACTTTATCGAAAAAAATGAACTTTATTCAAATGATGTCATCGAAATGTAAATCACTTGGCTCTCTTTGTAAAAGCAGTGAATACAGTACAACCTCGAAAATCCGGACTCGTCCGGACTTTGCCGATTCCGGATTTTCGATTTTTCCGGATTATAGAATTTGAATAAAATTCAGATTTGATATTAACTAAATACACTATAAAGCACTATTTTTAGTAAAAATAATGGCAAAAGTTAAGTTAATCAATTAAAACATATTATTTAATCTAAAAAATAGGGCAAAAGAAATTTCTATGAAAAAATATACACATTAATAATTTAGAATGTGTGAATGAAACGAAATGATAAAATTCCATTTTATAATTTCATTTAAATATTTGAATTAACATTTGTTATTTAATTAATTTTGGTTTATGGGAAAGCAGTTTTCTTTATCCTGTAGATGGACATTACTTCTGCTCGGTTATAATGCTTCTTTGTTCAAGACCTTTAATTGCATGATCGATTTTTTGCATAAGATTATCAATGGGTATTTTTTCTTCTCCACATTTATCGTCACTACTTCGATATTTTTTATTTAATATCATATCGCGAATTTCACCATCATTCAATTTATTTACGATTGGCGCATCATTATCAAAGTGCAGAACTTCCGTTATATCGGCTTTGTCGAGATTTAATGAAGCGCCGGAAGATTTAATGCAGTGCTGAGATTTAATAAAGATCGAGGATTAGCACTTTTAACGATATATTTAAAGGTGTAAATGTGTTTAAACCGTTTTCGCTATTAACGAACGAAAAACAAAAAATAATAACTTAAAAGTTTTATTTATTATCTAGCATCTATATAATGTTATGTTTAAAAAGACTGATGACTCTGAAAAAAGTAAAAACTTTATTAGTAATAGTCAAATGTGTAAAAAATATCGCAGTAGGTAAAATAAATATCTTTTCCAAAAAAGAAAAATATCTCTCCTCTCAATGATTATTCTAAATTACGATGAGTCATCACTAGGTTACAGCAGCACCCGGACGTGGTGGGGCAGGGAAAGCGAAGAAAGGAATCTGCTTAGTTCCTAATCGTAAACACAGCCGACTGTCACCGGTGGCAAGCCGACCCCTTTGAGAGGTCTGTGTGTTAATGACCTTGTTGCTCGGTTCTGTGCGATACGATATTATTTAGTTATTTATTTGCTATTTATAGTATGTAAATATGGCTTTCTAAACAAAAAAGGCAAAATATGCAGTCGATTTCAAGCTGACACGTTCGACGAGAACGAAAAAATCGTCAGATATCGGGAGGGGGAGGAGATTCTAATGACAAAACAGAATACATTGAAGAATGGAAATCGTACTACGAAGTGAATAAAATAAATTTCCGTGAGCGTTAATATGAATTCTCGGGATTTTTAGATCTAATTGAACATCTGTGATAAAATGTTGCAATAACGTTTTAAAGTGTTTAATATTAAAAATTACATTGTTTCAGAAAAATGTCTTTTTCAATAATGAGAAAAGGAAATTTTGATAATAAAAATTCCGTATTTAAATAACGATGTATATTTTACGCGAAATAATTCATCAGGAGTTGTGACTTGAATAAGGGGGAGGAGGGATTAACGCTAACAACTCAATTCACGCTCCAACCACGAGCCTATCTATCTACTGCCGTCCATCTAAACTTTCGTTTCATTTCCGGCTTCAGAAAGTCGACCGGAAAATACGGTAAAATAAATAATCTTACCTTATATCTTTTTTAAATCCGCGACTTCGTCAATCCGGAGGTAAAAAAAAAAAAAAACGAAAATTTGAAAAACGTCCGGATTTTGGAGGTTTCCGGATTTTCGAGGTTGTACTGTATTTCATTCATACACATTTATTCCATTCCTTTCATTCATCACAATATTACAATAATTATTTTATTTAAAAACTTAAAATCATGGGAGTAAAAGTACTTTCTACCTCCATGCTTAAAACTTCATCAAAAGAGGCAATGCTATAAAATCATCTGCTTCTCTATGTAAAACCAATGAATATTTCATTCATATCAGCTATTTTTCAGACTCCAGAGCTAAATAATTTTGCATTAAATAATTTGCAATTCTTATACAACTCATCTTACAGCTTGATTTGTTTATATTCTGCATACGTTAAAATTGGGCTTCGATGTAGAAATAATCAAAGTTTGATGATCATTTAAATTAAAAAATATTGTAATTGCTTTGGCACAGAATATAGATGCATTGATTATGACGCACTTTCCAACTTCAATGTAATGTTATTTAAACATCTCTAAAATGCGATACATTCCTTGGTAATATTTTTAAAATTATCACAATACTACATTAATTTATTATATTTGAAAACTTAAAACTTCATCGAAAAAAAATGAACTTCATTCAAATGACGGCATTAAAATATAAATTGCCTGGTTTAAACATCTCTAAAATGCGATACATTCCTCGGTAATATTTTTTAAATTATCGTAATACTACAATAATTTATTATATTTGAGAACTTCATCGAAAGCAAATGAACTTTATTCAAATGACATCATTGAAATATAAATCGCCTGGCTCTCTATAAAAGCAGCATTTCATTCATAAACTTTTTTCCATTCCTTTCATTCATCACAATACTATAATAATTTATTTTATTTAAAAACTTAAAACCATGGAGGTACAAGTAATTTAACTCTATGCTTAAAACTTCGAATCGAAAAAATCGTCTTCTTCTCTGTGTAAAATCAATGAATGTTTCATTCATATCAGCTATATTGCAGACTCCATGAGCTAAATAATTTTGTGTTAAAGAAATGCAGCAATTCTTATAAAATTCATTCTACATCTTTTGGTGTTTATATTCTCCATAAGTGAAAATTAGGCTTCGTTGTAGAAATGATCAAAGTTTGATGATCATTTAAACTCAAATATATTGTACTTGCGTTGCTGCAGTATGTAGATGCACAGAATTTAAGCAAAAATAAAGTGGTTTTAGGATGGATACAACACTAAATATTAATTAAAAAGAACTTTAAAAATCACGATTTTGACACAAGATGGATGCCATATTTTATTTTGAAGTGGGTCACATGATCTCTTCATATAATGTGTGTAATTATTATTTTAATTTTTATTTAAAAAACTACTGAATATATTTTTCTGAAATTTTTTTTATATATATTATGGGATAATTTGAATATTTCCTAAAACTTTCGAAGCAATTTGTGAATTTTAAATTCACTTAAAAAATGCTTGAAAAATTAGGTCCGATAGGGTTCAATGTATTTCATTTTTTTCAACCCGGGTTCAAACCAAAACTAATTGGGTGATATTATTCATTTATATTCCCATAGGTCCTGCAGACTGTCTGAACAACATACTAAAATTTTATTTTGAAAATGTCATTTTTATAGCAGTTCTCATGCTAACGGACAGACAGACAGACAGAATGAACAAAGTCATAAACACTTTTCAACTATGTTGTAAAATGTTAATAACCATGGAAAAGTTTTAAAAGTTTAAACATACCTTACATAGTAAAATGGAATGGATTTCAGGAAGGTTTCTGAGTTTCATCATGTAAAAACGGCTATTCCATTGACTGTTTCTGTGAAGTAGCGACCATTTTCATTGGCTGTCACAGTTCAAGGGTGCCGATGATCATCACATTTCCAAGGTCTAGTGTATTTCAAAGAGCCTTAACTGACCACATTTTTTCTTAAGGCTTAACTCTATAATGACCATTTTACATCTATTTTCACAATACACATGCCTTTTTTGAAGTGTGATTTTATTTAAATTAAATTCTAATCCTACTGTTACTATCTACAAAATTTACATAGAAGTTATTTGACTGATATAAAAACTAAAACAGTTTAATAAATATTATATCTAATTGCAGTGCTTTCAAAACACAGCAGCAAATGCACAGGAGGGCCACCTAGTAGTGCATAAAACAAGATTTTTATCTCGAGAGTGGTTTTATAATTTAAGGTGTAAGAAATTACAAAAATTTTAAAAGAACAGCTAGCATATAATATTTAATAAAAAGGTATATGTTTTTCACTCTAATACTGTGATACAAAAGGATGTAAAAATATGAAATATGACTGTATGAAAAAGTTGTGAAGATTCGAACTGTAGATATTTTGTAGATATATTCCAAGGTAAATGTGTATGTCATATTAAATGTATATTCACAAGATTCACTGTTTAAGTTTGTCTTTTGATATTTTTAGGGGAAGTGAACTTACAGATGTTAGCATTGTTAAAAAGCTCCCTAATGTCGAAGTCTTATCATTAAGGTTTGTACTTTAGATGAGTTAATATTGTCCTATGTATAATTATAATATTTATTGTTAACTGAAAATTTGAAACCATAAATTCCAAAATGAAAGTTATTGTTGATATCAAAAGCAAATTAGAGGGAATTAATAACTTTATTTATTAAATCTGAGTTAAATATTTAAAGCTATTTTAATTGTGAACTTATGTTTACTTTGCAGAATAAAGAATTTCATTAAACTGGTTCAGCCATAAGAAAAATTTTACTTAACTAGAAGTTCTGATGAATTAGCATTCCATGTTATATACTGTCTGTGGTGAACAATCAAAACTTACATTCTTGGTGTCATACATATTTACATGGGGGATTGTCAATATTTATTATTGATAATGCATTACTTCTCATTTCAGATAGTGTTCCTTCTTGAATAAAAGGAGGTAAGGTGCTCTGAAAAGGGGCACTATTTAGAAAAAAAAGGGGGGGGGAACACATTTTAATTTAAAAAGCTACTTTAAGAAAGGCTTATTAGTTTTATACATGAAAATGGTTCGTAATTTGTGAGAATTAGATATTTTTCATAAGTGGAAAATACTATATTGTTAGTTTTCATACTGTATTGCTAAATAATAAAATTGCAAATATTCTAAATTTATTTTAAGAATTTGTGATTTTAATGATGTCATGTTAAGACTTGCATTTCTATGTCTGGGTAGGAACAGATTATGAAATAGTTGAAGAAAATTACCTTTATACTTTTTCTAAAGACTGAAATATCAAACACCAAACTAAAGAAATACCAAAGACAATATAATTTTAAATATTGTAGTTTTACAGCTTTCTCACATGCCATTTTTTAATTGATTTTTTCTATGAGTATATTGGTAGCATTTTTAATTCTTGGTCTTTCATCTGTTAAAACAACTTTTACTTGCGGATATTCTTTTAACCACTGTTGTTGACATAAACAGAACACACTATTTCTACAGTTACTTCAGGGTTCTCACACTCCTTAAAAACTCCTTAAATTCACATTTTGTCTTTAAGGGCCCTTAAAATTCCTTATTTTTGCCAAAATTTCCTTAAAAACTCCTTAAAATTTTTGCCGTTCTAATTCCAAAATGCAAAAAGAAACCGAACAAAAGACTTACTGTCCAAAATCGGCACTGTGAGAAATATTATCAAAATATTACAGATTACTATTGTTTTTGTTTGTTTTTAAATTTTTTTGCCCCAAAATTTTAACTTCATTAGCGGGATCAAAAGTAGAAAAATAAAAAAGCAAAAGTATAGTGCACTTCCCTTTTGATAGATTACTATAAGTTTCTTTTTCTTAAGGTAAACTTTTGCTCAATTATATTTTGTTTGGTGTCAGTTTGGGGTAAAAAGTTCTGAAAATTTGAAATCATTAATAATTTTGCTCTAAAACGGATTATTTGAAATATAATTATTTCCAAATATAATTATTTCGACTAGGATTTTTATGTTCCTTATTAAGGAGAAGATACTTTCACTAAAGGTGCCTTCCCACTCACCACAACGCAACATTAAACAGTTCACGGCAACACTCGAGGTACACGCAAGTCTTTGCGGCGAAGTAAACCCCTTCACACTGTCGGTCGATGGCGAAGAAATGTAGCCAATCAGATACAAGCGCAGAAATTTCTCCTAGTTCAGCGGCCATGTTTACAAACCATCTCTTCCAAAGCGATTTTATATACACATGAAATATTATATAATAAATGTTAAGATATTATTACTAATATAATCTCTTTGGTCTCTTCTGATTCAAATTTATATTTACTAGCGGCTCGCTAGTTTACAGTATTGACGCGTTTCAGAAAATTCGCCTTTCTGTGAATTTAAACAAGAGCGTACGCGAGTTTGCTTTGGAGATATATACATATTTCATCAGTTTTCTAAAATAAGCTAACTAAAGTGATTCCATCACAAAACACAAAGGATCCTAATTTAAATTGTTTTAGAATATTTACTACACTATGGCAATTTCCTCGTTTTAACGAATACAATTATGTTTCCTTTCTCAAATCGTTAAAAAAAAAAACCCCGACAGAATTCAGAAAATAAATTTTGATGTATGTTCTCCATAGACTTTTTTTTATCCCTCTACTGCAATCCTAAAACAACTTGAAAACATATTCTATTTACTCTTTAAAAAAATATTCTAAAATAGCATTAAATGCTTTGAATGATATAATTTGTTAGTACGTTTTAGGTGTGAAGTTTTGGCTTGGATGGTAGAGAATCAGCCTGCAAACGGAGTGGGTTCTGGTTCGAATCCAAGCGAATCTCAAATTTTACAAGTGCTTCCATCTGTTGCTAAAATATTCAAATACAGTTTTTCTTTAACAATCTGCAGAATTTTTTTGTTTTAAATTATTTTCAGTTCTATATACAAAATAACCTTATATCAGTAAATTATTTTGAAGTTTGAATGCTTATAAAAAATTATTTCGAAGTTACTTTGAAAAATATCTTGAAGTATACTTTATACCAGCTATAGATGGAATGTACTCTTCTTTAATTAAAAAAGTGTTTGTAGAAATAGCAAATATAAAATGTGCATATAAAATTAGACAGAAATCATCGAACATCCTTATACAAGTAGTAGTTATCTTTCGACATGTAATTTTGAACATTTTAGATTGGAATAGAAATAAAAATCAAACTATACTTTGAAATTTTAAAGGGGTTGTATTTTAATAATTTGGCGCTAACATTTGAAGAATTTTTTTATTATTTTAAATGCACATAGACAATTAGAAATTTACAATACATTTGAAAAACATATATTTTTAATAAAATAAATAAGTTTACATGTAAATATGAAAAGTTTACTCTTTTAAGTTTGAATGCTTATATTTTTGAAAAACATTTTGAAGTATACTTTACACCAGCTATAGATGGAATATGCATTTAAATCTATTTTAAAGCATAATTACTCAATAAATATAAATGTAGATAAAATAATTTTTAAATTTAAAAGTTTACTTTAATGAGAAATATTTTAAACGTTACAAATCAGCAAAGAACATATTCGGATATTTAACATAGATACGTATTTGAAAACCTTTGAACTCAAATATAAAATGGTAATGAACTTAAATTTGTTTAAGACATAGTATTTTAATAATGGCATTCTTGAATTTAAATACTTTTTACGTTTTTTTTTTTCTTTGTTTGCTTCATTTCAGTCAATATCGGCAATATCGCTTTTTAAACTAATTTTGTATCTTAAAATAGAGTGAATATTTTTCAACAAATATTTATTTGCTTTTTTATACGGATATGTGACAAATCCAAATATTTTTTAATGTTCATTCATCTGTTTAAGCTTCTGATATCTAAAGTAATCCATATAAAAAGGATCAAATCAAAAATTTACTATACGAAATATTGATTCAGCAGTAAAAACATGATCTACGATGCTATTGGCTGTTGCGTTGCCGTCAACCGTGCGGTATGCGTTGAATTCGGTTCCATTTCGAATTTAGCGTTGCGGCCTGCGTTCACCGCGGAAGATGACTTTCCCCCACTTTTTTAATCGTACAGCGCATGCGTGAACTCAGCCGTCCTCTGCAGTGCGTTGTGGTGAGTGGGAAGGTACTTTTAGTGTTTACTGTTTATGAGTCACTCAAGTCAAAACACTGAAGAGAGAACCAGTGGGAGTTATGTTTTTGGTTGATTTGGGGCTAGGATTAATCGGTTAAAGGTGATCAAGCATCTTAATGAGGTTGAAATTATACCAATATTTTCAAATGACTCATTTCAAATATTATTACCCTTATAAATAAATAAATATTTCACTAAGAGAAATAATTATATAATTTATTACATAAATGGTGGGATTGTGCAATTCATTTTGTATTGTGGTGCATCACAAGCATCTTTTACCATCCACCTCCATCCTTTAATTGTTACACAGTAGCCAAACTAAATTTGCTTATTTTCATATTGTGATTAATTTTAAAGATATATTGTGCATAATTAACCAAATATTATGTGTGTTAATAATGATGGAAGTAAGATGATTCTTATAGTTAACTTTTCATGCAATGCCTTAAATCTCAAAGATGCTTTTTTTTTTTTCGTGTTTTTAAAGAATTGTTATGCTGAGTTTATTTTAAAACTAGACATTTCATCTGCACTTCGGCCATTCTTAATAGCTAGTGGTCACTAAATGGAACATCGACACAATAAAAGTTCTGTAGGGGTAGTTCTGTACACAATAAAAGTTCTGTTCTGTGGGTCCGTAAGTCCTTCCGAGAGGTTGGTGGTAGGGGGAGGAGGGTATGGTCCCTGTGGATGCCTCCCCCACTGGGTTCCAGTCTAAATTGGGTGGCACTTCCCGGCCGTCTAAACAATTACAGTAAAACTTCGATTAACCGTCACCGTTGGGACTAGAGTTGTGACGGATAACCGAATAGACGGATAACAGAAATCTCTTAATACATATGTATAGTAATTTGATTTCACTGCGGGCTTGGGACGAAAATGAAAATAAAATCCTTTAAAAGTGAACAATACATACATATTGTATTTAATTTTACAAAACGATCAATATAAACTTCAATATAAGAGTAGTAATGTACAGAAATTTATCGTAATACCATGACGGATAACAGAAACTGACTGTTAATCGAAATTTTACTGTACCTTGCACCTTTCTGGTAGGTCGGATGGTCTGGGTCTCAACAACAACAATAAAAGTTCTGAATATTAGAATCTGTTTCAATTTGAAACAATAAAAAAACTTGATTGCACATTTCAAGAGCTAATGATGTAATTTTTTTTTAAATCCCTTTGTATCCTTCCACCTAATTGGTAATTTCGATTTTTTCATTTATCTGGAAGCTGAGACGGATTGAATGAGCTCAAAGCCAAGATTTTGTCTCAAGTGAAAATACTCCATCAGTTTGAACAGTTGTTTTGAATTGTTTAATTATTCTTTTGAATCACCGCCCCTAATTCGAATTTTTCGAAATAATATATTTTTCCATTGACCTAGAAGATGAGACCAAAGCTAAGATTCTAACTAGAGTGGAAGTGTTTGATAATTGGGCAAAGAGGTTTTAAGTTTTTTATTTTATTATTCTTCCTTTGCACCATCATCCCAAGTTCAAAATTTTAGAAGTTTATATTTTCCCCTTAGTCTTGAAGCTGAGATGGATTGGATCACATCAAAACTAAGATTCTAACTATAGTGGATGTGTTTCACAATTTTGGCATACATCATTCACTCACTCAGTCAGTCAGTTCAGTGCATATAGATATATATTTTTTAATTGATAACATGTTAAACAATAAATAAAAAGTAAAAATTAATTAATGAAAATTTTGTGAGCATTTGTTTATTCTTGTGCATAATTTATATATATTTAAATTTGTGATAAAAAAGACTTTGAATGAATTCCACTGCTACAAATCATTCGAATTATGCATTGGTCTGTTGTAAAACTGATACTAAACTTCAAAACTGATATGAATTTTAATTTTATCTGATACTTATTTATGTTATTAATATAAAGCACTTGATTGTATATTAAAAAAGATTATTATTTAAATTAAAGAAATTTGTAATTTAAGCAGCTGCACAGGTGTTAATTGATTTTTCTGGAACATATTTTTTTTTTGTAAAATATTGCTTATATAAAGTAGAGGGTTTGAGAATGTTATCTATAAACTTTTTAAAAACTTTTCATATGCCATTAAAAACACCTTAATTTTTGTTTCCAAAATTGAGTACGAACCCTGTACTTAAATGTGAGAAATTGTTTTGTGATTTTTCAGGTTTTAAAATTATTTTGAGTGGAGGGAGGCAAGGTAATTTTTTATCTAATAATTGTTTCCCATTTTGTACTGTAATAATTTATTTCATTATCTATATACATAAAATTGAAAATCTGTTTGTTTGCATGTGTCTTTTTAGCACAGGAAAATGGGCTACATCAAATTTTTATAAAATTTTGTGGGTAGCCTTAAAATAACCTCTTAAAATTTAGCCCATGTTTTGATAATCTGGACCAGAAGTTGTCGAGATATTAATCAAAGCAAGTTTAGCAGTCCCAATTTTCACGTGCTCCTCATGCTTACTTAGGTCATATCGAAGGAACTTATTTAGGGTGTATTTCTAGCTGATTCTCTTTCAAATATTTAACAATACATTTAATATTTTGAACTTTCAAATGTTTTATGTAATTTCTCGAATCGTCAGCCAAGTTGATAAAAAAAAAAGCTGCGAAGAACTTGAAACTGTGAGGTTCTGGGCCATATATTGACTTTGGAATAAGCGGGATGTACATACATAGGAACATAATTTGACAGAAATTAATATACAAGATTAATAAAACAATGATATGTAATATATTAATAAATCAATGTATTGATCTACAATCTGCATATAATCAAGTATTGTATTATTAAACCTTCCCTCGAACTATTCGGCTGAGATACACTGATGAGTTTAAATCTCAAAAGAGGTATGTTATCATTGTAAGTTTGGGAAACATTGATTTAGTATAATAGATCTCTAGAAATAACCAGCAAAGAATGCCAGCAAGTATCCTTTTCTTAATACTTGTACACTATCAACTCATTTGACAGAAATTCTTTGTGGGTCCCTTCCTCCCCAACCTCTCTCACCCATATTTGTTTCTCTTCTATGAGTTATGAATAGAAAAGAAGAGGTAAGCGCATCCAACTAAAACCGGTAATAGCGAATATTTCTATTTTGCCAGATTTCTTGGGTTCACTGCATACATCTTATTCTGTCAGCAGAATGTTTGTTTTGAAGTTCAAATTCAAACGGAGCAGAAAATTAATGTTTGAAAAAAAATTAAAGAAATTGATACAGGATTTTTTCCATTATATATTAAATTCACAAACTAAAATATTTTGTTAATTTTATGTACCTATCAAAACCGCACAAATATTTTGACATTGGGGAGGCACTTGCCCCTTTATACCACCACCTCACCGCCCCCACCACTTCTCCTGGGATCCAACCAGTGAGAATGGGATAATTTTATATTTTTAATATTAAATTATAACCTTGTTAAGTTATATCATTAACCGTTTACTTGCTAATGTTCCCAATTGGGAACATTTAGAAAAAAAAAGATATTTAAATTAATTATTTTTTAGATTTTGCATAATAACTTATTTATTTCAATCACTACTTGAGTGGAGCTGACTTTGTAATTTTCTTCAGCAAATATAATATATATATATATATATATATATATATATATATATATATATATATATATATATATATATATATAAAACATTTTCTTGCTACCAAATTCTAATCATTTGCATATCTCATCAAACGATATATACAAGCTGTTTTTCGTGTCTATAGCTCAATTTCTTATGGGTGCATATATTTTTTCATTTTTATTCATGATTATATAATTTATCAGTAGGGTTGAAGGTTAGAGGTTTGCTATACCATATTTCTCTCATTTTTAATAGTATTAAAAACTAATCTAGCAGACAGGATTTTTTTTTTAAATTTCTATATTAAGTCAAATTGTACTCTTTTTCCATATGGATTAAATCAATTATATCTAATTGGTAATATTGTAAAAACTAATTTTGTAGATAACAAATACTCAATCTCTAATCACCTGTTTTTGAATCCCCAAATAAAAAGTATAAACTCTGTTAAACACAAAAGATTAAAGTGAGGTAAAGGAAGTTCCAAACATCATGATTATAAAGCTGAGATTAAATGTTTACGTCATCAATTTAATAACACTTATCAATGGAAAATAATAAAATCATGGGTATTTGCGGTTAAGAAAAAACATTTAAGTAACGTTTATGCCATATTCTTGAAATTAAATCTAACAAATGAACATTTTAATCATATTTTTTATGATTTGCACATTACTAAATTAAAGTACTAGAAATTAAATTTAAATCAATTTCACAATAACAATCTTTATTCTAATTCTTATTGTGTTATATCTTTTAAACATCCTATTTATAATACTATAAATTTTAGGGATATATTTAATAAGTTTAATCATTTAGTGCCTATTAAGGATTTGAATATCTCTAAGACTTTTAAATATAATAAGCCTATAGGAAAAGCTATTTTTAATTACAATGAAATTTCTCAATCTCTCTCTATAGTTATAGATTCCATGTCTAATTTAGATAATGAATGTAGTTGCAATTTCGGCAATTATGCTAATTATATTAATCCACACTTCGGTCATATTGTTACAGGAGACAGCCATAGTTAAAGACAATTCTTTAAGAACTGTAATGGCTTAAGGTACAAAATTCAGGTTACAATCTTGTAACAACTCCACTATTGTATTAAAGTCAATTAATCTTGACCTTGATAAATTTATTTATGAATTAGCTTGTAAATATGCTCTGCCATTAGAGACATTTAACATGTGGAAATTTACTTTATTAAAATTTATTAAAAATACTATTAGTGGTATTGAGTTGTCTTTATATAATATTGATAATATTAAACATTCCATTAATGATTTACAAAGATCTTTTGTTATCACCTATGTTGATAAAGCCTCTAATAATTATGCTATTATCTGTAAAAAATTCTATATTCAATTTCTGTTACATTATTTAAAGAATAATAGTCTATTTAAACTTGATTCACACTCTATTATTAGTATCAAACAGAAAATTATCAATATGTATAGTGATTTAAATATTAATTATAAATTTTTGAAATTTTCTTATATTGTGCTTATTCCCAAATTTCATAAAAATCTTATTAAATTTAGAACTGTAACTAGTAGTCATAATTCTTACTCTACTTACTTCTGCTAGCAAATTACTGCTAAATAATTTAAATGTACTAAATGATAGTTTACGTTATTCTGGTAAGAAGTATTTTATTCTGAATAATAATAAAGAATTAAATAATAAATTAACAATTCTTGGTAAACTAAATGGATTTCAAACTTTTGATTTCAAAGATCTTTTTAATAACATTAATATTACTAATCTTTATGATGTAATTTTAGCTCTGTATAATGCATTTATTACTAATCAGTCTACACATACTAAATTAAAAAAATTTCCTAAACTTCTATGTTTTTTATTTTTCACTAATTATATTTTTCAAGGTAATAAATTATACTTATAGTCTGGGCTTCCACAAGGTGGCTGTAGTAGCAGTATATTAGCTAATTTATATCTTTTTCATTATGAAAATTCTTTTATTTCGACTGATTATATAATTTACAGATATGTTGATGATTTGATCTGTTTAGTATTTACTGATAACTATGCCATAGATATATAGATATCTATCCAGATAATTTGGAATTAATTCCTAATGAAACCTCTATTAGTAATATTTTTAATTTTTTGGATTCATATCTAATTATTGAACCTACTAATAGGATAGTTACTAATTTATATGATAAAAAAAGACTATTTTCATTTTAATATTAATAAAATATTACCATGTAATTCCTGTAACTTGATTCAACTGTTTAGAAATATTATACTTAATCAACTATTTAGGATTTATAGTTTATCAGATAAAAAATTTCATGCTTTGCACATTAATAACCTAAAAAGTACCAGTTTGTTATATAAATATCCAGTATATTTAGTAAATAGTATAGTTAATAAGTTTAAATTAGCTGAATATTCTTAAAATTCCCTCCTTAGTATCTTATATTAGCTAATTGTTAAAGTTCTCTAGAATTAGCATTACTATATTTACACCCTCTTAGACATTTGCCTCTTTGCTTTCTATTATTTTATACACCCCTTTATTACGTAGCTTTTACTGGTGATTTCTCACATTTTATGACTTTTTTGCATACTGTCATTTATATCTCATATTTGGCAACAGATAATTTCTGCTATTATCTCCTGTGAATGGCAACAGTAGTCTCGTCATTTATTCCACGTTGCTCATATTGATAGGTCTTGTGCTGTATTTTCTCAGGTATTTTTATATTCCTATTTAATTTTTCAATCTTTTAGCTTGTAGTCCAAGTAAACAGAGTTTATAGATATTATCTATCTCTGTCTTCAGAAACAAGCTTCTTTTTGTTCATTTTGAATAGATACTTGGACTTGAAAAAAAAAATTTGTTCAAAATGAACAACTTTTTAAACCTAGTGCTTATCCACGTGTATGGCTTTAATACTTAGTTATTTATTGTTTTTTAATTTTTGAATTCTCACCATTGATATACATTGATTGTATTTAGCTTGATGACTAGATGTATGCATTTTATTCTCCTCTTGATTGATGGTTCTCTATTTTATACATCCTTTTATGTTGTTAGCATTTTTTACATTAAGGTTTTATAAGTTACAACTTCTCTCTTTTCTATCATTGGAATTTCATATTATAATTTTATTATTATTATTATTATTATTATATATATATATATATATATGTAATAATTTTATTATTATTATTATTATTATTATTATATATATATGTGTGTGTGTAAATAGGCAATTTTTCACATTTCTATTTTATTTGGAATTTCTTTACATGGAAACCACAAAATTAAAATTTCAAGATGGTTACTTAGTAACTACTTAATTATATTCTAGTGATTAGATTTATAAATGTATAATACAAATAAATTTCCTTGATTATAATTAAATTTTTAATTATTATTTTTTCTTCATAATAGTTATGTTTTTCATCTAACTGGTAGGAATAAAAATACAGTAAAATTTTAACTGTGAAACTGATTTCTGTGGCTAAATAATTAAATATAAAGTTAAAAAATTTGAAATGTGTTGTATCATATAACTATTTCATTGTTGACTGTAATTCATTCTAAAGTAAATGTAACAATTTACTTTTTTTTTTTTAATGTTCTGTAGGAAAATGGTTAGTATGTAAAAAATATTACATTTTAGCTTTTTAATTTTCTTACAGTGTAAATGCCATATCCAGCTTAGAAGACTTTTCATTCTGTAGTAACTTGCAAGAATTATATATTAGGAAAAATAATATAACTGAACTTGGTGAAATTCGACATCTTAAAGACCTTCCAAAACTGAAAAATTTGTGGTTAGCTGATAATCCCTGTGCAGATTGTGAAGATTATCGTTTGACAGTTATACGTGCCTTGCCACAATTACAAAAGCTTGATAATATGCGTAAGTATTCTTTCCATATTAATTCATGCTTTTGTATTGAATTTTTATTGTGAGTAATAGTATTGTCATAAGCACTGTTTATGACTTATGCTGTTAATTATTTTTAGAAATAAAAATCAAACTTTACAATCTCGTTAACATATGATCTTCCTATTAAAGTGTTTTAGTGTGTTTATCTATCTATGCATTTTCTGCAGATTTGTTAATAATTCCATGAGAAATGAATTCGGTATCAAAATGTTAGATTGAATGTAACTTTAAACTTTAAAAATTCAGTACTTTTTAGGTAAAACCATTTTAATGTAAAAAACAAGTTTTTTTTATCGAAACAAGGCTTTCTAAATTTTACCTTTTGGCTATTACACAGGGAGGGGGCTTTATTTTATTCTTCCAGTTAGTAGATTTTATTTCTACTTTGTTTCAGTTCTGCAATGGGTTTATCCTTAGCAAAGAAGTAATTTTATTTATTTATTTATTTTTATTTTTATTTTATTTTTTGCAATTTTATATTTGCCTGGCTGGAATTTTATCGGACACACATGTATTTTTTAAATTACACCAGATGACCTGCAGTTGGGCTGGATATGAAAATATGAGACAACTAGATATTTTGAATATATGGATTATTCCATGGCAATTCTTCTAGGCCGTGACACCTGCCAACTCAGATTCTCATGAAACTGTTTTACTTACAAGTACCACAAGTTATTAATCTATGTAAATTTCTTCCTCTCTAGGCCACATAGTTTCTGAGATATAAACTGTCAAAGTTTCGGAAAATTGCACTTAAATGACTTTTCCAAGACTCCGCTGTTAGTATTATATAGTACTTAAGAAGAAAATTCATGTCTCTCTGTCCAATCAACATATCACTACAAAATTTTTATCACATGTCAATAAAAATGTGCAGATTTCAGAGAAAAATACTGCATAAATATTGCCTACTTCTGAAAGACACTAAAATTTAATTAATTTAATTTTATTAAAAAAATTTTAGTGCAAAGACATTTTTCATTAAATGAGTATTATGGCATGAGGCACAACAGTTATTTGGGTGCTTTTTTTTTTTTTTTAAATTTAAATTTACAGACTGGGAAAAAAAAATGGTGGCATTTTAATTTCTAATATTTTTAGCAGCTGGTCAATCAATGAAGAACTAACTATAGGGTCATTCCATGTCATATCATCCAATCAAATTTTGAAATGACATCCACCATCTCAGATTTTCATGAAACTTTTTTTTTTTGCTTGTTACTACCACCAACTAATCCATATAAAATTTTTCCTCTCTAGTAAAAATTGCATGAAAAATATGATATGAAAGTTGATACTTTTATTCTGTATAACAAGGTATGGAGAAAATTATTATCAAACAATTTCTTCTTATTTATAATTAGGCAAAAAATATTATGCATCTTTAGTGCCCTATGAAGTTACATAAAATTAAATATACTATTCGGAAAGAAAAAAAAACCCTGAAATATTTCGTTCCTCTGCATTTTTCATAAATTTCAACTCTTTTGTAATCGGGAAAATAATTAATTGAAATTATTTTAATTTTGCAAGAAGATATTTTATATTTAAAGGCAACTTTTCACCTCTATCACACGAGATTGATTAAAAAATAAATAATCCGAAAAAAATTTCTTCATATGTGTTTCTTTCCCCCCCCCCCCCCCCCCCCCCCCCCCCCATATTTCTTCAATGTTGTGTTTTTTCATATTCAATTTTCAACACTCTTGCGGCACCTAACGATATTAATCATAATCATTTAAATTTTGAATGAACATATCTCATACTAAGAGGTAACTTCTATCTTCTATTATAGAAAGTTATGTGGGGGGGGGGGAGGGTTTTTGTTCCACTATAGTGGATAAATCAAAATTAATATTTGGTACTTTTAGGACTTATTCATTGCTCCATAGCAATAAAACCAGAAAAGTCTAAAACTTCAAATTTTTAGCACAATTAGCTATTATATAATACTTGCAAGTTTAAGATTTTTTCCAGTTCCCCCACCAGAGATATTAAGGCTTAAATATTATTAAATTTGTATCGTCATGTTTGAGGCTTAATAAAATAAAAAGGATGAAGTTCTCAGTCTAGAAATTCCTCAGGCTAAAACTATGGGAGTAGGGTAAGACATGATAAAAACTTGAAAATTTAGAATTGCTTCCTTCATTTCTTTTAAAAGGTTCTAAAGCTGCATTTTTAGCTAAACCGATGCTGAATATCAGCCAATCGTGTAGCAGTTAGACAAATTTTATAATGCTATGAAATGGAGACTAATTTAGGACAAGCAAAATAGTTTTATCCCAAGTTTTAGCTCTTTTGCGTTCCAAGACATTTGAATTTACTTGAACATCAAAATTCTTCAAATTTGGAGTTCGTCATGTTAGAAAAATGACCACACCAAAAAGAAAAAAAAAATCTAGATATGAAAATATTTTAAAAATTGTTTTTCATCAGCTGGAATATGTAGGAACGTTTGTGCATAATATAAAAATTTTCAAAAATGGTCATGCAATCAAATAGTTTTTTGGGGGGTGATTCCATAATGACCCTAAAGATAATATGGCAGATTATTTCACTAAACCCATGACAAAAGAAAGAGTCTCTAAATTTTGTAAAGAAATATTTAAAATGTAACTTAAAAACATTAACTAATAAACTTTATACACAAGATTTTATACTCCAAAAGTTGATATATTATACATTATTATTTAGTACTCCCTTATTGACACAAGTAAATGTATCTTGAGTTTCAATTGTGTGGGGATGAATTTTTGTACTTTACATTTATATAAAATGTATCCAATTTTCGAACTACACGCATAATGCAGATTAATTGCGTATGCGTATAAAATGTTGATGCCATGTCATTTTTCCTTGTTATAATATAAAAATAAATTCAAATTTTTTCACCCACACACATGGACTGTGTATTTTTATTGTGTGATGATGAACTTTTATAATTTTTTCTAGTATTTTTATCCAACTTGTTGGTATTCATTGTACATACCTATTTTTGAACCAAAATACTGAACTATATTACACCTAAATTCTGAATGGAATATAAAATGATTATACTACAATTTAAAGTTCTTAAATTTTTATACTTAAATTTCTAGTTTTAAAGTTAATGTGTTGCATTTAAAATAAAATTTTTTAACCAAATTTCAAGCTCTTCATAGCTGATGTTTATACTTTAAAATTCAACTGTCATTTAAATAATGTAATTATACTTATATTTGAATTGAACTTAAAAGTTTTGATACTTAAATTTAAATATCATTTAAGCTTAATAGTTATACTTAAATTTTTAAGATTCAATATAGTTATGCTGATACTGCAATAAATTTAAATGATTATATTAAAGTTTTAAAGTTCAATTTTTCTGTCAAATGTTTATACTCAAATTTGAAAATTAATAACAAAAGTATTTATATTAAATTTGAATGTGATAATGTATTTTTACACATATTCGATGTCATACATAATTATACTCAAATTTAGTGCTATGAGGGTTTCTACTAAAATTTTTAAACTGTTTCTAATGAAGTGATTATACTTTAATTTAAATTGTTTTTCCTTCATTAGGTTTTTATAATACTGGATGCCTTGGCATTTAACATGCCTTGACTCTTAGAGTAAATTTTTTTGTCTATTTGCATATGAATGTGAGATTTGCATGAAGAGGCCGATTGTGGGGAATACGTAAAAAACAATCATGAGTCACTATTCCCCTGAATGTAGTTCAGCTCATAAATTCTTTTGAACGACTCATTTCATTCTCAAGAGAGAATCACAACGTTTTTCCGGCATGCATATCATGCAAATTGGATGCTCAACGCATATGCATCCTCTGATATATATAGGGCTCGACCTGATACAGTAGTCAGATGATACTTTGGCAGACACTTCGGTTGTCAAAGATGAAGTATGACATGAAATGATGAGTGTGTCAAGTCTATTCTTAGTTTAACAGTATAGTCAATTTAGTGACGGAGTTCCAATTGCCATAACATGTTTAGATCAAGTTTGGGTTGTTTTTCTGTCTGTGTGTGTGTGTGTGTGTGTGTGTGTAGTAGTAGTAGTAAACGGTTCTTTTTTAAGGTAATCCCACAAGTATTTGGTAATGACATGTAGCTGTTAAATGTTGCTGGAGTGGTGTAAAATTGATACCTTTCTGCGAACAAATGTATTTGCCTAAAAATTTTCTGCAAAATTCTGCCGAGTCATATATATGGTATATGCGCACATATCTCACACAAAAATATTGATCTTCTGGTTACCTAATTTATTCAGGTACTATTTTCAAGGTACCAGTAAATGGAAAAGGGGGGGTGGGGGTAAACATGATTCATCAGAGTTAGATATATAATATAGTTTTTTGAAAATGAAAGTAACAGTGCATATGCATTGCTCATAATAACCAAAAAAAAAAATTTCTTTTTTTAATAATTCTTTAAAATTTCTGCAATTCAAAAAAATTTCTGCAAACGGCGTTTGCTCGTTCGTCTATTTTCTCTGACTCTGGTTGCTATGTAAATGTTTCCACCATGTGTGTTGGCAAAATGTGTATGGATTCTATGCAGAAATATGTGAAGCAAATTCATGCCTAATAATACTATTAACTACTGCATCAAGATCGAGCCAATAATGTTTTTCAACTTCAACGTAAGCTTTAAAAGCTTGCACTGTATAAAGTGTTTACTAATTTCCATGAAATGTAGCTGGTGAGGATTTTAGTTTAACTAAAGTTTAGTCTATGCATTTCAATTGCTAAATTCTGACTTACCTGAGAATCATTTATACAAACTGTTATCATCAATATCTCCATACAGCTTGATGTCGATAAAAACTTAGATTATAGCATATACTGTGTTTATCAGCATAAATGTTGTACAGTAACTGATTGATTTTAATTAGCTCTGTGCATATATTTTTCAAATAATATGAAATTAATATGTTTTAGAGCAGGGGCCAAACTGCGGCAGGCTTGATCCAGCCCACTTAATGAATTTATCCGGCCTTAAGAAACTTTGACAAAAAATAAAATAAAGAAATAAAATAAAATAATGCAATAGATTCAGCATAAAACGTTTTTAGTTTTTACAAGAGTTAAAAATACAAAATTCTGGATTCTAAAAAAAGAAACATGTCAACAGCTAGAAGGCCGATTTTCTAAAGCTAAAACAATTCCTGATACATACATGTGGATTTCACCATTTCATCCTTATGTCTAAAAATTCCATTGAAAGAAAGAGTATCAATTTTGACAAAAACTATTTTCCATTTCTCTGGAGAACTACCACCTACCTGCATTCATGATGTCACAGATCTGTACGAACTCATTGCAGGTATTTATGACTAGTAAAATGTTGGGCTTTGAATGGACTTAAAATTTTGGGCTTTGAATGGACTTAAAATGTTGGGCTTGATGCATATAAAACATGTGAGATATGAAAGATTTCAAATTAAAACTTAATTTAACAAATAATTATAAAGTATAAATTAACTGGAGTGTAGTTCAACTCAAATTTTTCATACCAGAATCCATTTTTAAGTACCTTGTGATTTTTTTTTTAATTTTTATTTATTTATTTATTTTTAATTTTGCAAGAAAATTTCACTTGAATCTATCGATTAATACCAAATTTGGCAATGTACCCCCTTGAAAGGAGGGGGGGCTTGTAAGTCAGGTAATGATGTAGGACATTATTTTTGCAATGCACATCATTAATAACATTCTATGCACTCAGTATTACATTGTTATTTCCTTCCTATAACAGGATTCAAAGTAAATATTTCCAGAATTTTTTTAAATCCTTACTTTAAGGAATTTTTTTCTCACTAATCTTCTCATTGCCTGTTCCATGCTCATAAGTGATAATGACTGCAAAACTATGGTCTCCGAATAGTGAGAGATGATCATTTGGAAGAAACTTCTATTGTAGATAACAGCATCCATAGACTGGTTCCGTACTTAATATGCACTCGTCAGTAAAGAAGGAAAGGGGCACTACAATTTTTATGGGTGGTCCTGCTTAATGGTGAAAGTCATTTTAATATTAATGCTCCTTTGTTGACTACATTTCAATTAACTGTATTAATTTAATTCTATGTCTGTTTGGCAGCAATACGTGATGATGAAATTGAGTCGGCCAAGAAACATGGTTCTCCTCTTGAAGCATTAATTCCAAAAACTGAGGAGCCAGAGATAAGTCCAGTGTCTCTACAAACCTCTATGCAAAACTCTGTTAGCTATGAAGAAAATTCAGCTGTGTATTCCGAAAGCTTCTCAGTTGAAACAAATGTAGTTTCGCCTACCACTCCTAATAAGTGAGTAATTTATATATATAACTTCTAAAAATGTACATTAACGTAATTTTGTAAATATTGTTTGCCTTTTAAAGAATTGTAAAGTTTATGTACTCTTGTATAACAATCTAATTAGCACATTTTAAGAGCAGTAAGATTAATCAAAGAGTACATTTCTTCAGTGCAAAGCTGCCTCTACCTACAACAACAATAAAAAAAAAAAAAAAAAAAAATTGCAATAAATTGGGTTTTATTATAACATTATCATAAGTAATTGTAAATTCCGTTATCTACCAATTTATTTTTCTGTTTAAATTAATTAGTTTCTTAAAATAATCTTTACTCTTGAAATACAATAATCTTGATATGTTGAAGTAATGATAAGTGATCACAAATTTTCTATTAAGTTTAAAATTCCTCCCCTACTCCCTCCAAAAATATTCTTTTTCAATAAAGATGTTTTGTTTTGACCCCTCAAACTGACAGATTTGGAGCCAATTTTCCTGAAACTAGAATGTAGTCCTATTATCATTATGATGTTTTGGGGTCATTCCATGCCAATTCAACCAAAAAAAATATGAAAATGTTACCCACTTCCTTAAAATTTTCTTTTTTTTTTTTTTCAAAGTTACATATAACAGTTATAATACCATACAACATTTTAGTTGATTTCATGCATTATTTTTTAACAATAAATTTTCAATGAAATGGAGAATTTACTAGGTGCTGCTTTATTTATGGATGCATGAAATGAAAACTTTGTGTTTGATAAAATCCTTTCTTGCTCTGTACCTAATTGTCACAAACATATAATTTTTTCTGTGGATATTCTAGAATATATGCTTATTCTCAAACAGCATGCATTTTGATAACATTTTAATTAAAACCTAGTTACTTTTTGTCTCAGAGTTGAAAAATGTAAAAAAAGAATTTTTAATTTCAGCAAAGACAAATTTTTTCAAGATGAGCTCTATATTTAAATTTACTGATAATGTTTTTACATGTTCTTTATACAGTAACACTTTTACCATAAAAAAATAAACAGGTATTTTTTGGAAAATGTGAAGTTTTTTTTGTAAGATGTAAAATGGCTGTATTTTCAAAGTCAACAGTAAAAAAATTAGGAACCTGGTAAATAATGTATTAATAATTGGCTACATTAGTTTATATATTAAAAATATAACATTTAAAAAAATTATTATCTATTCATAAGAGGAATGAAATTATAAATACAAGGAAATATTGTTTTTAATTTACTGTATTGATAAATAAACTACCCTATTTTGATCACACCTTCTACTTCCACTCCTTTTCAACTGGTCCATTCCATCGCACTTTTAAGTGCCATGTGATGCAAATTCAAGCTGGCAGTTGTTTCAAGATTTGTGAGTTGCCTTTTTTGCATGTTTATGCATTTGTGTGTTGTATTTTTCATAATTATGTGTTATTTTATGGTATTTTAATTGAATATTGTCCTTTTGTGTCATTTCTCTGTGGATCTCATTTATTCCATTGTTGGGCACAGATTAAATAAATTTTTAACCACGTATTTTTATGCAACCATAGAAACAACAGATTTTAGTATAGTCTAGATCTAGAATGTACCCCTGAAGACGTTTCTGGCAGGTATACTATTCATTGATTTATTTTCTTTTTCCTGGTCATTCAATAATCTATTTTATCAGCCCTTTCTCATTACTTTTTGCTTTTAATGTATATTAAATACGTGTTATTTTACTACCCACAATTTGATGCTGTGTTTACAGATATGCACTCCAGCACATTTTATTTTTACTATTTTAATACATATGTTTATATATATATATATATATATGTGTGTGGATTTTAAAGCTATTTAAACCAATAACAGTAAACCATTTTCTGTTATTGGTTTAAATAGCTATAAAATTCATATGCAAGATATATGATCAAGATAAGGCAGTTTAGTTATCAATACAGTAAATTAAAAGAAAAATATTTCCTTGTATTCATTCCTCCTATAAAATCGATAGCTAAATACCATATATTTAATAGGGTAAATATTAAATATTACCCATAGAAAGGGTAAATATTAAAATGATAAGAAAGAACATTTTATTTATTGATAAATGTCGAAATAATGATATTCTTGATTTGAAGAAATGTTTTATTGCATTTCAGTGGGAAAAAAGGTTTCTTAATTTCAGTATTTCCAACTGATAATATTTAAATTGCCTTACGCTATTTTTTAATTAGCATTACATTAGTAGACTTTTATGGTCACTGTTTCAGAGGTGGTGATTGGAGTTTTGCTTTTTGATATAGGTAAATAATGCAATGCAAAATCAAATCCAGTTGCATTGGACAATTATCCTTATTAACTGAGCTACTAAAATTCATTTTGGGTTAGCCAGAATTAGTATATAATTTTCTGCAAGGCTATGAAATTTGTTCATAATCATAAAAAGCATATAAAAAAATTAAAAAGAATTTCTGAAATAAAAAAGGAAAAAAATGTTAGTGAGTGTTTTTTATTATTTCATTATAATATATATTATATATGTGCATTGTGGGGAAAAAATGTTTAATAAGAATAAAAATAAAATAGGAAAGTTAGCCTAAAAATAGAAAACAAGCATTTAAACTTTATACAAAATAATTTCCACAATTATTGGCTAAGATTTAAAAGTTGTTAAAGTTTGTTTTATGAATAAATAAAAATTGTGAATGGCTAACATTGGTTAACCGAAGAAAAAAGGAATAAATATATATTTTTGACTAAAAGTTATGAAAGTCATTAATGATCATAAATAAAAGAAACTGTGTACACAAAAATGATCATTTAAAATCACAAACTCTGTTTATCATTAAAATTTTTAGATATTGTTGCTTTTTATATTAACACTGATTTTTTAACACTGACTTTATCCTTTTGCCCTGGCATTATTCTTAAAAATTCATCAGCATTATATAATCACTTGTAAAATTTGTTTTCCTTTTCTAAACTTTGATAAAGATAAAATTCCCTTTTTTGTAATTTACAGGGCTGGCGAACTTCACAGTCAGTTACTTCAATAGTTTAACTGGCTTTCTTGCATATGTTGGGCGGAAATCTGCATTTATGAAATACTAAAACATTCTAAATGATTCCAAATATTCTAAGTTCTTAAAGCTCTTAAAACCTAAAAATCATTCTTCTGAAAACACTCAAAAATATCTGAAATTTGTAAAGTTCATCTAACATAAATCTGAAAACACTGAAATACACTCTGAAAAAGTTCTCAAGTGAGTTCACCTGAAAACATTTTAGAAATATAACTGAAAGTCTTAAATAAACTGAATGTGGACCTATTGACCAGTTTCCCTACGTGTACAAATATGTACTCTACATGTAATTAAATGGAACTTTCCTAAAAATAAAAATGCATTAAAAGTAAAAGAAAGAGAGAACACAGAATTTTAGGTTTTCAAAATCTAACGTTTATTAAAATTTAAACTTCATTTTTAAAATAATTTTTAAAACATTTTACATCTCATTAACTAACAAATCTAATAAACAACTTAAATAAATAAATAGAATGGATGGCCGGTCGTATAGTGGTAGAAAAAACGTTAGAATATTAAATTTTAAAGTTAACAATATTAAACTTATTCAATTATTTATCAAAACTAGAATTTGGAATAAAAAGAACATAAGTTAGCCAAAAGGGAAATTTAGAACAAAAGTTAAACTTAACCTCAGGTTCAGGTGACCTAAAATATATAAGTCTAAAGGGGTCTTATTCTATGCTAGTTCAATTAAATTTTAAATAATGCAAAAGTAAATTAGCCTGAAATTTGAAGGAAAAGAATTATATCCCCAAGGCTCCAAGATAAGCTTCTGAGATCTGCAGGAAAGGACTCAACAGCAAAAATGTCACCAAAGTTCCCAGAGGACACTTCTTGAAAGGCAAACACGGCAAAGGAGGGTTATGTCCATCAGAGGTGAGGAAAATCTCCGGCCGGATTCGAATTCCAAAAGATTCCAAATAGGACGTTTAGTAACGAAGAAATAAATTCTCCACACAGCTACACCGGGTCTTTGACATCAGGACTGAATGCATAGCATATGTCTGGTGCTTTTCACCAAAAATGACGCTCCAGTTCTTCATAATAAGAGCAGCATAGCCCTGGAGAACCAAACACTTAGTTGTCGTGTTAACTCATCTCCGCTGACATCGCAGAAACTCTATTTAGAGGATGGGAGACCAATCACACCTCCAATCGTTCCGTCCGTCTAGACATAACAAACGTCCGGCTCCCACATCATCCAGACGAAACATTTTCAGAGAGCACGGAGGGAGGAATCAATTAAACAAAAAAAAAACAGCAGGAGAATGTTGATTAAACAGTAAACACAGAGGAATTCATCTCGGAGAAATCTCAACACAGGTTTAGCTGAGAATAAAAAAACGAAATTCGCATTTCGAATTCGCACTTCGGATCGGCTCGCGCCGAAACGCTAAAAACAACAGCTTATTAGATCACATCTTGAGTTCAGAGGGAAGAAAAAGAGAAGAGCGAAAAAACGCGCGATTTTACTTATATACTGCGAAACATCGCTGCCACAGACTGTCAACAAAATTATCGATGAACGATAAAATAATTAATGACAGACGATTTTAATATTACGATCAACCAATTAAAAACTCGAAACTTTAAAGAAGAGAAATGGAATTTCAAAGCAGACGAAAATTAAAAGGAAATGAAGTGAAACGATTTGGAAAATACGAATTCGGCAATAATTTAAATATGGACGATTCTGAAATATTTAAAAAGCTGAAAATAGAATAAAACTGTAAAATTGCGATGAATTAATCAATTTTTAACAGAGAGCAATAAATTTGGAATCAAATTAAAGGGAATAAAAAGGGCAATAAATGGAATCACAAATTAGCCAATTTAAATAAATTTAAATTGCTAAAACCTAAAAAGAACGAACTTTCGCCGTTTTTAACACAAAACCTATGGAATAGAACTTATTTGGAACAGAAGAATATCAAAACCTAAACAATTGGAAAATGGATAACTAAAAGAGAATGGCTATGTAAATAAGACCCCTGAACACATTTAAACCAAAAGCAAAATTTCTAAAATTATTAAATATCCAAAAGTATAACCCAACAACTCCTTCGAACGTCCCAAAAAAATTTTTCATTTGAAAAATGAAAAATTTTAGCTAACACATGACAAAATTTCGCGAAACGAAGGAGAAAAAAAAATCAAAATCTCAACTACATCTGTAACATGAGCCATAAAAAATCAAATTCCTTATAAATAAATCAAAAATCAAATTCCTTATAAATAAATCAATAATCAAATAATCACTTCACTAAACACTCTCATAATAACAATTCTCATATTTCTCAACATTTCGTCTAAACTCTTAAACATACATATAGATTCAATATTAAATTCTTTAACTTCATTGTAACTCTATATTATGAAAATTCATCAATTCATTTTAAAATGCTCCAACAAATACGCCATCAAAGAGAAGAAACAGAAAAATAATAAACAGATCTCCATATCATTAGCTGTCATGAATAAACATAAATTTTAACGAAAACTTTGGACCAGCCAAAGAATTCCAATATTCTAAACAATAAATTTTGAAAAGGTACCTTCAACATAACAACCAATAAATATAAATCAACAAATTCATCACTAATCTTCTCCTCTACAAAGAAAACAATCATTCGAAGCATATTACTCTATTTAAATAATATCAAAGTTGGCTCAAGTTACAAACAAAAAAATTTGTGGAATATTTACCCCCAAAATAACAAACTCAATTCCCTAACAATGTGGAACTGAACTCAAATTTAACCGACTTGCTTACAAATTATACTATAAACTGATTACTTGGCAAATTAGGTCGTTTAAACGACAAATATACACTAAAATGACCTTATGCATCATTTTACATTAATATCAATAAACGCGATTCCACTAGATTTTGTGCAACATCTTGCACTCTCAACAACAATAAACTCAAATATCATAACTGCAACTCTGGAAATCTCAAAAAATTCTCATAAAAATCAAAAAATTAAGACAAGGGGCCGAGGGTTGTGAGTCCTCACAAAGGTTGTGAATCTTTTTTGAACCCCAAAAAAAATAGCACAAAAATATCCATCAAGTAGTACATTTAAATTCACTAACTGCCAAGTGTATCACATTACTTTAAACAAAATACCAAAGAAAAATCATGTTACAAATCCCCATTTAATTTTCAAAACCAAAAGAACTCAAATTGCATTGCACAATTTTAAATATTCCACTTAAAAAAAAATGTAATTCTCCTATAAATAAAATAAATTTTTCCACTTTAACGACCAAAAATTTTAAAGACAGTATTAAAAATATCAGATTTAGAATTAAGAACAAACAAACTGATTTGTCACCACTCTATTTGAGTGTGAAAACCAAACACATGATCAATGTGAAGAACAAGATAACTCAAGTTGACATTTATGTCACACTCATATTGGAGTGTAAAAAACACCTGCATTACCCAATTTTTCAATAAATCAACAGCATTTCATCATCTACATTCACATATCAGTGAGGATTTAAAACTCAATTCCAAATCAGAACAAAAATATTCTAAGTCGAAAAACTACTGCTTTAATTCTATATAATTTAACTTAATAAAAAAAAATTCTCATTAAATTTACTCAATTAATTTCATTCTATTTCATCAAAACAATTTTAAGTGCTGCTGGTAGCGTGGGTTACAAAAACATCAAAATAAAAAAATTTGTTAATGAGATGGGATTAGAACAAAAAATGTAAATACTATAAAGTGCGTTCCTCGCATGCCTATAATTTCCTAAATTTATGAATTAAATTCAATTTCCAACTACTTCAAATAATAAAATTCAAATCAAATTAACTTACATTAAGGAATGCTTAAATAAAAATTCTAAATGAAAAGTCAAATTCAAAAATTCCAAAGTTTCCTCAAAAAATTCTAAATGAAAATATTTAACTTAATCCTAAAATTTTAATCAAAATATTAAAATAAATTCCTTTAATTTAGTTTAAGAACATTCTAAAACATCCTGCCTTACTTTAAGAACATATTAAAATCTCAACTGTAATCACTTTTAGAATAAACAAGTATGGAATCAATTTACTGAAATTTCATTTTTAAGAACAAAAATTATTAAGAACATCTATTACAGTTAGCATGAATAAGCCCCTAGACTGGTCAAACGGCGCCAATTGTTGGGGGGGAAAAAGTGAAGTACTTTTATGAGATACTAAAACATATAACATTCTAAATTCCTGAAAGTTCTTACTCAAGGTTCTTAAAACCTAAATGTCATTCTTCTGAAAACACTCAAAAATATCTGAAATTTGTAAAGTTCATCTAACATAAATCTGAAAACACTGAAATACAATAACCCAATAACCCAGGTTCGAATCCTGGTCACGGCACCAATTGTTGGGCGGAAATCTGCATTTATGAAATACTAAAACATTCTAAATGATTCCAAATATTCTAAGTTCTTAAAGCTCTTAAAACCTAAAAATCATTCTTCTGAAAACACTCAAAAATATCTGAAATTTGTAAAGTTCATCTAACATAAATCTGAAAACACTGAAATACACTCTGAAAAAGTTCTCAAGTGAGTTCACCTGAAAACATTTTAGAAATATAACTGAAAGTCTTAAATAAACTGAATGTGGACCTATTGACCAGTTTCCCTACGTGTACAAATATGTACTCTACATGTAATTAAATGGAACTTTCCTAAAAATAAAAATGCATTAAAAGTAAAAGAAAGAGAGAACACAGAATTTTAGGTTTTCAAAATCTAACGTTTATTAAAATTTAAACTTCATTTTTAAAATAATTTTTAAAACATTTTACATCTCATTAACTAACAAATCTAATAAACAACTTAAATAAATAAATAGAATGGATGGCCGGTCGTATAGTGGTAGAAAAAACGTTAGAATATTAAATTTTAAAGTTAACAATATTAAACTTATTCAATTATTTATCAAAACTAGAATTTGGAATAAAAAGAACATAAGTTAGCCAAAAGGGAAATTTAGAACAAAAGTTAAACTTAACCTCAGGTTCAGGTGACCTAAAATATATAAGTCTAAAGGGGTCTTATTCTATGCTAGTTCAATTAAATTTTAAATAATGCAAAAGTAAATTAGCCTGAAATTTGAAGGAAAAGAATTATATCACCAAGGCTCCAAGATAAGCTTCTGAGATCTGCAGGAAAGGACCCAACAGCAAAAATGTCACCAAAGTTCCCAGAGGACACTTCTTGAAAGGCAAACACGGCAAAGGAGGGTTATGTCCATCAGAGGTGAGGAAAATCTCCGGCCGGATTCGAATTCCAAAAGATTCCAAATAGGACGTTTAGTAACGAAGAAATAAATTCTCCACACAGCTACACCGGGTCTTTGACATCAGGACTGAATGCATAGCATATGTCTGGTGCTTTTCACCAAAAATGACGCTCCAGTTCTTCATAATAAGAGCAGCATAACCCTGGAGAACCAAACACTTAGTTGTCGTGTTAACTCATCTCCGCTGACATCGCAGAAACTCTATTTAGAGGATGGGAGACCAATCACACCTCCAATCGTTCCGTCCGTCTAGACATAACAAACGTCCGGCTCCCACATCATCCAGACGAAACATTTTCAGAGAGCACGGAGGGAGGAATCAATTAAACAAAAAAAAAAAACAGCAGAAGAATGTTGATTAAACAGTAAACACAGAGGAATTCATCTCGGAGAAATCTCAACACAGGTTTAGCTGAGAATAAAAAAACGAAATTCGCATTTCGAATTCGCACTTCGGTTCGGCTCGCGCCGAAACGCTAAAAACAACAGCTTATTAGATCACATCTTGAGTTCAGAGGGAAGAAAAAGAGAAGAGCGAAAAAACGCGCGATTTTACTTATATACTGCGAAACATCGCTGCCACAGACTGTCAACAAAATTATCGATGAACGATAAAATAATTAATGACAGACGATTTTAATATTACGATCAACCAATTAAAAACTCGAAACTTTAAAGAAGAGAAATGGAATTTCAAAGCAGACGAAAATTAAAAGGAAATGAAGTGAAACGATTTGGAAAATACGAATTCGGCAATAATTTAAATATGGACGATTCTGAAATATTTAAAAAGCTGAAAATAGAATAAAACTGTAAAATTGCGATGAATTAATCAATTTTTAACAGAGAGCAATAAATTTGGAATCAAATTAAAGGGAATAAAAAGGGCAATAAATGGAATCACAAATTAGCCAATTTAAATAAATTTAAATTGCTAAAACCTAAAAAGAACGAACTTTCGCCGTTTTTAACACAAAACCTATGGAATAGAACTTATTTGGAACAGAAGAATATCAAAACCTAAACAATTGGAAAATGGATAACTAAAAGAGAATGGCTATGTAAATAAGACCCCTGAACACATTTAAACCAAAAGCAAAATTTCTAAAATTATTAAATATCCAAAAGTATAACCCAACACATATCCAAGATAATGGAGCTAAGGATAATAATTGAATTTTCTCACACTAACTTGCCTTGGTTAGCTCGCTGGAGTTTCACTCGGTAGGCCCGGGTTTGATTCCAGCCACTGCCAAAACTGCCGCCGTGTTCACGCGGAGTATGATCACGTTAAACATGTGGGTCCGTAAGTCCTTCCGAGAGGTTGGTGGTAGGGGAAGGCGGGTACGGTCCCTGTGGATGCCTCCCCCACTGGGTTCCTGTCTAAATTGGGTGGTACTTCCCGACCGTCCAAACAGTTACCTTACACCTTTCTGGTAGGTCGGACTGTCTGGGTCTCAACAACAACAACAACACTAACTTGCCTGGCTTACTTTCTTTTGAATCTTGGTGATTATTTCATTAAAATCTTTAGCCGATTAGCACATATTTATGTTTTCTTATCATCATTGGACTGAACTTTGAATATTGTATTTGAAATTTCAAATTTGTATTGTTCTACATAAAAAGGAACTAGTTTAGATTTTAAAGTGGAAGTAGTTGAACACAATTTTATGCTTCCAACACCTTGATTCTCTTTATTACACACTTACGGTATATAACTGAGCCTTTCTTCATACTCTTCAGTAGTTTATTTAGAAGAATCACCATCAAACTTATCTTCATTTATTTTTTGGCATGTGATACAGATTTTTTTAACGAAAATAAACATTCTTTTAACTTTTCTGCAGGTTATAATATAATATATTTTAGTTTTGATTCTATATCATTCTTGCGCAATTAAAAAGATTGATTACAGCATCTTTTCTGGTGAATAGGAAACCCTTTTTAAAATTTCTGTTTTGTAATTATGACACCAGTTACATCATGGTGTATACTGTAATATGTTCCTTACATAAGAAATGCTGATCATTGTAATATAATTCAAAAATGTCCTTTAGGTTTTATTAAATAATTTAAAAAAATTATTTAATAAGAATCTTATTACTTATTGTACACTACACTGAAAACTGCTTGAGGCCATTATTTAAAAAACAATGACATAAAATTTGCACTAAAACTTTTTTTAGCTAGCAAGAATATTATATTAAAAGAAGGAAACTGCACATTCTTAACTACATTCATTAATAGCCTTGGATTCTACAAAGAAGTCCTAGTGGCACACCTTACAGGAAAATCCTTTCCGAATTGGATTGTAGTCATGACCTGGAAAGTTATGTTGACATTATTTATTACTGCAGGGGAATACCTCAGTTTCTGGGAGGGTATCAAATTTATTTTTTTTTTTTGCCCTGGACTTTTCCTGTACTTTGGAGGAATAATCTCACATTTTGGGAAGAAAGGTGAAAGGGATTTGTTTCTTCAAGAGGAATGTTGGTAACTAAAACATATCTAATTAAGCTTTTATTATATAGTTTAAAATTATGCAATTTAGTTATCAGTGTAGTCACAAAAGGAATATTTAAAAATATTTCTTTGTATTTTGATTTCTATAAAACTGATAACAATCAATATTATATAAAAAATGTTAATTTTTATTAAATAAATTAATAAATTCAGTTAATTATACATACATTTATTAAATATGTAAATTAGTTTTAATCTTTACTTATAAAAATGCAACTAAGTAAATTTTTTATATTTTACACACGCACACACAAAAATTCTTACATTTTTCAAAAAACACCTCTCTAAATTTTTTATGGTAAGCAAGTCACTGAATAAAGATCATGTAAAAAAATTATCAGGAGATGTAAATATGGAATTCACCTTGAAAAAAATTCCTTTTGCTGAAATTAAAAGAATTTTTTTTTTCCTTATTTTTTACATTTTTCAACTTTAAGGCAAAAAATAACAGGCTTTTAATTAAAATTGTATCAAAGTGCATACTGTTTGATAATTAGCATCTAGTTTAGAATATCCATAGAAAAAATTATGTGTTTTTGATAATTAAGTGCAGAGCAAGAAAGAATTTTATTAAACACGAGATTTTCATTTCATGCATCCGCAAAGCAGTACCAAACTAATGCATGGAATGAACTAAAATTTTGCATGGTAGTGTAAGTTTGTTGTATGTAACTCTGTGAAATTTCAGAAAAATTCGAGAGGATGAGTGACATGCCTTGGTTGAATTGACATGGAATGACCCTTTAGTGAAATATTTTTTCACCAATTTTTAGGATTTGAGACTGTATCAAATTTTTCTTTCTAGGCACTTTTATTACCCTTTGCTCTATTTTTATCAGAATTTCTATTAGAGATAAATTTCCGAAAATAAAAAATAAATAAATAAATAAACCTGAATGAATGAATTAGCAATGCTGCATAAAATCATTTTCAAAATATTTTTCTATTTAGTAAGCACTGGATTAAAAGTTTGCAATATTTATTTATTTAACATTTTATTGTGTCTGCCACTAAATTGTAAAATTATTTATAATTTTTTTTTTCTAGTGGTACAGAATCATTACAGTCTGTCCGGAGCTCTGTCAAAATGGAATCTATAAATCATACAAGCCATTCTTCATTTCAAGATAAAATATCTCCAGAATTTTCATATCCAGACAAAGAGGAGAATCTGCCTCATATGAATTCTAATTCCATCGACACAAGTCCAGTAGCTGTGAACCACTCAAATTTTTCTGCAAAGTTTCAAGAAAGCTTTGAAAAGGAGGTTATGCCAGAGCCTGAACCCTTTCCAGAAACACCTACAGGGTCGATAAAAGAGCACTTTTCACCCAAATGTGCTTTCGCCCCTCCTTACTCTGGAAGGCCAGTACAGAGGTGTGAAAGGCCTACAGCTATTCGAATGTTACCTAAAGGTGGAAAAAGCAGGGTAAGAATCAATTGTTTTATGATACTTAGATATAATTTATATAATACTAATATTTTATTTGAGACAAAGTACTTTTTGATGACTGATATATTACCCATGCTTATGTATTATTTTTTAAATTACCCCATTTGGCATTTCGCCCCCCCCCCCCCCCCCAAAAAAAAAAATATATATGGTTATGTACTACTTTTTTTAATAGCAGAAAAACTCATTAAATATTAGTGGCATTATAAAACTAGCATTACCTAGTTACAAGTACGCTGATATAAAATAAGAATTTGTAAAGGAGAAATAGCAGAATTTCCTGAACACACTAAGTGATGTCATATATTAAATGAAAAATAAAAAACAAATGCAGTTAAAGATTGAAGGATGGGCTGGTACAAATGATTTTAACAGCTCAGTAAAGTAAGGTCTTTTAACAGTTCCCGCCCTGTTGCATGGAAATAGGGCTATTGATTGTAGAGTAATGTTATATTCCTGTGTAAAACAAGCACATAATGTACAGTTATTGTGTAATAACAAGTTCTTTGGGTTAATATTTTGGCATTTTTATTTCTTCAAGGTTTATTGTAATTTATTTTAAACATTTATAACAGTTTAATAACCAATATTTAGACCTTAGAAAGTTTAACAAAAATATGTAAACGCACCAGTGAATTCCGGCTCCAGCTCACTTCTGGCTTCACAGGTAGCCTCCATAGGCTAGAATAATGTATGTTCCTGGATGCATACAAGCATATTTTCTAGGCTTTCAATAGTATAATTTATTGTTGCCAAGTATAAGTCAGCTACCCTTTTGCAATTGTGTTGATAGATTATAAAAAAAATAATATGAATGTATAATATGAATGTATTCTATTATAGGCTGCCAATATTTTGTCTGCAGTTTTGTGTTTAATAAAAGAATTAGATTGGGCCAGTTTGGAAGTTGTTGACACAGCTATACATTGCCAGATGGAAGAATTAGAAGAACAACACTCTTCCTAACAAAAGTATATAAACTAATAATTCTGCATGATTATTTAAAATATGCCAGCTTATAATTTGACTTATGCTTCCTTACTTATTGGATGTATTTCCAAACTAAATTCATACTGATATTCTATGTGAAGCTTATTCCTAACCTGATGCAAAATAACTGTTGTGAATATTAGTATGTGATCCATAAAATTGGGAAGTAATAATTTTGTATGTTTTGAAATCTTTGTGATAAGATTTTCATGACTGGAAATGTTTATATACATCATTTTAAGGATGGATTCTGACTCTTTATGTAATGTATGAAATTCAGAACATTTTGCAATGAATTGTGCATTTTTCATCTGGGAAGTTTTCGGATTTCAGCAATTCATCAGCGGAAGGAAAGAGTTTTAAGTAAAAGAACCATTCACTTTATCATCTGTATGTACCTACAAAAGTTAAATTAATTTATTTATTCCATAAATATTAAAATTAGTAATTAATTGCCAAAAGATAAAAACAGTGTAATAATCCTAGCAATTGTCAATAAATGGTCACATTAAGAAAAACTATATATCTTTCCATGGAATGTGAAATAAAATTTTGTTACATTAAAGTCATTTAACAAAGTAATTAACTGCTAGTTTTAAAAAATTGTTGACTAAAAGTCCCCGGTGCCAATCCAATATGCAAGCATACCATGCCTAATGATGAACGCTAAAGGTACTCAATTTGGACCAATAGAACCATTGTGTAACCTTTTTATAGATTTCAAAAAGTGTAATATCTCAAGAAAAGTTCATTCTCGTATTCTAAATTAAGTGCCTTTCATTTTTACTTTCTCATACTATGTAATACAGTATACAGAAAGTATTGTTTTCACAAAAATTTTCAAATTCAAGATTTTGATACCAATATATATTTTAAGGCATCCTGATCACATTTTGACTAATTTTGGAGGAATGTCGGTCTGTATGTATGTCTGTGGTCGATTTCTTGTGTACACAATAGCTACCACAAATATTAATAGATTTTCATGAAACATAATATCCGGATTTGTTATTGAAAAATCTAGTAGTAGATAGAATTTAATATTTTTTTAACATGGCAACATTGGGCAAAATTTGACACAATCATGTATAAAAGGGTTTATTTATGGCTCAGTGATCACAAGACTTCATAATTTCAATTGTTGTAAAAAAAAGCCACAATACAATCTTTGTGTTCATGATGCCATTAGTTCCCTTGGATGAGAGTTACCCCCCTGGGGGGTGTACATTTTCAAATATGGTATTAATCAAAAGAATTTTCAAGCCTTTTAAAGTGAAGTTTTACGCACACTATAATACCGGGCATCACCGAGCAGCATTGGGCACGGTTAGTACTTGGGTGGGTGACCACCTGGGAACACCGCGTGCTGTTGGCACATTTGGGCGCGGTAGCCTGGTGGTTTGCGCGCTGGATTTGCACGCTGCCACAACTGCCACCATGTTCATGCGGAGTATGATCACGTTAAACATGTGGGTTTGTAAGTCCTTCCGAAAGGTTGGTGGTAGGGGAAGGGGGGGGGGGGGTACGGTCCCTGTGGATGTCTCCCCCACTGGGTTCCGGTCTAAATTGGGTGGCACTTCCAGGCTGTCCAAACGGTTGCCTTACTGGTAGGTCGGACGGTCTGGGTCTTAACAACAACACACTATAATGCCTTGACCACTCATCCGGTTGCTCATACCCTAAGTGAGTCGGGTGACCTGGGTCTTCAACACTATAATACCGATTTTTCAAAACATTTTTTATAAAATTTGAAAAAAAAAAAAAAAAAAAAAAAAAAGAGCTACTTAATGGATTCTAGTATGAGAAAGTTGAATTAAGCCGCACTCCGGTTAATTAATGATAACTTACATATGAAATTCTAATAATGCAAGTCCTATTTCCAGCAACAGGCCCTCTCAAAATCCTAGTTCCACCTGAATGTCTGCCATGCTGAATTTTATTTTAATATTGTTAGAACAGTAAAAATGATCTACACTACTAAAATTTATCGAGAAATGAGAGTATTATTTCAGCAACTCTTTCTTTAGCCTGATTTTCAGGAACATGTTGCAATTTATTAAATAGCTATTATTATTATATTTTGAATTTTAAATAGTTAACACTATTTTTGAATATAATTGTTATTAGATGCCAACCACAATTCATGAGCGTGTAAATTATCTGAGGAAAATAATGGATATATATGCATGATTACACATGTTTAATTATGAGGGGCGCAGTAACCCAGTGGTTAGCACTCAGGAATTTCACTCGGTAGGCCCAGGTTCGATTCCCTCCACTGCCAAAACTGCCGCCATGTTCACGTGGAGTACGATCACGTTAGACATATGGGTCTGTGAGTCCTTCTGAGAGGTTGGTGGTAGGGGAAGGATGGTACGGTCCCTGTGGATGCCTCCCCCACTGGGTTTCAGTCTAAATTGGGTGGCTCCTCCCCGCCGTCCAAACAGTTACCTTACACCTTTCTGGTAGATCAGACGGTCTGGGTCTCAACAACAACAACATGTTTAATTATGATGTTTCCACAGTAAAAAGTAGTATTTTCCTCATTATGATCAGCATTTATTTCAGTTTTCTCTTTTATTCTTCACCATCTGCTGCTTTGGAAGATGATCTGTGTTCTAGGTCTGATGAAGGTAACAACCATGTGTTGGGGGGGGGGGGGGGGAAATCTACTGCATTTATGATATAATAAAAACATTTCTAAATCATTCCATCATTCAAAATATTCTAAGTTCTCAGAACCTAAAAGCCTAAAAATCATTCTTCTGAAAACACTCAAAAATATCTGAAATTTGTAAAGTTCCTCAAAGTTCATCTAACCTGAAAACATTCTAAAAATAAAACTGAATTCTTAAATAAACAGAAAGTGGACCTATTGACCAGTTTCCCTACGTGTACAAATATGTACTCTACATGTAATTAAATGGAACTTTCCTAAAAATAAAAACATTAAAATAAAAGAGAGAACACAGATTTTAGGTTTTCAAAATCTAACGTTTATTAAAATTTAAACTTCACTTTTAAAAGAATTTTTAAAACATTTTTACATCTCATTAACTCAACAAATCAAATAAACAACTTAAATAATAAATGGAATGGCCGGTCGTATAGTGGTAGTAAAAACGTTAGAATATTAAATTTTAAAGTTAACAATATTAAACTTATACAACTATTTATCAAAACTAAAATTTGGAATAAAAAGAACATCAGTTAGCCAAAAGGGAAATTTAGAACAAAAGTTAAACTTAACCTCAGGTTCAGGTGACCTAAAATATATAAGTCTAAAGGGGTCTTATTCTATGCTAGTTCAATTAAATTTTAAATAATGCAAAAGTAAATTAGCCTGAAATTTGAAGAAAAAGAATTATATCACCAAGGCTCCAAGATAAGCTTCTGAGATCTGCAGGAAAGGACCCAACAGCAAAAATGTCACCAAAGTTCCCAGAGGACACTTCTTGAAAGGCAAACACGGCAAAGGAGGGTTATGTCCATCAGAGGTGAGGAAAATCTCCGGCCGGATCCGAATTCCAAAAGGATTCCAAGGAGGACGTTTAGTAACGAAGAAATAAATTCTCCACATAGCTACACCGGATCTTTGACATCAGGACTGAATGCATCGCATATGTCTGGTGCTTTTCACCAAAAATGACGCTCCAGTTCTTCATAATAAGAGCAGCATAACCCGGGAGAACCAAACACTTAGTTGACGTGTTAACTCATCTCCGCTGACATCGCAGAAACTCTATTTAGAGGATGGGAGACCAATAACACCTCCAATCGTTCCGTCCGTCTAGACATAACAAACGTCCGGCTCCCACATCATCCAGACGAAACATTTTCAGAGAGCATGGAAGGAGGAATCAATTAAACGAAAAAACATCAAAAGAATGTTGGTTTAACAGTCAGAAGAATTCATCTCGGAGTAAACTAAACACATGCTTAGATGAGAATAAAAAAAAAACGTTCCATTTCGAAACCGAACTTCGGCTCGGCTCGCGCCGAAGCGCTAAAAACAACAGCTTTAACAGATCACATCTTAGGTTCTAATCAATTGCAAAAAAAAGAGCAAAAAAACGCGCGATTTTGCTTATATACTGCGAAACATCGCTGCCACAGACTGTCAACAAAATTATCGATGAACGATAAAATAATTAATGACAGACGATTTTAATATTACGGTCAACCAATTAAAAACTCGAAACTTTAAAGAAGAGAAATGGAATTTTAGAGCAGACGAAAATTAAAAAGAAATGAAGTGAAACGATTTGGAAAATACGAATTCGGCAATAATTTAAATATGGACGATTCTGAAATATTTAAAAAGCTGAAAATAGAATAAAACTGTAAAATTGCGATGAATTAACCAATTTTTAACCGAGAGCAATAAATTTGGAATCAAATTAAAGGGAATAAAAAGGGCAATAAATGAAATCACAAATTAGCCAATTTAAATAAATTTAAATTGCTAAAACCTAAAAAGAACGAACTTTCGCCGTTTTTTACACAAAACCTATGGAATAGAATATATTTGAACAAAGAATATCAAAAACCTAAACAATTGGAAAATGGATAACTAAAAGAGAATGACTATGTAAATAAGACCCCTGAACACATTTAAACAAAAAACAAAATACCTAAAATTGTTAAATATCCAAAAGTATAACCCAACAACTCCTTCGAACGTCCCAAAAAAATTTTTCATTTGAAAAATGAAAAATTTTAGCTAACACATTACAAAATTCCGCGAAACGAAGGAGAGAAAAAAAAAATCAAAATCTCAACTACAGCTGTAACATGAGCCATAAAAAATCACATAAAAAATCAAATTCCTTTTAAATAAATCAAAAATCAAATAATCACTTCACTAAACACTTTCATAATAACAATTATCATATTTCTCAACATTTCGTCTAAACTCTTAAACATACATATAGATTCAATATTAAATACTTCAACTTCATTGTAACTCTATATTATGAAAATTCATCAATTCATTTTAAAATGCTCTAACAAATACGTCATCAAAGAGAAGAAACAGAAAAATAATAAACAGATCTCCATATCATTAGCTGTCATGAATAAACATAAATTTTAACGAAAACTTTGGACCAGCCAAAGAATTCCAATAATCTAAACAATAAATTTTGAAATGG
Source organism: Amaurobius ferox (assembly GCA_951213105.1). NCBI lineage: Eukaryota > Metazoa > Arthropoda > Arachnida > Araneae > Amaurobiidae > Amaurobius > Amaurobius ferox. The sequence continues at coordinate 27,374,935 of OX578144.1, forward strand.
TACCTTCAACATAACAACCAATAAATACAATCATCAAATTCATCACCATCTCCTCCTCTACAAAGAAAACAAATATTCGAAGCATAATTTTCAATTTAAATAATAATATCAAAGTTGGCTCAAGTTACAAACAAAAAAAATTGTGGAATATTTACCCCAAAATAACAAACTCAATTCCCTAACAATTTGGAACTGAACTCAAATTTAACCGACTTGTTTACAAATTATACTATAAACTGATTACTTGGCAAATTAGGTCGTTTAAAGACAAATATACACAAAAATGACCTTATGCATCATTTTACACCAACAATAAACGCGATTTCACTAAATATGGTGCAACATCTTGCACTCTCAACAACAATAAACTCAAATATCATCTCTGTAATCTCTCTGGAAATCTCAAAAATTCTCATAAAAATCAAAAAAAATTAAGACAAGGGGCCGAGGGTTGTGAGTCCTCTCAAAGGTTGTGAATCTTTTTTTGAACCCCAAAAAAATAGCACAAAAATATCCATCAAGTATAAGTAGTACATTTAAATTCACTAACAGCCAAGTGTATCACATTACTTTAACCAAAATACCAAAGAAAAATCAAATTACAAATCCCCATTTAAATTTTTAAAACCAAAAGAACTCAAATTGCATTGCACAATTTTAAATATTCCACTTAAAAAAAAATTTAATTCTCCTATAAATAAAATAAATTTTTCCACTTTAACGACCAAAAAAAAATTTTAAAGACAGTATAAAAAATATCAGATTCAGAATTAAGAACAAACAGATTTTATCACCACTCTATTTGAGTGTGAAAACCAAACACATGATCAATGTGAAGAACAAGATAACTCAAGTTGACATTTATGTCACACTCATTTTGGAGTGTAAAAAACACCTGCATTACCCAATTTTTCAATTAATCACCAGTATTTCATCAACTACATTCACATATCAGTGAGCATTTAAATCTCAATTCCAAATCAGAACATAAAAAATTCTAAGTCGAAAAACTACTGCTTTAATTCTATATAATTTAACTTAATAAAAAAAATATTCTCATATTAAATTTACTCAATTAATTTTTCTCTATTTTATCAAAACAATTTTAAGTGTTGCTGGGAGCGTGGGTTACAAGAACAACAAAATAAAAAAAATTTGTTAATGAGATGGGATTAGAACAAAAAATGTAAATACTATAAAGTGCGTTCTTCAAATACTTAAAACTTCCTAAACTTATGAATTAAATTTACTTTCAAACTACTTCAAATAATAAAATTCAAATCAAATTAATTTACATTAAGGAATGCTTAAATAAAAATTCTAAATGAAAAAGTCAAATTCAAAAGTTTCCTCAAAAAATTCTAAATGAAAATATTTAAATTAATCCTAAAATTTTAATCAAAATATTAAAATAAATTCCTCTAATTTAAATCAAGAACATTCTAAAACATCATGCCTCAGTTTAAGAACATATTAACATTTCAACAGTAATCACTTTTAGAATAAACCGAAATTTCATTTTTAAGAACAAAAACTATTAAGAACATCTATTACAGTTAGCATGAATAAGCCCCTAGACTGGTCAAACGGTGCCAATTGTTCGGTAGTTTTTGTGCATTTTATGACACACTAAAAGCATTTCTAAATATTCCAAATTCTCAAAGTTTTTAAACCTAAACATCATCAAAATTACATATGAAAATGCACCATTTGACCAGTTTCTCCCTAAATTTACAAATATGTAACTAAATAAAATTAAATGCAACTTTCCTAAAAATAAAAACATTAAAATAAAAGAGAGAACACAGATTTTAGGTTTTCAAAATCTAACGTTTATTAAAATTTAAACTTCACTTTTAAAAGAATTTTTAAAACATTTTTACATCTCATTAACTCAACAAATCAAATAAACAACTTAAATAATAAATGGAATGGCCGGTCGTATAGTGGTAGTAAAAACGTTAGAATATTAAATTTTAAAGTTAACAATATTAAACTTATACAACTATTTATCAAAACTAAAATTTGGAATAAAAAGAACATCAGTTAGCCAAAAGGGAAATTTAGAACAAAAGTTAAACTTAACCTCAGGTTCAGGTGACCTAAAATATATAAGTCTAAAGGGGTCTTATTCTATGCTAGTTCAATTAAATTTTAAATAATGCAAAAGTAAATTAGCCTGAAATTTGAAGAAAAAGAATTATATCACCAAGGCTCCAAGATAAGCTTCTGAGATCTGCAGGAAAGGACCCAACAGCAAAAATGTCACCAAAGTTCCCAGAGGACACTTCTTGAAAGGCAAACACGGCAAAGGAGGGTTATGTCCATCAGAGGTGAGGAAAATCTCCGGCCGGATCCGAATTCCAAAAGGATTCCAAGGAGGACGTTTAGTAACGAAGAAATAAATTCTCCACATAGCTACACCGGATCTTTGACATCAGGACTGAATGCATCGCATATGTCTGGTGCTTTTCACCAAAAATGACGCTCCAGTTCTTCATAATAAGAGCAGCATAACCCGGGAGAACCAAACACTTAGTTGACGTGTTAACTCATCTCCGCTGACATCGCAGAAACTCTATTTAGAGGATGGGAGACCAATAACACCTCCAATCGTTCCGTCCGTCTAGACATAACAAACGTCCGGCTCCCACATCATCCAGACGAAACATTTTCAGAGAGCATGGAAGGAGGAATCAATTAAACGAAAAAACATCAAAAGAATGTTGGTTTAACAGTCAGAAGAATTCATCTCGGAGTAAACTAAACACATGCTTAGATGAGAATAAAAAAAAAACGTTCCATTTCGAAACCGAACTTCGGCTCGGCTCGCGCCGAAGCGCTAAAAACAACAGCTTTAACAGATCACATCTTAGGTTCTAATCAATTGCAAAAAAAAGAGCAAAAAAACGCGCGATTTTGCTTATATACTGCGAAACATCGCTGCCACAGACTGTCAACAAAATTATCGATGAACGATAAAATAATTAATGACAGACGATTTTAATATTACGGTCAACCAATTAAAAACTCGAAACTTTAAAGAAGAGAAATGGAATTTTAGAGCAGACGAAAATTAAAAAGAAATGAAGTGAAACGATTTGGAAAATACGAATTCGGCAATAATTTAAATATGGACGATTCTGAAATATTTAAAAAGCTGAAAATAGAATAAAACTGTAAAATTGCGATGAATTAACCAATTTTTAACCGAGAGCAATAAATTTGGAATCAAATTAAAGGGAATAAAAAGGGCAATAAATGAAATCACAAATTAGCCAATTTAAATAAATTTAAATTGCTAAAACCTAAAAAGAACGAACTTTCGCCGTTTTTTACACAAAACCTATGGAATAGAATATATTTGAACAAAGAATATCAAAAACCTAAACAATTGGAAAATGGATAACTAAAAGAGAATGACTATGTAAATAAGACCCCTGAACACATTTAAACAAAAAACAAAATACCTAAAATTGTTAAATATCCAAAAGTATAACCCAACACATGAAACTATCAAACTAGCTGTTAGCATTAATCAATATTTGACAGATAAATGGATTATTATGTTTTTAACTTTTGCAATTTATTGTGTAATTATAAACTCATCATATCTTAATAATTCTTTAAAATACAGATTTAGAGGAGATATAAAACATTTTGATTTCAATTTGAATTATAAAATTTTTTATAAAAATTATATTTGATTATTTTTGTATTATACTTCTATACATTTATGCCAATTTTTTATTTACCCACAAATTACATATAAGTTCAACTTAATTTTCATTATCATCAGTTAATTTGCTAGCAGACTCTTAGTGTTTGACAATTTTTTGCACAAAATGATTAAAGAACTTTAAATATGAGTGTATGTATTGCCATAAAACATTATTATTTATTTTTCACATCTTAACTTTTTTCTTAATGTACTATTTCTACTTCTGAAATATAGAATAAGTTTATACTTATACAATATGACTAAGTTATAATGAGCAGCTCAAGGTTCATTAATTTGCTCGCAATACCTGCATGTTCACTAAATTGATTCTGCAACAAAACTATATGTAATTTGAGGAAAAGTCAATTATAGTATGTGTGAGATATTGTTCAGGGGGTTATAAAAATTAAAACATCCCCAGAGGATTATAAAAAGTAATACAAAACACTGTATACGGGACATGAATTTATACTTGCCTCATACACAATAAATACAGTCAAACTCATAATTTTAAATTTGCATAAAATCAAGTGCCATGTGGCCACAAGTAAAAATTGAGAAAAGACAAAAACATTGATTCACAAAAGTAAGAAATTAAAAGGCTGTACAGATCAGACATACTAGGATTTTAATAATCAAATATTGAAGTATTTAAGGAAAATACTCAGCATCATGCTAATTCTTTTCACCCCATTATCTCTAAAAAAAATTTATTTTATTATGGATCTTAGTGTTCAATGTTGTTTCTCTATTAAAAGTTAAAATGATGAAATTAATTTTATTTTTTGGTTCGGATATGACTACATCTATACGTACAATTTTACATACAAAATTTACTCTGTTCATTCAAAATTTATTTATCTTAATTCCTCCTTCAACTCTGTACCACTAATTTACCTTATAAAATTGGTTTTCAGTTCTAAGATCTTTCAACCTCTTGTTCCGTTCTGTTGTGAACTTAATTTTAGGCCTGCTCATTCCACTGTCATTATTATGTTCAGCCATATTCTGACAAATAAATTTAAACCAAATTTGTTAAGTCAGGATGGGGTGTGTGTTGTCGCCCTTATTTCCCCTAATGATGTTTATAAATTTTATATCTTGGTAGTGCAAAACGTTCTGTAGATATTAGATTAACGGAGTATGCCCATGATACAAGAATAAAAAAATATCCACTGGTTTATTCCAATCTGTTCTAAATGAGCCATTTGTTTCTTTATTTGATAAGATGTTCATTTTAATGCATAGTGATAATTCTAAAAATATTTTATTTTATGAATATGTTCATTTATTTTTTATTAGGATTTTATTTGCAATTTTGACAACTTACAAAAAACTTAGTTTTGCCTTATGATTTATTTCTTTCCATAAAGATTTAACTGTTATCTATGTTTTAAAATAACTTAAATCTTGTAATTATTAAAATCTTGGTGCATGTTTGTCTGTGTTTTTTAATATTTTACCTTTGTGAATCTTTTTTTTTTTTTTTTTTTTTTTTGTTTGTGTGTGTGTGTGTGTCTTTTCTCAATTTTTACTTGTGACTACATTGCACTTTATTTTATGCAAATTTAACATTGTGAGTTAGACTGTAATTTAGTGCTCCATTGTATTGTTACATGTTTTATACCTTTGGTTAAAGGCCACATACTGAAAGTGTATGGCCTTTCATCTGTATTTTTGTAAATGCCCTAAAATGTAAAAATAAAACTTTAAATATTTTTAAGTGTCAATATTTGATAAAATTATAGATTAAGTTTTTAATTTTTAATTATCAAAAATCATGTTTTTAATTTTTTATACATACTTTCATATATGCTACTCTGGGGGAGGAGGGTCAGATTTCAATGATGTTGTTTTAATGTGGAAAAGTTGAAGTTCAAATAAATACAGACTTTTTCCCATGACTTTTAAATCTTGTAGGGATTTTTCATAAAAAAATCTTACATATATTTAAGGATTTCTTTAAAAAGGGAGATTAGGGAAAACCATAAAAAATTAGTTTACCACTAAAAACAGTAGACCTGGCAACTATGCTTGAATGTATATCTCTTTCTTCAGGAACATGATTACCATTCCCTTTTACCAAAACCTTAACAGGGGCTTTACCCAATATTTTTGACCCAATATTTTTGTTTTCAACTCTGCAGATATGATAGCCAAAGGTTTGTTATCTTAATTGCTTTTTGGATTGTGGAAGACATTTTTCCGAGGTGTCTGATGTTTGAATCCTCTGGTGCAACCTCCAACCAATCATATACTTCATACTTTTGTTCTACATTTATTTATGAACAAATCAAAGTCATTTTCTTTTGTTCTGATTTTTGTCGTCCTTGTTTATATTTTAAAGTTTTACTATTTTACATGAATCTATAGTGAACTATAACATTTTACTTGTTGAATCAGATGAACTCCATTTTGCTCATTAAAAATGAGCAAATGAGATTTGAATTAGCATTACAAGTAAAAAGTTCAACTATCAGTTTCTCATTAAATCCTGAATCTCACTAAATGTAGGCGTGTTATGAGCAGTAATGTAATTTGAAAACATGGGTATTTTAGATGAAATTATAATACCTCCATTACTTGACTATATTAAGCTTGTGCTTTCATGATTTTGATGCAATATCAGACCTTTTATTTAGAGAACTTGGGACCTGCATCTCTCTGGATTCTGGATCCAATCTGAAGAAAATCTATTTTCCTCACTTGCGACAGCTAGCTGTCTCTATTAGTTCTTAATAGAATCAGTCTTCTTTTCTTCCTCTATCCTCACATGAACAGATAGATATTTGGAACTTATTTCAGCAAAGAAAAAAAGTCTTTGGCATCATAAAACCGAATTAGAGTTATGATATTGTCTGCAAACAAAGAATGAAAGGGTGGAAGGCATAAACATTGCAGTTCTCAGAAATGACCATTATCACTTCTATTGTCTGGAATGATTCCCTTTAATTTGCACTTCTTTTGAATTAGCAATTGTGCCTTTCAGTCTTTACCACCCATAATCTTGTTGATTACCCCTTCCTCTCTTTACTGAAAAGCAAGATTTATCTTCCCCATGTGCTGCTATGACAGACTGGTGGAAAGTAAAAAATATCCAAGTGAAATTATTTTCACTCTAGTAGCCATCGCTCTTCACACTGTTTCTAGTCTGTCTTGTCCTGGCTACTTTGGATTCCATCCTCTACTATATTTGAAACATTATTCCTGAAGCACAACCCCCCCCCCCCCCCTCCCCGAATGAATAGTTAGTCAAAGTGGAAAGTACGGTTAGAATGGAAGTGAAAGGAATAAAGTGATAATTCCATCCAAAAGAATAAGGCTAACCTTCGAATCAAATATCAGAATATCTACAACAGAAATTTCCCAAAAATTTTTTAATGTGGAGTTTGGGTCTTTCCTGTTTTTTAGTCGTCTTTCTGTTACTGTACAAGAAAATCTTATAATTTTTCATTTCACAAGGTTGGCAGTTATAGTAGACCATTTGATTAATTTAATACTTTTTTTTTTTTTTTTTTTTGTAAATTAACATTTACTTTCATTGGGATATTTATTAAATGTACAAATCCTATTCATATTTCTACAATAATTTACATATGACAAATTTTGAGTTTTTTTTTGTCATAAATTGTATATGACAAGAATACAAATCTGAAGATTTAACTCTGCACTGAAAATTTCTGATTTACAGTACACATGCACAGTGGCTGCCACTTAATTGTATCATATTAGAATGATGTATTATAATTCTATAGAATATCCAATTTAACCAGCAGAAAATATCCCCCCCCCCCCCCCCCCCCCCCGAAATTATGTGTACTGTGCATTAAACAATAAATAATATATATATATATTACCCTCACAATCATTTAATGCAAATTTAAGTGTTCAAGGCATTAATTTACTTTTGAATTCTGCATAACATTGATTGACTAGTGTATATAATTGTGTATAAGACAACTTTGCATATAACCAGAGACCCCTACTTATATAGAAAAAACTGGCAAAATGTTTAACCCCATATATGTCATATACATTAAACCACCATAAATATCAAGAGATAAAGGGGAATATATAATAGAAGTGATTCTGTCAATGCTTGAGCAATATAATTTTTTCATATTTTTCCTCGTTTAAAATAGGGAATATTTTGGTTTTACACTTTTTGTTCAATTAAGTAAATCCATTGATTAATAAAGATAATAAGCAATGGTCACTGTATGTATCATGTAAGTTTATAAAAATATACAAATTGTTTACTTCTTAATTTGTAGTTCTTATCAATATATGATACTGAATGTATTTATTGGCTACTTTGACAACTGAAAAAATGGTTGTAAAAATTATTTTGAAATAATGCTTTGTGCCAACAAACAGTATGTTCACGCACTTTCATTACATTGTATGAGGGTTTCATTATTTTTAATTTTTAACAAAGTTAACTCTTTTTGTAAGCCAAACTTATTTTACATCCTAAAATGAACAAATGTACAAAACTTTCAGTGCTTTGTTTGTGTAATATTATGCTATGGTTAGTGACTTTTTGTTGTTACCTATCTGCAATATATATATATATATATATATATATATATATATATATATATATATATATATATATACATATATATATATATATAATATATATATATATATACATATATATACATATATATATATATATATATATATATATTATACATACATATATATATATATATATATATTATACATATATATATAATATATATATATATATATATTATACATATATATATATATATAATATATATATATATATATATATATATCATTAAGATCAATGCTATGATCTATATAGAAAAATGTTTAAAAAGACATCAAGTTCAATTTCTCTTCTTTCATTAAATCCATAATTCTCTGTCAATAGTGCATACTATGCAAATTGCATAGATTTCAGATAATATATGATTTAAAATGAAAACTATTAATATTTTAATATGTTGTTTTTTTTTTAAATTCCTAGAATGATGTGTTGTCCGGTGAAAGCATATAACTATTTAAATTGCTATAATATTTTTGTAAATTAGTTAGATGTAAATATAAAAGCCTAGCAGGAGGTGTAAAAAATAAGTTATCTGTGAAATCTTACAATTAAAATGTCAGACACTGATCCAAGATACTTGATAACACAGTTTTGCAAATCAGTAAGATAATCAATAAACAGAACATTATTTTTAATTTCATAATAATATGTATTTTATATCAAAATGTTGCATACACCTCTCTTAATTCTTAGTGATATTTATAATAAGTGTGCCATTTCTAATTTGAGAAAGCATGTAATTTTGTAACCAAAATAGTAAATATAAAATAGTTAATAAATGACTATCCTGAATTCAAATTCTTTTTATAAATATTCCACAAAAGTGCTTGAATAAGAAAAAGTTTACTAAATAATGAACTCATCCATATAACAAATAGACACACAAATGAAAAAATATTCCCATTTTAGATATTACTGTTAATGAACATTGCTTAAATTATGTAGTAGCCACTAGCCAGCTAGTAAACTTTTGTGTACTACTAGCCACTGTGGCTAGTAAGCTATCTACCATCAGACTTAGTGATGTCAAAGCACACAGTCAATAAAATTGTGGAACCTGTCCAAATGAGTAGAAAATAGAACAAAAGTTATTGAAAACTTTTTAGTATGTTATTAATAAAATATAACTTAAAGTAATTTAAAATTATGAACTTATTTTTATATTGAATATTTTTTTAATTATTTCATTTGATGAATATAATTTTTACAATTTATAGTTTTGCATTTATAGTCAGTGGCTAGTAATAAGTCAAGATTGACTAGTGAGTTTACTAGCCAGTGACTACTGAACTCCAGAATCATAATTTAAGCTATATTTATAGATCACAAAAAGCATAAATAGAGCTATTCATTTTATTATGATTTGCTTCTTTTGATGAACTATTTGTAATTGATTTATTTAAACTATTCTTCTTGATTTTTGTTTCCTAATACATTTTGTCAAGTTTGAATATGAATTATGTTACCAACTTCTATAGTTTGTGTGAGAAAATGTAATATTTATGTTTTAAAATACTCTAGGTTTTGGAAATTGGTTCACAGTAATGTGTACCAAGGTTTAATTTGGTGTCTCATATCTGTATATATACACTCACTAAAATCATAAGACTGACAATTTTTATAATTGTTACTTTTTGTTTTATTGTTGTTATTTATTGTAAATACATAAGTAGTTAATCATTGTTTGCGGTTTTGTTTCTATTTGTATTTGATTATATATTTGTGATATTGTAAATTTATGTACTGATGTACTTCACAGTTTACATTTTAACTTTAGTGATAACAAAATATGTAATTACAAACCTTAAAAAGAATTTATAAATTAACTCAACATCTTTCTTGTACTTTTGCTTTGTGATAATGTCCTCTTAAAAACTTAATGGATTGAAGCATTTTCAAGCCATTCTTATGAAACAAAATTTGCAAGTAAACTTTTTATTTTAATATAATGAAAATTTTTATGTGATCCTTTTCAATTAATAAAAAAATGAATATTCCATCTCTAACAGGGTTTGAATAAATGTTGATTTCAAATTTTTATAAGCCTATACTGAATTGTATGCTTTCTGCTATCAGTAGATGTACTATGGTTTAAAAAAAATATCAATAGATCTACTTAAAAAAAAAATTTTTTTTTTTAATGCAAAATAACTGATAATACTGTATTAAGATTTATATTATAAAGGCATTTTATTTTATTATTTTGTTTATGGATAGTGTTAACTATTTCAATTTTGAAAATGTATATATATATATATATATATATATATATATATATATATATATATTTTAACAAATTTAATTCCAGCAATTCTCACAAATCTTTTTTTTTTTAAATTTATTTTAAATAAAACAAATTAATTCTACCAATAGCTTAAAAATAGTCTATGATAATAAATTAATATTTGCTTAAAGCTTATGAAATGGAAAAACTTTTTTTTTGAAAATTTTGTACACATGTTTTAATGTACTTACTACTTATATATGATCGTGAAAATGTAATGAATATTATTATGTTTGATTTAAAATTTATTTATTTTTCTTCAAACACATTATTTTTAACATGCATTTAACTTTATCATCCAGTCATAAGCAAGAGTGGGAATTATTCAGTGTGTTATTGTTAATTTGGCATTTTAGAACTGCATTTTCTAGATATAGTTGCCTTTGGTCCATTAGAGGTAGAAAGAAAGAAATATGCGAATCCGGCTTTAAACCAGATAAAAATTACTTGATACATTAGAAGCATTATTTGGACTAAACACACAGGAATGTAAATATCCCAGCTTTTCAATATTCCCTCAGTCATTCCTCTATTTTTGCAATCTCATATTTGATAAATCATGTTTCATTTACTAGGTGTGATCAAAAAGTATCCAGACTGGATTTATTAAAAAAAAGTACAAGACTTTTTTTTTAACTTGAAAGTTGGTCACCTTCAAAGTAGTTCCCTTCCACACACTAATCCCAGCACTATTTAAAACATTTTTTGGGAGTCATTTTTTGAAATAGTGAACAGATGCTTCATAGCATTCTTTTGAATCTCATGTAATGAAAAGATTACAGGGAGCAAGATTAGGTGAATAGGATGGCTGCTGAACTTGTGGAATGCAGTTATTAGTGAGAAACTACTGCACAAGTTGTGATTCATGCGAAGGCACGTTGTTACTGTGCAATTTTCACTCACTAGCCTCTTGCCATCCATGGTACAATTTCTACTTACCACTCTCTTAAAATGCCTTTTGCTGCATACTGTGTCCTTCAAATGTCACAAAACCGAACTTGACAATAATAATTTTTGTTTATTGTCTAGCCTGATGCATATATTCATAATGCCTCAAAATTGAAAGGGGGGAGCGTCAGCATTGTCTTGATATTGCTGCAGCTGTCATGCTTTTTTTTGGGGGGGGGGGGATCTCAAGGTCAGCATCAGCTGAAACATGAGCCTTTTTTTGCTAATCTGAGAGCAATTTCAGCACAAATTTGACTAAGATGCATTTCGTACTCAAATCGTCTGTGAAAATTTACTGAACTGAACCGAACTGAAACTAATGAAATTTTCAGATAACTCATGAATAGTGATTCAGCAATTTCTCGCTCAGTTGTACACATAAGTTCAACATTGTTTCTACTGTTGCTTATTGAGGCCCTCCCAGAACGCTCAGCACTCTGGGCACTTCCACGATAATCTTTAAAATGTTTATACCACTAATAAACTTGTGCACAACTCATGCAATTCTTTCCGTCAACTTTCTGCTACTTTAAGTCTTTACAAGTTTTTAACAAAATCTAATGCAAATTTATTGATCAATTTCTTCCAATATGATAAATGCAACAAACAACTCCACACACTTAAGAACACCGGCCGCCCACCTTGCTGCTCTATGTCTTCGGATGAGCCAGACGGTCTGGGCTTTCGACACACTTAAGAGCAAAGAGCCACTGTGAAAACAAAAGCATTCGAGCATAGGAAATGTAACTTATGCATGGTAGGTTCCAAGATCAATCTGTGCAAAACTACTTCCTGCTGTATCACACGATTCTGAACTTATACAACCAATCTGGATACTTTTTGATCACACTCCATTTGAATATATTTAGCTTGATGACTAGATATATGCCATTTTCCTATGCATATTCTTCTCGTGATTAATGATTCTCTATTTTTTACATCCTTTTATGTTGTTAGCATTTTTTATGTTGAGGTTTTATGAGTTATAACTTCTATCTATCATTGGAATTTCATATTATAACTTTATTATAATATATATATATATATATCCGAATTAGCACAAAATTTGTGGGAGCTTTCTGGCCAACTTTAAAAAAAGATTTTTTTTTTTTCCTATGGGGAAAAACTATAACATTATGTTAGAAGATAAAGCTTTTGGATAAAAGGAATGATTTTATATTCTAATATGGACCTGTTCAGACTTTTATTGTAAAATAAATTCAAAATAAAAAAATTTTAAATTAAGTATCATGCCTACTGTTTACCCCATTATACAGTTCGACTACTTAGCAGTTAAATCCCCACATATGATCAGGTAAATCTAGTTAATCATATTTTTACTGTATGTAATATATTATTTTCATTTTCTGTAAGCCTTTCATCTTACTATTAAACTATTTTGGTTTTACTATATTAGTTCAAATTATGTTATCTTCAGTAATATACAATCTTGTGTGGTCTAATGCATTCCATTACCTTATTTGTAAATAAGATTTATGAATTTGTTATATCGTTATTTCTCCCATTGTATTGGTTGTGAATTACAGAGAGAAATTATGTGATTAGAAATTTGAAAGAAAATATTGATTATAATTTCAAATTATATGTTCAATTTTGATTTTTAGACTGATTTGAAATTGAATTTCATTTCAAAATAATTTATTACAAATATATTATTCTTCATATTTTATGCTGTATATCAACCATGCATTAATTTAATTTACTATGTAATAAGTGTAAGCTATAAAATTTTCAAACTGAAAACCAAATAAAAATGTAATTGAACATGATTGGAAAATACCTGACAATAAAGACAATTTTAATTCATATCTGCCAATGTTAAAATTTTTAACATTAAATACTAGAATAACCTATTTCTGGTAATAAATTTTATGCGTAAAAATCTTCAAATAAATGCTTTACATTAGTTTCGTATTGTTTCATAAGTTACAGGTTTGATTATCAACAGCCAACACGGTCTATGCCAAGAGTTCAATGCATAATTGGATACATAAAAATACTAATATGTCAGAATTTGATTATGATTATCAAATTGCTATGGATGTTTGTATGCCTAAATCCTCTGAACAAAGAAATTTAAGAACTCAAACCAGCAAGAGTGGGTTTTAGTTACACAAGTTGAATTTTCTTTTAAAATTTAAAAAAACTCGAACTATCACAAGAACAGCAATATACGACAAACCACTTGTCCCACCCCCATTCTAAACCAAATCCCCCAATGTTACATGTTTGAACTGTTTAATTTACTGCTCTTCATGTAAGAACATGCACTCCAAAATCTTAAAAATTTATAGTTTTCTTTAAAGCACACATCACATTGTGTACAAAATGCAAACTTAGGAGATTTTTTGCATATCACTGATTATTATTTACCAATGCCGCACAGTGTGATATCATGCACGATGCACATCTTTTGATTTTACTGGCTGAAAAAGCACAAAAACAAATGGAAAAATTAAATTCTATTTTATTTGAACTTTTTTTTTAAAATAGCCACCAAGATCGGAAAAAAGCCACTTCTATAAAAATAGTAGCTTTTTGGACCTTTGGCAGCTCTGTCATTATATTAAACTCGGAAGAAATGTAGTAGAGTCACAAAAGCAAATGTCGAGTTAGAAAGTTTATCATTATTTTGTGTATCATATGTGTACATATGATACACAATGTACACAAAAGTTCATTAAATAATCATTGTTAGCCGTGACCAGATTCCTACAATAGTTGTTAAGTAGGTGGTCAATTGCTACTGCAACGTTATGTATACTGCATGTGTCCATATCACAATTGAATAAAGTACATAGCATACAAGCAGGGCCGATCCTAGGGTGTCGGCCGCCCGCGTGCAAAGATCTAATGTGCCGCACCTCTAGAGAATTTTTCATATTTTGACTATAATACTTAACGTTGACGTTATAAACTCATCTACCTGTATAAAAGTAAAAAGTAAAACATTAATAAAAATGCAAATAAAATTTGAAGTGCAAAACTTTATTTCTTGGCCAGCTAATAGGTTATAATAGCGACAAAATACTTTAACAAAATAATAAACAAACAAAAATATTTCCTTTGAAATAAAAATTGACATTTTATAATTAGAAATGCAAAACAACAGTAATGCAATGCAACTCAGAAAATATAATCTAATAAAAAAAAGTACTAAAGCATAAATCTCGTGAAACGAAAAGTATATAAATCAGTCCTACAAATACTACTTAATAATTAACTATAAAATAACTTTTCTGACTTTCTGAGAAGCAAATTTGTCAATAATTTCGGTGAAATCAATTTTTTCAGAGATTTCGGATTCAATAGAGATGATGGCCAAATTTGAAAGCCTTTCTTGTGTCATATTATTTCTCAAGTAATTTTTAATTTACTGAAACTTCTTTCACCTGAAGCCACAGAAACAGGTAAGATTAAAAAAATTCTTATTGCTAGAGCAAAATTTGGAAAACAGGGAATGAGATCATTTTTGACTATAATTTCTAATATCTCAATTGGCTGTTTTTTACCTGGAAAAATATCTTTGAATGAAGTTATTTCATTAAAGAGTTGTATACCGTCTATATCTTTCACAATACTTCCTTCCTCCTGTACCTTTAACTTAATATCTAAGTCCATGCAGGCTTTCATGAGATCATCATTAGAAATGTTGTGAAACTCGTACAGAAAGCAGAATATTGAATGGCACTCAGATAATAAGGTAAATCTTTCATTTACCGAAGAGATCGCATGATCAAGAATTGCAAAATAGAAAGCAGTCTTGAATTGCTGGAAGGGATTTGAAATTGGTTCATCACTGCCATCGTAATCATTGCCACATGAAATACACATGAAAACCGATGATACATGAAAACCGATGGGACACATGAAAACAGATTTTTAAAATTTTAATTTTTTTTTGTTATTTAATGTTTTATGCGATTTCGACCTTTTTTTGCCCTTTTTTCTCCAAGATCCGGACATCGTAGAAAAGAACAAATCACACCACCGGAAAGAACAGACAATTGCGAGTAAAAATATATCAATTTTTGGCTCAAAAAAACGATTTTTGGTTTTTAAATTCTCGTATAGTGAAAAGTACTCATAATTTCGACTAATAATTTACATTTTTAGAAAGCTGAAATATCTGGCATTCTTACAAGTCTAATCTGGTCCAGAAATAATGAAAATTGCCTTCAGGATCAACAATTTTAAAGACGTCATGATTTAAAATTTCTCGGCAATCGGCTCAGTTCTTCAACAGCATTCCCCCCCCCCCCCCCCCCCCCCATCCGCAGTAGTTTCTTCCCCATCTCCATGGAGACCGTGCTTTCGGTTTTAAATGAATGACGAGCCTAGTGTAAGTGTTTTATACATCGGGCGAAATTATTATATTTATATGATATTTTAAATGGATATTTTAAATAATTTAAATAATTGAATTATGGTGATTTGAATTGTGGTGATGTATTTGAAATTATTATATTTATGGATTGGTGGAACGATATGGATGATTTTTTGATTTTAAATGGATATTTTAATTTATGGATATTTTAAATGGTTATTTTTTTAGATAGAAATTTAAAATTTGGTATCCTTTTCTATGCCGTATTGCCGGCTCTGCCATGAATTTTGCTATCAAATGAAGGATGTGTGTGAAGAGTAGACATTAATGGACAATGGACCAACACACTGTGCACTAACATTCTATTTTTCTTAAACTATGGGACTTATTTTGATTTTTCAATAACTATTTAAAATTCAGCATATTTATTCGACTTATTATAAGTTTTAAAAAATTTTACTTGATTGGTAGAACTATATGCGGTCTACGGCCGCCCGCGTGCAGTGCACGTGCTGCACACCTGCTAGTATCGGCCCTGCATACAAGCCCTCTATTATAAGGTAATTTATTTTGTACACATGATATGCAGGTTGCATGCTCTTATGCAGAGGGTGGGTTCATGGTTGACAGCTATTGAAATGCTATGCAGATTGCAGGAGTGTAGCAGTCGGGTTCCCCATCAATCACTACTGTGAAACACAGTGAATGTATTGTTGGCAGTGATTTGCATGCATAACTGGTGGGTACACAGTGGTCAGGTTTTGAGTAACACAAAGTGGGCATATTGTTAGCCGTGACTTGTCAGCTACATTTTTAAATACTAGATTTGAGCAAAAATGCTTACAAATTCAAATTTTCAGAACTTTTTACCCCAAATGTACACCAAACATTGAATAATTTAACAAAATTTGAAGTTAAATAAAATAGTTTTGATATTATTTATCTCATTGACAAGGTGTTTGTTTAGCAATTTTCACTTTTCATTTATTTCTGTTTTATTTATTTTTATTTGTGGAGGAGTAGTGGTTTTGATTGCATGTGTTGCAATGACGATAAATGACTTACGAATTCTAATCCACCATTCTGATACTTTAATATTTTTTGGCACCAAAGCAATAACATTTGTTCTCCATTTCATAGAGTGTTCTTTGCAAGTAATGTGACTGGCATTTATCATTGACATTCTTGCCTAGATGAGCTCATTCGCATACGGAAAACATGACCTTGACTTAGATCTGTCTCAGTGGTGGCTCATCAGGTGACTCAGCACTTTCACATGCATCACCTGACATTATCAGTTGAATAGATTATTATTATTATTTAATGAATTTTTCAGATTCGTTTGGCTATTTTTAGATAATATGTGACAACACTTGTACCAATAGCGTAGTGTGTGTTGATAATGTTTGTTGTCGAGGAGGAGGGAAGAACCCTGCCACTAAATCTGCTTCACCTATTCATGAAGTCGCAAGCCATCTTCCAATATATCCCTAGATGTCAGAGTGTAATCCTCCTCTTGGGATATCTATCCAATACCAAATGTATGCCATAAAATAAAATAATCTACATGTGACCATCATTCCAGACTTTTTGACAATGAATCTGAGTAGCCAGCATAATGCTGAGTCAGTCCAGCATAATACAGACTGTACCAGGCTTTTGGAAATCTCCTGTCCTTCCATCCTGACCGGGTTAAAATTCGACAAGGACGGCCTTGGGATTAGAAATTCAGTAAAAAAATAAATAATTAACAAGTTGTTGTCATCGTAAAATTATGGCAATAGCCGCCGTTTCTCTTGACATGAATGAGAATTGAAATGTCATCACCTGCAAATCGCCCCCTTCCCCCATAAACTCAGCTAGTGTGCATTATCTATGCTTTCTTTCAAGGAGAGCTATGAACAGAGATGTTGGTTTTCTGGAAAATTTTCCAATTCTTCAATTGGTAAATATCTAATGTAACATAATGCTTACACTATTAAATAGCATTACAAAAAAGAAATGAACATACATTTATTTTATATGCTTATACCACTGACTTTAAAAAATATAGTATAAAAAACTTCAGATTATTGGCAAGTTCTAAAAAAAAAATGTGTTCAATCCGATTGAATTTTTTTTCACAAGGTTATGTTATGTCCCTTGTTCCATGGAATTGCCCGAAAATATTATTGTCCACTCCTATCATTTAGTCATCGTCACTGTGTATAAAACTATTAAATTCCATCCAGATTCAGACTGTTGTGAATCTGAGTCAGAACCAGAGCTACCAACAGAGGACTCTTCTACAAAGGAACTTGCTGATACACATTCTCCACTTGGTCTTGGATGACCTTGTGACTGGTTCTCTGGATTTAGAAGCAATAAAAGGTTTTGAG
Organism: Amaurobius ferox; assembly: GCA_951213105.1. Taxonomy (NCBI): domain Eukaryota; kingdom Metazoa; phylum Arthropoda; class Arachnida; order Araneae; family Amaurobiidae; genus Amaurobius; species Amaurobius ferox. Next base: position 27,393,196 of record OX578144.1, read on the forward strand.
AAAAGGAAACCAGCTTAGCAGTGCATTCACTAGTTATCTATTTCTCTTTTGCATTTTGATTGTGCTGAAAGCCTTCCAGTTTTGTTCATAAGCAACTGTTGGTGGAATGCTAAAAATCCTTATGGCAACCTTGGACAACTCCCGATTAGTACAATAGTCTTTTCACCATGAAAGTGGTGAGATATTTTCTGCACTGCAGCACAACAAATGATGTCTCGACTCCACAGCTTTTGTCTAGAACAGTATTCAGCAATGTTTGCCATTATAGCCACTTCATCAATATTCCAAATATTTTTTGCTACTTCCATGACCATATCCAGCGCACTTAGTAAATCATCCTCTGATAAATGATGTCCACAATATCGAGGATCCAGGAGATTAGCTGCTGAATGAACTGGATGGGAACAGAACTCAAACCTTTCATTTAATATTGTTTTTACCAATTTTTCTTTTTTTTTAGGTAAAATTGATGAAGTTAAGATCTTTATTACAGAATCATTTAAATTTTTTAATATTATATGGTAGAATATGGTATATATTCTAATAATTAATAACTAAGCAAATGCTAAATACTGTGTATCAAACAGGGTTTTTTAAAGCAATTGTATTCAGGGCATCAAAAATGTTTTAATGTAGGACACCCATAGGCCTATATATTTATTTATGACAAATAACAATATTTAACATATAGCTTATCTAGTTATTTTTATAGCTATTTTTAGCTATATCTATATTTATTTCTAGCTATTTTTATATAAATTTATATATAAATAATGAACAGAGAAATGATATTTTTGGGGAAAAAAAGCATTCTTTCATGTACGGAAAATTTTTCAAAATGGAAAATTTTCCCACCCACATCACTGGCCATGAGGTCTGTATTATAACCACAGGTGCTAATTATTTTCTCTCCTCTCATTCTCCACCCAGTGAATATCTGATAACCAAACGAAAATGCGATGGCGCGCTCAAGATCGATGTGACATGTTCTGTTCTCTTTTTAGAGGTCTACGTGTGCCGAAATTTCAGATTTTCACCCAACCTACAATACCAATGCTTGAACCAGGGCCGGCTTAAGGCACCAGCAAAACAAGCACTTGCTTGGGGCGGCACATTTTAAGGGCGGCATTTTAGTCAACAAGATATTACATACAAAAAAATTCTGGGGCGCGTGTAACCGTATTTACAAATCCAGCTGTATGAGCTAAAAAATAAAACAAAACACTGAATAAATGTTAAAAATTTGTTCCCAGATAAAAGAGTGAAAACGGCTATTATTCATTCTCCCCTTGGAAAAAGAGGACCAGAGGGCAAAATGTGATGGCTTCCAGTATGTCACCCCAATCGTTTATCTTCCAACGCAAGTAACCGCTAATTACTTTAGAGCACCGGGAGTCCAGTACAACTATCAACAGCATGTCTAGGGCGGCATATTAACCATTATCTGCGAACTGAAAAAGCTTTTATGTGAAACTGGTTTTTGTTAACTATTCCATGAAAAAATCCGATCAGAGAGGGCACATTGCTTGAAACGATGGGGTTCCTTCCTTCGAGGTGTAATACTAGCTCTTTGGTTAATCCCAGAATTGCCGTGCCAGGTTACCCATCCTTGTTAATTATTCTTCTACTCTTCAAATCCGGAAATCATCTCCCCCATCACTCAGACACATAAATAAAGGACTTCTTTTACATCTATGCCAAAACAGGTGTCCACATTGGAAGTAATTAGAAAACTGGACAAGGACAGGTCTCAAAAGACATCTTTGAAATATCGGTGAACCATTGTAGAATTTATGGTACATACACACCTCAAGCAATCCCATCGGCTATGAAACATGTGTTTATCAATCATTTTGTTCTGCGTGAGATTTGTTCTGGGTTGAATCAGTTTAGTCGTACGTTTCGGTGAGAAAGTCAAATGTCATTTTTCTTACAGTTGAACTTGACATTATCTAAAATATTCAGCTAATATTTTGTGTAATTATAAAATATAAGGTAAGTAAGACATAATTATTTTATGATTGTTTAAATTTGTTTCTATTAACGTATAACACAGTAGATCCTCATCAAGGGGATCCAAATTATTCTAAATTCCAGGTGTAAAATAGGTATGTCCTTAATTTAAAGACCGTAATAGTTTTTATTATAACAATTTATATACAGTATTTAGTTGAGTCGCCTTTTAGCTAAAAGGTATTTTAAATTTTTCACACGGATCAGTATAATACTGTTTGTTTGCTCTTAGGGTGTTATACTAAATTTAGCTCCTTGAAAGTTCTTAGAAATTGTTTCCTCGTTTTGCTCAATTTTTAGATTTCTTTTTCTGTGTGCGTTTTCCCTACCTAATACTGCATTTATTCTTTCTTAAAATAAAAATATGTATTGATATTAATTATGCTATTTACGGGAAATTTTTACTTTTTCGAATTATTCAAATTTTTAGTTATCAGGATTTCAGCTAAAGCTTCGTTTAATTTAAAAGCAACTATTGTGATTTGAATGAGGTAATTTTTTAAACAATGACCATATTCAACAGATTCACATCTTGCCGCTTTGAAACCCTTGTTATCTTATAAACTCGAAAACTATAAACGAATTATATCGGATCATAAAAATATCATTATTACATATATTAAATTTTGTGTTTAAGTTATGGAGTAAGATCATATAGAATATAACATTGTTTGGTATTTGAGTACTTACAATAAAAGTTAATAGGAAATAATTTAGTTTTTAAAATTAATTGGAAATCAATCAAAATTTATTTTCTAAACCAACTGTCTCACATGTAGAGCTCTAATCTTTCAAATTTTTATTTTTCCATTTTAAATCATCGAAAAAAAAATGATGAACTCTCAAAGAATTTTCATTCTTTCTGGTAAATAAAAAGTAAAAACAAATACTGTAAATTTCTTGAACTTTCTAAATTATTTCAACTGTTGAGTATAATTGAAATTATGTTACTATTTAACTGAAACTTTAAAATTTTGCATTTTAAGCATGCACTTTCCTTATAATTTTTTTTATATATAATTTTAATGCTTGCAGTGTGATGTACAGAAATGTTCTCGCAGAATATTTTTTCAAGCATATAACAAGACATATTCGTACAAAATTTTATTTCAACCCGTTGAGTAGTCGTATTGTAATGTTGTGAAAATGACATTTGCTCAAATTGTGAATGACTAGTGTAAAACTACAAAAAAAAAAAAAAAAAAAAAAAAAATCGTTATTCACTGGATCGAGTAACAGCCGAACTATGTTCAAAATCTGACTTCATTTGCTCATTAGTTTCTGAGAGCAAGCAGCAGGGTACCTCGATTTAGCAATATACTGACCGAAAGACCGATTAACAACAAAAAACTAAATAGTATTTATTTTGTGTTTTGTAACCAGTCCCTTCAAAAACATATAGATCTCTGAAAAAGATATGTTCGAATACTTACTTCTATTTAGCGAGGGAAGTAAAATAAATAGGACAAGAAGAATTACAAAAATATCATTTACATAAATAATTTCTTTTCCTGCAACACATAGGAAAGGAGAAGTATTGTGATAGGGTAAAAACCGGACACTCGGATTTTGATAAGTTTACCAATGTTGAGCGTCCTTGAATACTAATCAACCATTTTTTTTAATGATGTCTGTCTATCTGCGCAGTGTTTTTTTTTTTTTCAGAAATTTTTGTCTGGGGGGGGGGGGGGGAGAAATAGAACCTCAAAGGGAACAAGTTGTCTAATATAATTTTAACTAACTACTAATAGTAGTAATTATTATATATACACATATATAGAAGTAATTACTATATATATAGCAAATATACTTATACAAATATTGCAAGAAAAACTTGCTCCGGCTAAACAAAAAGATGAAAAACTTTTAAAATAATGTACATTGAATTATAGCTACAAAATTTCATTCTGAAAATAATCAATCACAAAATAAAATTATAATAATGATCTAAATGCTGCCCACATAAGAAGTGGAAACTAGGTTAAAATGCGGCAAATTTTTTCACAAAAAGTATTTTGTGAGTTTCTGAATTTATTAGCATTTGGTAGTGACATGAAATCTCTCCGGGGGTGGATGGGAGGATGTTTCCAGAAGGAACTTCGCCCCCCCCCCCCCCCCCCCCCCGCCAGATATATTCCTAAAAGAATCACCTTTGTCTTTGGTAATGATATCTCTATAACAAATCAATAAAATAGAATACAATTCGATAATACTAAATCAATCAATAAATATCAGAGACTCATTAATTTAAGGGTAAAAGGGACAGAAGAAAGCCATCCATTTTTGAACATTTAAAATCAAAACTAGGATAAGCATGAAAAGTATAAAGTTTAAAAATGTTAAAAAATTAGATATTTTAATTGAATTTTCATTTAAAAGCGAATATCATCATTTATATAGGACGTTTCGGGATAATTTGCATTTTTTATTTGAAACAGAAAAAAAAATCATAAAAAAATTAAATACACTCAATCTTATTAAGTTAGTACCCATTTTGAAAATACTTTTAACAGGAAATGAATGAATACCATTGTTTAGATGTTCGCATTGAGCATTGTACTTTTCCATATGCGGCGGTATATGTATAGAAAAAATTAGTCAAATCAAAATATATTTGGTGTACAAACCAATAACTGTCAGAGGGCCTCTTAATTTTCTCGAAGGCCAAGATCTTCAATTTTCTTATTTCGGTAATTTCGATTTTCTTATTTCGATTTTTGATGATGTAACAAACGTTAATAAATTAAAATGCTCTACTGGACTGCACTGTGTACCAAATTTCAGCTCTTTAGGAAGTAGAAATGTATGTTAAAATGCCATCAAAGGAGTTGGAACAGACAGACACACACACACGCATCATTCATGACGAGGTAAATAAAAGTTTTGAATAACAAAATTTATTAATATGTATGGAAAAGCATGTATTAGGCCATAGATTTTTTTTTATCTAAAATTTAATGGCATCATTTATATGATGCTAACATATTTCGTTCTTGAGATATTGCACATTTTTTTAATTTAAAACGGTAAGAATCAAAAGATTTAATCCCACGAAAAATCCATTCACTTGAGAAACATTTGGGACAAACTAAAATATGTCGGTTTAGCAGTGTTTCTCTATTCTACTGCATTTATAAAAGTTAACAGTAAAATGAGTGGCAGGGAGGGGCGGCCAAATTGCTTTCTGCTTGGGGCGGCAAAAAACCCAGAGCCGGGCCTGGCTTGAACTCGATCTAAACCCAAAGAAATTTATAAATGTACAATGAACTCGGCCTGAAGACAACTGCTTCACAGCCAGCCCGAAATGATTCGTATTCAAGTGTGTTAAAAACATAAATTTGTGAAAATGTTATACAGAAAATTGAGTTTGTTTTCTTAAACATTTATCCTTACATAGCTCAAACAAACCCAATAAGTTCATGTATTCAATTTAAATCCATTGAAATTTTTTCACAATAATTATGTTCGGCCCGGTCATAACTTTAAAAAAAAGATTCAACCCGGCCCGAAACATTGATAGAAAACTCAAGTCCAGCCCGGGCCTAATCCCAAACCCGTGTAGAATGCTATCCCCTTTTATCCCAAGCTATAAAATTTCCATTTGCTGTAATAGACAGGACTACGTAACAAGTTCGGATTTTTGAAATGAATTCTAGTTCCAACCAGAAGTATTATCCTTTCCACACTTTGGTTTCAACTTTAAAACTAATACGTTTACAATTCATTCATGGAATTTGTTACAGTTGTCTGACAACTGAAGTTAAGCTATAAAACACCTATTCAATCCAAGAAGATTTAAATCTTGATTTAGTCACATTCCCTAGAAATTAAGAGTGTCAATGAGGTTTAAACTGCTTAGGGACCAAAGGATTTATATGCAGAGTTTCACCCAGGATTAAAAAAGGGCACATATTTTATATGTGAATAACATGCTTGGGATTTGTATGACGAAAATCAGAGCATTGCAAAAAAATGTAAACACTTTTGGACGCTTATACCTCCAAGTCTAATAGACAAAAATGTAAATATATTTTCTTCTTTTGTCGGAAATAGGCTTCAAATTGTGAATATATAAAATTAATTTCAATTTTTTAATATTTTGAAAAACCTAAAAAAGTATCTGTTCAAGCAAGTGGTTTTTCTTTTCATTTTGCTTACTTTCACTCGAAATATATTCGAGACCATAAAAGACAGATATAAATAGTAAGTGACAAAAATATGCATTAGGAAATTTAGTTGCTAAATCCATATTTATATTTTAAAAAAGCTCTTATAGTTTTCGAGTAATCTTTTCGTCAAGTTGAAGAAGAGTGAAAATTTTCCCTTTTTCAAGTTTGTAATGCAATCTCAAAAACTAAAAGCGCTACCTGTAAACAATGTGCAAGAATATAGCTCTTTGAAAGCTCTACAAGTGTATATAATTGGATTTTGAATGAGCTCTTAGTTATCGAAGTATAGTGCTTATAATTTCGATATTTTAGTTATTTTAACCTGGGTTTTCCAATGTGTGGGAAAGCTGTAATTTACTTAAAATGTCATGATTGTTGCAGCTGAATCAGTTACTTACTCCTTGGTGAAATATTTGTGCATACCTACGAGATAATCTTATTTTGTTTAAAAAATTAGGGTGTTAAATGAACTTGGAGATTCTAAAAAATGTGTAATGTTTGAACAAAAGAAATGAAAATATACATATTCAAGTACATATTTATGTGCCGTCAGGCAAGTTTATACTTGAATGTAAAATCTCATCAGATAAGTTTATTTTACATACCGAAAAGCAAGTTAGCAAGATAACTTTATATTTTAACCTGAAGTCTATGGTTGAAGTATCCAGATAAAATCTGAGTGAAAACTGAAGTACTAGCTAGCTATAAACAGTTAGCGAGTCATTTGTAACACTTTGAAATCCTGTAAGGAATATAAATGAGTCTGAAAAAAATTGAATAACTTTATTGAACTTTACTGAAGTTTTATTTTAGAAAATGTTATTCACGCAAATCCATTTGGGCTTCATAGGACTGGAGTCACCGCCACCAAGTTATGAAAAGGTTTCTTTTGGTATGAATAAATTTATCATTGAATAAATGCTATTTTTACATTAAATGTAATTATAGTCTTGAGCAATTGGGTTTATTAGCAATTATTCAATTTAAAAAGGAGAATATTAAATTTTGATTTTTAGTATTTTCTCATTAGTCAATGAGGTTTGATGGTCTTAAGGAATAAGATATTATTTAAATGTTGAAAATATTTAATTGTTTGTTGTTATATATTGATTAAAAAAAACAACTTTGATTTAAATAACTAAATAAAATTTCATGAAGCTCCATAAAATCACTGTATAAAATTTTGAACTATAGATTAGCAAATGTCTAGCTGCTAAGTTGATCATTATTCCATGGAGCAGAGTTATAAATAGTACATACAACATGCATTTATGTGTCTGTGCAGCGTCCGCATCGTTAGCCGTAAGCCCACATAGCAGGCGAGTATGCAATCTGCAACTACTGCATATGTTCCTAGAACGGACATATCATTAAATGAGCTTGATTATTATTATTGCATGCTTCCGTGGAGCGAGTCAAAGGCAAGTCTGCTAATATAAGGGGATTTATTTTGTGTTTCAAATCTGCTATGAGGATTGCATTCTGTCATGCAACAGGGTTTATCTGTTAATTATAAGCCCGCATAGTGCACAGGTTCATAACACAATGCCACATGATTTGCATGTGTCCGCACAGGGTATATATCATTATTGTATGCAGATTGCACACACTCATTAAAAAAGGGCGCTTAATTTTGTAAATCCGCTAAGTGAATTAAATATGTCTGTACAACGTACGAATCGTTTTTGCATGAAGCGGAGTTATCATATTATATATAACACGTACTGAATCTGTCTGCGTAGTGGTCAGGGCATGGCTTCCCATACGAATTTCTGGGTTCCCCTTCATATATCATTTTCCTCTTTTGGGTTTTCTTCATGTCTTCTCCAAAAAATTATTGGGGGGTATGGGCCTCACCACTTGAGTAGTGTCCGACCCGTTAGGGCTCCATCACTTGAGTGGTGTCTGATCCTCCCTATGGGTGGCCGTGGACAAATACACAGTCGATAGCTGTTGCATGAACTTAATGGGAGTACCATTTGCTGCGACTTTCGTGCATAACGGAGATGCGTAGTCTACAGCAAAAAAGCAAATTAAGAGATTTTTCAAAAAGCAACTACACTGCTTGCTAAAGGCGGTTAGTAAATAATATAAAGAAAATAAGTTATCCTATATTTCATTGAAGCCAGCTAAAATTGAAGTAAACACACCATACTAATCTAACAACTTCTCCCCCCACACACATACACACTTCTCCTATCATCCTCTGTTTTGACTGAATCTTCTGAATCAACGTAAACATCTTCCTGCAAATGGCGAAAAGAACCCTAGTCTGGAAATCTATATTTAATATTTGTTTTAGAGCAAATATGCTTACAGAATTTACATTTTCAGAACTTTTTAGCTCAAATGCATATCAAACATGGAATAATTTAACAAAAATTGAAGGTGAAAAAGAAAACTGTTTTAAAAGTTTTTATCAGGTAAAATAAGGAATGTATGCCCCTAATCTTCCCCTTTCCATTTTGTTTCTTTTAGTGGAGGAAAGAGGTGATGTGGGGTCTGTCAATCCTCTTTTCTTTGGCACTAGATCACTGCACAACTTAACCTTTTTTCTTTCTTTGAAGGGGGGGGGGGGGGATAGCACATGATCAAAATTTAAGGTACTGAACATAAAGTGCTCTGGGACTTATATGAGGTCATACATGACCTGGTTCACTTTCCTTTGAGGACAGACATTGCTCTCTTTACAAAAGGCTAAGCTGGGGATCTGATCCAGGGAGGGTCAGAGATCAAAAGACCAGAATGCTGCTGTTGACAGTATTCCAGGGCGTGGACGTTATCGCCGTTCGTGACGTCACTTGTTTAGAAGGAGAAGTGCCAGCTTAGCCGAGTAGTATTCAATTCTATGGAAAAACATACACTGTGTCAGTCGTTGTTTTAATATAATTTGTAATTATATCGTAAAAGTGAAGTTTAAGTGTAAATTTGTGTATTATAGATGTATATATATTAGTATTTTCACGTATATAAAGCATAATTTTGATTAATTGTTGTATATAAATTATGTTTTGTGAGCGCCAAAATGCCTGGTTGCTGCAACTGCGCAGTTGCTTTGTGTTCAAATTATTATAAGAAGTTGATGGGATCTATCAGTTTTCATAATTACCAAAAGATCCTACACTCTAAAAATTATGGATCATGAAGTGCAAAAGAGGGGATAAATTAACCATTGCTAATGCAACTGTCTGTTCGAGTCACTTTTCTGATAAAGATTTTCGGGCTAAATTTTTGAATTTGAACGATTAAAACAAGGAGCCAATGGCACAAAAGTCTCACATACCATTAATACCGCAGCTAAAAATAATGTTTTTAATATAGCAGTATAAAAATTACTTATGATTAACATGTTTCATTGATATGTAAAATAGGTGGTCCTCTAAGTAATCCAAAAAACAAAATTAATAAAATAAAATCGACTTCATATGCAGTATCTAAAATATATAAAAATAATTTATATTTCTGATACTAGCAATTATGGAGTTTTCTTTCTTTTTTTAGAGGAGGAGGGGGGGGGGGGAGATATTAGCATTTTGTAAGCTAATTTACACAGTTTAGTTTATTGCAAAATGTATGTAAAGTTAATTTTAAATGCCTTACGCATTTTACTTTGTTATTAATATACATAATCATAAAACACAATTCTTTACTAATCATAATATTGACATTATATTTACATCATCTCAAGTTATGGGACATTTCGTTTTGATATGTAAAAAGCTTAGAATACAAAACTAAAATCATCAAAGTTGAAATATAATGCATAAAAATTTTATTTACAATAAAACTAAAAGCCAACGGCACATTTTCCAGAAGAAAAAAAAATGTGGGAGAATGCTTTCTTAGAACTGCATGGCGCATATATATCAAAAGAGAAATGCGTCATTAAGAACTTGCAGTTAAAGTTAGTAAACATTTCACTTTCTATATCACTAAAAGCCATAACTTTGTTTTCACGAACCAGAACATTCATTCGTATTAAACACTTAAATAAGACTTTCATGCAACAATTAGTAGTGAGAAAAAGCAAAGAAAAGCCTCTAAATGGTGTAAAAGCAGTATCATGGCATAAAAATGGTATGTATTGATTTATTATTTATGATCCATGTGAACATTGCTTTGAAATTTTAAAACTGTACATAGATTATATATTTAAAACTCTATAAAGTTTAATAACAAATTTAGCATACTTAAAATATCTTCGTGAAAATTGACATATCCAGTGGCTTATCCAAGAGTCATAATATTCTACTAGCTCACAAAATGCATAGTCTTTTTGTTTGGTAAATAAAATAAATCTACTGCAATTGACCATCCATTCGACCGTCAACTCCCCCCTTTTCCCAAGATCCGATCTACGCTTTTTAATAAAATATTGTTATGTAACTACTAGATTGATGATATTTCATAGTCATCAATATATGTTATATGTATGTGGGATGTTTTACGCAATTAGATATTTTTGAAATACATATTTATATTTGTAGAAAGTATTATCAATGCTTAAGATAATGGATACTATATTTTTAAAAATCCGATGATTAGATATTTATTCATATCTGTATTAAAACACTTGAAATGTAATTTTTATATTTATTACACTTTTCATGATATATTTCAGCTTTTATTATAAATAATATATGTATTATAATATTTTAATGATAGCCCTATGCATGTATGAGTAGAATCATTTAATTTCATTCTTCTAAAATTTTATTATGAATGATCTTGTCTCCTTTTCGAATTATAAACGCGAACTTTCTAAACTTTATACACGTATCTCTATGTCCCCTATTCTTGACTTGTAAGTCAGTGACATCACGCTTCAAGTTGCTCTCCCAGTCGAAAAGCAACCCCCTTTCTCTGACCTACCTTATGTTTAAAGTACCTTGGATCTGATCTGCTAACAAAAGGGCAGGCAGGGCCCTGCACCCTTTCATAAGAGAAAAAAGTGCATGGGAGAAAACTCAGGATTGTTTATTTACCACTCCTTGAGGTTACAAAACATTGGAAAGATTCATTTCATCACTTACCCCTCTGCACCCACCCATAAATCTGAATTCCTGGGGAGTCAGTCCTATCCTCCATCCTGAAGTTCGATCTTTAAACCCTGTATTCGATCTTTAACCCTGTTCAATCTTTAACCCCTGTTTGTGTCATATTGTAAGAAATGGTTGCCCAATGTTCTTCCCAAATCAAGTCCTACGCTTATGATTCTTGCTGTGAACGCAACTGGTTCAGATTGCTCTTCATCATAATCATTGTCTTCATCATGTTTGTTTGTTTCACGAATCATGTTAATTAAATCATCTTCATTCAATTCTTCATCAGCCATTATTTCTTCAATATCTGCCTGAGCTAAATCTTCAAAACCTTCTCCTCCTATAGTATGGGCCAACTCAGTGATCTGAGAATATTCATGCTCTATTGGTGATTTATCATTTCCACTTTCAACAACATCCGGCCATATTGCTTTCCAGCAGGCGTTGATCGTTGATTGTTTGATCTGAGTGTTAACACAATCTAAAATTGTAAATTTCTTCCAAGCATCCATCAGAGCAAGAGATTCATCATTCTCCATTTGTTATAAGATATACCTGAAAGTTTGCTTGATGTGCAGTGCTTTAAAAGTCATAATTATCCCTTGATCTAACGGCTGTAATAAGGAAGTTGTATGGTAAAAAAACAACTTTTACATTTTCGTGTTGTAAATCTGGAGGATGACCTGGTGCATTATCAATTAATAGAAGAGCCTTAAAAGGCAATCCCTTTTTAATTAAATAATTTTTGACATCTGGAACAAAGAAGTTATGAAACCATTCATTGAAAGCTATGGCAGTGACCCATGCTTTTCTATTAGCCATCCAATAGACGGGAAGGTTTTTGATATTTATTCCTTTGAACGATCCTGGTGATTTTGATTTGTTAATCACCAATGGTTTCATCATATAATCGCCAGAAGCATTGCAACAGAAAAGAACTGTTATACGACTTTTCACTACTTTATGACCACTAGCTGATTTGTGAGCTTTGGCTATAAAGGTTCTTTCCGGCATTTTTTTCCAGAATAATCCGGACTCGTCAGCATTGAAAACCTGATCAGAAGTGTAGGAGTTAGCGGCAATGATTTCAGCAAGTTTTGCCGGATATTGTTGTGCCGCATCCGAATCAGCAGATGCACTTTCACCTTTCATTCTCAGATTATGTAAAGAATGTCTTTGTTTGAATCTCTCGAACCACCCATGGCTTGCGGAAAAAGATACCTTCTTTTCATTGGATGAAGTCGACGGCGACTGATTCTTAAGTGATTGATAAATCTTCAAAGCTTTATTTGTAACAGCATTGGTATCGATCGGGATTCGCTTTTGAGTTTAGTCTTTTATCCATATCACTAAGGCTTTTTCCATATTTTCCATTGTAACATCTCTAATATATGAAGTCGTACTCATACTGCTGCAGGTTCCAGCTGCTACACTTTTTCTAATAGTCTTCATTTTTTCTTATTGTCCTTATTGCGGCTTCATGCATGGAGTAAAATTTAGCAACATCCGTTACTCTTTATCTATTACGTAGACTGTCTAATATTTGAATTTTAGTTTCTAAAGAAATAACTTTTCTTTTCATTTGATTTTTCTTCAAATCCTTTGACGTTATAGAACCTTAACAAATTTACGCAAACTATAAAGATGCAAGAAAAACTATAAATGTTGAAAACTTACCAGTTCAAAAGATAAACGCACAATAATATAAGCTTTGCTGCTAAAATGTTTCTGCACTATGTACTTGCATGAACCAGATAGCTTTACTATTGTTGTTGTTGAGACCCAGACCGTCCGACCTACCAGAAAGGTATAAGGCAACTGTTTGGACAGTCGGGAAGTGCCACCCAATTTAGACCAGAACCCAGTGGGGGGAAGCATCCACAGGGACCGTACCCTCCTTCCCTTACCACCAACCTCTCGGAAGGACTTATGGACCCACATGTTTAACGTGATCGTACTCCGCGTGAACACGGCGGCAGTTTTGGCAGTGGCTGGAATCGAACCCGGGCCTACCGAGTGCAACTCCAGCGCGCTAACCAATGGGCTACCGCGCCCGAGCTTTACTATTGTGAAATACATACGGGGATTTCCCTATATGGGGATTCCCCTAAATGTATATATATTTTACAACACCGGGAATCCCCTGTTGTTTTCATCAGTGTTACCAAAGGAATAAAATTAAAAAATGTCATCAAATCTTTGTATAGGCGTATATGGAGCGGAATATACATTTTTATCAATTTTTTTGAAATCTGTTAATTTATAAACCGTGTAAAAGGGAAATCGTGTAAAACAAGTGCCGTGTAAATCGGGGAATAAGTGTAATGCTAATGCATACGGATATTGTTCCACGATATTCCTCAGAAAATTCTTTATTAATTTTAATTTCAAAACCAAATGTTTTGGTGTTGACACCGTAGCAGAAATGGTTAGAAGTTATATTAATGAAGAATGCACTTCAGAAAAACTAGCATTCATATCATAGCATTTTATGATAAACAGCTCAGCAAACTCAAAAATATTTCAATATTAGTTTTCTAAATTTGTGAAATTTAAAGACAGGATTCACATTTTTTTAATATACGATTATTTTATCAGTGGCGAAGCGTGATAAAAAGTTTCATGCTATATATTTTAATTAGGTTACACATAAAATAAAATATACAATAATCTTCAGCAGTATCGGATAAATTCCAGATTATCAGATGTTGAACTAAAATGGGGATAAGAAATGAAAAAAATAATTTAAATCAAAATAATGGACAATGAATGTGATATTTTTTGGCCTAAAGCATTACACAGACTGAATTATATGTTGTACAGTATGCAAAAAACATTTAAATTAATTTCAAAATTACAAGGTAAACTTCAATGAACATAAATCTGCATATAAAAGCCTATTATAGTAGATCAGTCTATTACAGTAGATATATGTTACAGCCGAATGGACCTAGACAGTGCCACACAGAATTTTTGGGCACCTATGCAACCAACACATACTCTTCTACTACCCTCTATTTTACAAATTATTGACATTTTTATCGTAAACTGTTTATATGACATAGGGCCCCAAGCTTCCCTAACATCTATGCAAAGCATCTTTTTGCCCCTACCTGTCAGTGGCTGTTTATTGCCGGCTCCACTGTTTATCTGCTAAGTTTACTGTAATAACTGAATTAAAATGAAGATAAATTAATGACAATTTAGAATTTTATTACAGTGAAACCACAGTCTTGAGTTTTTCTGTGGAACTGATTAAATAACTTTATATGCAGGAAAACACAATATATGAAAAACGTCATTTTAGTTATAATATAAAAATCAAAGAAAACATGCAAGAAAATAAATTCTCACAAAGCTTTACTTTTTCACTTGTTAAAAAAATTCCAAGCGTATTAAAAATGTGTTGTTATATATTGCATTCGCAAAGAATTTGATTTTAACCCTTTGTGGATGACTGCATTTCTTAACTGCTGTGACTTAAAAGATAGAGCATTTCATTTCTGAACTGTATCTAAAGGACGACACATTCTTTTGCACTAAGCCTAACTCCTGAGAAAAATTCACACATTCAACACAGCATTCTACTTTTTACTTTCCTTATATACATAATGTATAAGGAAGGTATTGTGACGGGGTCGAAAATTCGAATTCGAGTTTTCGACGGGAGAGCACGTTTCAAGCATCCCTGATCACGAATCAAACATTTTTGAAGTGATGTCTGTGTGTCAGTGGGTCTGTGGAGACGATAACTGACGAATGAATAGACCAATTCGAACGAAACTTGGTACAAAAATCACAATCCGTAAACACTGGAAGCCTATTGTTTTTAAACGTAATCGAATGCTCAGAACCCGCCTAAATTTTCGAGTCAAATTTTGAAAAAATCGTCAAAAAATCAAAACCGCTAATAAAGTTACGCAAATAGACATTTCTTATGTAATTTTTCATTAGAAAACGATTGACATAAAATTTAGAACGCTAACATGAATCGTTCTCGAGATATTTAACAGTTTTCAAAAAAATTATCAAAAAGTCATATAAAATAAAAAAAATATATTTCCTATTGAGAAACATGTTCACTTTTCATATGTAATACCATGCGATAAATTGGGTGACATCATTCCCGTGGATCTAGCTCGTTCCATTCATGAGAAAATATACTTCGAGTAATAATTTTGTATTTGAACGCCAATATTTATCTGTTATAAGAATAACTTATTTCTCCATCAGTAAAGCTTGGCGAGATTTTGGCGACGAATTTGGCAGAATGTCGCCAACTTGGCGACTTTTTGAAATGTTGCCAAATTAACGAAAATCTCGCCAAATGGATTAAAATGACGCTAAATCAATGAAAATGACGACTAATTGTCGAAAATTCAATGTCTTGGAAAGTATATAAGTATCTACTATAAGAAAAATCTATTTCTTTTACTGTAAAAGTAGTAAATTCATTGCATTATATAAGGAAAGTCATGTGTTGCCCACATCAGATTTTTTTTTAAGGAACAAAGGAAATACTTATTTTGCATTTAATGTATATGTTCCACACAAGTTATTTTTTATTTAAATATTAAAAATTTAAATAATTAAAAATTATTAATTAACTTGATTAAAATAATTATTTGTCATGCAGGAAATATATCCAAATGATTGTACTCAAAACTCTATATAGCTAATAGGGATTATGTACAATTTTTAATAAAAAAAAAAATAGGGTTATTACTAATTAATACACCTTTTACGTATGATATATTTCAAAACATTGATTCATGCACAGACCAACATTGTAATCTTTGTATTCGTAGAAACTGTCCCTGCGCTTTTCAGAAATACCAAAGTTTCACAAAATTTGCATTACTTCCCAATGCAATCATTATACTAAAATCAAAAGGACAACCCATACTCATCTGTAACATAGCAGTCTGCAAGAAATGATCTGTTTGTTTATATTACAAAACCAGTTTGTTTATATTACCTGCTCTAGATGAAGTGATGATTCATTGAGACCCCCTCCTTCCCTATACCAAGTTCAAGTATTAACAAAATATGTTGTAAACATTAGAATGGACATTCAGCATCATCTAGTATTCAAATAAATTTAGGTAATATATATAATTAAAATAAAAATTACTTGATTGTAAATTATTTGGGATAGATGCTGTTTCCCTCATTAATTCATCATTGATCATTATTAAGTTTTTCTTTTTTTAAATAAGACGGAAATCAGATATAGGCTTTTATACATTTACCATTTAAATTTTATTTCACACTAGGGTGCAAAATAAGGGAATATTTTTCAGTAGCAAACTGCTAATCAAAATTTCATTTCTGTAGCAGTTTCGATATTTTGACTAACATTTCACAACTATTATTTCACGAGTTCTTAAAAAATGTACCCAAACATATCGAGATGCCGGGTTTGAAATATATAAAAAAAAAAAAAATGAATTATTACAGGAGCTATGCATGTTTGTGGAAAGATTTTTTTTTTACCGTTATGAATTATTTGTTGTGATTTTTAAAATTAAGTTGCAAAATGCGATTAAAATTTATTTTTACATAGCAAAACCCAAATTTTCTTTTGCGATGCGATACCTCTTATTTTGCACCCTGCTTCATACAATTTTTTTTTACTTTTTTAATGTTTCTTTCTAATGTGGGCCCCTAAACTTTGGTGAGGCCCCAATGCACAGCATTGGCATAGTTATGCCACTGGCCAACATGATGGCTGAGGTGCTCTCTCAGCTGCCGGGTTGTGGGTTCGAGTTCCACCTGCAGGCATGGATGTTGTTTTATTGGGAGTAGTGTGTTTTATGTCCCCACTGGTGTGCCAGGGCAACATCATGTGATGGCTAAATGGTTCACGATGATGGGTGATTTCTATTCCGGTGTAGCCAGCACATACCATTTTCGAGATATTTAACATTTTATGTTTGAATATTTTGAAAACAGGAAATTTATCAATATCTCTAATTATTAATTTTAGTCAATGATAAATGGAACTTTTATCACGGTCAATTTATAAAATATTGGATAGATGCAATTAAAATGCACTTTCGAACAATTCTTTCGTATTAGTATGTTCATCGATTTTCTCTGTCTATTACCACAAAAACTATAGTATGCAATACTATGAAATTTGGTATATTTGTAGAGAAATATATACTGAAATTAACTGTTTACTGATTTAAACTTTAGTTGGGCTTGAAATAGCTCGCAAAGTGAGCTCTGCAAGTAAGAAGTGAAGCGAGTTCAAAGGGTTGGCGAAGCATAGCAAGCAGGTCGGACCACAAGCATAGAGCTAAAGTACAAGAACTAGGTCATCTTTTTAAGGACACACTTGCTGCTGTAATACCAAGTAGGGAGTGAGCGGAAGTGTGTATTTGACATCACTGCGCGATTTTGTCAAATAGCAAGTAGCAAATTGCTAGTTAAAAAAAAACCAAATGCTAGCAATAGAAAAACACAATAGCAAAGATTGCTAGTAGCATTATCTCTACCTCCTCCAAATTAATTTTTTTATTAATTTTCCCCAGGTTCCCATTAGAATCTTTCACTCTTCTAGAAAATATCACACACTAGAAATTGCTATGTGATGTTTTCTTGCAGTATGATTAAAGATATTTCCCTCTGTTTAAACGCTCCTTGCTTTTCCCCTTTAGTGCAATGATATTTATGGACCACGGTAAAAACTTATGAATTTCCTTAGATTCCTTTTTTCTTGAATCATCCTTCATCGCCAGATAGTTGCCTTCAGAGGAGTAGAGGAGTTAACTGGCCTTGACCCTATTTATCTCCCAGAAGAAATGTTGTTGAATAATCGCATTGTATGTGCAGATTTTTTATTCGAGTGCTTATCTGCAACAACACTAAGTTGTAAAGCAGAATGAAATTACATTTGTAAGCAGTCAATCCTGTCTGCATTTTAAATTTCTCTGACGGAGCAAAGATTGGAGCTATAAATTTGCAGATGGCCCAAAATGGAACATTGTCCCTTACAACTTTGGTCCATCTTACACATTAAAAGAAAATAATTAATTCAACGGACCTGGCCATATCAAAGGCGTGCCAGTTATCTAATAATGAAATTTTCCAATTATTTTGACAATGTCCAATTATTTTACCATGCTAGTTCAGTAATAATTTTATCACAATTGCATAACTGCTAGTCTCTTAATTTTTGCAGATCACAATTTGCCTTATTCTAAAAGTGCAAGTAATTCAATTTTATAAAGATATCGCTACAATTTATAAAATATATAACTCATAAATCGTGCAAAATTTTGTCGAGATTCTCAAAACAGATCGTAATTCTCGTATCTACAGGAGGCAAATATATTTTGCTAAAATCTTGTTACTAAACATCATATTGATCCCTGAAATTTTCTTATGTTATTTTTTGCCAAACTGCAGAGAAAAAATATCGCACTTCCAGTGTCCGTGGGAAACATATTCGTTCTGCTAAAATCTTGTTTATTATTGCTAAACATTAAAAATATTATTTTTAAATTTAACTCTTATACATTTATTTCAGCTATGCTTCAACAAAATGTCAAGGAGAAAAATACAATCACAATTTGTGGGGCACAAATGGGTGCTACTAAAATCTTATCAAATATAAAAAATGGCACTTTAATGGAGCTATCTCTCACCAAAATGTCCCCCTCAGTAGCAAATTTCGCTACTGATTTTAAAAAATGAAATCATGCCTTGGTAGCAAATGTTAACAAATTTTTCTCACTTTACAGGAGATTGTTTAGGGAGAAGTCATTTTAGGCTATCACTGAATTTGGCTGGTAGTTAGGACTTGTTAATCGCCAGTTTTTTAAAGTTTAATTGGCATGTGATGACTGGGAATTTTAAGCTTTAGTTGTACTTGTATCACAATCATTATTAAATTGAAAATAAAATGTAGCTTTTTTTAGATCTTTTTACTTCAGTTATAGTTTGTAAAGCTTGTTCAAATGTTTCCATTTTCATGGCAACAATTTTTTCATATCATTTGTATTGGCATTTGTCGTATCTGTGTTAATATAAACTACCTTGACACCATATTCTACCATAATTGTTTTCCATGAAAAATAATGCTATGAAAATCTTAATTCAAATTTAAGTCACTTCGGAACAGTTGGCAGGTCTGTTGGAGGATAAAATTTTGCATTAAGTCATGTATAAGTGGATAAAATAGAAAAGTTTTTAAAAAATAAATGTCTGTCGGGTTGAAAATGTCATCTATTTGTGTTGATTTTATATTGAATGAAGGGATAATTACAATGAAACAAACAGTGTATTGACATATTTGTATAGAGATTATAAGAAAGAATATTTTCAATCCAGCCACTCATTTGCAAATTTCCCATATTGATCTTTAGGAAATAGTTCCTTAGCTTAGTTTTAAGATTTTTTGCTAAGCATAAATGCTAAACAAAGGAAAAATTGTGTTTTTTACAATTAGAAATATTTCTAAATTAGTACAGGAATAAAAAACAGTGAAAGAAAATTTTCTATAACTTTATTGATAAACATACAGTTGATACAAGTGATTCTTTGCAGACTGCACATGACTATGGTTTTATAAGAATGAGTCTCAAAATCAGCATTAAACATAAGACAAATATGCAGGTTTATATATAAAAGAAAACAATAACAAAACAATTACAATTAAATTTGAGTGTACAGAATGAAACATGAGTATGAAACAAGACAAGCTCTCATAGCCATATACATGTATATGTATGTATACATAACGTTTACCTACTAGTATATTTTTTTTTAAATCGCAAATAATAAAAATTGGGGAGATAATGTCACCACCATCCAGTCTTTTAGTAGTTTTAATTACATCCTAATTATTCCTTCAAAATACATAATGGTAACAAAAATTGTACAAGTTTCATCAAAAGGCAATTAACTTCTACATACTTGCCCAGTCATATATTGAAATATTCTCACAATTAGTTCCAAAATTTAAAATCTACGCATCATGTTTGAATTAAAACGATCCACAGGAAAATGCCCAGGCATGGGTGCCATGATATCATTTCCGGGGGCTCCAAAAACCATTGGATTTGGAGGATGTCCAATATTTGGAGGATGACCAATATTCAAACCAGGTTGACCTCTTGGATGATCAAGCGCTCCCCAGCGTTCTTGTGGAGGAGGTTCTATGCGCCCCCAATTTTCTGGTGTTTTATTTACTGGTGCCCATTGTGAGTTTCCTAAAGGAGGGTTATCAAATTTTTGTTCACGCTCTGTTGGACCACCTTCCCAGGGATGAGGTCTATCAAAGCTTCGACCTCTATCATTAAATGAATTACGACCAGGTCGGTCAAAGCCACGGTCTCTACCTTGTTTGCTTTTCCATTCATCTCTTCCCCTATCAGGTATGTCTCGAGAATTCCTACGACCGTGAAATGAATCATGATCATGCCGGCCTTCTCTTCGACCAGGAGCATTAAATGTAGGTGATATGTCTCCACCTTTAGGTCTACCTTCAAATCTATCACTCCTCCTATCAGAAAATACACCACGATCTCTTGCAAATTCAGCAAAACTATTAAAAGAAAAAATGCATTTAGACAATAGAGAATGCAACAGACGTATTACTACAGCTATGGAGGCAAATACTAAAATGCACAGAAAAATAATAATATAAAAATATTTAGTTCGTTAAGTCACCAGTAAATTCATACAAAGGTTTTTATAAAAGTTTAGCTCACTTTGTATGATAAAAAAAAAGAACCCTCCAACCACACAAGCTCAATAACATACAAACACATTTTTAATAATATTATGTAAAAATAAAAATATTGTATTAATAAAAAGATCTATATTTATTTTATGAAATTGATATATTAATTTCAAACTAACAATAAATGCTTGAAATATTTAAACAAGTTTAAAAATGGGAAACAATTTTAATTATAATCTTGGGCCTGGAAAATTTAGAATGATGTATCCATGAACCAGTTTTGCTATTCTTAAACACTCATCAGAATGAAATAACTAATTCCTGCAATGGCAAGAACATAGCTGTCAACCTCCAAATATGAAAAACCGGGAGATTTTTGTGCGAAAATATGAAAAAACCGGGAGATTTTGGTACACCCAAATTTAGACGATGCAGACAGGTTGCAAAAATGGAAATTATTTTCACAATTAAATGAAATATAAGGAGGATCGTGCACAAATGCCGTTTTTCACGAGACGGCTGCAAAATAGCCTTTCGTTTCATTAATATTACGTTTGAACAAGTTTTTCTGTATAAAATACGAAATAATTATAAAAAAAATTGACGATGCTGACAGATTGCAAAAGTGGAAAAATAGTTTCATAATAAAACGAAATATAAGGAGGATCACGCACAAACGTCGTTTTTAGCACTACTGCTGCAAAAAATACTTTCATTTCATTAATAATACCTTTGAACAATAGTTTTGTATATAAAACAAAATAATTTAATAAAATTTTAGTCGATGCAAATGCGTCCCCCTCCCCATTAATTAGATAATCATCGATCAACTCTCTCGTGACGCTGTGGGAATAATCGCTGTTTGCGAGCGCTGATTACGCGATAGCTGGGAAATGCATTTTTTGGACAAAAGAACGGGAAAACTTCTATTTCAAAATTTGCGACTTTTTCATTTCGTAATATTTTAAGAAAATTCGTGATCTATATCCAGATTTTTTTACTTTTGTAACCTGTAGATACAAATACAAAAATACAAACGTCAATCGCGATCCACTCCTACACAGCAGTAGCAGAAAACTGTACTGAGGAAAACAACTGAAAGTCAAGATTTGCATTCCCGTGATTTCTGCCTAGAAAGGGGGGAAAATAAGGGCAACCGAGTGAAAACCGGGAGATTGAGCGACTTACCCGGGAGACTGGAAGATATAGCGGAAAACCGGGAGAGTTGGCAGCTATGCAAGAAGAAAACTTACTATATGCCATAATTTTGTGAACACTGACAAATTCAGTCTTATCCAGCTGGCATTTAAGATTGAGCTCAGGCTACAATGGCCAAAATCATACTCACAGAACCCACCTATAAAGAGCTGTTCATAAAGTTATGACCAGGCTTTTATTACATTTATGGACCAGGCTTTTATTACATCTATGGACCGGTTTTGGTGTGAAACATCTTAGAGTAAATAATGAAAAAAAAAATGTGCCTGGGTTGAAACAAGATTATGTAAAAGAAGTGCCACCATGCTCACAGTCATATGTGCTATATGCAAATATACACATCACTTATTCGCACATACAATATAGCGACTATGAGCAGAGATCGCCATAAAACATTTGAGGATTTTCTTAAGATTTTTTAAAGTGGGGAATATTAAAAAAAATTAATAGGTAATAGTATAAATCATTTTCTTAAAAGCAACACTTATTAGCAAGTGTCTATAGCTTTTAAGGAATGACTGCTCTTTCTTAATCTGAAGAATGCCCATTTTGAATCTGAAACTGGCAGGCATCCTTATGTTTTTATTACATAGTATTTTCTTAATAGACATTTTTATTCACAAATACAGATATACTTTATTTATAAATACACCCAACTCTTTTTTTACACACCCTTTTTCTATACGAATTTGAAGTTACACTGTTCAAAAAAGTCTTCCTTTTTTGAAAAATTTATTTGATCTAACACGATTTCAAAGTCATTGTCTTATACTTATGTACGTGACAATGAGCAGTCTAGTATAAATTGCAGTCTTTGGTACCAATGTATAAAAAAAATTCATGTTTCTACCACACTTCAAAAATCTCCTCTTATTATTTCCCCAGTAACTACTGGGGAATCCCCTTATTTGATGACTCCTACCTACCCATTCCGTATGACATTTACATAACATATTGAATCACTAAATTGTTTAAGTTTATTAGCTCACAATATTTAATCACTAAATTGTTTAAGTTTATTAGCTCACAATATTTAATCAATTGTTCGTGTTATCAGCCATACATAGTGCTATCAATTGTGTATTTGAACATTTCTGACCTTAAGAAGTGAAAAAAGGTATTTTTATCTAGATAAAATTTTTACCCTAGATAACATTTAACAACATGTCGAAAGTTTCAACGATTCGTAAAATGCAAGCCATTTATTTCTTTAGAAGTTAAATTAAAAATCTTGGGACTGTTTTACAAGAGGTGAAGGTGCAACAACTGTGGACAAGGATTTTGCCTTGAACGTAGCTACTGTCAGAATCATTAAAAAAAATGAGAATGTCATACAGGAATCTGTCATCTTGTGCATCAAAACTTAGTTCTAAAACATTGCCATACATTAGAGATGAAGTGTTAGTAAAAATGGAAAAATGTGTAGAGCTTTGGATAGAGGATTTATTGCAAAAGAAAATATCTGTAGATGGAAATATTATAAAGTAAAAGGCACTACGAATTTATAAGCATGTGAGATATCGGAGCCATCAACAAGTCGTCAAGAGAAAATAATTTTCGGCTAGCCAACAGGATTTCTTAAAAGTAATACATTTCCTAATTTAAAAATTAAAGGAGAAATTGCATCAGCAGATGAAAAGGCTGCTAAAAGCTTTCCAGCAAAACTAGCCAAAATAATGAGATGGGGGCTATGTTTCCGACCAAATTTTCAATGCCGATGAAACGGGTCTATTCTGATAAAAAAAAAAATACCTGCCAGAACTTTTATAGCAAAATCTGAAAAAATTGTTAGTGGTTTAAAGTTGCTAAAGATCGGGTGACTTTTTTATTGTATAGCAACGCTTCTGGTGACAAAATTTTAATTGGAGGGCGAATGAAAAGGCCTGGATGACAGCAGGTCTATATAAGGAATGGTTTGAAGAATGCTTTGTTCCTGAAGTTAAAAGATATATGGAGCAACGATGTCTTGATTTTAAAGTACTTTTGGTCGTAGATAATGCCCCCAGTCATCCGGTATTAGAGCATCGAAATATTCAAGTAATCTTTTTGCCACCTAATACCACTTCCTTGATTCAACCATTAGACCAGGGTATAATCGCTACCTTTAAGCTGTATTATACTTAACGAGCATTCCAACATATTTTAGATGCAGTAGAGAAGGACAACCTCACAATCGTTGATGCATGGAAAAAATATTCGATTATGGATTACATTACATATGCTTCATTGGCCAAAGAGAAGTTAAGGGTATCAACATTAAATGCTTGCTGGAAAGCACTTTGGCCAGAATGCGTCAAGGTGGTAACTCAGTGCCCCAAACAACGATGGAGTCTTCAAAAATTATAGCCTTGGCACAAGAAATTGGAGGAGAAGGATTTGAGAACCTACGAATTGAAGACATTGACAAATTAATGATAGATATACCTCTAGATGTGGATGATCTGATTGATTTAATAACAGATGATGGTAAGTACTGAGGATCATAATAGCAATAATGAGGAAGAGACCGAAATATGTCAACTAACTACTGTATTAATTGGCGAGGGTATAACATTTGGGAAATATATGATGAATCATTTTTTAAGAATTGATTCAAACATGGAATGTGCTCTAAAATTCGAACGAGATATGAAGAATTGTTTGGCTGGATATCAAAAGTTGTAAAAAAGAACTTAAAAACCAAAAGTTCAACTGTATATAACAGATTTTTTAATAAAAAAGTTGACAGCGCAAGACCTTTCAGAAAGTAGTTCGGCAGTTCAAAACAGTATTACCGGACGAAAGTCTCCATTAAAGAGCTTGACGGATGTGGATATCTCTAGTGATGATAACGACTTTGGTCCAGTTTGTCGCAAACAATTGCACGTATTATCAAGTAGCGACGAATAATTATGTAACTAAATATTATTTCTTTATTTCTATTTTTAATTTTGAGTTTTCTATTCTTAATTTTGGATTAACAGATTTCTTTTTTTTTTTTTTGCTTGCGCTACTTATTTTTACCTATGAATTATGTATTTTAAGTTTTACTGCTCTATAAAATTGCATATGTATGCATATATCATTCATATGCGTATCACAACTTTTACAGCTTTTAGCAATTTTTTTACACGGTTTTTAAACTAAATATAGTTCTTTATTTCATCTTAAACGATTTTCGGATAATATGGAACGTATCCCCAAACGTATCAATTTTAGTATAGGAAACTTATCTTTTTTATACATGAATTTCTGAGGAACATGTACCATGTAAAAAAAGAGTTGGGTGTAGTTAACTTTCATAACTATATTTATATTGTTTGTCAAAGTGTAAAAATTAATTTTATTGACCATTTTTGGAATGATATCCGTCTGTCTTGTCTGTTTGTGGTTGATTTATTGTGTGCATGATAGTTGCCACAAATATTAATGGATTTCCACGAAACTTTTATCCGGCTTTGTTATAAAAGAAATCTAAAACTTAATAGAACTTTTTGAAATTCGAGTGAAAGCTTTGAAATTTATTCAAAATTTTATATTTTCTACGGCAGCATAGTACAAAAGTTGACAATAATCATGCATAAAATGGATTATTTATGGCTCAATAATCACAAAACTTAGTACTGTAGTGAAAAATAACTGCAATACAATTTTTGTGTTCGATAAAGCAGTAATATTGCTGAACAAAGGTAAAATATTAGTCTAAAGAAATAGATGTGCTTACCATTAGAATAAACTGTTTCAGTTTAGCTTTATCTAATATTTTAACTTATTATAATTTTTAAAAAAAATTCTGAATCTTAGTAAGTGACTATGAAAAAATAATTATTTATTTCGAGGTTCATACACATTTTTCAAAAATTTCCAGGTTTCCCCCGTTGTCTTTATCAAAATTCCAAGTACTGTGTGCTGCTATTTCCCCTGTCATTTATGTTTCTGTCATTTTGTTTAAACATTTGAACGAATATTTGTTGTTTCATTAATATTGGTTTGTGGGAAAGTAGTTTTTCCTTTATCCTGTATATGGACACCTGTATATGGATTTCCTGCTTGGTTATGAAGTTTCTTTGTTCAAGACCTTTAATAGCATGGTCGACTGTACAAGAATATGAATAGGCAGACCAATCCCTCCCAATTCACAGACAAAATATTTCGATATTTTTTATTTTTGCTGTGGCACTTCCTCTTCTTCTCAGAAATGGAAAATAAAAAATAAGATCTCAAAAGTTATTTATGTTCTAGCATCTATAGATCGTTGTGTTTAATGCTGATGCCAGTGAAAAAAGGAAAAATGTTATTGGGAATAGTCAAATATGTAAAAAGTAGTACAGTAGATAAAATAAATAACTTTTCTGATAGAAAAACATCACTCCTCAATGACTTTTCTATAATATGAAATGCAATCTTGCTTAGTTAAGTTAGCCAACATGTATAAATCCACTGTTCCCACTCAGACCCCTTCAGATGCTTCTCAATTACATCATTGGAAAATGAGAAACAAAAACAATCACAGTAAATACTTTCATCCTTCCTAAGCACACCACTGCTTCATCAAAATTAGTTTTGACTGAAGTTCTAAACTACTTTTGTACTTTATTTTTTATTTACCCATTTTAGTAGGAGCAGATCAACAAATTGAAAATTTCTCAATTTTTCCAGAACATTGAATTAAAAAACAGATTTTCTCTGCATTATCTCTGACATTTTAGCATTTGCATTAACTCTGACTTTCAAATTCCTTGAAGTTATTTCCTCTAAAACTTTATGTGATAACCTATATAGATTAAAACTATCTAATCAGTTATAATTTTTATTACAAAACAAAAATAAAACTACCTGTCAGGTGGTTCTAATGACGAATCTCTGCGTCCTCGCTTTCTATCATCCCAGAATGGATCAATGTCTTTACGAGGACCATCATAGCCCCTTTTAGTTCCTCTTCTATCATCCAATCTGAAATAATGAGTTCATTAATGAGCAAATAAGAAAATACCATCTTTAGTAATTCCATAGATATTAAAATTCCCACCTTAATATTAAAAATGAAATTTTGTTTCTGATTGCAGTGAAAAAAAAAGTTTCAAGTGCACAACTTTGACCCTTTACATGTGCTATGAAAAAGAAACAAGTTATTTGGCACACATAAACGTCTTGCAAATGTTACCTTGGTGGTTTTTTTACACATCTATAAAAACATCCTATAGCATTTCACGTTAGATAACAGTCTACATTTGTACAAAATTTGGTTTCAATTGGTTGAGCAGTTTCAAAAATAGTGAAATCCTGATATTACACACTGATATTACAGTCTGTTACAAAAGTATAAGACCACGAGACGTTTTGTTATTTAGGTAATTAATGAAATGTTTTTATTCAAAATCAAAACAACTCCATGTCAGTACAAGTTTTAAATAAAATTTAGCAACTTGCATGTACTAAATTCATTTAGGAAAAATATAACAGCAATATAACAAAAAAGTGGCACAAATACCTGTTTCAAAATTATAAGACCACATGTGGAAAAAGAAAGTTTTAGCAAATTTAGTAAGTTGTTGCTCTACCATTATTCTGAATAACTTGAAACACATGATTTGGCATCGATTTAATTAAATTTTTAAGGACGGATTACGGAATATTGCCCCATTTCTCCATAATGACAACTTCCAATTCATATGCCGAATGATATTGTTTGTTGTTTTTGTATATATGGCGAGACAAATAACTCCACAGGTTTTCCATGGGGTTTAGGTCAGGGCTAAGACTCAGCCAAGATATAACATCAATCTTTTCTCTTTCGAACCATGCTTTTGTTGATTTAGATGCATGGCTGGGAGCATTATCTTGTTGGAACTTCCATTTCGGCGCTCCTAAAAGTAGTCTGAAGGATATCATACTTTCGTATAACATCTGTTGGGTTATACTTTTGGATATTTAATAATTTTAGGAGTTTTGTTTTTAATCTAAGCGTGTTCAGGGGTCTTATTTACATAGTCTTTCTCTTCTAGTTATCCATTTTCCAATTGTTTAGGTTTTTGATATTCTTCTGTTCCAAATAGGTTCTTTTCCATAGGTTTTGTGTTAAAAACGGCGAAAGTTCGTTCTTTTTAGGTTTTAGCAATTTAAATTTATTTAAATTGGCTAATTTGCAATTCCATTTATAGCCCTTTTTATTCCCTTTAATTAGATTCCAAATTTATTGCTCTCGGTTAAAAATTCGTTAATTCATTTCAATTTTTCAGTTTTATTCTATTTTCAGCTTTTTAAATATTTCAGAATCGTTCATATTTAAATTGTTGCCGAATTCGTATATTCCAAATCGTTTCATTTCATTTCTTTTTAATTTTCGTCTGCTTTAAAATTCCATTTCTCTTTAAAATTTCAAGTTTTTAATTGGTTGACCGTAATATTAAAATCGTCTGTCATTAATTATTTTATCGTTCATCAATAATTTTGTTTACAATCTGTGGCAGCGATGTCTCGCAGTATATAAGTCGCGCACTTTTCGATCTCTTCTGTTTTCTTCTCTTCCTTCTGAATTAGAACCCAAGATGTGATCTATTAAGCAGTTGTTTTTAGCGTTTCAGCGCGAGCCGAACCGAAGTCCGAATTCGAAATGAAACGTTCCTTTATTCTCATCTAAGCCTGTGTTGAGTTTTCTCCGAGATGAATTCCTCTGTGTTTACTGTTTAACCAACATTCTTCTGCTGTTTTTTTTTTCTGTTTAATTGATTCCTCCTTCTGTGCTCTCTGAAAATGTTTCGTCTGGATGATGTGGGAGCCGGACGTTTGTTATGTCTAGACGGACGGAACGATTGGAGGTGTTATTGGTTTTCCATCCTCTAAATAATGTTTCTGCGATGTCAGCGGAGATGATTTAACACGTCAGCTAAGGTTTTGTTTCTCGCAAGTTATGCTGCTCTTATTATGAAGAACTGGAGCGTCATTTTTGGTGAAAAGCACCAGACATATGCTATGCATTCAGTTCTGATGTCAAAGATCCGGTGCAGCTGTGTGGAGAAATCATTACGTCGTTACTAAACGTCCTATTTGGAATCCTTTTCGAATTCGTATCCGGCAGGAGATTTTCCTCACCTCTGATGGATATAACCCTCCTTTGCCGTGTTTGCCTTTCAAGAAGTGTTTGTTCTCTAGGAACTTTGGTGACATTTTTGCTGTTGGGTCCTTTCCTGCAGATCTCATAAGCTTATCTTGGAGCCTTGGTGATATAATTCTTTTTCTTCAAATTTCAGACTATTTTACTTTTGTATTATTTAAAATTTAATTGAGTTAGCATAGAATAAGACCCCTTTTGACCTATATACTTTAGGTCACCTGAACCTGAGGTTAAGTTTAACTTTTGTTCTAAATTTCCCTTTTGGCTAACTTATGTTCTTTTATTCCAAATTCTAGTTTTGACAAATAATTGAATAACTGAATAATTTTAATATTGTTAACTTTAAAATTTAATATTCTAATGTTTGTACTAACCACTAAAGGACCGGCCTTTGTATAAATTCAATTTATTTAAATTATTTAAGATGTTTAATTTGTCTAGTTAATGAGATGTAAAATGTTTTGAAAATTCTTTTAAGATGAAGTTTAAAATTTTAATAAACGTTAAATTTTTGAAAACCTAAAATCTGTGTTCTCTCTTTTACTTTACTTGCATTTTTATTTTTAGGAAAGTGTCATTTTTAATATTTTACAGGATTAGTACATATTTGTACACGTAGGATAACTGGTCAACTGGTGCATTTTCATATATAATTTTGATGATGTTTAGGTTTAAAGAAATTTGAGAACTTGAATGATTTAGAATTGTTTTAGTATATCATAAATGTTTAAAAAAAAACAGACACATCCGTTGATAACTGTCCGAGTTCATTGTGCCATCAACTCTTTGCAGATCGCATTTTCCTGCATATGAGAAAGGGCCACACACCATAACGGAACTGCCTCCCATCTGCCTACTGAAGAACTCACAAGAGTCATGGCAGTAGTTATTGCCGTCCGGACCATCTAAGTTAAACTTTTTCTCATCCGAAAATATTATATTTTTCCATGTAGAGTTCCAGGACATGACATTCTTTGCCCACTCCAGACGTGCTTCTTTATGATGTTTAAGAAGTTATGGTTTGTTTCTTAATTTCCAAAGTTTAACATCAACATTCGACTTCAAACTTCGCCACACAGTTACACGAGACCACTTGTTTATTTGTCTGCTGTGCTATTTTACGAGTGGACTGGTAATTTTTCATTGTAATCTTGAAAATTTGCCTGTTCTGATAACTGCTTTTTGCGACGACATCTTTTCTGCTTTTCATACAATTCTGTTTTACTCAAAACATTGTGAATAGTCGTTTTAGAACGATTGAGAATGTTACTTATTTCACGTTCCGACTTTCCTTTTCCGTTGTAGAGCCAAATTTTTCACACCTCTACTTCAGACAAATCACTTTCACGAGGAATTTTAATAATCCAAAGAATCAAACAGTTCAATTCTGAATTTCTGTGTTTTTTCCTTCCTTCCATCCTTTCCAGATGATTTAGGTTACAACAGTTAAACTCCAAAGTTAAACAAGAATCGTCTGCATTATTAGAAAAATTAAAGTGGTCTTATATTTATGTAACACCGTGATTTCGAAAAATCATTAGCACGAAAAAGATATTCAATCTTTTTTTTTTTTCCTAAGCTAAATCAACACTGAAAAATTGTTTCGTTTCATACATCTTCTTTGAAATTCACATTCAATGTTGTCTTTGTTGAGAAAGGGTAGAATTTTGAAACAGACTGTAGTTCATAGTTTATTCATTTAATGGGATTGGAGACAGATAGAAAAAGATACTAGTCAACGCTAGGCAATATTCACGATACCACCTGAATTACAATCATTATATAATATTTCATATCATATCATTACATAATATTTCATAATATCATATCATTACATAATATTTATGAGAAAATAATTAAAAAGTATAAATAAACCAAAATATGAAAATAAACAAGTTTTGTCAGTTTAATGTGAACAATAACAGTCAGTTTAAAGTGTCCAATCACACTATGTGAAAATAATTAAAAATTAATATTAATAAACTAAAATGTGAAAACAAGCTAGTTTAGTCAATCTAATGATTAATATTTAGAGGATGGAGATGGACAGAAAATTATACTTCAGGCCTACACAAGAATTTCCTGAATTGTGCAATCATACTGAATGTGTCGAAATAATTAGAAGATTAACATGAATAAGAAACCCAAATATAAAGATATGCAAGTCTTGTTAATTTGACGTGCAATAATTACAGGATAGAGACGGATGGAAAAAGTTACTAGTCAATGCTTAGCAATGTACATGATACTACCAGAATTATACAATCACACTATTTATATGAAAATAATTTAAAAATGAGCTAGTTTTAAAATAATGTAGTTTAGTCTATTTAAAAATAAGCCAAAATAGGAAAATAAGCTAGTTTAGTCTATCTACTAATAGTAATATGTTGTAGTAATATTTTGAGAATGGGAATGGATGGAAAAGAATACTTGTGAACTCCCAGGACAACACGAGAATTCCCTAAATTACACAATCATGTTTCAAAATAATTAAAAATTTACATGAATAATAAAACAACATATAGAAATAAGCCAGTTTTGTCAATTTAACGTGCAACAATTACATGGAAAAAGATCAGAAGGGACTGAAGAAAAATTATGTATTATTTGGAGTGCTGAGTTATTTCAGTGACTACTTGTTGAAGTTTTTCAATATTTTCAATAGATTGAATGCTTTAATGTTCGAATAAATGAATTATGCATTTTAGTTGATCATGATCAAACTTATGAAAATCGTAGTCCTATTGTTAATTTTTTTTTTTATGAAATCTCATTTGAAGAATTTTTTTAAACTAGTAATGAAAAGAAACTCAGGTTTCTTCCACATCCTGGTCATAAAAATTGTTTTAATATTATACCTGCCAACTCTCACTTAAG
This sequence comes from Amaurobius ferox, assembly GCA_951213105.1. NCBI lineage: Eukaryota > Metazoa > Arthropoda > Arachnida > Araneae > Amaurobiidae > Amaurobius > Amaurobius ferox. The sequence continues at coordinate 27,425,305 of OX578144.1, forward strand.
AAAATTAAGTAGATTTCTTAATGCACGAGTTTCAATGTCATAATAAATGTTGCAGTATAAAAATAACATACATTTAAGGAAAAATAGGGATTTTTCTCATCTTCATTCCCCCCCCCCCCCCCCTAATTTTGAATTATATACATATTTATAAATACACCAGACATGCCAACTTTCCAAACAGAAAAAGCAGGAGACTATTTTATCACAAATATATTGTTTACTTATGACACTTAGTACTTGCTTAAAACATTAAAATACTGTAGTTTTTAAGTACATTAAGCTTTAAACTTATCTGAAAAAAAAAAAAAAAAAATTCATGAATTATCTTTTGAATAAAAACAGTGTTAGTTACAAATTACAAAAATAAAAAATAACTTGATAATATTAATCCTTGATTATTTATAAAATCTTAATGCCCCCCCCCCCATAAAAAGAATACTGCATTAAATTTCAGGCATAGCACTGGTAGAGTATGAAAATTCAGGACACCAATGTTATAAAATTTTAGGACAATAAATTATAAAACAAAAAAATATATAAAGGTTTTATCTGGTGAAAATTACTTTATAATGAAAACAAATATATATGTTTGGTAAAACACTGGTTTTCACTAAAGAAAGTAATAAATATTGATCTTTAATAAATATATATATATATATATATATATAACACTGAATTATATTCCTGCCAAAATGGTTTCCTTTTCATTTGCCTAAATCATTGCTTTAATACCACTTTTTAGAAAATATCCCTTCAAAGTTCATACTACCCATTTTTTAAAATAGAAAAATTTGTATTATGCAAATATAATTAAAAAATTAACCTTAATTATTAGACATAATACTAACAAGATACTAACAACGTACTCTCGGCAATTCACGCAAAGTAACTGAATTGCGCAATCACACTGTTTATGCGAAAATAAGCTAGTTTAGTCAATCAAAAATGCAATATGTAAAAGATTAAGATGGAAGGTAAAGGATACTATTGTACTCTCGGCGATTCATGAGAAGAAACTGAATTGTGCAATTGCAGTGTTTATGCGAAATTGATGAACAAAATAGCATTTTAGCGATTTATGCTGAATTAGACAACCTTTGAAGAAGTATATTTATTACTTTCATAAAATAAGCAATCGAGATTGTAATACACATTACACGCGGCCATAAATTTCCGTTAATTTGATTGGCATTACCCTGCATTTTATTATGAATTTACTATGATCCCGGATATGGTAGAAAATCAGTGCTAAAAAAGTGGAAAATTGGTGTTTCCGAGGAATTATACCATGTCTGATTAATTGATAAATTTCAAACAAAAAAAGCCGGAGAAGTAATAAAAAACGCAGTCTCCGCCCAAAATACGGAGAGTTGGTATGTCTGCATCTGTAATGTTATGGACGTACTTTTGATCAAATAGAGAAAAATTTCCCTCTTAGCTAAAAAAATCCCTAAACATGGGGATTTTTTCAAAAAATCATTAAAATCGGGAGATGTGTCTTCAAAAGCGGGAAATCGGGAGAAACACTCAAAAATCGGGAGTCTCCCGCCAAATTCAGTAGAATCGGCACATATGTAATGTAGTAAATTACCCAAAACATTTATATAAAAAACAACTGCAAAAAATAAACAAACAATTTTGTTAAATTTAAATTGTTAATTTAAACTGCAAATTCAAAAGTTTGCGGCAATTATACTGAAACAAATAGACAACACACATACGTCATCTGCGTTCTTTTTCGTAGCTCAGCTTTCTCCCTTTCAAGTCGATCTCTCTCTATTCTTTGTTTTTCCCTCTCTAATCTAAGAACGTCTGCTCTTTCACGTTCCAATTTTTCACGTTCAATTCTAAAAGTAAACACAAAAAATTAAGTATAATCATTAAATATATATGTATGAGTGTATAAATTTACAATGTATTGAGGAAAGCAGTTTGACATTAAAATATCTTAATTTTTTCAATTATCAACTTCAAATGTAACATTACTAGTAGAGTTTAAGCTGGCTAAAAAATTGCGTAAATGGGAGTAAATGTAGCAAAATTCTAAATAAATATACAAAAAAAATTTTAAAAAAATATATATATAGCTGTTTTTTTCGCTCAAATAATCGTAACATCAACAATGGATTCTGTGCAGAAATTGCACACCTAGCTTGTACAGAATGCTGGTAGTCAATGTTTTCCCATCTTTTCAAAGTGTCCATCTTATATACAACATACCATAAAAAACAAGAAAGATCAATCATGCATGAAGCATTGATTATGAAACACTTTCCAACTTCAATGCAATTTTATTTAAACATCTCTAAAATGTGATACATTCTTCGGTAATATTTTTAAAATTATCACAATACTACATTAATTTATTATATTTGAAAACTTAAAACTTCATCGGAAAAAAAAATGAACTTTATTTAAATGACGGAATTGAAATATAAATTGCCTGGCCTCAATATAAAAAGCAGCATTTCATTCATAAACATTTTTTCATTCCTTTCATTCATCACAATACTATAATAATTTATTTTATTTTAAACCTTAAAACCATGGAGGTACAAGTAATTTAACTCTATGCTTAAAACTTCATCGAAAAAAAACGTATGCTTCTCCTCTATGTAAAATCAATGCATTCTTATCAGCTATATTGCAGACTCCATGAACTAAATAATTTTGCTTTAAAGAAATGCAGCAATTCTTATACAACTCATTCTACATTTTTCGGTGTCTACATTCTCCATAAGTGAAAATTAGGCTTTGTAGAAATAATCAAAGTTTGATGCCTCATTTTCCCATTTTGGTTAGAAATTCTGTTTGTTCTATAGTTTCCAGTTATTTCAATGTTCAGTACGTTTCAAAAATTTCAGTTGCGGGCAATTTGGAATCTTGGTTTTGCGAGCTTTTTACTGCGATTGATGCGACACCTAAGTGATTTTCGCGCCTCTTTGGAATTCGTGAATTATTGTAATTGGTTCGCATATTTCCGAATCGTCTGCTATCGGAGTTTTGAGTTTTAACTTTGGCAATTCTAATTTCGGTAAGTGGATTTTAATTGCTGCCGGTTTTCTAAACTCTCCCAATTTCCGCACGTACGTTCAATATGTTTGCGGAATTTTTCAGTTTCAGGTTTTTTTTGTTGAAATCCCTCGTTTCAGTTTGCGCAAGAAGCATCTTTCACTTCTCGAATGGAACTTGTGTTCCAAGCGATGTGTTTATCGGTTTATAATGTTCCTTCTATAATGCTTAATTTAGTTATGAGATCGAGTTTCTTCGGGTTTTTTTGTTCCCTTTAAATATCGCACGATCATTGTGGTAAAGCGTTTTTGAGAGGTTTAAAGCGTGCTATGGAAAAAGAAGTGTCTGCCGATGTCGAGTGTTTTCCTCCGGCTGATTTAAGAAGATCCTAGAGTTCTTGTTGTAGATGTTAGTCCACTTTTGATTAATCTTCTCCGGAATAAAGTATGATGATCCCATGAAAACCAGTTTGGGAAATTCCTGTCTCCTTCCTGTGCGTCTCCGATTTTGGAACTTTTTTCCTCATGCTATCTATCTACCCTGTAATTCTATGATGACCCGGTTGGGTGAATATTAATGTTTTTTTTTTTTAACTCTTAATTTCTTAAAATAGGATATATGATTTCTCAATAAATGAAATGTATGATTTAAACTTTATTCTTTGAATTTAAAATTCTAAAACTTTATTTGTGAGAGCAATTTTCTAAACCTTTCTAAATTTATTAGAGCCTGGGAAAATTCTTAATTTTTTTATAAATTTAATATTTTATTGTTAATATTTTATGATGGGATTTAAATAGATTTTTCTAGAGTAAAGTTTTTATACAGATTCTTTAATTCTAACTAAGCTGATAAAATTCTAAAATTCTTCCTGATTTGCCTGCCTATAAGCAGAGTTTTTGTAATTTGTTCTTTGAATTAATTTGAAATTTCAATTTAATAAACTAATTTTAATTAATAAACTAATTTCAATTTAATAAACTAATTATTATACCTTCCTTTATCATTTTTAAACACAACAGTGAACCAAAAGACTAACCAAAGATTAGCCAAAAGACAAACAAAATAAATGATAAATCTAACAGCACAATATCAGGGTTCTATAATCAAAGGTGTAAATCCCCCATTGGTTTATCTTTTGAGGGGAATTTTAATATATGAGGGGAGATTCAAAAGATTTGCAACATAATGTAAAACTTTTCTTTTCTGGAAATAAAACAAGCAAAAATTTACTTAAATATTTATATATTTTGTATAGTAATATTATTAACATGCATTTATAACCGTTATTTTCTCATCTTTGGTATTATTAAATTTAACTTATTTCTAGTGTTTTTCTTAACTTTTATAATTGACAATTACTTAAGTAATTGTCAATTTTTTTCCATTTTATCCATTTCTTAAAAGTTTTCTAAATTTACAAATTATTAAATTATCTATTTTCAGTTTACTTTTTGAATACAGTGGAGCACCGTTTATACGTTTCTCATTTTTTATATTTATACGTCGTTTTAGCACAATCCATATTCCAGGATATACTGGATCCATATTATACTGGATATTCCAGTTTCTACTCTGAAAACCATTCTCTATGAAAAAAAAAATCCAGGACAGAGCAGGAGCTTGCGAAAACTCTGCATCAAAGAAACTGCGTGTGCAAGAAGCAGATTTCCTGAAGTAGAGGACATTTTGCTTCAGTTTTTAACACAATGTCATGCATCAAATATTCCGGTGAGTGGACCTATGCTTATGCAAAAAGAAAAGGAAATTGCATTGAAATTGGATGTAAAAGATACATGTTTTTCAACTGGATGGCTTCACAAATTCAAAATGTGACATGGAATTTCAAGTCAAGTGGTAAGCGGGGAATCTAAATACAGACGTAATGACTTTGAAATTATTTAATCACAGTTGATGAATTAATAGAAGACAAATTGTCTGGTGCTAATTTAAGTAGCGATGATGATAAAGAAGAATGTGTGAAGAAGTTATCCCGCCTTCCTTTAAAGACGCCATGGACTCCATTGATAAACTTAGAACTTATTTTATTTGTCAAAACACCAGTGAAAAATCTTTTAAAGACCTTAATTCGATTCATAATGCTGTACTCATTACTCTCATTCAATCCACACGTCAGACGATCCGGCCGTCTAAACAGTTACCTTACACCTTTCTGGTAGGTGGTCAGACGCAAGGGCGGCAAATAGGGGGCACGAGGGGGCGCAACTGATACATATTTCAATCTAGTGTGGAGTTTTGTGACATAACTTTGCGAAAAAAATTCTTATTCTGGACCAAGAAAAATTCCAAGCGAATTCGGAGGCGGTGAAAAAAATCCCCATGATGATGTTAAATCATATCACAGAATCAATATTCAATATGAAATTGTAGATTCAGTATCTAATGAAATTGAGACAAGATTTAATGAGAACAATATATCTGTTTTGTTTGCCCTTAGTTCAGTATTATCCAGGTCAGATGTCGAAAAAGGAAAACAAAATGTTTCAACCATATGCAAAATCTATGACTTCCAGAAAGAGGGATTACTGTGTGAATTGCGACTGTTTTATTCAATGGTGAAGAATAAAAACATAGACCATCCCAATTTTAAAAGTCGTCAATTTTAAAGATATTGTAACAAAATTTTCTCTTCTTCCAGATTCTAAGAACCGGCATTTAAAACTTCGATAAAAAGTAAATAAATATAGATATTTGTATTTAGAAAAATTATGTTAACAATTATGTTAACAACATTATTTTTCTCAACATCAATTCAATTTTGTGACACCCCCCTCCCCCCTGTTAACAAACTTTTATTTATTCCATATTGTGTATTTTCATACATAAAAATCTCGCACCCCCAAATGGAATGCTGAAATGCCGCCCCTGGTCAAACGGTCTGGGTCTCAACACGTCAGGCAATGATTAAAGATTTTTTTTAATTAACATCTACCTGCATGCACATAAATCATATAAAACAAGATGTGTATTTACTTAAGATATGTATGTATGAAATTAAAATAAAGGTATGATTTTGTATGTGTTTTGTAAATGTGTACATATAAAAAATTAATAAATATTATTTTCAATATAGATAATATCTTTAAAAAATTAAAATATTACTTTTAAATAAATTAGGATGATTTGTAGCATCAAATTTGTAATAATCAGAGTTGTTTCTTAAAATTCCGATGATATGTCTTTCCATTTATAAGTCTTTTTCGAATTTCCCTTGAGAAACGTATAAATGGTGCTCCTCTGTATTTTAAACATTTATGGTTACTAATTACTTTCTTAAAATCTTAACAATGTTTTCTATCATAAAACTTTTTAGGTGTTTCATGACATTTATTTTCCGAGATATCCTAAAATTTTTCATTTACAGTGTAGAATATAATTAACTGTTTGACCCAATCTTAAATTTTTTTTCCCCACAACAATTAATATTTCCAAATTCTTTCAGATATCTATTATTGCAACCAAGGTTAAGTTCCTGCATATAGAAAACTTAAATGTACAATATGCAGAGAAAATGTATGTAGAATATGTAAAAAACCAAATCACGTATCACTTCATTGTGGTATAAAGATGTAATACAATTTCTAAACATATTTGCTTACTTTTTATTATTCAACATGGTTTACTACTCCAATATTTTATTTTAAATTATTATAAAAAATAATTGTATTTTTGCCATTGCTTACATATTTTTTCTATTGCCACATATTTTAATGCAATACATAAGTGGAAATATTTTTTATGTATAGATTAATTAATAATAATATATATGTGTTATTTTGGAGAATGAGTTCAAAATAGCACCCAGCAATAAGTAACCTGGCTATAAAATTGCTCAAAATATCAGCATAAATTGATTAGCTTAAAAAGTCTACTCAAACTGCTAATCAAATTGAAATTATTTATTCATTAAAGCAATTATTTGTGTATTATTCCATAAAAATGAAGGAACCTAAAATGTATCCTCTTTTGATAAAAGAAATAAATAAAATCAATTGTCAGAATTTTATACAACATATAATTATATTTGTATAATTGCATATCAAATTTTAGAGCTGTAACTGAGTCATACCTTTGAAAATAATGAGAATAAACACCGAATTGTGCAATTAAAGCAATTAAAAAAATAACAATTTAGCGATTTATGCCAAATTAAACAACTTTTTAAGAAGCATATAAATTCCATGAAAAACGCGATCACGATCTTAATTTACATCACACATGGTCGTAAATACCCGTTGTGATTGATTGCTGATTTGATTGGCATTACAGTACATACGGCAGTAAACTTACATTTGCCTTGACACAAGACATTTTTCCATAGGAAATTATGCAAATTTCGTAATCTGTAATATGATGCTTCCCATATAAGCTATGGAGAATTTGTAGTAATTAGCATATCTGCTTTTGCTCCTGAATTCTCTCGTAGTACTACAGGCTCCGGTACTGCTGCCTGGGGTGGTCAAGAGTCACCATCAGTAATGACTAAATGTGTCAATTTACTGGTCCCGGTTTGGCTTTGTTGCTAACAAATAACCCCTCCCCCCTAACAAAATTTCATTACAGATTTGCATAGATTCCAGGAATGGTAGAAAACAGTGCCAAAAAAGCGGAAATCAGCATTTCCGCAGAATTGTACCATGTCTTAAATTTAAGCACAAGCAAATAATATCATTGAAATTAAGAAATTCGAAGGTAGGGACAGGTGAAATATTATGTTATCTTTCACATTTTAATAGAATAGAAATAACTATGTACCGGAAGTAGTACAAAAAAAACTTTTTGAGGTACAATTCGATACAAATGAATTATGCTGGTGAAATTTTGAAATCCCGAGGTGGGGCTATTGCCCCCCCTACACACACACTTTCAAATGGGATAAACACTGTACCGGAAGCAGTACACAATGAAAAATTTTATAGTACAATCTGGTACTGATTTAGTACAAACGAATGATGGTATCAGCAAAATATTGAAATTACAAGGTATGTGGCTGCTATTTCTATTTTGAATTACGAACCATTTTTTGCATAAGATGTACTTTCAGATAGATAAATTCTTAGGAAATTTATTACCTTAATCTTTCTCGTTCTCTTTCTAAACGCATAGACTCTTCTTTGTTCTTACGTTCAATATCTCTTTGTCTTATAACATCAGAGAATCTTCTTCGGTCTGAATCACGATCTCTTTCTCTACTTCTGTCTCTATGTCTCTCCACCTAAAGATAAACATACATATTTTGATAAAGTTAATGAAATTCTAGAATTTTTTTTTTCAGCATTTTAATAGTTTAATTTGACTACCTAGCGAAGAAAAATGCTGTCCATTTTCTAAATTAACATAAAAAGGTCATCCTTTTTTACCTCTTTACAAGCTGAAAATTCATATATCAGATCTGACTTCAAATGAACCAAACATTCAACTTTTATATTTAGCTTGAGAGACTTTAAAAATTCATACTAAGATATCCCTTTTTGGTCCACCAGTGGGCCACAAACCAGATTTCACTGAACTAGAATGTCACAATCAGATTTTGCTAGAAGTGGATTCATGGTTCACTAGATAGTGCATTCACTTCATAGTGCATTCATGGACACACTCTTCCAAGCACTATTCATTCAAGCAATATTTAGACTTAAAGAAGTAGCAATAACAATACTACAAATTTGTCCATACCCCCTTCCCCTAACTTCATCATTGAATAGTTTTCAATTTTCCTTAGCCATTAGATTTTATAAACAGATCCACCACTTTAATATATAATTTATTTTTTACAATATACCCTCTCCTACTACAGACTTTGAATAATAGTAAAAGAAATATTATGTCTTTTTGGAAATTTTCTTTTTGCCACTTTCTGTTTAGTGCCAAGTTTAGAAATATTAAACAGATTATTCAGAAGTCTTACACAAAAAGAGGGATTTCTATGAAAACACTTTGGTCTTCTCTCAAACCTTGTGGTAATGCTGTTATCCCTGTGTCATCAGCGCAAATTGAAAGAGTCCTCCATCCCCTCAAATTGGAGTCACATACACAACAGAATATGCAAAAAACTAGTACTGAAGCTACACACATAGTATATATTAAAAAAAAAAAAAAAAAAAAAAAAAAAAAAAAAAAAAAAAAAAATGCATTTCTGGATGAGTACAAGTTATATGTTGTCATGGCACTACTAAGACTACTTTTTACAGTATAAGATTATCATTCATACATTCTACAATGTTTAAATATGTACCATATCCTGGAAAATGTATAAAAATGTGCAAGCACAATATATACTTCAGAAACTATATTTAAATGTGGCAGCACTATCATGATTAAGCCATTGTTCGGTGTGAAAAGGCAAAATTTAGATAGACACGAAAGAAGAATTAATCATTTATCGACAGTAAAATAATTTCGAAAAATTAATTTAATATAATTATGCTATTATAAATATGAATTTATTTTTAAAATATCTTAAAACATTTTCTTTTTTTTTTTTCAGAATACCACTCAACAAACCACAGAAAACTGGTACAGGAACTGTGCCAAATGAAGTCATGAAGTAGGTGGAAGAAGTGTTATTGATGATAATCGTTCCAATTGTTAAATCTGCAGAGAGACAGGTATTATAAAACCTGTAGAACTTGTACTTTTGAACATAACGCACTTTTAGCGTGTTATGTTCAAGAGTATAAGTCCTCAAAAATAGTAGCGAAGTAAAAAGTGAGAACAAACACATCATCCATTAGGTTTGTGCCTAACTATGCAGATATACTGGTATTCTCAAAGGAAGAGGAAGAAATGTTGGAAAATTACGCTGCTAGAATACATTATGGACTTATATTTAAAATGACAATAAAATTCACTTTTGAATTTGCAATGAATAATCAAAAGAATATGCAATAGTTCTGGGGAAAAAAATCAACAGCAAAAAATTGGTTGTACAATTTTAGAAATTGGAATCTTGAAAGTTTACTAAAGGCCCTATCACACTCAAGAACTTTTGGAACAACCAACTATTTCGGACAACTTTTCCCCCAATTTTTCGGCGAAAAAGTTATTGATAGGGTATTGACAGTTATAGATAGGGTTATTGACAGTTTGAAGAAGTTGTGCTAAATGACAAAACTACGGCGGTATGTTTATCGCCTTTTGGCGACAACTATACTTTTGTACATGTACTTTTCGGCAGGCAGCACGTTCTCGCTTCGACTTTGGCAGTAAAACAAGACTTTTACTTAGTACTTCCTTTTGTAACCTTTATTACTTTGTAATTATGACTAAATTGCTATCAGCTGCAGGGAAAAATCAAATATGCCTTGGCATAATTACGCTAGGATTATTCCTGCTTAAGAAGAAACAAAGCAAACCGAGAAGGATGTGGACAAAATCTATTGTAAATTTTTGATTTGATCTTTTTTATATGGATTACTTCAGATATCAGAAGCTTAAACAGATGAATGAACATTAAAAACTATTTGGATTTGTCACACATCCGTATAAAAAAGCAAATAAATATTTGTTGAAAAATATTCACTCTATTTTAAGATACAAAATTAGTTTAAAAAGCGATATTGACTGAAATGAAACAAAGATAAAGAAAACGTAAAAAGTATTTAAATTCAAGAATGTCGTCATTAAAATATCATGTCTTAAACAAACTTAAGTTCATTACCATTTTATACTTGATTTCAAATACGTAAGGTTTTCAAATATGTATCTATATTAAATATCCGAATATGTTCTTTGCTCATTTGTAACGTTTTAAATATTTCTCATTAAAGTAAACTTTTAAAAATTATTTTATCTACATTTATATTTATTGAGTAATTATGTTTTAAAATAGATTTAAATGTATATTCCATCTATAGCTGGTATAAAGTATACTTCAAGATGCTTTTCAAAGTAACTTCGAAATAAATTTTATAAGCATTCAAATTTAAAAGAATAAACTTTTCATATTTACATATAAACTTATGTTTTTTATTAAAAGTAAATGATTTTCAAATGTATTGTAAATTTATAATTGTCTATGTGCATTTAAAATAATAAAAAAATTCTTCAAATGTTAGCGTCAAATTATTAAAATTTCAAAGTAGTTTGATTTTTGTTTTTATTCTAATCTAAAATGTTCAAAATTACATGTCGAAAGATAACTACTACTCGTATAAGGATGTTCTATGATTTCTGTCTAATTTTACATGCACATTTTATATTTGCTATTTCTATAAGCACTTTTTTAAATTAAGAATATATTCCATCTATAGCTGGTAAAAAGTATACTTCAAGATATTTTTCAAAGTAACTTCGAAATAAATTTTTATAAGCATTTAAATTTAAAAATAATTTACTGATATAAGGTTATTTTGTATATAGAACTTAAAATAATTTAAAACAAAGAAATTCTGCAGATTATTAAAGAAAAACTGTATTTGAATTTTTAGCAACAGATTGCAGCACTTGTAAAATTTAAGATTCGCTTGGATTCGAACCGGAGCCCAGTCGTTTACTGAACTGATTCTCTACCACCCAAGCCAAAACTTCACATTTGAAATGTACTAACTAATTATATCATGCAATGCATTTAGTGTTATTTTAGAATACTATTTTAAAGAGTAAACAGAATATGTTTTCAAGTTGTTTTAGTATTGCAATAGAAGGATAAAAAAAAAGTCTATGGAGAACATACATAAAAATTCATTTTCTAAATTCTGTCTGATGTTTTTTTTAACGATTCGAGAAAGAGAACATAATTGTATTCGTTAAAACGAGGAAATTGTCATAGTGTAGTAAATATTCTAAAGCAATTTAAATTAGGATCCTTTGTGTTTTGTGATGGAATCACTTTAGTTTATTTTAGAAAACTGATGAAATATATATATATCGCCAAAGCAAACTCTCGTACACTCTTGTTTAAATTCACAGACAGGTGGATCTTCTGAAACGCGTCAATACTATAAACTAGAGCGCCGCTAGTAAATATAAATTTGAATCAGAAGAGACCAAGGAGATTATATTAGTAATAATGTCATAATTTTTATTATATAATATTTCATGTATATAAAATCGCTTTGGAAGAGATGTTTTGTACAGATGATATTTTCTCGTATGCATGTTTCTTCAAATTCTTTTTTAAATACAGTGGGTCTTTTAGATTCCACAAAAATGATTTTTTATGTATTGATTCAATTAACTCTATTTCCATCTCGCATGACCATTATTTTTCGACTTCGAGACGACTTCCATTGACTTCCATCTTTATGACACAGAAATATTATAAATACTTAACAAAATTCTAAATCTAAACTAAAATAATACTTTGGGCTGCAAGGTTATTATATCAATATATTCTATCTGTTCACGCACCACAGATTCAAACTTACGAGACGATTTCACGCCAAACCAGAATGTAGTAAAATCTGCGCCAACCTTTCTACACACATGATTCCTCCACTACTCATCTGTGACTGGCTGGTTGGTGAAAAATTGTCCCAAATGAACAACTTTTTCTATACCGGTCAGATAAACTTGTCCCAATTTTTTGACCTCATTTCACACGAGTTTTCCCCCCAACTCTACGTAAAAATTGTTCGAAAAGTTGGTTGTCCGAAAGCAAAGAGAAAAGCAAAAGGAGAAAAGCAAAAAAGCAGAAGAATCTCATGCCTGGTTAATTACTGTTTCAAATGAAGACAAAAGTAAAATTGAAGCTCCACAATCTGGTGCAAAGAAAAGAAAGTAAAATATCATGTAAATATATCTAAACGTTCTAATGATTTTGACAGCAATATGTCTATTTATAGTGAAACAGAAAATAATTTACAACATGATTCCAATATTTAAATACAGAAGTAAAGGTTATGGCGATTATACTCTTATAAAATTTCTTATATCGTAATGTGCCTTCCAGAACCTGGGATATCACAATATATAGTAGACTCTCAGTTGAACATAAATATTTTGGTGTGTCATTTGCAAATTTTTTTAATCTCTTAATTATTGCTTTATGGATTGAATATATTTCATTCATCCCCCCTACTTTGCACACTATTATTTTCTAATATTTATTGAATAACTTTTAAAAAGCTGAATATTTAGATTTTAAAAAGTAACAGTTGCAATAGTGAAATTTTAATTGAAAATATAAGACCATTAAAAATTGAAATGCAATAACTTACTGAAATCTATTTGTTGTGCTTACATAAATTGTTTTTAATGCAGAGATGAATCACTTTCACATTTCTTAGAAAATTTAGGCATGGTCCCCATGGTGTGGATCACTGTACCCCAACCATGGAGTAAGTACAATGGCCCACTTTGTCACTTGTCATTTAAAAAATTCTACAGATATACGTAATTGCAATCATTGTTTTTAAGTAAGTATATTATAAACTTGACTGTATAGACAAACAATATGTATACTCATTTAAAGTGATAATTTTGCTTACTGTTATAAAACCCGTCAAAATGTATGAAAGTGGTCCATTGTACCCAACTCTCCCCTATGGCTGACAGAGTTAAGTAGTTATTAAAATACAAACACATATAAAAACAAAAATTAATAAATAAAGTTACTTACAAAACTGCTTCTGGGTATAAAAGGTCTAAAAGCAAAACTTCTTCCATAGCCACGTCTAATGTAGCCACCACGAAAATTTCCACGAAACCTTTCACGACTTCTGCTTTTTCTATACCTTTTCCTTTCCCGTGATTTATCTCGAGACCGAAGTTCCCTATCTTTAGACGATTTCTTGCCTTCTTTTTTAGCATCCGATCCTATCATAAAAGGGAATTAAATATGATGCAGCTTGTGTATTTCATTCTTAAAATATTTAAACTAATTTAAAACTTAATTCTGGCAATTTGTTAACGACTTAACTAAATTTGAAAATTACTAGCCTAATTTCTAATGAATTATTAGCTGTATTGAATGAATTATTAGCGTAAACAATTCCTCCATTTTTAAGTATTCATGTACGTGGTTGCAGGTAATAGTCAAAATATTAAGATAATAAAGCACAATTTAGCACAAAGCAGAAAACTTACCATCTTCTTTAACAGACTCTGTGCCATCTTTTTTTTTCTCCTCCGTTTCAACAGTTTCTGAAGATTTTTTATCAACTTGCTTTGGTTTATCAGACTTTTTCTCTACCGATTTTATTTTATCACTTTTTGCTTTTTCCGGTTTTGCAACATCCAGCTTTTCTAAGGTTTTATCAGATGCATCTTTTTTGGCACCTGAAAGATTTAAAAAATGCTAATTAGTTAAAGTAAAACAACAAGATTTAAATTAAAGGTAATACTGCAATAGCACATATTTCCTTTTGAAATAAGGCAAAGCAGGATTCCTTGGGAGTGCCTTGCTTTTTTATACATTATTTTGGGATTATTACAAATTAAATTGCTTTTAGGTTAAGGTAGATGATACTGCATGGTTAGGTAGGGTACATAGTTAGATTAAGGTAAATGTTTATCTGATGATGTATTTTGGAGGCACTGGATCATGGAAGAAACAAGTCAGTTATTTAATTTTAATGGTCTAAAACTTAGTAGGGGGTTCTGGACCATGCAGTGCTATACTTTAACATGGGGTCAATTGCGGTGCTATCTCTCCCATGTTTTAAAGCATAGGCGTACCCCATGAGGAGGGGTGGAGCTTCCACCAGCATGTGGCTTTCCATAAAGAGATGATGTTATCAGTCAAATGTTATTATGAATCAGATGGTTTTTAGTTCCTTTCTTTTTCTTTTATTCTTTTTTTCTAAGTGTTAACATTTTTTCAAAAAAAGGTTTCAAAAACGTTAAAAAACAGTAAAAGTGTGTGTTTTTTCAATAAGTTAAATTTTTGGGATTGTCGGATTTATCTATGGGAAATAACATGGGTTTTCACAACACTTTTGCACATTTTTTACAAATAATGTGTGGTTTTTTGCAAAAATAAAAAGGGCCAAAATGTGTTTTTGATAAATGCAGAATTGGCAGATTTTTTTTTTTTTTTTTAAAGTCAGATTTCTCTATGGGAATTAACATAGGTTTCCACACTTTTGCAAATTCTTTCAAAAAAATGTGTGTTTTTGCAAAAATACGGCCAAAAATGCGTGGTTTTGAAGTAGCAGAATCGCACAAATTGGATCTATTTCTCTATGGGAAATAACATGGGTTTTCGCACTTTTACAAATTTTTTGCAAAATTTAGTTGAAAAATACGCTTTTATGTTTCAAAAACGTTAAAAAAAAACAGCAAAAATGTACGTTTTTTTAATAAGTTGGATTTTGAGGATTGTCGGATTTCTCTATGGGAAATAACATGGGTTTTCACACTTTTGCACATTTTTTACAAAAAATGTGTGGTTTTTCGCAAAAAAAAAAAAATGTGTTTTGAAAAATGCAGAATCGGCTGACTTTTTAAAAAATGTTGGATTTCTCTATGGGAATTAACATAGGTTTTCACACTTTTGCAATTTTTTAAAAAAAAATGTGCATTGACCAAAAAGGTGTGTTTTTAAAGGAGCAGAATCGTGTGTTAGGCATTGTTTTTAGTCTACAGGTAAAAGCAATTGAGATATTCTGAAGTTAAATAAATATGACCATTACATATAAATTAGAAAATATATTTAAGCATCATTCATAATAGTGTCAATCTAAAGACACTTCAACAGAGAATAACATCCTCCACAAATTCATATGCATAAAATTTACATAAGGGGTCTAAATGAACACCAGCTTTAAAATTTCCAAAGGCAGCACGCAAAAATTATAAAAATTTTAATCAATTTATAAGGATTGCATAAGAGGAAATATTTCAACAATTCAATGAAATATGAGGATTGCGTACAAATGCAGCTTTTTGTGGCATTGCTGCAATTGCAAAGAAGCCCTTTAATTCTTTACATTTGAAAAATAGCTATTTTGTATACATGTAATAATTATAAATATTTTAATTAATACAAACAGTTTGCTTAAGTGGAAAATATTTTCCCAATTAAACAAAATATACCAATGATTGCATAGTTTTCTGTAATAGTGCTAACAGCCCTTTAATTCATTACTTTCGAAAAATGGTTTTTTTTTTATATATATATAACATGAAATACTTAACAATTATATTAAACAATTTAAGCTCATGTAAATAGATTGCAGAAATGGGAGAAAGATAATCATTGGTTATCTCTTGGGTGACACAGAAAAAATCGCCACTTGTAAGCACCAATTTTGCAGTCATAGGGAAATGGATTTAAAGATGCAAGAATGGAAAAACTATGATCAAACTCAAACTACAATTTCAAATATTTTCACCCACAGAAAAAAAGAACATTCCTGGAACAAAAAGTGGAGGTACTTGGGGCAAAGGAAATTCACAGATCCGTGGAAGAATCCCAAGCCTGACAGAAGAGTTGTGGCATTCAAGAATTTGTAAGCTTTTTTAACAATGGAGGAGGAGCAACATTTACAGAATTGAATAACTGAAATATTTTATACATAAGTACTATTTTGTAATGTCTTGATGATCAAACTAAAGCTTTGCTGGAAGAATTAAAACAAACATCAGGATTTACTATTGCTCTGAATAATATTCATAAACTCAATTTTATTTTTGAACCATTTACTTTGTTCTCGGGAGTGGCTCACGGCATTCTTTCTGCAGAAGTCTTCATTCAAATTGAATATCCGATGCATACACAAACTCATTTGCATAATTTGGGTTGGACCTCAGACAACGTAGTATTCTGGTAGGTACCCATCCCAGTATATATAAGGGGTTTACTGTGGAAACATCATTATTTTAGATCTGATCTGACAGTCTTCTGATATAATGTCTTGGTATTAAATGATTCTGGTGATGAAGGTTAAAAAATCCTTGTTCAGATGAGTTAGTCTATGAGTGACGATTTTTGTCACTAGTAGAAATTTTTATACACTGGTGATTTTTAATGCTTTTAATATTAAGCAAAGATGACTGATCCTAGTTAAACGATTCAACTATAATGTGTCAGAAAAAGTTTTGTGTTCCGGGTATGTGACCTGCATGAGGTAAAAACTAAATGACATATCAAAGATAACTAAGTTTACTGTTAGTGATGTTTCCAAAATGAACCTCTTGAGTAATTTACTTATGTAAATCACCTTGTAAATATGATCAGGCTGCATATGCTTATCGCAGCAGAACATTATAATTTGGAAAGAGTTTGCAATTTAAATAAAAGTAGACTCAGTATTTTCAATTGAAAATTGACTCTTGTATTTCTTCCATTGCCTCTGCACAACCCTACTTTTTTTCACAACACTGGTTATGGGCCACAATTAAAATGCCCAAAGGAAAGCGACATGAATGAGTCCAATTGATGGGGGTCAGTTGATAGTATCAGTTATTCGGACTCTGACTTTGCTGCCAATAGGGATGATCGGGTATCTTTAGGAGGTATGATGTTTTATGTTGATTAAGTACCTGTATCGTGGCGTATCTTCAAATATAAATGTGTAAGCTTATCCACTATGGAAGCTGAATATGTTTCATTAACTGAAGCCGCCAAAGAAATGATCTGGATACAAAATATAATTGAGGAATGCTACCAAATAGGGTTAAAATTTAACAAAGACAAAAGTATGATTTTTTGTGATAACCGTAACAATCTCTCCTCTCGCTTTATCAAAATATATTTTAAGAAGTGGTGGAGCTTGTAATCATTGGCATCATTGCTGCCATCTATGTTTATTGCAAAAGGTTCTCTTAATGAAGATACAACATCTTCTGTTGAAATCTTTACCATAGCTTTTATTATAGTTGTAGATTTTATGCGGCCGCTAGAAAATCTTGAGCTACTTTAGAGTCAGAAAACATAGATGAAAACAAAGATTTTGTGTGGTCCACAGCGGATATTGGTAGATTATGTTCAATAAGAAATCTGTCAAAGAGACTTTCTGCTGTTACGGCATTCATGGGTACATCGTTTTTAAAAAATGTATATAATTTTTGTCTTTTGCACTGCTTCCACAGAGTTCACATGCTTCTTAGATAAAATATGACGATGGCAGTCATCGTGATAACCATGTGCAATATTAAAGCCCTTGGAGCATATACAGCAAAATGCCATATTTTCTGAAATTTTCATCGGCTTAATGCACGAAAATTCCCGAGAATATGCCTCCTTAAACTTCTGATAATTCTTCATTTTTTTAATAGGCGGTTCTATACTTTCACTACTCATCGTAACTAATTACCATAAAATTGTGTCAAGAAAATCAGCGATGGTAAGTAGCCACACCACCACGTGGAAACTAGACCACAACAAGACTGCAGTCCCTGTCCTGCACCAAAGAAAGAACTATATTGCGATTGAATCTTCTCCCACGTGACCTTCGTTGAGGCATTCAAGTACCCGCAAATCGTTTCTAAAAATAGAAACAGAGGCCAATTTTGGGGAGTCCATGAAGAACATAAAAGTTCCCTCAATTGGTTTCTAAAAATAGAAACAGGTAGAGGGGACCAACAAACACTGAGGTGTCGGTTAAATTATTGGGATTGGGTCATGGATGTATCAAGGTCAGGTTCATTGTTTATTCACTTTCTTATGATTACAGAGTTAACACGCGTTGCAAATTTTTCAACTGCGTTTTGATCCGAAATCTACAATCTTCGAGGTCTGGAAAATTTTAAGATTTGAGACTATATTGTATATATTGAAATAAAAATTGATGCAGACTTGCCAACTTTCCAAACAGAAAAAGTAGGAGATTATTTTGTCGCAAATATATTGTTTACTTATGACACTGAATATTTGTTTAAAATTATATATGTTTCTTATAAATAAAACATTAAAATACTGTACCATTTAAGTACATTATGCTTTAAACTTATCTGAAAAATATTTTCATGAACTATCTTTTGAATTAAAATAGTGGCAGTAACAATTTATAAAAAAAAAAATAACTGGATAATATTAATTCTTGATTTATTTATAAAATCTTAATGCCCCCCCCCAAAAAAAAAAAATACTGCATTAAATATCAGGGGTATAGTACTAGTAGAATATGAAAATTCAAGAAACCAATTTTACAAAATTTCAGGACAATAAATTATAAAAAAAAATATATATAAAGGTTTTATCCGGTGAAAATTACTTTATAATGAAAACAAATGTTTATGTTTGGTAAAACACTGGTTTTTACTAAAGAGAGTAACAAATATTGATCTTTAATAAAAAAAAAAAAAAAATACAGCAATAAATTACATTCCTGCAAAATGGTTTCCTTTTTATTTGCATAAATCATTGCTTTAATACCACTTTTTGAAAAATATCCCTTCACAGAGTTCATACCCATTACTAAAAATAGAAAAATTTGTATTATGCAAATATAATAAAAAAATTAACCTTAATAATATGAAAAATTAACCTTAATAAAAATTAACTTTAATAATAGGAAAATAAGCTAGTTTAGTCGATCTAATATGCAACATTTAAATGTTGAAAATGAATGGATAAAGATACATACTAACGTACTTTCGGCAATTCACGCGCAGTAACTGAATTGGCAATCACACTATTTATGAGAAAATAATTAAGAAATTAACTGTAATAATTTATCAGAATATGAAAATAAGCTAGTTTAGTCGATCTAATATGCAACATTTAAATGATGGAGATGGATGGAAAAAGATACTAACGTACTCTCGGCAATTCATGCGAAGTAACTAAATTGCACAATCACACTGTTTATGCGAAAATAATTAAGAAATTAACCGTAATAATTAGTCAGAATATGGAAATAAGATAGTTTAGTCAATCAAAAATGCAATATTTAGAAGATTGACATGGATGGAAAAAGATACTATTGTACTCTTGGCGATTCATGAGAACAAACTGAATTGTGCAATTGCACTGCTTCTGCGAAATTAATAAAGAAAATAACATTTTAGTGATTTATGCTGAATTAGACTACCTTTGAAAAAGTATATTTATTACCTTCATAAAATAAGCGATCATGATCTTAATTTACATTACACGCCGCCACAAACCTCCGTTAATTTGATTGGCATTAACCGTGCATTTTATTATGGATTTGATACGATCCCGGGAATGGTAGAAATCAGTGCTAAAAAAACAGAAAATCGGTGTTTCTGAGGAATTATACCATGTCTGGGTAATTGATAAATTTTTAACAAAAAAAGCCAGAGAATTTCGTTAGTAATCCGGAGGCCGGAGAATTAATGAAAAATCCAGAGAGTTGGCACATCTGTTGATGTGTTGTGAAAAATAAATAAAATCAAATTTTTCTGTAGAAAAAATCATCGATTTCGTAATCCGTAGTACCAGATTCACTTCAGTAGAAACTGTGGAGAGTCCGTAGTAGTTGGCATCTCTGGTTGTACGACATTCCTGTCATGTGCCTGCTTATTTTTGCTTCGGCTACTGGTCTCTTTTCTTAAGGACCTTCGCTTTTGGGGGTAGTACAGTGCAATAGACCTCTGGTCGATGTGCTGGGCTCTCCTGGAGTCACTCGCCTTCATTTCATTCATTCATTCATTCAACACTTCCTTGGCCAGCTAGGTCTCCTGATCTCTCACCCATAGAGTACATTTGGGACATTATGAAAAGGCAATTGCAACCATCCCAGAATGTTGACGATTTAGCCCGACAGTTGGAGACAATTTGGCAAGATATTCCGCAGGACACCATCCATGAACTTCATTAGTCCCTGCCACGTCGGGTGACATCTTGCATCTAGGCCAGAGGTGGACCAACGCCTTATTGACTTCCTTTGTATATGGTTAAACTCTAAATCATTAAATTGTTCTGAAATTTTAATTGTTTCTCTTTCTATATATGTTCTTCACATCCACCAATTTTTATCACAATCGGACAACTCCTTCTTGGTGCATTGATTTTTTTTGTTATAGAGTGTATACCATTTTTCAATCCCACAAAAACATTTTTGTTTGCTAATGTGTTTCATTATATGCAATGAAGATATCTTTTATATTTTTAGTGTTTTGATTCAAACTACTAGTATTTTTAAAGTGTATACTATAATTGAATTTTGACACTAAAACTTATATCAAAATTTGAGCTGAAAAATTGATTATACTAGGAAAATTTATAATAAATTTAAGTTAGGATAATTTATAATAAATGCCAAATAGGTGATGCAGAGAAATTGAGAAAAAGTGTGAGAAAACAGACATAACTACGCAATTTAATAGATTGATCATGAAATTTTTTTTTATAATTGACACTTTGTGAACACCATATGCAATACTCGGTGTTTATTTTTGCAATCTATTAATTTTTGTTTCCTGTGTTTATATCTATAATGCCTGAATATAGATCCTGATATATAGCCTCAAATATAGAATGTGACTCAATGAACAGTACTCTTTTGAACCAAAAATTCCCAGGAAGACTTGAACTAATATTTTTGATAAGATTCTTAAACTCTACTGTGAACACTTCTAGTCGTAAAATTATGCAACTTCATGTTTATAAACATGAGATGTTTTGATGCAGTTCGGAATAAAAGTTCAAAATTGGCTTAATTTGCAGCATGATGATGAAATGTGTGCAATCTTTCCATAATGGCATTAATCATCAGCAAGTCTAGACACAGTAAACATTTTGAAATACTGCCAATGAAAAAAAATTAGTCTATAAAAATATGTCATATCAAGGGAAGTAGGTAAGGACCACCAAAGAAAAATGCAAGTAAGAGAGAAAATTTTTACACACCTTCAGAGCTAGTATCCCCTTTGTCAGATTTTTTCTGTGGAGTTTTTGTTTGAATAGCTTTAAGATCAGCTCTTTTGATAGTTCCAGTGGGTTCTCTTGTTGTCTAAATAAAATAGCAACAGAACAAATGTAATATCAACTTGCTGATAAAAACTAAATATTTAAGTAAATGTGAAAATGTTCTTACCTTTTCTACTGTAATAATTCGACCATGCAGCTCAGTATGATTCAATTTTTCAATGCAAGCAAGAGCTTCTTCACTTGAGGCCATGGTGATAAATCCATAACAGCGAGCACCTGGGGTTTTTGCATTAGTTACTATTTTAGCACCAGATACCTACAAAGCAGAAATACATTACAGAGTAACATAAAAATATTTCTCATTAATTGATTAGAACAAACTGAATGTACAATAAATTCAAATGAACAAATTAAGCAAGAATATATTCCCCCCCCCCCATTATGGTTATGTTCTTTATTTAATTAAGCAAGGTTATGTTTTTGATGCTAGTGATTAATACCTATTTAATGATTATATTTTTAATTAATTAAAAGTTCAGATTTTGCTTTTCTTGATTTTACGAAATATACTCACATAATCTTGAAAACAATCTGAAAGAGCTTACTCATTTAACAAGTTTAAATTATAAGGTTCTTTCTGATTTACTAACTGAGCATTTGTAAAAAAATAAAATGAACTGTAATAGAGTTAAATTACATTAATTCAAATTTTCAATCAAAGATTGATGATGAAGTTGAGCAATGAGGTTGAACAGGTTCCCTCCTAAAGCAAAGTTTATTAACTTTGATAATCTAAATTTTCAATAAGTTTGAACTCTTGTCTTCTCTATCTTCAATTTATTGGAAGTTTCGTAGTATATCAAAAATTTTAAACATCTTAATCTACATATTTTAACCCCTGAATCAAACACAAAGTAAAACACAAAAATTCCATTATATAGACTTACCAATATTTTGAGAAAGTAGTCTTTTCACTTACTAAAGTACATTTGAATATGCAAAATACTCAAGAGTGAATACATGTGTGTAGATAGGCGTTGACAAAGCATATGCAGAGACCATGCACCGGATATGGCATTTGGTGTCAGTTTTGAAGCAAGAAAATTACTAAGTTAACCCAGTAAAATAGCATTTTGGCACAGATTAATCACTAAATTGGTGCAGTAAACTAGCATTTTGATGTATATAAATTGAAAAATTCCCACAGTAAACTAGCATTTTGGCACGGTTAAATCACAAAATTGCCTGGAAAGAGAGATAATTTCTTTTTCAATATCTTGTACTTTGAACAAGTTTTGTACTCAATTAGATATTTCATGGTTCACATAAATTAATTATTTAAGGTATGTTGCCCACCTACATGCTCTTCATTTCAATTTTCGGAGCAAGCAAAACTCTCTTTTGGAGCAGCATGAAGTGCTTCGGAGCAAGCACAAACTCACTTTTGGAGCAGCATGAAATACTTCGAAGCAGGTATAAAACTCACTTTTGGAGCAGCATGAAATGCTTCGGAGTGGCAAATGTACAAACTTTAGAAACAATAAATTTAAAATATATCTATACTCGTACCTAATATCTGTGAAAAAGTGTTTTTAAAAAATTTAACTCGTTTGCAATTAATCAAGTATATTAGCAAAATATAAGTTAAGAAAATGACAATGTTAACTGTACAATACTGAACATTAAGCACATTCAATTTAAAAAACAGTCAATGTGTTTGTCCAACCCACTGCTTATTTTACAAAGTGAAATTCCCATAGTTTTCCAAATTTACTCGGTTGTCTTCAGCAAAATTCAAGATAGTGCATACTGCTATTTTAATAAAAATTTTGAGAAAAATAATTTTTGAATTAATTAATATATATAAGTACATGAAGGTAGAAAACAATAAAACATCCCTCTAAATGTTTTATATAATTTTGAATGCATACCTATGCAGCTTCAACTTTTAAATGAAATTTTTCTATTTTGCAAGAGTTTTGAGCTCAGCTATTAAAATAGTTTTGAAACTTGACACTGTGTATTTTCTGATTATGCAATTTTACAAAAATGAAAATTTATGTTGTACCAAATACCATTAATAACTTTATAAAGCATTAATAAGATTATAAAGCCTCCATATTAATAATTTTAATAAAAATATTTTTAATTCTAATGTCTAAGTTTCCTTTTCTAAATGTACATTTTAGATAAAATATATGTTCAGAAGTTTTTCCCAAGTTGAAAAAGTGAGTGCAAATATAATATGCTACGATAATTAGTCTGTTTTTGGAAAAGTATAAAATAGAATATATTTTTAATAAATTTATAAATTAGTTGAAACTTGTTTCGAATCACTGATACACACTTTTATACCTGCTACCCTTAGAAGGGGTAGAAAAATTGATTTTAACAAGATTTTATAAGATGGGAAAAGTTGAAGAGAGAGAAAATTTTCTTCATGACTGTAATTATCAAAGTACAATTTAATTTTCCTTGTAAGAATAAATACATACATAAGATATATTAATTGCTTATTAATTTATTACTACTATTTTATTTGGTGTTTATAGAATTATTCAATAAAAAATATATTTTAAAATAGACTAATATAATAAAACAAATTTAACACTTCAAAATCTGAAATTTTGTAAATCTGAGAAAACCACCTTTAGATTTACAGCACAGCAAGGGAATGTCTCATAGCTAAAGAATTAACTTTTATACTAATTGATAAATTGCACAAAATACTTCTTAACACCCGAGAATAAAAACTGAATTGCACAATCGTACTATTTACGCAAAAATAATTAAAAAATTAACCTTTAGAATTAACCAAAATATGAAAATAAGTTAGTTTAGTCAGGCTGATATGCAATAATAAGAAGATGGATATGAATGGAAAAAGTTAATTCGTACTCTCGGCAACGCCAGAGAATAAAAACTGAATTGCGCAATCATAACTTTCATACGAAAATAATTAAAAAAATAACCTTTAGAATTAACCAAAATGTAAAAATACGTAATTTAGGCAAGCTGATATGCAATAATATGAGGATGGACATGGATGAAAAAAGATATTTGTGTAATCTCGACAATGCCCGAGAATAAAAGCTGAATTGTGCAAATCGTACTATTTATGTGAAAATAATTTAAAAATTAACCTTTAGAATTAACCAAAATATGAAAATATGCTAGTTCAGCTAAGCTAATGTGCACTAATATGAGGATGGACAGGGATGGAAAAAGATAATTATGTGTTTGTTCTCAGCAACGCCCGAGAATAAAAACTGAATTGCGCAATCATATAATTTAAGAAAAAATTATTTTGTTTATTAAAATGATTGTTTATTTTAACTGGCACTAAAAATAAAAGTTTTGTAATGGAATCATTAATAGAAAGTGGATGCAAACTGATGTGGACGCTCAGCAATGCACTGGAAAATGAATTGAATGCCGCAAATTTTTTCCCGTGAATTCAACTATTTTATCGAAAAAGTTGGCACAGTGCCAAGGTGCGCACGGTAATTGCGGAAGACGCAAAGAATTTTAATATTCGTCGAACTTTTCTTTTCCATTGAATTTTGAAATTGGCGCAGGTCGGATCAAAATATACGGAAAACACAAAAATTAGCGCAATTTGTATCAGGGTATAAGATTTGGCGCAGGTACAACATCCCTGTACTAAGGTTAACTTGATATGAGCTATTTAATAAGAGAGTTGAATGAATGAAATGAAGGTGGGTGGTTCCAGAAGAGCCCAGCACATCGACCAGAGGTCTACTGTACTACCCCCAAAAGAAAAGATCTCTATGAAAAGAGACCAGTAGCCGAAGCAAAGATAAGCAGGCAAATAATAAAAGAATTAGGCTAATGTAACATGAATACGTCATTTTTAAATTTAGCATTTTTTTTTCCAAAGTGGATGTGAAAATGCAAGAAAGTCACGGGAACAGCAATGTACTCAAAGTTACGAACCCACAGCACCGCACAACTGTGGATGGGAGGGGGTGGAGAGATTAGAGGGCATAATGTTAAGAGGGTTATTAGAAGGACAATTTAATTTATCACATTAAGAATGATACGAGATCTACATTTTTCAGCCAGGGCTTTATTTTCAAAATCCTGCACATTCTATCAGCAGCTCAAAAGAGGAACGGCACTTTTTGTGGAGATCACAAAAACTGCTTTATTAAAATATCAATTATATTTAACCCTTTATATTAAAACAATATTTATGTATAAAATAAATAAAACCATCTACATTTAAAAATAAAGTTGAAGTTACTAAACAATGAAGTGGTATAATAACATAAGGGCTAAGGTGGGTGGGTGGGTGCAATGTTTTAAGCAGTAAGGGGGGAGGAGGGAGGGGGGGGGACTGCACTGCCACCGAATAAACTGCAAGCCCACTATTTTCTCATTCTAAAACCAAACCTCCTGATACTACAAGTGTTTAACTTAGTGGTTCTTCTTGCACAATTTTAAACCTTATTTTTCAATTTCAATCCAAGTTCAAATTTCTAAAAGAAACTCTTCCAAACCTCTAATGGAGTTAAAAACGCAAAAAGAATGCTTTCGTTTTTTGTGTTATCATAACTCTGTTGATTGTAATTAAAGCCTTAATGGGAACCTCTAAATCGGACATAGAATCGTAAACAAACAGTTGATTATTTATAATTTAATTTGAAAATGTATTTTTCTGCATCCCTTTGCTTTATTACGCCAATTTTTGCAAGATGCATATCACACTAATTAAAGCACGGAACTTCATGCGATAAAAGTAACAGTTTCAAATTTTAAAACTTCAGCTTCACGCCTTGAAACTGCACACACTGCAACACATTGCATAATTTGTTTGATTTCAGAAATTATTTTCATGGCTGCTAACTATAGAAGACTAAAAATTGCAAAGAAAAAAAATTGCTGAACACAAGATTTTTATTAATATCCATCTGAACACAAGTAACACGCTTGAAACTATTGATGACAATTTTATTTTCCAACAATTATCAAAATTTTATGAAATTTTTCCGATTTTTCATTTTTATTATCTAAAAGATTCTCTTCAGAATTTGCGTGATTGTTTTTCGGCTGATCGTAAAATTGGCACACACATGGTGGAAATTTTGCTGAAAATGCAGTTTTTGTAGCAGGCAAGTGTAATTGGCATAGTTTAGTGCATGAACACTGAATATATGATGATCCTGTCACAATTCTGTCTAGTCCTTTACAGTCGGAAAAAGCTTTTGACTAACGTATTGACATAATGCTTCAACCTTGTTGGATGAAGATTCCATGTACAGGGACTGTGCCTCGAACGACATATTCTATCAACTTTGGCGGGAGGAAATTATTAGATTGGTGCAGTAAAATAGCGTTTGGGCACAGATAAGTCAATAAATTGGTGCAGTAACCTAATGTTTGTTGGATAAACGTAAATAAAAGCAATTGCGATTCACAATTCCTTTGAAGGAAGTTCAACTCATAAATTCATTTGAACCATGACTAACTTCATTCTCGGGAGTGAATTCACAGCATTTTTCTGACATGTGTACCATGCAAATAGAGTACTCGGCGTGTATGCAAGTAATTTGCATATCTGAGGATGTTTCCAGTCTCATTCATGTTCCGGAATGGTCCCACTCTCCAATATATATAGGACATGACTTGATGCTGAACCTTGTTATTTGATCCGAATCCAATCGTATTCGGTATATGATTAGTGGCAGTTGATAGCCGGCAGGTCATTTTTGAAGTAGGAGTTTCCTGCATTAGCGATAGCCATTACAATGTGGTCGTGTTTTGATCATATCTGTTTGCTGCATTTAGTATTTTCAAGCAGGAAAATCGTATAATTGTCAGAGTAAACTAACATTTTGCAGTGAAGATACTGTATTATGTTATATTGACGACACGTTGTAATGCAGCAGCAAATATGCAAAAAAATGAAATCGGCATAAAATTTTGAACACTGTCCTGTGATAAATGCAAAAATACTGTTATGTTACATATATATGTATACACAAATGTATTACATATTAAATATATTTAATAAAATGGTTAAACAATCATATATCAGTATAAAGATAAAAACCACATTGCAAAGTTATATATTGAAGTCAATGTGTAGCCCTATATTGTGCAGTCAGCTTGTGGCTTACGAAATTCAAGGCTTTCATTCAGGGTGGGATTAACAGCAAAAATATTTTGTAGTTTAAATTAAGGAAAATCTTAAATAAATGAACTGACTAAATCAACAAATCAATATCCTAATAAAGTACAAACTATAAATATTGCAATACTAGAATTAAGGTTGAAACTAAAATCCCCCCCCCCCCCCCCCCCCCCCGCAAAAAAAAACTGCCTTCATTTATCTTAAAACAGTAAACGGATCAAAATCTATGTGAAAATAATTAAAAAATTAAGCTAAAATTAACAGAAATATGAAAATAAGCTAGATTAGTCAAGCTAATGGGCAACAATAACAGGATGAATGGGGAAAAGATAATGAGTAGTCTCTGCAATGTCTGAGAATAAAAACTTGAATATTGCATAATCGTACTATTTAATTATGCAAAATAATTAAAACATTAACTTGTATAAATAATCAAAATATGAAAATAAGCTAGTTTAGTCAAGCTAATATGCAATAATAAGTGGGTGGAGATTGGTAGAATAATTGTGTACTCTCATGGCAATGACCAAGAACTGAATATAATAAAAAAAATTAACCTTTATAATTAACCAAAATATGAAAATAAGCTAGTTTAGTCAAGCTAATAAAATATGCATTAATAAGGGGATGGAGATAGATGAAAATATGCATGAATTGCGTAATCGCATAATCTGAACGAAAAATAATTTGTTTATTTTTACTTGCACTATAAAAATAAAATAGTTCTATTGCTTTGATATACAATTATTAGAAGATAAAAATGAATACAAACTGATACTTTTGGACTCTAAGCAATACGGGAAATATGAATTGCATGGCGCAGATTTTTTGATTTTTGGGGGCTGTAATAATTCACATTTGATAAATATGGCCAAATTTTAAAATTGTAAATATTCAACAAATTTGTATAACTTTCTATTTATACAAATGCTGAAGATCAGAATTGATTTTAAAATAAAATGCTGATATACTACTGTTCCATAAAAGTGAAAATTTTGTCAATGCATAATAATGTAATTGAACAAAATGCATTATAGCAAGTACATTCCTTTGAGACAAAAATAATACAAGTTAAATTAAAACTATATGGTTTTTAGTTATTTAGGACAAAATATCAAGGATGGCTTTCATTTCTTAAACAACTGTTACATAAAAGTTGAAATAGATGCTACAGTAAGACAAGTTTTGAAGAATACAAGTTGTTAGTAAGATAGTAGGAAAATGAAAGATATCGAACTTACTTTACCAAATTGGCTGAACAAAGTCTTGAGATCATTGGCTCTGGTTTTTTCAGCCAATCCACTAACCCAAAGATTTTTACTGCTAGCTGAAACCCTTTTCACAGAATCATCTGAAGAAAAAAAAATTTTTAAATGGAACATTTTAATATTAAATCACATACTTAAAATGATATTTATACACCTGCCTAAAACTTCAGTTTTCACACGTTAACCTACATTAGCTTTAACTCTAGTCTAGTGGTTCTTGAATCTTTATCTTACAGAGCTCTTTTTTTAGAAAGGACTTTAGCTAGGACCTATATATGCATTAGAAACAGCATAGAACAAAAATGCTTTATTTCAATTACAAAATATAGCAATTAATAAGAGCAATTGGTTTTGCATAGTTTGGTAATACCCGATTTAATAGTGGATAGCTGCAAATAAATGTTAGATTTAGCATTGAGGCAGCTCCTGTACTTGATTTTAGTTGCTGCATGGCTAAAAAATCCAACACAATAATAAAAAAAACAAGAAAGATCAATCATGCTTAAAGCATTGATTATGAAACACTTTCCAACTTCAATGCAATTTTATTTAAACATGTCTGAAGAGCAATACATTTGTCGGTAATATTTTAAAACTTATCACAATACTACATTAATTTATTATATTTGAAACCTTAAACCTTCATCGAAAAAAATTAACTTCATTCAAATGACGGCATTAAAATATAAATTGCCTGGTTTAAACATCTCTAAAATGTGATACATTCCTCGGTAATAATTTTAGAATTATCATAATACTATGATAATTTATTATATTTGAAAACTTTATCGAAAACAACTGAAATTCATTCAAATGACGTCATAAAAAAATAACACGCCTGGCTCTCTCTATAAAAGCAACATTTCATTCTTTCATTCATAAATAATTCCCCCATTCATGTCATTCATCACAATACTATAATAATTTATATTATTTAAAAATTAAGACCATGGAGCTACAAGTAAAACTCTATGCGTAAAACTTCATCGGAAATTATCGTCCTTCTCTTTCTAAAATCAATGAATATTTCATTCATATCAGCCATGCAGACTCCATGGACTAAATGATTTTGTGTTAAAGAATTACAGCGATTCTAATACAACTCATTCTACATATTTTGCTGTTTACATTTTACATAGGTGAAAAATAGGCTTAATAGTAGAAATAATCAAATTTGTATGAGCATTTAAACTGAAATATATTGTCATTGCATTGTTAAAGTATGTAGATGCACAGAATTTAGGCAAAAATAAAGTAGTTTTAGGATGGATACAACACTCAATATGAATTAAAAAGAACTTTAAAAATCACGATTTTGAGACAAGATGGATGCCATATATCATTTTGAAGTGGGTCATGTGATCGTTTCATATCATGGACACGTGATCGCTTCATATAAGAGGTGTTATTATTATTTTAATTTTTATTTAAAAAACTACTGAATATATTTCGCTGAATTTTTTTTTATATATTTTATGGAACAATTTGAATATTGCCTAAAATTTTCGAAGCAATTTGTGAATTTTAAATCCGCTTAAAAAATGCTTGAAAAATTAGGTCCCATAGGGCTCAATGTATTCCATTTTTTCAACCCGGGTTCAATCCAAAACTAATTGGGTGATATTATTCATTTATATTCCCATAGGTCCTATAGACCGTCTGAACAACATACTAAAATTTCATTTTGATTAAGTCATTTTTACGGCAGTTATCGTGCTAACGGACAGACAGACAGAATGAACAAAGTCATAAACACTTTTCAACTTTGTTGTAAAGTGTTAAAAAGGGGGAATAGGGGGTGCACATTTGTTGCAGTTGAGGAATACTAAGCATTTTTCAAAACGAATTATTTTATTCTTACAACCATTGTGGTATACTTCATATTCAAGCTAGAAATAAAATAAATTTGGAAGTTTTAATGAGGGCAATGAAGCATTTATAATAATAAATACTTTTGTAGTTAAGGTTTATAAACAAAATAATTAGGAAAATTTATTTCTAAGAACATAACAGTAAGCTTATTCATTGGGAAGATGAAACAGTGTGTGTGGTGTAAACATATTTATGTTGCAAACATGTGCATACAGTGGATAGAACTCAGTGAAGGAGGCATTGTTATGTGTCAAATTTGATAGTTGTGAAGATGAAATTTTTAGTCACATATAATGCCTAGAGCAAAATTTAGAATGCTAACTTGAATCGTTCTTGAGATATTGCACATTTTTCAAATAAATGTATCTAAAAAACTTCATATAAAAGTGAACAGTAATAAGTATCAAATATGTAACACATAGTGACTACTTTGGCGAAACATAGACAACTTGGCAATTTTTTAATATAGTGCCAAATTAACAAAATGATGCTAAAGTTACGAAACCGATATCAAATTGATGAATTAATATATTTTAATATAATGGAATATATTGCTTAGCAGATGTTAGCCATATTTTCAATAGTCAAATTATATTTATACAAAATATAAGTTATTTTCAACATTAAAAATATTGGGCCATGGATCTTATCTATCATTATTTTACATTGGAAAAAATAAAATCATTGCATTATATAAGAAAAATCATGTGCTACATAAATCAGATTTTTTCTCTATGGGAACTCAATGCTATGGGAACACATAACAGATAGAAAATACATTCTTGTGAATATAAACTTCATGTAAATGGCTTTAAAGTTTTATGATTCAAATTATTAAATGTTTGGTTAGGCCTTATTTCTGAAAGTATTAAACATAAAAATATACAGATTTTATATTTCTTCTCAAAATATAAATTTTAAAATAAAAAATAAAAAAACTTAGTAGACCAGTCATTAAAAGGGACCAAAATGGAAAAACATCAGGGAAAGCTGGAACAAATTGTATTGTCTTCTGTAGTGTCCTTAACATTTAATTTTACAATAATCTTTAATTTTGCAAACCCTTGCAACACCACAAATTTAGCCACCATCTTAAAGAATGATGCACCCAAAATCAGTTTACACAAATATCTTACATTTCAGAGCAAAAAGTGCAATTAAGAAATTAGTCTACATCAAATTTTCTACAAAATATGGTCCATACATTTTTTGCTGGGATGCACCGTTTCAATACTAGAAATGTGAGAATTTACATGTTTTTTCTGATACCATGTTATGACATAGAAAGTGAAAAATTTTTGATACCTTATTTCTTTATCTAGAACCCTTATTTATTTATCTAGAACATAAGCTAAACCTTTCAAGAAAGTAGGAATGTCAAAAAATGCATTTATAAGTAATAACTTCTAGTATTTTAATAAACTGTACATCTAGTAACTTACTAGTATTTCAATGAACATAAAATTCTTTTTCGAGTCATATACAGTCCAAAATAAAGTCTCATTTGTTTGTTCTTTGTCTACAGAGGATAGTCCTTCTAGTTGTATATCAACAGATTATCACAGTCCTACTCAACTCTTCACGATTAATATCAAAATAGTCTTTGCGAGCAACCCTTAAGGCATTTACATAACATAATCTAGAGAAGCTCTGTAGGTGCAGGTCATATATCAGTTATGGTAGGAGTTAATGCTTCCCACTAATAAAAAAGCAAATAAAAAATAAAGATTTTTAGGCTACTTTTATCAGGTTAAGACAAATTGTGTGCCTGAGACATAACTGGCTTAAAACCAATGTGCTGTTTTTATTCATTTTGGTTTATTTAAGGGGAGAAATCAATTTCAAAGTTACAAAAATCAAGTTTTTGATATTTTTACATTGTTAGATGAAAGTTACAATTTACTACAAAAAATGTTTGGAAAAATTTAATTAGAATAGATGTCATGATCTAATACGTTAAGCCAGTGGTTTTCAATGTGTGATACGCATAAGGGAGAGTAGTGAGGTATGGGACAGTGGTTATTTCCCCTCCATTAATATCTTTTGGTCTTGTCCAATTATCACCCTAGGTGGAGCTTTAGTAGCATCAGTTTCAGTTGTAATTGCTGCCTGATCTGCTGTGTTCTATTCCTATTCTAAAAGAAAAACATATTTGACTGCTTAAAAGTAAGTAGATATCTAATTTTTCGCATGATTACTGTAACCAAATAACTTGCTTGAATTACTGTTTTAAAAATATATGGCTAACTAGCACAAATAATGTTTATAATACAACACTTAAACAAAGCCTAACTGCAGCATGGTTTTTGTAGTGAGTGTTTTACTATGTGGGAAGGCATGTGAGATAAAACTAACTCTGCAATGTTGTAAATACTGACAAAGTATTGCATTTTATTCTAAGTACCTAATTATTTCAGAGAATGATAATATGCAATAATAAATAACTTCCTTTCAACACCATTAATTGTAAAAAATAAAAACTCAAAGTCTAAATATAAAATTCAACAAACTAAATGCCCCATAGCAGAAAGTAAGGTGATGCGCGACGTACATCACAGATTAATTTATAATCTCTGCAGACAAATTTTGTGTTGAAAATTAAAAAAAAAAATGTTGCCAAACTATATCTATAGAACAAATGTCTGCCACCTATCCCGTCTCCAGAAAATCTGCAAAATAAACACTTGTACTCTTTGTCATGGGTTCCTTTATATCTCTATCCCAACTTGTATTCTCTTTCTTGTGTCCCATAGTTTTTGACACATCCTCCCATTACTTCGCTGAAACAAGTCCAAAAGAGCTCCTATCAGTTTTTAATTTCTCCTCTCCTTCTCAGTAAAATTACTTTAGCACCTACAAACTTTGATTTCATCAAAAATTCACACGATTTTCAATTAAAATTTCACGAGAAACCATAGAAATCAGCAGATTGATAAATGTGTAGATGCATACTGATTGCAAATGACATAGCCACACAAACTAAAAACAAATATCTTGCATGCTTTTTTACATGTGAAGAAATAAAACAAACTCATTACAGCACTTTTGTTTAGTTTTAAGTACCTCTGATTTTGAATGTTGAAATGACTGTTCCTAGAAATTTAACCCTCTTCTTTTGTTCCAGCTTGATACTTGCAAAACATTTACCAACAATGTTTGACATAAGACACATCATCATAGTAAGTGCCATGAGAACTTTTTTCTTCATTCTCTGTTATCTCTATACTTAATTGACATAATTAACATAGTTAATTGATGGCAAAGCTGAAACTATCAGTAAGAAAGTAATTGAAATAAGTTTGAGCCTCAATTTAAAACTTGCGATCTGGTAGGTCTAGGATCTGACGGAGCAGCTACAATGATTGGTAGGCACAATGGAGTTGCAAAATTACTGAAAGATGAAACAGATGGTCTCATGGTAAATTGTCATTGTATTAACCATCGATTGGCTCTTGCTGCTGCCCAAGCTGCAGCCGAAGTACCTTACTTGGTTAAATTTAATGACTTTTTAAGGCAGTTGTTTTATTTTTTTCAAAACTCTTCTGTCAGAATGGCTGGCGTTTGCAATTCAAAGTATACGGGAATGTCCTCAAATTAAATTGAAAATGGCCAGTGACACTAGATGGCTATCTCATGATAATGCTGTTAGGTCTTTAAGAGAATGCTTGGTTAGTGTTGTGGATGCACTAGAAAGAGAAGCTGTTGAGCGAAATGATGTAACAGCTGAAGGATTAAGCAAACATATTATCAAAACGTACAAGTTTTTAGCTTCTTTACTAATGCTTTCTGATATTTTACCTCATTTGGCTGCTTTATCAAGGGCTTGGCAAAAGCAAGATATCGGCTTAACAGAAATAGAACCAATTTTGGAAGACACAAAACTGACCATTACAGAACTTAAAGAATCTCCTGGTTGTCACTTTCAAAGCCTCCACCACAATCTGACTGGCTTGTGGTTTGATTTTCATGTTAAATTTTCAGATGCTGAAGCAGATACATTTAAAACTGCAATCTATGATAAATACATAGAGATACTTGTTGATCACCTGGAAGCAAGATTTCCAGACATGCCTATTATTACATCTTCCCTAGACTTTTTAGTACAAACACCTCCAGCCATGACCAATATGAGGCTGCTGAGAGTCTCTTTGATCATTATTCTAAACAAGGGAATCCACCAATATTAAACTATGAAGCTTCTAAATCAGAGTGGGTAGTTGTCTCCAAAATGATCAAAGGGCAATCATATAAAAATCTGAGCACAAAGCAAATACTTTTGAAATTGGCTACAACACCTAACCTCAGAGAATCATTTCCAAATTTATCAAAGTTGGCTACTGTTTCACTCTCTATACCTGCCAGTACAGCAGAATGTGAAAGAGGATTTTCATCCCTAGGTAGAATTAAGACCTGTTTACGAAACCAAATGAAACAGTCAACTCTGAATAATCTCATGGTTATTTCAATAGAGGAGCCAGATCCAGATGATTTTGATTATAACAAGGCAGCTGATAACTTTGCTTCTCAGAAGAAGAGAAAAATTCATGTGTAGAATTATTAGTATTTATTAATACTAATAAGTAATTATATTGTAATATTATATATAATATGTATTATAATTATGATTAAATGTAAGTTATATTTACAGATAAAGAGGTTTGCATTTCTGAGAATCAAAAAATTTGTAAAATATAATACATCTGCTTTGACCACCCGGCTGATAAAATTTTCAAGGGGGAACACTGCATCTTAATATGAGACTTTCTTGCACCTGCATGACATTCTGTTGATTGAGCAGCATTCTTCCGTTTTCTCTGTAATTCTGAAACAAGTAGGCATACTAAAAAGCCACTTGATACCATGTCAGTCATTTCATGAGAAAATCTCTGCTACTCTTCATGGATTGCAGCAGTACTCAGATTCACGACAAACTTTTCTGTGTGTCTTAATGGGAAAAACCTTTGGCAAAATCTTTATATTCCTTTCTGGTTATCTTATCGATCTAACCAAAGATATCTTGCAAGTATAAATGAGTTGATTTTGAATACAAAAAGTGACCACTGGCATAGAAATATAAAAGCATATTTTGAATGGTTTCAAAATATAGCTCAAAATTCCCAGATTACTATTCTTTGAATTCATGGTATTGTTGAAATTCTGAAGTGCATTTTATGAAACTTCTTCATTGGTTTACTGTGTAGAGTCAGTGCCTAGACAAATTGCTGCTAAGGTTAATTGTTCATTGGTAGAAAGGTCAGTCTCTTCCAGAACAACTGTAGCCAGTGCAGCATGTGTCAGTACATGTTCTCTCGTTGCTCTTGCATAAGCACGACCATTTAACATTTTATCCATAGATGTAGCTACATAAGCAACACTAAACAGTTTCTTTAAACCACTTCTCTCCAGTACGTAATCAATTGACTCCATATATGACATTAACAAGTTGACTTCACCCAGCAGTACAATCTCAATGCTTAGTTTCGAGTTCTCACTACAATAATTTCACAAGTCTTGAGATGGAATGGCTGATCATACATTGCAAAACAAGTTTCTTGTAAATGCTTGCTTGCACTTATCTACAGCAATGTTAAGAACTGTGTAAATGGTATCGTAATCTCATACCTGTAGCACTGAAATAGTGCATTCTAACAAAAATATATATTGAACATATTTTATAAAGAATTTGATGTAGATTAATTTTGTAATCATACTTCTTGCTCTAAAATATAACCCAAGCAAAAGATTTACACAAGGGGGGGGGGGGGGGGGGGGTGTGTGCTTTTGGGCACTATTTTCCTAGATGGCGTTCAAATTCATTATGGAACAGTAGTGCAAAATTAATATGTTGTTCCAACAATACAATTGTTCCAGTTTTCCATAACATTTTTCTTTATTGAACTTCTGTAATTCCTTTGCTGACTGGCCTATTGCAGATATTTCAATAACTGATTTTATCCATTAAAAATACAAAAATGCCATACTTGAAATTAGAATGATTGCTCTTTTGCCACTGCCTCCTAAACAAGAGAAAAGTTGTATAAATTTGCGATACTCATAACTTAAAAACAGAAATCCTATACAGTAGTCCCTCATTATCCATGGGGGTTACATTCCACCAGCATATTGCAAATAATAAGACTAGACTTTTATGGAAAAAGTTGAGGACAAAACTATGAAAAATATATATATGTGAGATGGATGTTTCTCCGTTTCCAAGATCTTTGTGAATTTTCTGATAATGCTCACGTAAGCTTTCTAGAAAGAGTCCACATCTAAAACTTGATAATAGGTTAGTTGACCAGCCAATAAAAGCATTTTATTCAACATTTTCAGATGAAAATCAGGCTTCACTCTAGTTTCATTTTCCACATTACATTTCTGAGTATAGGTGATCAATTCTTCCAACTCCTCACACAATTCTTGACAATCGTTTTCGGAGATCATTTCTTCTATGTCTGTCATACTAATAAAATTGGGGCCTTCAATGTTTTGCATGATAGTAAAGATCTGATTAACTATTGCATTCATATCCAAAGTTCTACAATCTCTCGCAAGCTCTGGTTACAATTTCTGCCAGCATGTGTTAATTGTGAATGATTTAATTTAAACAAGGATATATTTGATGTTCAAAAGACAGACTGACATGTTATTTTTTTTTTCAGTTTTTACTCAATTTCAGATCTAATTGATTGCCCATATTATTCAATATACTTTTGAATGTTCTTCAAGCATAGTGCACATTAACCACAATCACACCTTAATCTAATGGCTATAAAATTACTGTATTTGGGGGGCAAAAAAATCACTTCTATACTTGGACGGTCAAATTTTAGGACAAGCATTTTCTCTTTATCCGACATCCGAGAAAACAAGGCACCTCACCAATATTTTTCATTAAGTATTTTTTTTTTTGTGTGTATTCCACAAACTGAGCATAATCAAACCCTCGGATAATGAGGGATTACTGTACAATGCTAGTAAAATTATTTTATTTTTACACTTTAGTAAATTCTCGATATGTTGAATATAAGGAACTGGAATTTCCAAGGACACAGCCCAAGCCAAAATATTGAGAATTCACTGAATTTCAAGATAATTGAAATGTATCGCTGAAATTTTAAGTGTCATTCTTTGAAACATACACTTAAAAATATAAACATTCTTTTCACTTCTGCAAACAAACAGCCTAACCAATTATTTTAAGATTTTAAATTAATGTACTTTCCTTCAGTTCATAGATTTTAGGCTGAATGTATTTTCCAACAAGAAAGATCAATCATGCATAAAGCATTGATTATGAAACACTTTCCAACTTCAATGCAATTTTATTTAAAATCTCTAAAATGCGATACATTTCTCAGCAATATTTTTAAAATTATCACAATACTACATTAATTTATTATATCTGAAAACTTAAAACTTCATCAAAAACAAATGAACTTTATTCAAATGATGTCATCGAAATATAAATCGCCTGGCTCTCACTATAAAAGCAGCATTTCATTCATAAACTTTTTCCATTCCTTTCATTCATCACAATACTATAATAATTTATATTATTTAAAAATTTAAAACCATGCATGTACAAGTAATTTACTCTATGCTTAAACCTTCATCGAAAAAATAGTTTGCTTCTCTGTGTAAAATCAATGAATGTTTCATTCATATCATCTATATTGCAGACTCCATGAGCTAAATAATCTTGCGTTAAAGAAATGCAGCAATTTATACAACTCATTCTACATCTTTTGGTGTTTACATTCTCCATAAGTGAAAATTAGGCTTCGTTGTAGAAATAATCAAAGTTTGATGATCATTTAAACTCAAATATATTGTAATTGAGTTGTTTCAGTATGTAGATGCACAGAATTTAAGCAAAAATAAAGGAGTTTTAGAACGGATACAACACTAAATATGAATTAAAAAGAACTTTAAAAATCACGATTTTGACACAACATGGATGCCATATTTTATTTTGAAGTGGGTAACGCGATCTCTTCAGATAAAGGGTGTAATTATTATTTAAATTTTTATTTCAAAAACTACTGAATATATTTTTTATATATTTTATGGGATAATTTGAATATTTCCTAAAACTTCCGAAGCAATGTATGAATTTTAAATTCACTTAAAAAATGTTTGAAAAATTAGGTCCCATAGGGTTCAATGTATTTCATTTTTTCAACCTCAGTTCAATCCAATTTTTCAACCTCAGTTCAATCCAAAACTAATTGGGTGATATTATTCATTTATATACCCATAGGTTCAATCGAAAACTAATTGGGTGATATTATTCATTCCCACAGACCGTCTGAAGACCGTTTTATGGGACAGACCGTCCACAGACCATCTGAACAACATACTAAAATTTCATATTGATAAAGTAATTTTTACAGCAGTTATCCTGCTAACGGACAAACACACAGAATGAACAAAGTCATAAACACTTTAACTATGTTGTAAAGTATTAAAAATGAATGTTTTGCTTTACTGTAATTAAAGCTACACACAAATTCAAATGTACACAAATATTAAAATTCATGATTAAAATGAAGTAACAAGAAATATAATTTTATATTTATTTAATTTCTATGGATAAAATCAATTTTCAAGAATTAAAATTAAAAATCCATAATAAATAAACCATAATAAATAAGTATAATAAATAATAAAACATACCTTTTTCCGAACCTGTTTCTTTTCCAGAACTACTATATAAAAAGTAAATAAAAGTAATTAGAAGTTAAAAACATGAATTTTAAAAAGTTAAAGCATATTTAACAAAGAAACAAAGAGAACATCATCTTTCAAAACAGTTGTTCACATTTTAGGCACAGGTATAACCTAACTATGATACCAGCTACCAATACAGCAATATCTCTTTGAATATAATACAATCAAACAACTAAATAATGATAGGTTAGGGGATACTGGATATACATTAAGAAGGTAGTAAAAATATTTGTTCTTCGTTCATTTATAGTAGTTTGACAATATAAACAAAAATAAGAAATAAATCAAAATGTTTCCAATTATTGTATTGATTCTAATTCAATAAAAAAATATATTTTTTTATCAGAAATTCCTTTTTATTCCCAATAAAGTAGCTCAATAATGCACACTATTTTACAAATGCAGGTATGGTTTATTCTTGATAATTATATGTTTGTTTGTAGAAGTATATTTTGTTTACTTAAAATTTCCATACTAAATAGTACCAGAGTAAGACATTTGTTTAGCCGTCAATTTCCTTAAAAACAAGTAAAGTTAATATACAATGGACTCTAGAAATTATAAGTATAATAGATTACATATCACTCACCTATATTACTTAACTCACAAATCAAATGCTTACAAGGTTATGAAATTCTTAGTTGAGCAGTAGTTTGGACAGTTACAAGCTATCTTCAGTTAGATAGTGAAGATTACTGAAAATTACATGTTAGCAATTCATCAATGCAATAAAAATGATACTGGAATCCAAAACTGTTAACCCTAATTCGAGCCAAGAAAAAAAAATATAAGCTAATTTACCCTGTGCTAAAAATAACATTTTCTGTATGCATGACAACTCCACTTGATTATTGCAACTCACAATTAATTACACAACTGACCCAGAATTAATTGCACAACTGACCCACAATTAATTATAAATTGAATCACACATTAATCAAGGCCTTACAAATACAAATATAGTAAGTAAATTAAATTATAGTAAAAAGTTTAAGATTTAATATATTTAATAATGAACTAGAAATATATTATAAAACTGTCACATTTAATGTCAGCTTTACAAATGTACATTTTGGAATAATTGCATGTTTTATTCAATGCACAATAGGGTTACATCTGTATTTAACTTTATGAAAATTTAAACAAATCTTCCAAGTAGATTACAACAAGCTAGTTTTGATAAACTACACTCATGTTTAAAAGTTAAGCATAATTCATAAAATGCGAAAAATTTGGAGTTAATATGGATACAATGGTTCACAATCAGTTGTGGTGAAGAATCATGGGACAAAGGCAAATCATTGTACATATGCAAAACAGTTCAGTCGATGTCGACATGCACGAAGCACTGGCGCATGTCGGAATGAGTATAAAACGGCATTGAGAAGCATGGCCAGTTGAGGCAGAATTTCACAAATGCTGTGGTATGGAGTGTTGTTAACAATAAAAAAGGACGAAAGATGTCAGAAAGATGCCAACTGGATATGTTTTTGAAGGGACGAATTATTGGAATGCTGGAATCCGGTTGATCCCAAACAGAAGGGTCTCGAATTCTGAATGTGTCTCAATGTGTGATCTCCAGACTGTGGCAGAGGTTCCAAACTACTGGAGATGTCACCCGACAACCAGTACCAGGTCGGCGAAGGGTAACAACGGCTCAGCAAGACCGATATTTGGTGATAACTGTACGATGTCAGAGGAACCATTCTGCCAAACAACTGGGTTCAGCTCTGACAGCCGCCACAGAGTCACTGTTTCGAGACAATCCGTTTACAGGAGACTCAGACACGCTGGTCTATATGCTAGACGACCAGCAGTTTGTATACCCCTGACATCTGCACAGAAACGTGCTCGTTTACAGTGGAATTTGGAACATCGGCAGTGGAGTGGACAACAGTGGGGCGATGTCATGTTCAGTGACAAGTCCAGGTTTAGCATGCAAACTCATTCTCATCGTATCACGATCTGGAGAAAACGTGGAACAATTTTCACCCGAGAAACATCACAGAAAGACATTGTTTTCTGTTTGGGGGGGTCATAGTCTGGGCAGGCATAATGATGGATGGCCGCACAGACTTCCACATCTTTGACACTGAGTCGGTTAAAGGTCAAAGATACAGAAACAAAGTCCTTGAGCCTACCGTTCGATTTTTATGAGGTGCTGTTGATCCTGATTTTATATTCATGGATGATAATGCGCCTCCTGACCGTGAGGCCTTGGTCAACGACTTCCTTCAAACGGAAGATATCCAGCACATGCAGTGACCTGCCAACTCTCCTTATCTGAATCCAATAGAGCATGTGTGGGATATGCTCGGGAGACATCTTGTAGCCCTCCGCTACCTACCAAGCTCCATTCCTGGATTGAAAACTGCTCTCCGTGAGGCGTGGAACTCTTTGAGCACACAACTCATCCAAACATCGAAAGTATGGGAAATCGTTGTGCAGCATGCGTGGCTACCCGAGGTTCCCACACACCATATTAAATTGCAGCATCACATTGTTTTAATCATTCTGTTTCACACAGGTTGACACTCGTATTGTGACCCCTTTTCTTTCAACCCTTTTCTTTAGATAATAAGAGTCGTTATTATCCTTCTTTTGTATTGTTTTCTTCTATAACACTACTACACCCACATACCGGGTTTCCTTCCCTTCCGATGTAGATTTCCTGAAATTTTCACATAAACAACAACTATGCTTAACTTTTGGACACGAGTGTAAGATCTTTTCATCAGAAAATTTTAAGAATGACTTTCATCAGTACATTTTAAAAATCTATAATGCAATCAAACAATAAGAGTTGAGCCCTTGTCTACATCAGACGATCCTTTAAGCATAGTAGCCCCCCCCCCCCCCCCCAAAAAAAAAATCCTGATATTCCATAATATGTAAATAGTATTTTCCCATACCATTTAAATTCGGAATATGATTTTCAGTACATTGGATTCACCTACTTTAGCAAAATCATAAAATTTGTAGTACAGAATATAGTAAATGTTGAGTTGTCAATTTCCCATAAAAATTCACTATACAATTGATATATTTTAGCATCTAACCATCACAAATCTACTAATTTATAACACGTAATCTTGTCTTTCAGGAATTCTTGTACCTTTCCTTCCGTGTTTCCTACTCCCCCAAAACTATTCGCATTAGGTCTAATTTAGGCATTCTACAATCCTTTTGTGCACATGGATGTATGCAATTAAATACAGGTCAAACAACTTCAAAATATAATAACAATCATATATATTCCGGTTTAAAATAGCATCCAAGACCATAACTTCCAATGATTTTGAAAATGATTTGTGTTTTAGATGTTACAATTTAAATCACTAAAAATAAAATTCTAAAAGCAAAGATTGTATCAAACTTTTATTGGTGAAATCTGAACTGAATTTTTTTTATAAGTGTTTTTTTTTAAAGCAACTTTAAGAAAGATTCAAATTCAAAGATAATTTTTCTTTTTTAAATTTTCAAATAATCTATGAGAAAAAGTTCAATAACCCATACTAGTTGAATAATTTCAAGAATATCTAGAAATAAAATATTTGAAATTTTTAAAACAATGCAAATATTTATCTTTCTTCCAAAGAAACTTATTAAAATGAATTATTAACCACAAGGTTTAAGTAAATGATGAGGTAAAGCTTCAAAAAGCCTAAATACAGAAAACTTCTAAATCCAAATGAAATATAACAATTTCGTCAAAAATTAAGTATGATGTATCTTAGAACCCAAAATTAAATTTCATAAGAAATATCCAATATTCAATGATATAAACTAAAATAGAGATCCTCAAGTTCTTAGCATCTGTTATAAATAACATAAAAGACAAACTGATTTATACAACCAACTTTAAAATAATCAAGCCTCACTAAAACCAATTGCAAAATTGACACATATAATAATACAGACATAACTAATTTCTTCAATTTTCCCGATGAAATTGAATGAGTAAAAGCTTCAAATAAAAAAGAATCCTGCCTCGTATACTTATTATCACCTGTTATTGTATTCAAATGTGAATTATTTTAACTACCATAATTTTGTACTCGGATAAAAGTATTTACCGAAATTTCAAATAAATTATTAGCAACATGCTCATAAACTTCCTTTCGAGTATTTTACATTGAATTTTTAATACATGGAAAAATTGAGTCTGGAATTTACTTATTTACCATGGTACATAATGGAATAATATTTACAATATTATTCCATCAAAGTTTGACTAAGCAGTTTAAGAATAGGATACTTCATCTTTTTAAATCGGTTCATTAAAACTTCTGATATGACTCGATATTGAAATAAATAGAATTCATTAAATGAAAACATGTGAAATATAGGAAGGCTAAAAGAA
This sequence comes from Amaurobius ferox, assembly GCA_951213105.1. Classification (NCBI taxonomy): domain Eukaryota; kingdom Metazoa; phylum Arthropoda; class Arachnida; order Araneae; family Amaurobiidae; genus Amaurobius; species Amaurobius ferox. The sequence continues at coordinate 27,469,452 of OX578144.1, forward strand.
TGAAATAAATAACATTTTGCACCTTGAAACTAAAGAATGTATTCTGAATAAAAAAACGAACCTCTTTTGCTTGGAGTTGGCAGTTGTTTCTGAAGTAGCGTTTTCTGTGCTGGAGTTAGTTTTCTCTGAAGACTTAGCATTAGTTTTTGAATCATCCTTTGTATCATTTGAGTCTTGCTTTGAAGAATCTTCAGCTTTCTTTTCTTCTGCGTCTTTTGATGCAACTGAAATTTTTTCATCAGTCTTTGCATTTGTTGGTGAAGAATTGTCTGTTGTCTCTTGTGTTGCTTCCTCAGACACTGAATCCTTTTCATTCACAGAGGAATCCATGTCACTCTGGGTATCATCTGGATGTACAATTAATGAATCGTTGTCACTTGCTTTATGCATTGTTGATGTATCCAATTTTATTACATCTTCTATGGTGAGAGGAGCTACAACTGGCGCAGTTTCAGGCTTTGGAGGTGAAAGACGAGAACAATTCAGATCTGAAACTCCTTTGGAACTGCCTTCAGTATCACTTCCATTGCACTGAACATTTTTCTGAGCTTCTACATCACTCGTGTTTTTCTGGTCTGCTGCTTTTTCATCATCTTTGGAGTCTTCCTTCACTGATTCTAGTGTTAAAATTCAATGGCAGGGTTATTAAATTGAGAGGTAAATCAATTACCGAAAACAACTACATCCCATGGAATAATAAATCCAAATGGAAGGACAAACCAAATCTTAGGAATATGAATTTAAAATATAGAATGTTTACCAATATCATACTTATTATTTATACAAAGGTGTTTCAAAAAGTAACAGCAAATAAAATATTTTTAGATATATAATTCAATTAGAGATACCAATGATAGATATATCATTTTTCTACATAATCACCCTTCTTTTCTATACATTTCTCCCACAGTTGCACAAACTTCTTTATTCTATTGGAAAAAATGTTTTGGGTTGTGCTGTCAGCTAGGAATGAACTGCTTTGGACCTTATGCTGGGATGGCTGGCGTATTGCTCGCTCATCATGGATTGGTGTTCACCCATTTTTAAATACATCTACCCACTTGTACACTCTTTCGTCAATACATCTCCATACTGTTTTTACATCTCCATACTGTTGCAGCATTATTCTATGAATTTCACCCTCTGATGATCTCCCTGAAATTTTAACCCTCTGACCACAAAAATATAATTATTGCTCACTGCTTCTCTATGATACAAATAGCTCTGTGTGCAGTCATTTTATATTTGCAGCACTTCCAATTGAACATGCCACACTAACTATTGAGGCAGTGTCAAAACCTTCTCTAAGAATGTATCTGCCCTGCGGAGAATTTGAAATGTTTAGTGTATTTGTTTCGTAAAATATTGTCAATTTGCTGTTACTTTTTTAAATGCCCTCATAATTTCAAATTTTTTCATAATCTCAAAAGTTCAAATAAAGTTTAAAAACCATACCTTTGCTGTCCTCATCATCTTCCTGAAAGAAAATAAATATATCATTATAACACACGATTTAAAATATAAAAGTCTAAACATAATTCCATGAAAATAATAAAGAAAATTATAGGAGGTGACATAATGCACATAAGTGTAAATGTTCATTTATTGCTTATTTCAAGTTTAACTATCAAAATGAGTTCATGATTGATTTTTCCATGTTTTTCTAATTTCATCAGCATCATTTAAATTCCAAGTATTTGTACTAATATTATTGGTAGTAAGCCATTTAAAATTTAAATATGAGCCTGTTATGTTAAATTTGTATATAGCTCAGCAAATGCGATGAAGATGAAACCCATCTTGATCAATTACAGGACGTGTTTTCAACTTTTGTGTGTTTCAAATATACACTATACATGCACTAGACCCATTTTCACTATAACGTTGTTGAATTCCCCAGTGATTTTCTCGAAGTAGAGAATAACACAACTGATGATGGGGGTGGGGGGGACAAGAAAGATCAATGATGCATAAAATAAAGCATTGATTATGAAACACTTTCCAACTGCAATGCAATTTTATTTAAACATCTCTAAAATACGATACATTCAATGGTAATATTTTTAAAATTCACACTACAATAATTTATATTTAAAAATTTCATCGAAAGAAATGAACTTTATTCAAATGACGTCATTTAAATATAAATCGCCTGGCTCTCTATGAAAAAGCAGTAAATATTTCATTCATAAACTTTCATTCATCACAATAATAACATCGAAAAAGTCCGCTATAAAATTGTCTGTTCTCTATGTAAAATCAATGACTGTTTCATTCATATCAACTATATTGCTGACTTCAGAGCTAAATAATTTTGCATTAAAGAAATTCAGTAATTCTGATACAACTCATCTTACAGCTTGATATGTTTGCAATCTCCATAAGTGAAAATCAGGCTTAGTTGTAGAAATAATTAAAATTTGATGATCATTTAAACTCAAATATATTGTAACTGCATTGTTTTAGAATATCGATGCACAGAAATTAAGCAAACATAAAATGGTTTTAGGACGGACATAACACTAAATATAAATTAAAAAGAACTTTAAGAATCATGATTTTGACACAAGATGGATAGCATTGATCATTTAAACTCAAATATATTGTAATTGCGCTGTTTAGAATATAGATGCACAGAAATTAAGCAAAAATAAAGTGGTTTTAGGATGGTTACAACACTAAACATAAATTAAAAAGTATTTTAAAAATGACCATTTTGACACAAGATGGATGCTATATATTAGTTTGAAGTAGGTCATGCAATCTCTTCATATAATGGGTGTAATTAATATTTTAATTTTTATTTAAAATCTACTGAATATATTTTGCTGAATTTTTTTTATGTATTTTTATGAAATAATTTGAATATTTAATAAAACTTTCAAAGCAATTTGTGAATTTTAAATTCGCTTAGTTAAAAAATGTTTGAAAAATTAAGTCCCATAGGGTTCAATGTATTTCATTTTTTCAACCCAAAACTATTTGGGTGATATTATTCATTTATATTCCCATAGATCCCACACAGTCTGAACAACATACTAAAATTTCATTTTGATAGTCATTTTTGCGGCAGTTATCGTGCTAACAGACAGACAGAATTAACAAAGTCATAAGCACTTTTCAACTGTTGTAAAGTGGTAAAAAACCTATGTTGCTGAGTGAGTTTGTCAAGAATCTTATGACAAAACAAATGGCTGAATGGGTTAAGCACATTGACTGTGCAATTAATAAGATCATTGAAGAGAAGGACTTAACGTGTATAAAAGTGCCCAAAGTTACTAGAGACATTCTGAATTCTTTGGCGTGTTACGAAAAACTCTATAGAAAAGGAAAATGTTGCCCATTAGCTCACTCTTGCTTCCAAAATTCTAAAAATCATCTTCTACCAACTCAAGGCACTCAAGAGAGCAAGAGAGTGATGATTCAGACTTACTAGACCCAGTTGATTCTTCATCCGATTGAAGAATGAATAATACCTGTAGCATAGCTGCCAACTCTGAATGGCTGAAAATCTATAGATTTTTATTCACAGGAAAAAATTCACGACTTTAAGCAAACTCATCGACATTACGAAAAATCATCGTAAAATAAATTTACATCATACTTAAAAAAGGAGGATAAAATAACCTAAAATATGGAAAAGAGAAAAAAAAAGCTAATAAAGGGAAAATGGCATTTTATTTAATGTAGTTTTAAATTCTGTTTTATGAATATTATTCGGTACTACATTTCACAAATGCTGTTGAACAAGATTTTGCTCTTACAAGAAATTTTTTATCAAACACAGTTGCAAAAGATTTAGCACTTTGTCTAAATTTTGTTACAAGAAGTTTTCCAGTGTTTCATTGGACATTGATGACCTGAAATCAGTCCTTATTTTCCTAATATGGCTAAAAACCCTTTCACATTCTGCATTACTGTGGGGAATAGTGAGGACAGATAACATAAATTGTGAAATTTTTTTTTTTAATTTTAGCTGACCCTGCTTATTTTTTTTATCTAGGCCACTTTAAGTTCTTCTTTTACTATATTTTCAGGAATTTTATAAATTTGAAATTCACTAAATTGTGTCTGTAAATTGTCTAATGCATCATCTACTTTTTCACTGTCATCAAGATACAGAAAAACTGGGAACTTTTCAGCAAAGAATTTTAGGTTGGAGAAAGAAGTTTTTGAAATTTGTGCTACTTCTGCATGAAGAAGCACTTTAGAATTATATGGTTGTTCTTTAACTGCTTTAACTGTTTTAGTCATAATTTTTTGCAAATATGTAAATTTAAATACCACTGTTAGCGAAGCAGCTGGAAAAAAGCCTTTCATTAATAATGCACTTGAAAAATAGTAAAACAAAATAATTTAATAAAATTTAAGTCGATGTAAATGCATTTCTTCCACATTAATTAGATAATCGTTGGTCTCTCTATGTCGTGACGCCGTGGGAATAATCACCATTTGCGAGCACCGATTACGTGATAGCTGGGAAATGAATTTTTAGATGGTTGGTTGGCTGGTTGATTTTTGGCACAAGATCCAAAGAGATTTTTAGATGAAAGAACAAGAAAACTTCGATCTTGAAATTTATGACTTCGTTTCTCATTCCATGCTATTTTTCGAACATTCGTGATCTATTTCTGATTTTTTTTTACTTTTGTGACTTGTAGGTACAAATACAAAAATACAAACGTCACTTGCGATCCATTCCTACATCATGGTAGCTGTCGAAAAACTGTTACATTGAACTTTTATTTTCATCCGACCAGTTCGAAAACTGTGCCCAATGGAATTAGAGGACAATGGTACTCACTCTATCCCCACTCAAGATGAACCTGTCAGGTCAGACACTGCTGAAGAGACCATGCCTGATTCTCCTGGTATTAAAGACACTGCACGGAAACCTGACCATCGTTATGTGACTACACGAGCAGGACGTACTGCTAAAGTGCCTCAAAGTTACAGACAGTAATAGATGTTGAGTCTCAGGTGAAATTTTAACTGAAATTCAAAAGGGGGAGTGTCGAAAAACTGTTACATTGAACTTTTATATTCTGCCCTGCCGATGGCGTTAATGATGTTTTGACTTGGGGTGAGCTGACAGAATTGCCACTTACAGAAGATATACTGCGCTAAACATTTCGATTACATCACTCCTAACACATGTTGCTGGGACTTTGAGGAACGAAAGCCAGAGATGAAAAAGAACCGCCGATCAGTGAACAGTATGGAACCAAAATCACTGTAAAGATGATTATTAATGATTTGTAAATATGTACATAATTCTGTGATGAAATTATATAATCTAAAAAATGAAAAATGACTGCTAATTATTTGAGATATCCTTATTTTTATTAAATTTAAGTATTTTCAGAAACGATAGATATGAAGAAGAGTGCTGAAGTATTATCAACCAATTGGTATCAATCTGCTGCTTCCCCGGGAATCTGAGGTAGGATCTTTTATATTTTCAATTTTAAGTATTGATTAGAAAGAATATTAGAATCCTATAAAGGAATTTATAATGAATTCTTTCACAACAGTAGCAGAAAAATGACACGCGGAAAACAATAGAAAGTCACGACTTGCATTCGCGCTATTTCTGCCTAGAAAGGGGGAAATAAGGGCAGCTGAGTGAAAACTGGGAGATTGACTTACCCGGGAGACAGAGAAAAACCGAGAATCTCCCGGTCATCTATGCAACTGCTATTCTCCATGTGAATGGAATACATCCGCAAGTAACCAGAAAGGAAGTGAATCAAATTTGTTTATCATTTTCAGAGGAAACGGGTACATTTTTAGGGAATTTTTGTAGCAGAATCGGAGAAAAGTATGGACTTTTAGCTTGTGAAAGAAAAATCGGCAGAAATCGGTTTCCAATCGGAAGTTCAGAATGATGCCCAAAAATCGGAAACTTTCCGGGTAAATCAGAAACATTGGCCGCTATCCTGTAGCTATGTATGCTTACTACTTGAAGACGTTAATAAAAAAATTGCATTTGTTTACCAATTTTAGGTTTTTTCCCCCCATTTGGAACCAATCCCTATCACCAATGCTAGAATCAATCTATACATGCAATTATTTTTCAGAACAAATTATTTGAGTGATGTGAGGGATCTCTACAATTAACTGCTGCAGGAAGTAAACTATTTTGGACTTTTAACAGTTCCGTTCTAGCTCACTTAAAATTACTTCATTTTTACTTAATTATAAGCTTCCATATTATTCAAAAGTAATGCATTTTTTATTTTAAAGCAAATAACCTATAAAATATTTTTAATAAATTGTATTAAACAAAATATTTGTTATAATTTTGTAAAAATTAAATTGAAATGCTTTTGCAAAAATTAAGAGTTCTAATGCTGTGGTTTAAGAATTTATGCAAAGTGCTTACACAAAAACTAAGCAGGGGCGCGGTAGCCCATTGGTTAACGCGCTGGAGTTGTACTGGGTAGGCCCGGGTTTGATTCCAGCCACTGCCAAAACTGCCGCCGTGTTCACGCGGAGTACGATCACGTTAAACATGTGGGTCCGTAAGTCCTTCCGAGAGGTTGGTGGTAGGGGAAGGAGGGTACGGTCCCTGTGGATGCCTCCCCCACTGGGTTCCGGTCCAAATTGGGTGGCACTTCCCGGCCGTCCAAACAGTTACCTTACACCTTTCTGGTAGGTCGGACGGTCTGGGTCTCAACAACAAAAACTAAGCAGAAAGGCATTTATTTCAGTATGGTATATTTTATTTACACACCGAAAAGTATGGAATATTTTATTTCCAACCCGAACAGCAATACAGTTCTCACATCATTGTACCACGCTTAGCACCAAGTGATGCAGCAGTTCATCCCGAAAAGTATGGTATTCCAACCCGAACTGCAATGCAGTTAGTTTTCAAATCATTGTACTATGTTTAGTACTAAGTGATCCAGCAGTTATTGGAGCTAACTGACCAACTACTCCTTCAGAGCAAGGAGGAGTGTTTAAGCAGCAATGCATCTTCCTAATGAATTCTAAATATATTCTATGGGGCTGAGATTCGGGGAGCGATTCAATTAATATCCTTAGTCTCTATATGCATCTCCACTACTTGTAAGATGTGGAGTAGCATTGTTATTCATTAAAAGGAATTCTTCACTTGTAGCATTACAGAATAATTGATCATAATGTTGAAAATCTTAGTTGCAATATCGTTCACTGGTTATAGTTTATTTATCTAGAACGTGTAGCTTTGTCCATTAAGCATGCCTCTGCACACTATAATGCTGCATTGCCATATCTGTCCCTTTCAAGAATATTCTTATGATAATAGGAATCGCTACCTTCACATCAGATCACATGATGTCCAGAATCTAAGGAAAGATGAAAATGGACTTTCATGTAAAAGAGTGCATTAGCTTGTTGGTTATAGGCTTTTCCCACAGTAAACAACACAGTTCAGTGTTTAAAGGAAACAACTAATCTGTCACCCCTCCCTCCCGTTTAATTAAAAAACAGCCTAGAATTTTTTCTAATACCTTTTTTTCATCCCAATCCTCATCACATCAAACTATTTTCATTTTCAACTCATCAAACCAATGCTTTTTAACACTTTACAACAAAGTTGAAAAGTGTTTATGACTTTGTTCATTCTGTCTGTCTGTCTGTCCGTTAGCACGATAACTGCCGTAAAAATGACTTAATCAAAATGAAATTTTAGTACGTTGTTCAGACGGTCTGTAGGACCTATGGGAATATAAATGAATAATATCACACAATTAGTTTTGGATTGAACCCGGGTTGAAAAATGAAATACATTGAGCCCTATGGGACCTAATTTTTCTAACATTTTTTAAGCGGATTTAAAATTCACAAATTGCTTCGAAAATTTTAGGTAATAGTCAAATTGTTCCATAAAATATATAAAAAAAAATTCAGCTAAATATATTCAGTAGTTTATTAAATAAAAATTAAAATAATAATTACACATCTTACATGAAACGATCACCTGACCATGATATGAAACGATCACATGACCCACTTCAAAATGATATATGGCATCCATCTTGTTTCAAATTCGTGATTCTTTAAAGTTCTTTTTAATTCATATTGAGTGTTGTATCCATCCTAAAACTACTTTATTTCTGCTTAAATTCTGTGCATCTACATACTAAAACAACACAATGGCAATATATTTGAGTTTAAATTCTCATTCAAATTTGATTATTTCTACAACTAAGCCTATTTTTCACCTATGTAAAATGTAAACAGCAAAATATGTGGAATGAGTTGTATTAGAATTACTGTATTTCTTTAACACAAAATAATTCAGTCCATGGAGTCTGCATGGTTGATATGAATGAAATATTAATTGATTTTATAAACAGAAGGACGATTTTTTTCGATGAAGTTTTAAGCATAAAGTTTATGAATTGTAGCTCCATGGTCTTAATTTTTAAAAAAAATAAATTATTATAGTATTGTGATGAATGAAATGGAGAAAGTTATGAATGAAATCCTGCTTTTATAGAGAGATCCAGACGTGTTATTTTTTCTATGACGTCATTTGAATTAATTTCAGTTGTTTTCGATGAAGTTTTCAAATATAATAAATTATCGTAGTATTATGATAGATTTAAAAACATTACCGTGGAATGTATTGCATTTTAGGGATATTTAAACCACGCAATTTATATTTCAATGCCGTCATTTGAATGAAGTTCATTTTTTTCAATGAAGGTTTAAGTTTTCAAATACAATAAATCAATGTAGTATTGTGATAAGTTTTAAAATATTACCGAGGAATGTATTGCATTTTCGACTTTTTTAAATAAAATTGCATTGAAGTTGGAAAGTGTTTCATAATCAATGCTTTAAGCATGATTGATCTTTCTTGTTTTCCTTTCATCTCGCACCCTGATGTCACGATCATATTCATTAAAACTAAAACAAACTAGGGACCCCAGAATTCTTTTCTTCTTTTATTTTTTACATCTTACTTTTTCTTATTTTTGGGATGATTTCAGAAAGGAAGTCAGAAATCGATGACCTGTGAAATTCTCGTTCTCTACGCTCGAACTCTCTACTCGTTCCAGCAATAAAGAATGTCGGATGGTTAAAAAAATACCACTCCAAAAATACTTTTTCCTTTCACTTCATTAATAATCTGTTTGGAAAACAATTTTTATGTACACAACTTGCAAGAATTATAAAAATTTTAGTGGATGCAAACAGATTGCATAAGTGGAAAATATTTTCACAATTAAACGAGATATACTGAGAATCGCGTACACAATTGCCACTTTTCACGATATACAGCTACAAGAAGTCCATTTCATGAGTAATATGTTTGAAAAATAGTTTTTGTATATTATACGATAATAATCATTGGTCATCTTCCCAGAGCAGGTCAGCCTCCGTGAGCAGCTCGGCAAGTTCACAATTCCCAAATTTTTCAAAATTTTGAACAAAAATCAATTTTCCCTGCCATTTTAGTCCAATTTCAACTTCTCTGTAAATTCCCAATTTTCAGAGTGTGCACGAGCCTTGTTACAATAAAGTTATAAACTGGTAAAGCAAGTTTTTTTAATCATTAACTGTAAAAATATGTAAATATTTTTAAATATCATACATTCTTTAAAATCTTAAAATATTACTTTAAAGCTAAATGATTGGTCAGGTTTTCTACATGTAGATTATGTAGAAAATACAAAGTTTTCAGTTTTCTATAATGTAAAATATGTCATGTCAGTAAAAAACAAAGCATTATATGCAAATGTGGAATACATATTCTATGTGCCCAACCCTGCTTCTGATTAAATATTTAACCTAAATATTCAAATTTTCATTTTATAGGGAAAATCAGATTTTGTTATCTCCGGGAAAATATACAAATCTTCAGTTTTTTAAAGGCCTTTGATGGAATTCCTGCTTCAAAGACATTTTTTAATGAGAGTAGTTGGCGTGATACAAACTAAATTGAATTGTAAGATATGTCAGTGTTTTGAGAATAGTAACGGCTATTTCGTAAATTAGCTGAACATTTAATTGTTGCTTTTGATCTGACAATTGTTTAGTGGATTGATAAGATAGTTATCGAGCTATTCACCATATATTGTTCCTGTTTAAACTTGTTAATGCTTTTAAATAAGTGTTAGTTATGGACTCATTCTTGTATCCTGAGTACACCCATGATTCTAGAGGATATGTCGTAACAATATTTAATAAGGAAACAAAATAATAAAATATGAAACGCCTGTATTTTAATTTAAAATAAATTGAGGAAAATCAAAAGGAAAAAAAAAATGCTTTTGGAGCTCTTTATTGCCAAGAAAATAAAGCGAATAAAAAGTAAAAGCTCAATCTCACGTTTTAAGTTTTTCTCCTTTAAAATAATTAATCATTAATTTTTTTACAAATTATGAATGTTCTGTTTATAAAAATTAGGATTCTATGAAGAGTAAAATGGATTGGAATTCAATGTTTCAACATTATATACACATCTGGAATGTAACCAATACTTGCAATCTCGCAAATAAAAAAATAATATTTTAGGAAAATGCGACCTAAAAATTAAACATAAATATGGAGAAATGAATGGTTGTGCATAGAAATAAATTTTCTAGAGAAATATTCATTTTACCTGTTTCTCTTCCTCTTCCTCATCTTCATCTTCATTTGTAACTTCAGAATCACCCTCCTTGGCTTTTCCTATGAGAGATTATAAACGTTTAGAAAATAAGCCAATTACATAAAAAAAAAAAAAAAAAAGATTCTAATTTTATTTCATACTGATGCAAAAGAAAGGCCATATTTAGTTGCTTCAGAACATATCCTTGAACTAATTTGTTAACTTTGAAATATATGAATTTCAAATTGGAGAGAAAGTCAGAGACAGTGTTTAAAAGTTGATTTGTTTTTTTACCTAAAGTATGTATGGAGGAGGCAGAGATTACCACCGCAAGATCATCTGCGAAGGCTTGTAGGTAGAAGAGATCACTATTAAGGAGAAGAATTTGATTAAAGTAGATGCTCCACAGAATAGGGGAAATGACTGAGCCTTGTGGAGCCCCGCGTGAAATAACTTTAGAATAAGTGGAGAAACCGTCAGTAAATGAGATTTGTCTGTTGCTAAGGTATGAATAAATAAAATTTTGATATGTGGAAGAAACATTAATTTGATTTAATGTGTTAGGGAGGACATTCCAGTTGAGATTCTCAAACGCTCCGCAGATGTCAACGGTGAAAAGAGAGACATAATGTCCAGACCTGAGTTTATTGAGGGTCATTCCATGTGAAAACACCCATTTTAAGAAAAACTTGTTGCTCCATAGTCATGGATTTTTTTTTTAATTTTTACCATGAATACATATGGTAACAAAACCCCCAAATCTGAATTTGTAATGTATATATCCCAATAATGGCCCAGATACAGGCATTTGAAAAATGGTTGGTCATTTTTGCAAAATGGCGGCCATCTTGGATTTTGCACTAATGTTTCAAAATGTAACAGCTTGAGAACTAATGGCTCAAATTAAATAATTCTGCTACCAATTTAAAGCTATTTATATCAGGAATATAGGTGCCACATCAAAACAGTAAAAAAGATATATTTTAATATTGTTATTACATGAAAATTGCAAAAATCACTTTCGGATTGATAGGCAACTTTAATGGGCTATAAAAAAAATGGCCCCTAATATTTTTTTCTGAAACTTGGTACAAATACTAACTAATATGTGTGCTTTAAGTACAAAAAAAATTAGAAAGGTAATATTTCTTATCACAGAGAAAAATAGCTTTTAAAATATATACATTTAGTTAACATTTGACATGCAATGCTTTAATCATTTTAAAAAAATATATTTTTTAAAAACAAATAATGAGCAAAAACAAAACACAGGAATGTTTTACACACTAACTAGTATGTGTGCTTTAAGTACAAAAAGAAATTAGGATGGTAATATTTAATTTAATAACTAAAAAAATACTGTTATATGTATGGGAAATTAGTGTAAAAATTTCTGGCGTACTGAATCATTCTAATAAAAATCTTCTTAAAAACCATACAGTTATCTGTCTTATATTTTAATTTCTTATTTCAAATTATAAAAAGGTATTTCAGTAGAGCTGAAGATACCCATTTTTTCCTAGTGGCCACTGGCTCCTAAATCAATTTCATCCAATAGCCAGTATTGTAATCTTTGGCACACATCTAGAGGTTTTGGCCATATATAAGATGCACTTGGGCCATGAGAATGCATAAACATAACATATACAAACAAAACACATATTAATTTCTAATTCATTGAGATGCATTCGTACTTCTTTAAGAATTTCTGGAGATGGACAGTTTTCCCACCTGTGTACCATACTTTTCTGATTCAGTTTAATAAACTTGTTTCTTTTAATAATGATGTAGTATAGTCACTGATATGGATGGCATGAAGCATGAGTTTAATATTTTAATGATACAAACACATACAGAATTAATAACTTTGCTTCCAACAATTACATATTCTGTTGGATGTAGTGTACAAAATTTAGATAGTATTTTTACTTCATTTTGATTTTCTTTAAATGCAGGGTATAATTCCTTTAAATTATTCAAAAGTAATCTCTTTTTTTATAAAATTTTCCCATTTTTACTTGGTATAGATATGTAATCTTTTTTTCCTGGACACAAAAGACTGTTTTAATAAAAACTTGTAATTTTTTTATATAATCAGAATTTAATTTAACACATATTTCACTAGCCATTGATAACATCCCTTCTGTTTCTTTTATTTTTTACTAAATTCTCTGTAGTAATATAACAAGCCTTTGTTTGTTGGACTATCCATGAATCTTGGACTAATTTTAAAATTTGCAACTTTTCTTTAAATGATGCATCTAAAAAAAACTTATTCAATAATATTTCCATCATAGACGTGCAATTTGAGTAAATAATGTCTTTTGAATTTTGTGACTTATTAATACTTTCAATACCCAATACTGTATCAGTTTTAGTAGTAACATGGCTACTTAATTTCTTAACTTGCATATAACTGAGTTTCCTCTTAGAGCTAAATCTATTGACCTTTATTGGCGATAAATCCAAAAGTTCACAGCTTTTATTCAATTGTTCCATTATTATTCTGACTTCACTATAATCTGCATCATTGGTCATCTCCATGTCAGCAGTATGAACCTCTGACTCACTAATTGATGACTGCAAGGAAGAATAACAAGTGCAGAGTTTTTTTCCTGGAATGAGTAATTCCTGATTTATCATTGACAGTCTGAGAGAAATTGGTATTAGGTGCAGCTCTGATTTTGATGAGGTGTTTATTAAATGAATCACAAGTTTTCTGTCTTAAACTGTGCCATTTCAAATATTCATCCTTGTGAATCTTGCAGATACTATACTACCACTCAGGACACAAGTACAGGAATAAACTCAGTATTTAATGCCACATTGATTTTCTTGCATACAAAACATTCAATTTTTATAGAATAAGACAAGAACTAATCATGGAAGATAAATAAAAGAAATAATCATAGAAGCACAATTCACTGATTTATTTGTTGAACATACTCAGCTCTGAACACTTGAACAAAAATGAGCTCTGAAAGGAATAAGTCACCCAGAAATGTAATATAACATTGTATTTTGAACTCAACCTAAGAGAAAACAGATGATGCAGGTCAAGTAATAATTTCAGGAACTTTGACAACTAATATATGTTAATTGCTATTACTTATATAACAGAACTGTGAGAGTATTAAAGTTGAAAATTCTGAGGCTATAGGCAGCTGATGTCTCATGTGACCCAGAAGCAGGTGTTTTTAAATGTTCCAGAAACAATATTAATGCTATAGGATCACTTCCTTCTTCAACAGCTTGTTTGTTTATGTTTAGGTACTTATTTCAACTAGATAGGGATATCACCCAGTTTTCCCTTGGAGCTGGCAGAGTAATATTTTTAAAGATATTGTTTGGTGATAGACATGCTGTAGTTCTGTGTTTAATTTTTTTTTTTATTTTAGTGCTGTTCATGAAAATGAGTGCTTTATATTATCTAATTACAAATTATTTTTTGTGGAATTAACTATATGTATGCTGAAAAGCTTCAGCTTTATGCGATAGTTGTCATTTATAAATAGGCCAAAGGTTATTGTACTGCCTCTTAGATGAAATTGGTTTAGGTTCCAGTGGTCACTAGGAAAAAATGGGTATCTACAGCTTTACTGAATATAGAAAATGTCCATTTTATAATTTGACTAAGAAAATAAAAATAAGAGTGATAACTGTATGGTTTTAGGAGGATTTTTATTAGAATTTTTCATCATCCCAGGGATTTTTACACTGATTTCCTATACATATAACAGCAAATTTTTTAGTTATTAAATTAAATATTACCATCTTATTTATTTTTTTTACTTAAAGCACACATACTAGTTAGTGTGTAAAAAATTCCTGTGTTTTGTTTATGCTCATTATTTGTTTTTAATATATATATATATTCTAAATGATTAAAGCATTGCATGTCAAATGTTAACTAAATGTATATATTTTAAAAGCTATTTTTTTCTGTAATAAGAAATATTACCTTTCTAATTTTTTTTGTACCTAAAGCGCACACATTAGTTAGTATTTGTACCAAGTTTCAGAAAAACATATTAGGGGCCATTTTTTTTATAGCCCATTAAAGTTACCTATCAATCCAGAGGTGATTTTTGCAATTTTAATGTAATAACAATATTAAAATATATATTTTTCACTGTTTTGATATGGCACCTATATTTCGGATATAAATAGCTTTAAATTGGTAGCAGAATTATTTAATTTGAGCCATTAGTTCTCAAGCTTTTACATTTCTAAACATTAGTGCAAAATCCAAGATGGCCGCCGTTTTGCAAAAATGACCATTTTTCAAATGCCTGTATTTGGGCCATCATTAGGATATATACATTACAAATTCAGATTTGGAGGTTTTATTACCATGTGTATCCATGGTAAAAATTTTAAAAAAATCTGTGACTATAGAGCAACACTCATCGGGTGTCCCCATATGGAATGACCCTGCCTTGATTAAGGCAATCAGAGCATGGGTAGCGTCCTCGCAGCTACAAAGTTCGCGGAATCCGAACTGAAGGTGATGAAGAGCATTCTCGGAGAAAAGCCAGAAATTTAATTTGTTTATGAAAAGGTTTTCGATAATTTTTCCCAGAGTGGGAAGAAGGCAAATGGGCCTATAGGAGGAGCAGAGTGAGGGATTTTTTCCGGGTTTATTGAAGAATAGAACATTTGCTGTTTTTAAGCAGGATGGGAAATAGCAGTACTTAAAACAGAGATTTAGAATTTTTAAGGTGAGGATGGGGAATGCAATGTAGAATTTCTTCCAAATATTGAAGTCGATTTCATCCAGGTCGGGGGCCTTAGCATTTTTGAGATTAGTTATAACCGAGAATAACTCCTTGTCAGCAATAACTCCCAGTCCATCGGCTGGGAGGGCAAAGGAAGGGAAAGAGGAGAAGTCTTCGTCAGCCTTGAAGCAGTGGTTTAAAAGTCTGTTAACTTTGTCTTGATGACAGAGGTTGACGTCGGGGAATTGGAAGATCAATGCTGTTTATTTTCCGATGTTTATGGAAGGCGAATTTAAAATGAGTGCCGAAAGAGGAACTACAAGATGAACAGAAATTTTCCCAGGCTTCTAATTTGGTTTTATTAATGAGTTTTTTATATTTAGCCTTGTTTAATTTATATTTAATTTTTGCTGCAGAGATTAAATCAGGGGGGGGGGCAGAGATCCTCTCTAGGGATTTAATTTTTTTATAGAGAACAGATATAAAGTTCCGAAATTTTGTAAGGTTTTTATTCCACCAGGGGAGGCTTTTAGGTTTGGAGGTTTTCTTTTTCCTAATGTATTTAAATGTGCAGGTTTGGGCAAGAAGAATGAAGGAATTAAAAAATTCGTCGAGAGAAAATATGTCTAAAATGTTATTTAATTTCTGTAAAAGGGGATCAATATGAGCCTTAAAGTTAAAAATGAATTTTCCTAAACTATAGTTGGATTTAAAGTAAAAGTCGTTTGAAAGGAGGGAAGCAAAGTTAAGAGTAAGCTGAACAAAATGATGATCACTAAGAGTATCGTCAGAGAGAATCTCCCAGCATTGAATTCTATCAAAAAGAGCAAAGTTAACAAGGGACAAGTCAGGAAAGCCAATTCCTAAGTGAGATTCGAAGGTAGGACCCAAGGCAGGATCATTACAGATAAGAAGTTATTTGAGAGACAGAAGTCTATCAAGTCGATGCCTCGTTGATCCGTGAATCTGTAACCCCACATGTGCGCACGGGCATTCAAATCACCTAAGAGGAGGAAATCAGAGGTGAAAAAGTCGACAGGTGAAAGTTCGGCGAGGAGAGATGGGAAGTGATCACGGGGGAGGGGGAGGGAAGTAAATGCTAGAGAGAATCAGAGGTTTATTTGGAGATAAAAGGATTTCAACAAAAACACCAGAGAGGGTATGAAATTTTAAATTAACATTAAGAAGGGGATTAACTATAATTATTGCTGCTTTATTGGAAAGGGAGGAAAATTGAAACGAACCAGGGGGAGGAGAAAGAATATTGCCCTTGGAGATATAAGGTTCCTGAATACAGACTGCGTCGATAGAGCTCTCGAGGGCGAATTGAAGACAGTTATTATGAGGGGCCAGGGAGTGATTTGTATTAATTTGGAGGAATTTAAAAACCATGAAGAGGGGGGGGGGAGGTCAATGCCAGGGCGAGAATGTAGGGGAGAAGTAGTGCAAAATGATATATCAAGTAAAGTATAATACAAAAATATATAACAAGTATTGCAAATACAACCAATAGCTAACAATAAATATATATACAATAAAAGAGTACATAAGAAAGAGACAAACCATATCCTTACACGCTACATACATAAGGCGCTAGCAAATAGCAGAAGCACTAAGCGTCCTTTTGAAGGTCTCTGATCCTTTTTACTTCAGCCTGATAAGAGCGGCAAGCACCACGATCATGTGCATGGTGATCAATTCTGTATTTTAAGGATGGATTATCATAATTTGCTGTTGTGCAATTTACACAAATGAATTTTTTGGATCTGCAGGTTCGATGAGTATGATCGCTTTTGTTACATAGACTGCAGTTCCCGGTGGGATGAGGGCAAAAGTTGGCCATGTGCCCAAAGCCCTGGCACTTAAAACACATTTTAAATGGGATAAATTTCCTGACCAAAAACTGTTGAAGTTGTAGAATAACTTTTTGCTGTCAAGGACTTGGTTGGCGTAGAAAAAATTGACCTGGAACACCCAATTCACTGTATTGCTTCTGGTTTTGAAGTTTTTTAAAATGATGTCAACTGGTTTGAGGTTTTGATGATTGAGACAAATTAATGCCTTGACGTTCTCTTCTGTATAGTTTTCTAGAACTCCAAAGATAATTAATGATCTTTTCCTGTCCTCTTGTTTACGAATGGTAAAAATGTCTTTTATAGACGAGTTTTGAAATTTGGGCAGGAGCTTATCTGGATTGCCTTCGTGGCAGGTAATTTTTAGAGTTCCATTCTCAGGGTCCGCGCTAGCCATTCGCCTACGCGCCAAATGCAAAAAGATCGCAAAATTGGCGATTAAAAAAATACTTTGGCGAAAAAAATGGCGAAGGATTTTTTGGAAACTGTGAAAATTTCATAAATATTTTTTTGGGAAGTAATATGGAATAAAAGTCCTATTTAATTTGGAATAAAAGTCCGATTTAATTTGGAATAAAAGTCCGATTCCAGACAAGTAGGCCTATGACATACGAGCGTTGTCTCCCGTCTGTTTTGGGGACGCTCGTTCTCGTGTGACAAGCTCCAGGTATTCTTTAATTCCCAGCACACTGCTCCTCAAAACGGACGGCAGACAGCGCATTCCTGTCTCTCAAGCGTCCTTGACCCACCGCGGCAATCAAAACATTATCTGGATTCCGTCCATGTTATGTGAGCCGATTTTTTTTGTTAACCCTGAATCGCACAACCGTTAACCCCCAACACAGTTATTAGATACTCTCCAATAAACAAAACAAAAAAAAAAAAAACTTTCAACTTAAAATCTTGCATTATAGTTTTAAACAATCCGTGTTACAGAATTATTTCTGAAAAGAGCCATTTTTTGTCGAAAACGATCAGCCGTAAACAGAGAAATAAGTGATAAACATCGAACGAAAATGTATGTATATCTTTTGATGATGCGTATACAATGGTAGTCCGGAGCATCTGGAGGGCAGAGTGTGAGATTGTGTAATTACTACCGCATTGTTTCAGGATCGATTGTCTTACGGGAAAAAATAACTTTTAGACTTACGATGTTTTTTTTTTTAGACTCCGCATATAAATCGACCCCCCCCCCCCCCCCCCCCCACTTTGAAGTTTTTTTTTTTTCACAAATTTCTCGACTTACGCGAGTATATACAGTAAATAAGAAAAGCATTTAATTATAGTTAAAACCAACTGAAAAAGGTCACTGCTGAATATTATCACAGATGCCAACTTGCTGTTTTCTGTTTTTGTCATAAGTTGAATCGTAGTTTATCTTTTTGTTACGAATTTTTAAACCTGCCTGGCTTGTTTTCGTTTCATCTTCATCATTATCTTTGTGGTTTTTATACGATCCTTACGCCTGCCTGAATTTTAAAACCAACATAAAAATTTATCCCTTAGATAGTTTTGGTGCCTAAGAAATATAATGATGATACTGCATATAAAAATATTATGGATGTAGCAAGAATTGGTTTCACATGTCCTATGACAACATCCATCGTTGAAAGAGGCTTTAGTAAACAGAACGTAAATTTCATTAAGTAGTAACATCAGAGTAAAAAATCTCAGTGACTTGATTCTTATAAATAGTGAAGGGCCAGATATGGATTGCCAGATTTTAACTTTAAGGCAGCTTTTGAAAATTGGTGTTATAGTACAAAAATTCGACGCTTGCCTGGTTTATATGATAATGAAACTATGTGAATTATAAAATAAATTTGTCATTTTTGTAACTCATTGAGATCTTTCATTGGTAAATACAAGTTTAATTTACTAATAGCCTATTTAATGATTAAAAAAATGAAATCTACCCATCTTTATATCTTGTTTAGAATGAAATTAATATTATTAGCTGCATTATGGCTTAAAAGTAGAAGTTTTTTCACCGATGGCGACGATAACTTTGACTAATAATAAGGTGACCAATCGTCCTCCTTTAGGGAGGACAGTCCTTCTTTTGTAGGTTCTGTCCTTCCTCGAAAAGTGTCCTCCTACCTGTCCTCCTTTTCGATATTTTAAAACTAATCTGTTAATCTCTGTATTCAGAGATGCCGCGCCGAACTGTTACGCGTCATATGACGGTACAGTTCGGAAAGACGCGATTATGAAACGCATGCGCAGTGCATAGGAGAACTTCACGTGTCTCGCACCATTGCGCACTTCACTTTGTTTACTTTATATTATACTTCGTGTTTACTTCTAACGGAAATACGAAATTATTTCAATTCTTTTTCAATTGGTAACGATTTTTGGACAAGGGAGAAATCAAGATTGAGTGTTGATACTCTAGCTGCAGCACTTACGGTAAAATTCAATATGAAGGATATTTCTTGCTCCGAAATTTCTAATATATTGTTACTGTTAGAAAATGATATATTGACAAAAATATTCATTCAATGGAAAAATACTCGTTTAAGTAAATAATTAAAAGAGATGTAAGCATAATTAATGCATTTTTGTTTGAATTAATAAAATGTTTCATTTATTTACGTTGTACTTTTTTCTTAAATTTTTTCGTCCTCCTTTTCATTGTAAAAAAATTGGTCACCTTACTAATAATCATGTAATTTGGCTAATGATTTTTCAATTTGGCTAATTTGTTGGCTAACAGTTTTAAATTCCTAGCGCGGGCCCTGATTCTGTAATATTGTTATGTTTTTGATTTTAACGTATTTGGGACAAGGGAAGGAAAGCAGGTCATGCTTCAGTTTTACATTGTTTTTGGACCTGTCCTTCCCCTGAAGAAAAATACTAGCAAAAGACCTTGGTTTAGGTGTAGGAGCTGGGGCCTTGGAAGAAGAAGGAATAGTTGAAGAGGAGCTAGTAACCAGGTTTTGTCTCACAGGATTGTTGATGACTTCAGGAAGCTCTTTGAGA
Source organism: Amaurobius ferox (assembly GCA_951213105.1). Classification (NCBI taxonomy): domain Eukaryota; kingdom Metazoa; phylum Arthropoda; class Arachnida; order Araneae; family Amaurobiidae; genus Amaurobius; species Amaurobius ferox. Next base: position 27,489,599 of record OX578144.1, read on the forward strand.
ATGTTGTTAGAGAAGTTTCTGAATTCATTTGTAATTGAGTTTTTGAAGGTGGCGAGATCATCGTTTACGGATTTCCGGAGGTCAGATGAAACGGGCTGGGTGATCTGAGCAGTTGTGTGAATGTGATTGTCAATTTGTTCACAGCAGTCCTTGATAGTAATAAACTTATCTTCTATATAGTATAGACATTGCCTTTTATTATATATATAGACTATAGTGTGCAGGATTATTAAAGTATATGTATTTTGTGCTTAGAGGATTATGTATTTTGGATTATTTCAATAGATGAACAGTGCAGACCTATTAATTTTCGGAGTGAACGGACTGCACAGAAAATCCCTCCATTTTTTTTAACATTTATTTTAGAAAATTGAATAAACATTATAATAAATAACAAATGATATGATAAAAATATTATGAAAATAGGTATTCAATATGTGATTTTTATTCAAATGTAAATGCTATCACTTCAAAATGCCATATGTGCCGTTCTCGAGATATATTATGGGCTTATTTTTATCTTCATTGGAAAAAATAAAATACATTCACTATTATCAAAGGAGTAAATGTTTTGTATTTGTATATAAATACTTTTAACCTGAAATGAATGGATGCAATAATTGATTATTTGGAAATTATGAAGGGTTATTATCAAGACATCAAAAATTTTGTAAAACTGTTGCTGCATTTTTAACTTTCAGAACAATAATATTTGCCGTTCTTAAAATATCGCATATGTTTGATTTAAAATGGAGAAAATTTTTAGATTTTCTACAAGTTTCTTTATCCCTACCGTATCTGATACATAATTTGAATGAAGACATCTGCTGAAAGATTGCTATAAGTCACTCCCGAGAATGAAGTAAGTTGTTCAGAAAGAGCTTGTGTCTCTGAACTTAGTTCAAGGAAATAACGAGTCATGATGTTTGTTTACATTTTCCAGCAAGCTGTTGCTATATGCGACTTCCGACAGCCATCGGGGCCCGATTCTGCAATATTTTTTTAGCAAGCAAACATAGTGAGGTAAGCTCGAGACGCTGACATAGGTCCATTTTTTAATTGCTATGGATCAATTATTACACAAATGGCTGTTTCCACATTGAGGCAGGCCTTTGACAGAGAATGACAATTCCTATGTAAATTTTCTGTTTCTACATTATTTTATCTATTTTTACAGTGTTGACATGTGCTATCTTTCCAATTATTTACACACTAAGCCTAACATGGCGTTTGTAATCACTTTTGTGTTATCTTTCGTTTTTGTATATTTGTTATTTATACATTATTTTATACTTTTTACTTTCCCTGCAATACATGGACATGTATAGGTAAAGTATTGAAATCATGTCGAAAATCGCAACTCGAGGTTTCAACGGATCTACACATTTTGAGACCTCTAGAATACGAAAACACTATTTTTAGCGTGATGTCTGTGTGTGCCTGTCTGTATGTGCAGATTTTGTATCCACTTTAACTAAAAAACTAATTAACCGAATTTCATAAAATTTGGTACGTAAGTCACTTGTGGGCGAATCTGGTGCTGATTTGTTTTGGGTATGATTCGGGATAAAAGAACCCGCCTTTTTTGCAAAGTGGCCCGCAAAAGCCTGTATCCACACTAGTTGAAAAACTAATAAACCAAATTTCACAAAATTCAGTAGATAAGTCGCTTATGAGTTACCCTGGTACTGATTAGATATTGGTACGATTCGGAAAAAAATAACCTGCCTTTTTTTGCAAAATGGCCCTCAAAAATCGCCAAAATTCAAAATAAAAAACTATGTATGATCAAATATATCCATTAAATGCTTGCTTAATACGTAATTTTTAATGAAGAAAAGAATAAGACCAACCCCATTACACTAGGACTAGCCTTCCTTGAGATATTTTAGCTTTTCTGTATTTCCTCTACGCCACCTTTGAAAATAAGTCCAGTTATCAAATGAGAACAAAAATTGAATTAAAATAATGAGACCGTGAATATAAGTCTGCAGGGAAAGTCATGTGCTGCCCACATCAGATTTTTTGGTTTCATGACATCTATTTCATATTGACAATCAACAAAATGAGCAGAGGACACTTGAATAAACAATGAAGGCAAAACAATTTCTAAATTATGAATATTTATATCTAGGACTTACGGGTAGATCTCTTTACAGGAACTTTAGTAGGAGTTTTTTCAACAGCAACATCAAACAAGTATTCGTCAGGATTACTTCCTTCATCTTGAAGTGCCTAAAATAGAAAGCACAATTACAAATTTACTACATGATATATGTTAAATTATGTATGTGATAGCCACTAGCCAGCTGACTAATAACTTTTAATCTTGGCTAGCAAACTTCTAAGTACTAGTAACTTTCTACCTAAATCCTAGTGATGTCCACGAGCAGTCAACAAGTTGGTATAAACTGGACAAATGGGTAGAAAATAGTAAAAAAGTATTTTCTTTCAAATCTCTTTTCTATAATAATACATGTTAAATTATAACTTACATTTAAAATTATTTCCATTTTAAAACAGAAATTATTGGAAATAGGATTAGAACATTAAAATATAATTCTTACTGAAAAATATACAAATGGATTTGTCTCTGTGATGATCACCATATTATGTATATACATCAAAATGGATAAAACAATGTAGAAACCCGGGTCGAAAAAACGAAATACAATTGAACCCTATGAGACCTAATTTTTAAAACATTTTTTAAGCGGATTTAAAATTCAAATTGCTTCGAAAATTTTAGGTAATATTCAAATTATTCCATAAAATATATAAAAAAAATTTCAGTAAAATATATTCAGTAGTTTTTTAAATAAAAATTAAAATAATAATTACACCTCTTATATGAAATGATCACGTGATCATGATATGAAAATATCACGTGACCGTGAAAATAAAATATGGCATCCATCTGGTCTCAAAATTGTGATTTTTAAATTATATTGAGTGTTGTATTTGACCTAAAACCGCTTTATTTTTGCTTAAATTCTGTGCATCTACATACTGAAACAACGCAATGACAATATATTTGAGTTTAAATGATCATCCAAATTTGATTATTTCGAAGCCTAATTTGATGAAGCCTATTTCTCACTTATGTAAAATGTAAACAGCAAAATACATAGAATGAGTTGTAAGAAGTGCTGTATTTTTTAACGCAAAAGTATTTAGCTCATTGAGTCTGCATAGCTGATATGAATGAAATATTCATTGATTTTACAGAGAGAAGGACGATTTTTTTCGATGAAGTTTTAAACATAGAGTTTAATTACTTAAAGCTCCATGGTCTTAAGTTTTTAAATAAAATAAATTATTTTAGTACTGTGATGAATGAAATGATTGGGAAAATGTTATGAATGAAATGCTGCTTTTATAGAGAGCCAGGCGTGTTATTTTTTCAATGACGTCATTTGAATGAATGTCAGTTGTTTTCGATGAAGTTGTCAAATATAATAAATTATAGTAGTATTGTGATGATTTTAACAATATTACCAAGGAATGTATCACATTTTAGAGATGTTTAAACCAGGCAATTTATATTTCAATGCCGTCATTTGAATGAAGTTCATTTTTTTCGATGAAGGTTTAAATTTTCAAATATAATAAATTAATGTAGTATTGCGATAAGTTTTAAAATATTACTTAGAAATGTATTGCATTTTAGATGTTTAAACAAAATTGCGTTGAAGTTGGAAAGCGTTTCGTAATCAATGCTTTAAGCATGATTGATCCTTCTTGTTTCAATTATAACATGGTGTTTTGTTATAATTGAAAAATAAAAGTAAAATACAAAAATGCATAAAAAAATACAAAAGGTACAGCTTTGACATAAAGAATTTGGATTTCTCAGCTTTTTTCGCGAGCGATAAGTCGCCAAATGTGGAGCGAAAATACAGTGACCGCCGCTTATAAGAAACACGTTTGTTTCTTATAAGCAGTTGTTTCTTAAATTTGGAAATTTTTTAAATATCGTTCTTCCATTGTAGAAAACCCAGACCACACGACCAAGCCATAGGCTAATGGTAGCTTTCTGTGTGGCCGGCGTTCTTCCATTGTAAATACTAACTATTGAACACAGTTTTACATAATTTAAAAGATACATGTATATAAGTAAAATATTAGTACGTACATAATACATTTATAAATTAAGGTTTGCATTCAAAAATATTTCTTATTTTACAAATAAAGCCTTACAACTTAAAATATTATCTATATGCATATAGTATGCAGTTAAATAAGAATAAAAAGTAAAACTCATAGGTCGTTCATTTATGTATAAGAGCATAGTACATTTTCATACATACCGTAATCTATTACTGAGGAATAGCAAAAAACTTATCCAGTGTTGTTTGTGCTAACGAGTCTGTGATTAGTTTACATACATCAATTTCTAAATCATAAAATAGTCCATAAACTTTTTCTGATGCCCCTCTGTATTCAAGAGTTTTTCTAATTATAGTTAGGGCTTCTCGCGACTGTTTGGCTGTAGGAAAATTTTCTTCTTGTGGAACGTCGTGTTCATTTTCTTCTTCATTGCAAACATTCTGAATTTCCGCACTATGTCATCATCATTGTTTTCTTCAGATGTTTGTAAATTTTCGTCGATGTGAATCCATTCTTAGAAAGGTGCTTCTAATTCTTCTTCATCTTCTGCTGGTATGTCAACATTATTTTTCAAAAATCCTGCTTTACGGAAGCAATAAAAAATGCATATGTCAGAAACTTTTTTCCATGCGCCTGCGATCATATGGATAGCATCATCAGCGATCATATGGCCATGCTGTAAAGGAATGTCCTCGCTCATAATTAAACACAGTTCATAATTCTAAACTATATAGTCTTTAAGATAGAAAGGCAATTTTCTTTTCCTTTTCGGATGTCCATAATTCACATTTTGTTGACTGCTATCGCCATTGTTATCTTCATCAACGTCGACAACTCAAATTAATGCCCACATCAGTGGACCAGAAATGAGTCTGGTACCTTAACATTAGCAAGCAGTCCTTTACACTTTACTCAGGGCTTTGTACTAAACTCAATCTGTTCAGATAACCATCATACAACATCACCTACTGAATATTTGTATGCTTAACACTATTGAGCATCGTTTGATTTCATTTTATCTTGTGCTCGCGTAATATTTTCTATAGTACGTATATATTCTATTTCACGTAATTCAGTTGGTATGGTATAATCATCAGATGTAGGCCCAGAAGCAGAATGTTTCTAGCTGATCTGCGATGAAGATTGAGGGTTTGAAAATTTATCTGCTGCTTGCGCACGTTGTCTTAGCTATCGTGTTCTTCATTAGTTACTTCCAAAATGGGTCATTTTTTTGTGTATTTTTTATATATTTCAAGTTTTACATACTTTTGTTTATTATTTTAATGACTATTTAAATTACATTTATTAAAGTAAAAAGTAAATTATATTTAATTAAAATTATGGACGTGTAAGTACAGATGTGAATATATCAAATTTTAGTTTATGCTCTCAAAATGGTTACATTTATAAGTTCTCATTGTTTTAATTACGTTAGGAAAATAACCCTTTATTTCATTAATTATATCTTTAAGAATGGCAACATTGATTCCGCCAATTCAGTCAAAACAGAAGATAGTAGAAAGGGTGGGGGGGAAATGTTGTTAGATTAGGGCACTGATTTTAGCCGGCTTGAATGAAATATGGGATAACTTATTTTCTTTATATTGTTTACTAATTGCTTTTAGCTACCAGCCTAGTCGCTTTTTGAAAATTCTCTTAATATGCTTTCTTGGTGTAGACTGTGTGTCTCCGCTAAGTGCGAAAGTCACGGCTAAAGGTACTCCCATTTGTAGTTCATGCAATAGCTATAGACTAATTGTCCCCGGCCGCCCTTAAAGAGGATCGGGCACCATTCAAGTGGTGGGGCAGGGACTCCCCAACAATTTTTGAGGGAGGAGAAGACATGAAAAATGCATAAAAGAGGAAAATGAAATATGAAGGAGAACCCAGGAATTTGTATGGGTGGCCCTGATCTGACCACTACGTGTTATATACAATATAATGAAAACTCTGCTCCATGCAATAATGATACATGGGCTGAGCGGATATTTAATTCGAGTAGCTACTGACTGTATATCTGACCATGGCGGACCATAAAGAGGGTCAGACAGGGCTATTCAATTTTTTCAGATTCATTTATATTGTTTACAGAATTTCAAAGTGCTACAAATGACATGCTAACTGTTTATAGCTAGTTAGCACTTTAGTTTTCGCAACAATTTTATCTGGATGCTTCGACCATAGACTTCAGGTTAAAATATAAAATTATTTTACAAACTTGTTTTTCGGTATATAAAACTTATCTGACCTGAAATCAACCTGACCTATAATCTATAAACTTGCCTGGCAGGAAGCACATAAATATGTACATTTTCATTTCAAATTCATTTAATGCCCTAATTTTTTAAACAAAATAAATAAGATTATCTCATACTTATGCACAAATATTTTACCAAGGAGTAAGTAGCAGATTCAGCTGAAACAATAGTAACATTTTAAGTAAATTACAGCTTTCCCACACATTGGAAAACCCAGGTTAAAATACTATAATATTGAAATTATAACCACTATACTTCAAAAACAAAGAGTTCATCCAAAATCCAATTATATACACTTGTAGGGATTTCAAAGAGCTATATTCTTGCATAATTGTTTACAGGTTTAGTTTTTGAGATAGCATTACAAACTTGAAAAAGGGTAAATTTTCACTCTTCTCTCGACAAAACGATTGCTCGAAAACTATAAGTGCATTTTTAAAATATAAATATAGATTTAGCAACTAAATTTCATAATACATATTTTTAACCCTTACTATTTATATCTGTCTTTTATGGTTTCGAAGATATTTCCGAGTGAAAATAAGCAAAATGTAAAAAAGAAAAACTTGCTAGGACAGATACTTTTAAGTTTTTCAAAAACAAGTTCAAAAGATTAAAAAATTGAAATTAATTTTAGTATATATTCACAATCTGGACCCTATTTCCTGCAAAACAAGAAAATATATTTACATTTTTGTCTATTAGACTTGGAGATATAAGCGACCAAAGTGTTTACATCATCATAAAAGTCCCAAGCATAAATGCAGGGATCATAGCAGATTTTCTAAAAATTTTAGGTAGGAATTTAAGGATGTTTTTTCAAAATTTTAGGTAAATTTTAGGAGCAAATTTTTATTATTTCTATTATTAGTACTGTTTAATTACCGTTCTTTTCATTAATTAAAGAAGAATTGATACAAAAAACAAACATCATTGAAAGAAAAAGGTAATCTTTTGAATATTTTTCCTATTTCATTTTAATGCTCTGTAGACTTAAAAATTCAAATTATCACTTAGTATCCTGTGGCCACTTTATCACAGGTATTTTTGGTGTAAATATATACATACATACTATATATATATGTATGTTAGAAAAATATTAGTTTAGTTTTCAAACAACTTTATATAAACAAAAAAAGAAAATCTTAATATAATTAACAACAAAAAAAAAAAGAATCCAAAAAGCTCAAAATCACATTTAAAATTTTTGAAGAATTGTAAAATAAAATACGGCCATAAGAGCAAAAATCTAGCTGGTAAGTTAGTAGATATTGCATGTAATGTACAAGGATTGCATGCACCCGCGCAGCGGGCGGGCTTAAAGTAAATAATGCTAATAAAAGCCAATTTATTTTGGGAAAAGTGTTTATCTGTTAGCCTTGAACACTCGTAGTGAGCTGGAACGCGATTGACAGCTATTTCAAATCTATGCAGATTGCATGTGCCCGCGCAGCGTGTATATCGTTATTACATGCAGAATTGCCGTTATTGCATATCGTTCGTGGATTGCATGCACCCGCTAATAAAAGACGATTCCTTTTATACACAGCAGCTGTACCCGTGTGCCCGCATTGCGGACGGAAACGCGATTGACAGCTACTTAATGAGTTAGCCATAACTTGAGCGTGTAGCTGAGGTGTGCGATTGACAGCTACTTCATGAACTGCACCGTTAGTCATAACTTGTGCGCGTAACGGAAACGTGCGATCAACAGCCACTTGATGAACTATATCGTTAGCCGTAACTTGCGCGCGTAGCTGAGATAGATAGCTACTTCATCAACTGTACCGTTAGCCGTGACTTGGCCGCGTAGCTGAGGTGTGCAATTGACAACTGCTATATCAACTGCACCGTTAGCCATGACTTGCGCGCGTAACGAAGGCGTGCGATCGACATCTACTCCATGAACTGCACCGGTAACAACGATTTATGCATGTAGCTGAGGTATGCGATAGACAGCTACGTAATGAACTGAACCATTAGTTATGCCTTGGGCGCATAACGGAGACGTGCGATCGACAGCTACTTCATGAATTACATAGTTAGCCGTAATTTGCGCGCGTAGCTGAGATAGACAGCTACTTCATTAAATGTACCGTTAGTCGTGACTTGCCCGCGTAGCTGAGGTATGCAAATGACAGCTACTTCATCAACTGCACCGTTAGACATGACTTGCGCGAGTAACGAAAACGTGCGATCGACATCTATTCCATGAAATGCACCGCTAGCCACGATTTATGCGTGTAGCTGAAGTGTGCGATAGACAGCTACTTCATAAACTGAACCATTAGTCATGACTTGAGCACGTAACGGAGACGTGCGATCGACAGCTACTTCATGAACTACATCGTTAGCCGTAACTTGCGCGCGTAGCTGAGGTACACGATCAACACTTCATAAACTGCACACTTAGCCGTGACTTGCGCACGTAACGTAGGTGTGCGATTGACAGTTACTGCAAGAAAGGTATTGCAAGGTTAAAAACTTTTTTGAAAAACAATAGGGCTGGTCGCCGAAGGCAGTAATTAAATAATATGAGGGAAATAAGTTATCCTATATTTCATCAAAGCTACTGCAATGCGTTAATCTAGACACAGCTATTTCCCTTCAATCATCCTCTGATTTGATAGAATCAACAAAAACACACGCACAAGTTCCTGCGGCTCAAAAAAACTCTAGCCCAGAAAACTATATTTTTAAATATTGGTTTTTGAACAAAAATTCTTACAAAGTTCAAATCTTTGGTACATTTCATCCCAGATGCATACTTAACATGGAATACTTTGACAAAATTTTAAGTTTAAAAAGAAATGAAAATTGTTTAAAAGTTTTATCTGTTGGAAGCGGGAATGTGTTTATTTAACATTCTTCACATTTCTGCTCTTTCATTATTTTTAATTTATTTTTTATGGGGAGCGTGGCGATCTAATTGCGGGACCTCCCTACTATGCCTACTATACCCTCCCTATTATTTTATCTATTGTTTTTCTTCATAAACTGCTATGTGGTCCGGGCCCCTACGCAATGCATCCTTTTGAAGCAACCTCTCTAGGTATTGATGATATCCTTTAATATCATCAATACCTAGAGAGGTTGCTAATAGCAGATAAAAATTCCTCTTTCTCTACCCTCCTGTTTTGACATGATGTTGATCAAATATTACGTAATGAGGGGCGTAAGAGAATCATAATCCGACAAACTATATTTGTATTATTGAATTTAGACCTAAAATTCTTCAAAATTTTTGCACACAATTGATTCCCAACAAAGAATAGTTGAGCAAAATTTTAACTTTGCAAAGAAAGAGAAACTTCGTGATGTATCTAGTAAATATGAGGAAGCAAACTATTCAACAATCGAACCCGTCTTTTTCTATTTTATTTCTTTGAGAGGTTAAAGGCTTCTAGGTTTGTTAGCTTGCGCTGGAGATTCCCACTCGCACAAACAAAAGAATCTCCCCCGAACTCCCGTCTGTAAATGATCACGTGGGTCGCCATTCGTCTTGCGATCGTATTTGACTAAAACCGCCCGCGGACGGAGAGGATTTAACCATTGAGAATCGGCGATTTGGCGTGATTGACACTTTTGTCGTCGTTGTAAAAGATGAGTACTATTTTAAACAACGTTTTAATTTCTGAAGTCTTTTTTAACATCGATTGCCGTATGAATGGAATGTATTCGGGCTATAGTAGAGTAAATTTGACGCCGCAGCAAAAACATTACAAAATTTTAGGATGATTTAAAAATTTTAGGTTAATTTTAGGAATTCAAGGGAAGCTTCAAACTTTTAGGAATTTTAGGTATTTTAGGACGAATGCGATCCCTGTAAATGTTATTCACATAAAAAATATGTTCTCTTATTTTCTAAGAAGTGCCTTTTTTCTGATAACAGCACCCTGCCCTTTTTTAATCCTGGGGGAAACTCTGCATAGCACATAGAGCACAAGCTTAAAAATAAGAAAGAAAGCAAATGCCAACAATATAATTTTTTAATAAAATGCAGGGTGATCGGTAGAACAGCCCACACCTCATTTCTCAAAGTACAAAATTGCACAAAGTTGGCAAGATTCACAGGGTTACAATTCCATTCCGCTTACTTCGCCAATCTGGTATCCTACAACTTTCCGGACATCCAATCAGCACACAGAATAGTATTTCAATAGCAATCTGCGTATTTCATCAAATCTTTTTCGTTCGAATTTGTTGAACTTTGTTTCGAATAAATTTTTGTTTCTTTTTACGTAATTAGCATACATAAAGATTGCCGTCACTGCCGGCAGTAGATATTTTTGCATTGCAGATAAAGTTCCTAAATGACATCTGGTAAGCGGCAAATGGATTCGAGCGATTGCTTTTGTAGATTTAGCAGATATTTTTGTAATTTAATTGGATTGTGTGAAACGTGTTTCGGTATGGAATGTACGTGTATGTTCAAGAAAATGTGTTTATGTTGATGTACGAGAAAATATGGATATAAGCGTTAGTTTTTTTATTTATTTATTCCGTGTTTTGAAATTATCTGTATTTTCCCGTGTTTTTAAAATGGTTCTTCCAAGTTCTGCTTTTTCTTAAATTTCATTAAAGTCCTATCATTTATCTAAGTATCGTTTTTTTTTTTAAATTTAGTTAAAGTACAATCTTTTTTCTAAGTTCTGTATTTTCTTAAATTTAGTTAAAGTACAATCTTTTCTTAAATTTCGTTAAAGTCCAATCTTTTTTCTAAGTATTGATTTTTCTTAGTATTTCATTAAAGTACAATCGTTTTTTTAAAATTTTCGTACTTTTTCAAAGTATTGTTTCTTTTTTTTAATTTTCCAAGTTTTGAATTATAAGCTTTGGTTGAACCGGAAAATAGGCCCCCACTCATTTTTCAAAGTACGATCCCGCGCCAAGTTGGCACGATTCATCGGGTTGCAATTTCATTTCGTATACTTTGCCAATCTGGTAGCCCATGACTTCTGTTATCCAATCAGCGTACGACTATTTGGGAATCTGCATTTTAATAGGCAGGTAGTATTTCATATAGTTTTCTGTGTATTTCATCAGAATTATTTCGAACGATTTGAGCGATCCGTTATTTCTGGAACTTCTGTGTATCTTTCTCGATCGCTTTTACTTAAGGTTATTTTTGGAACTGCTTTGAAGGAAATCTTCAATCATTTTACATACATTTTGGCTGTGCAAAAATTTTTTTAAGATTTTAAATAGTTTTTGGATTGAGTTATGAAATGGCATGCGGTAGCTAGCGGTAAAATAGGCTCCTCCTACCAATTTGACGCATGTGTTATGAACTGGGATTTTGAATGTAAATGAAAGTGCAATTGAATGTTAATAAAAGGGAATAATACTTATTAAAAGTGAATAATACTCATAAAAAGCTTACAAAATACGATTTTTGTGCATTATAAAAGTATTGCATAATGGCGGAATAAACAACTTTTAAAATTTTCGAAACCATATTGAAAAACTTAAAATGATTTTTGATTTTAAATCAATAACAAAAAGTTATAACTGGAAACATCGAAAATTTAATTTAACAATACTTAGAAGAAAAAATACGATATTTAAAAAAAAGGTTTCTACTTTAACTACATTTAAGGAAAAACAATACTTAGAAAAAAGTTTGTACTTTAACAAAATTTAACAAAAAACGATACTTAGAAAAATGTTTGGACTTTAACTAAATTTAAGAAAAAAACGATACTTAGAAAAAAGTTTGTACTAACAAAATTTAAGAAACTTAGAAAAAAGTTTGTACTTTAACTAAATTTAAGAAAAAACGATACTTAGAAAAATGTCTGTACTTAACAAAATTAAAGGAAAAACAATACTTTAAAATTAAGAAACCCATTTTAAAAACACGGGAAAATACAAAAGACAATTTCAAAACACGGGATTAATAAAGAAGAAACTAACCTTATTCCTCGTCATCCTCCGTATCCGAGTGTTGTTTGGACATTCATATCTATCACTAATTAATCCTTTCATTACACACCATTCAATTACTGCTCTCTGGCCATTCGCTTCAAGCATAAAATAAAATTTTATGCTTGACTCATTTTCATTCACTCGACCACGTTTTCTAGATCAAAATCCAAAATCTAATGAAAAACTAATGAAAATCTTTATGCACGTCAATTACGTGAAAATAAAGAAATATATAATCCAAAAAAGGTTGCTTCAAAAAACTCAGCAAGACTGATTGAAAAAGATCCACAAAACGAACTTTCCACAAAGATTCACAAAATACATTCGAATAAAGTTTGCAAAATGATCTGTGCAAAAAGATGCGATGAAATACACAGATTACTATACTAATAATATTCCGCGTGCTGATTGGATGTCCGGAAAGCGGCTACCAGATTGGCGAAGAAAGCCGAACCCGGAAATTGTAACCCGGTGCATCGCGCCAAATTGGCGCGCTTTTGTACTTTGAAATCTGGGGTGTGGGCTAATCTCCCGATTGACCCAAACTTTTTCCTAAGTATCGTTTTTCTTAAATTTAGTTAAAGTACAAACTTTTTTTCTAAGTATCGTTTTTCTTAAATTTAGTTAAAGTACAAACATTTTCTAAGTATTGTTTTTCTTAAATTTAGTTAAAGTACAAACTCACAATCGTATTTTGTAAGCTTTTTATGAGTATTAGTCAGTTTTATTTATATTCAAATGCAATATCATTTAACAAAATTCCAGTTCATAAAATTGTAGAATTAGACGTCACTTTGGTAGGAGGAGCCTATTTTAAAACACGGGAAAATACGTCACTTCAGTTTGGAGGAGTCAATTTCAAAACACGGACAAACGCGCCAACTTGGCGCAATTTTGTACTTAGAAAAATGAGTGGGGGTCTATTATCCGGTTTTACCCAAGCTTTTGATATTGATTTAAAATCAAAAAATATTTTAAGTATCATGTGTTTCAATATGGTTTCTAAAATTTTAAGTTTTTTATTCTGCCATAACGCAATATTTTTATAATGCACAAAAATCATATTTTGTAGGCTTTTTATGAGTATTATTCCCATTTATTAAATTTGAATTTCACTATCATTTACATTCAAAATTCTAGTTCATAAAACTAGAATTTTTTCAAAATTCTAGTTGGTTCACTTTGGTAGGAGGAGCCTATTTATTATGACGGGAATATACGTCACTCGAATTGGGAGGAGTTAATTTCAAACCACGGAGAAACGTGCCAATTTGGCGCAATTTTGTACTTAGAAAAATGAGATGTGGGGTATTCTATCGGTTTACTAAAATGCAATACCCATTAAATCAAAATTTTAAATTCTTCCCATTTTATATACCTCATAATAAATTTTGATTTCGAAGTTGACCTACCACTTGAAAAACTAAATCCCAAAAATTCCCTTGTACTTTTTAACAACACTGAAAAAAGCAAAAAACAAAGCAAAAAGCAAATAACAAAAGCAAAAAACAAAGTAAATAATAAAAGCAAAAAACAAAGAAATAAAATCAAGACAACAGTAAACAGTACAACCAGATTAACTTTAGCAACAACAAGTTTCACTCTACATGTATATTTTTATGCATTCTTACATGTATACTTTTTGCTCTTCGCGGAAAAGTTTATCTAAATAGAATGTTCTCCAAATTAAAGTAGGGGTTACCAGAATCCACCTAAAAATTGCCATGAATGAAAATGGTATAATACAGCATCCATCTGTACCCAATTTAATTTAGTGCTGTGATTGTTTGTTGTTCAGATTTAAAAATCACCAACAAAAAATGGTTACTAGTGGAAAAATCAAAATTGTAAAAATTATTTAAAATGTTCTGGCCTGCCTGAAAAGAGCAAATTACCATTTTCACATAAGAAAATCGCATACAAAAAGTTCTGCTCCTTTTTGTATTTAATAGCTTGTAGACAGAAAACAGCCTATTACAATTCTAATTCAAATCTCGTATATAACTACGCTAATTATTTTATCTTGTAACTATCTTATTCTTATTTCACTTTGTTACAAGGTGTAATACTGTATATAACACATGTTATTTTCTTATATTGCTAGAATCAAATAGTTATCTATAAAGCGTCTCGCGCAACAATTTGAGAAGCGCCCTTTGTATTATTTTTTAACCATTGACTGTATTGACTAACATAAATTATCAAGACAACTATGTAAGCAATGTTATAATTCTTTTTTAAATGAAAATGCATTACATACAACACATAATACAAGGAAACACAATACATATTTAATTCATACAATGATTTTGCATATTAACAATAGATACATGTATCGTTCCTTGAAAGATCAAATCTATGTTTATAACTGTGAAGTAGCTAACAAACCTTAGAAAGTCGGTCAATAAGTGCAGTTTTCAATCCACTGTGGTCTAGCCCTCTTTTCTCAAGTTCTGATCTTAGATCTATTACACGTAAATCGCTTAATTTCTTTTTTGAGGATTTATCAACATCAGCCATTTTGATAAAAGACGAAGAAGCGCGAAGAATATGGCGATCATCAAGAAATTCGCCGATAAATATGGATGAGCGTCCCGGAATAATTTGTGCTTCAACCTTGGAGAAGAAGCATTCTACCATGGAGTAGAGAGAAAATGAAGCTGGAAAGAGCCCTTCTACATATATTGAAATAAGATTTCAGCAGTAAATATAGGTGGAGCCGGGAGCGGAGCGAATGTAAAATGTACTTATCATTCGTTACTTCCCTTATGCTACTTCCTATTTTCGTGCGCAGTGGCGAAATATTTTCTGAAAAATAAAATTCGATGCTTGAATTGTATTAAAACTAAATTTCATACTCAATAAAATATAGAATATATTTTTTATTTTAATCCAAAATATTTTTGGTGCTTCCATCTGTTACCAGATCCACCCAGACCACACGACCAACCAAACCACGACCTGGTTCCATCTTCCACCCAGACCACACGACCAACCCAAAGGTTTACGGTTGCAAGATGTGTGGCCGGGTGCTTCCATCTGTTGTCGTAATTTAATTCATACAGACTATTTATATTTTTTAATAAACATTTTTATAAATCTATTCCTTCTAATACAGTATTAAATACAACAACTGATCATATATAATAATGCCACAATCATAGAAAGGTAATTTCTCTTTCTATAAATTTGATAAGGGGATCTGAAGCGTATTCCGAATCGGTGGTGCGTACAGAACACAGGATGACCGCCAGGTGGTGCTGACATCGGCCCTTGGCGAAAATCCCAATAACGCGCTAATGCTCACTGATGCCGTGCAGTTGAATGCGGTAACCCTTACCAGCCGAATTTACCAAGGTTTTTTTCTTCTGTGAAATAAACCAAACCAAATAGTGCTTTTGGTAGTTCATTTTGCTACTAAATCCGGTTCATTTTAGTATAAAGTGAATACGACGAAGTCTTTTTTAATTTTAATCGTTCTGCTTACATTGGTTATAATTATATGTCGTGTGTGCTGTAAATGAAGAAATGTCGGGGATAACTTTTTTAGTATTTATGAAGAACATATAACAGTACATGAAATGTTACTAATTATTCTAGTAAAATTTTTCCGCTATTATCTATATGTATTTTATTTTTTTCTTTTGTAATAAAGTTTTTAAAATTTCTTGATAGTTAGACGTAGGATAAGTGCATTGCTAATTTAATATATTTATCATTTTATTTTTACAAAATAGTTTTGTACTGAAATGATTACTTTTTCAAATTTGTTCATACTGTAAAATAATTTACATATACTTGCCAGCTAAGTTTCTTTTTTGTCCAGAGATCATAATTTGAATCCTTTGCCATAGAAGATAATTTTGCTAGCTTTTAATATGTTCAATGCTTGAAATTTAATGACATATTGTTAGTTTTTTAAATTATGCTTAAATTTGTAAATATTATGTTAATATTTACATTAAACATTAGATTAAATTTGTAAATGTTAGGTTAATTTGTAAATATTAAGTTATGAGGTTTTATCAACAATCATTTTTATATCAGCATTATAGTTACACTTGAAGCGTATTCCTTTTCATATTTGTAAACTGCATACTGGCCAGCTAAGTTATTCTCTGTATAGAGTTTTAAATTGAAATGTCTTGCTCGTAGAGGACAACTTTTCTGTTAAGAAAAGTAATTGCTGAAATATATCAGCATGGAAAGTTCCAAGTAATCATATTATTTAGTGCATAATTGTAAAATTGAAACTTTAATTACTACCTGTTTATATTGTAGCATAAGAAGGCAATGTTTTGATTAGCTGTCGGAAAATTTTATACACTAGATGTATCCATGCAGAGCATATATGCTCTAATACATTTTAATGCTCACTATCTGTTAATAGCTTACTACACAATCTCTAGAGCATGAGTCATTTTTAAACATTAATATTCCCTAGTATTTAGCTTTGTTTGCCTCATAATCAGTATCGCTCTTGCATTTTTAATATCACCAGACATATGTGGATTCATTGTTATACGACCCTCTAATCAAATATAAACCATATATTTATTAAAATTAAATTAACTTTAGATCAAATAATATATAATTTCATTGTTGAACAAAAACTTGAATAAAATAATTAGTGTTTGAGATATCATTATGGAGGCAAAGGTACTACCTATCTAACTCCATGGATACTTTTGATAGGATGGAGTAAGAGTTTTTCTTTACTTTCATATTTTAAACAATGTAATTATGGTTACACTTGTTATCATTTGGGAAATGATAAATAAGCCCTTTTCAACATAACGTAAATATATGCATTATATATGGAGGGTTAGAAAGCAGGAGCATAAAGTCACGCAACAATGGCATCTAACCAATTTTCCCCAGTTAACAAAATGTCTTATTTGGGTGCAATTTCCGAATTATTTATTTTGTTTTCATTATTCAACTCACAAAATAAATCATCTTTTATTGGCAGACCTGCCTTTGACCTGCTGTGCTTCATGGGTGCATGTAATCCATGACATGAATTAGTTAGATTGCTAGAAGGAAGAATAAATGGATCAAATGGAATTTGCATCATACATGCGAAGAAAGGCAGAACAGTTAGGTATCTAAAATCTCCATCAAAGTAAAATATATAGGTACAAAATTTAACAACCACTAATTTTGAACCCTTATAGATTTAAATCAAGGATTGCAAACACAAATGAATTCCAATTAAAATATGCACTTACATATTTTAATATTTTTATAAAATAACATATTAAATTTTCTTTTGATACGATATATTAAAAATCTGAACATCAGCTTAAGATGTATTTTAATAACAAATTTTAATGTGTAATGGTTAACAAAATTTCTTCCCACTCTAAAGCAGAAGTACTTTATTTATTGTCACAGCTTACTTGAAAATGAATTTTGTGTATATTCATCTTGCTCTTTTCTCCTTATAAATGAGGTCACCTATTCTTTCTTATTTTGATATTTTTGTATGCTTTTAAAAAATTTAAATGTTAAAACTTAAAATGTATTTAAAAATATTTAAAATTTTAAACATTTGTTTACAAATAGTAATTTATATCTGGTCTCAAAACAACCGGATGGACAATTGCACATGAAAAAACATTGTGCATCCAATTTATGTATCCAAATATATATATTCGATATATGCTGTCATTTAAATAATGTTAACATTTTGTTATGTTCGATGTATACACTTGATAGGGATTTATTTTTTCTTCATTATCATTCAATCCGCTTTTGACAAAATTGTTGAATAAACATTGATTTTGGTATTAAACATTATTTCAACTGCTACATTAATACCTAAACAAGAATATAATCTGAAAATTTTGCACATTCATTTGTAACAGAGTTTAATTTTTTTTTTGCATTTTCTCGTATCACATTACGAAAGTTCTATCATATTACAAGGCCATTGAACATTTGAAGAGTTTAATTCTGAAAGGGCCTAAATCACTTTCACTCGTTTGTCTTGTATGATATAGTGTAATATTGCCACTTACTGTTACCTATCTAAAGTCACTTACTAGGAGCTGTAACGCAGTGGCCACAACATGATACCCAAGCGAAAGTGATTTAGGCCCATTTGGAAATAAACTCTTCCATTTAATGAATTGCACTTCCAATTTTATTGTGTACTTGCAGTATGCTTGTTCTCCATATGGAATATACATTATAAATAAACATAAAATTCACAATCAAGTGCAAATTCCTAAAGTAATCTAAATGACATTGTTGTTCATTCTATTAAAATATTTAAATTGATGGTCCTAAAAAGAAGTTTAAGAATATCTGTTTCCAAATTTGTCTAAGGGGGTCATATAAAAATTTAAAAAGTGTAACTTTTTGAAAATTAATGTGAGGACTATTTCATTAACGTAGTCATATTTCCTACCTTACTTTCAACATTTTTGCAATTTACATTGCCCACTTTTCTCCAACAGGTAAAGAATTAAAGTGCGTTTCAATCTTTTTGGCACACCCTGTAATTCAGAGAAGCTATATTTTTTCCCTCTTTCAAAATATAATGATAAGTTTTTAACAGCAGTAAAACAAACTTTTACAGATGAAAAATTTGAATACTTAACTTAATTTTCAAATTAATGCCCCACTCTGTTACATGCAAAAATACTTTAGTTAACAGCTTTTAATACATTGGTAATTTTGCTTATATTCAGGGACATATTTAAGGGAGTTTCTTTCAGGATTTTTCTGGTCGGGGGGGGGGGATGAAACTTAAGAGAAAGGCTAGTTTTCTATTTGCCTTATATAAATAAATCTAAATGTTGTCACATAAATAGAAACTAGGTTAATATAAAATGCCCCTCTCAGATGTATGCCTGAAAAAAACACTGGACCAAAACTCACGGGCCAGGCCAGAGCCCATAAAGGATTCACCTCTAACTTAGACCCCTTGAGATTGATATGAACTCAATTTAGAACTGAATCCCTCCAAAAATTGAATTTCAAAATACGCCTCTGCTTATATTGCAGTAGAAGCTTTAAAACAATGTAGTAACAATTATTTTTTTATAAATCTGTATTATTCAGTAGATTCCCAAATTTTGAATTGGTGGGAAAACAATAGTACATATTATGTTATTAATTATAGATCTCACAGGAAATCAGTAGGCTTATTGTTGTTACTGATTACATGATAACTAATAAACATAAATAATATTTTAGACCAAAAACATACAATATCTGAAAATATCGTTTTGAAAGTTATGTTGCATTCACTTTTAAACTAAATACACTTAAAATGATTTTTTTTACTAAAATGTAACATAATTATATTTTTATAGTAGTTTTTTTTATATAAAATGAATGTTCGAAATATTGAAAATGTTTCTGCAGTTTGATGCCGATGGTTCACCGATAATCGCTTAGTAACTGACATTTATTACTTCAAAAAATCACCCAAATTTTTATTCTACTTACTTTTTGTTTCAGAGATATAGGGCTAATTGTAAAAAATATATGTTTCATTGTGTCTCGAGAACAGCTCTTGATAATTTCTGAATAATGAAGAATTGTGTCTATTGATTTCTGGTTAAAACTATGTATGTACAAAATATTCATTCATTCAGGTTGTAATTAAAAGAACACGGAAAAGCTAACCAATATTTTATAAAAAGTATAACTCTTAAGTGATCATTTAATTTTCTATTACTCTCAGTAGTAGATTGGGGGAGGGGGGGGGGCTGCAGCCATGAACACCAAATTGTGTAAATTAAAAAATATACCATAATTTTACATTCTAATTTATACATTTGTACGACTGCACTTACTGCTATTGAGTTTAACATACAGTTGCTCATATAGTCAGTGCTTTTGATATGTATATCAAATGCGCCTTTTAAAAATATAATATTTATTTTAGTTCTCCAATTAACACTCTGTATGGTGATAATTTGTGGTTTTAAAATGGCTTGAAAAGGCAAGTTTTTGATTTAGTTGTGTTTGTGCTACTGGTAAAAATTGGGCTGTAATTATACTAGTTTACTTAATCTTTAGTAATTGCAATTTAAGAAATATAATAATTCTGAAAGTACAATGACAATTATGTATGTAAATTGTTTCTGAATAAATAACTAGTATACTTTAAACCCCTTTAGATCTTAATTATTTTCTATAGAAATATAAATGTATTTTTACACATTTCAGGTTAGCAAAATAATAGTTTATGAAGCAAAATCATGCATTTCTTTCTCATTAATTTTTAGCATGATCATTGTAATCATCTTAAATGTAAATATATCTAAATACAATAGTATTTGAAGGATATCAGAGTAAAATATATGTATATTTATATAAAGCGCCCATACAAATAATAAATAATTGTGGGAAAAATCAAAATTCAACACCGTCTGTTTCTCATACTTTTCATTTCGAATATTAAGTAGTATGATTTTTGGAAATTTAACTTCTGTAAAATGAGTAAATGAGTCATTTACTATTTTTAATGAGTTATTAAAAATTTATGTCATTTAAAATGACAAATTTTTAATTTCATTTAAATTCCCAGTTAAATGTTTTAGGTCTATGTCTATATCATCAAGTTGCATTTGGTTGACTATATTTATATATCAATAGCGACCACTTTTTACTAATAAACAGAAATCAATTTGTTGCAAGAGCCCTATCGATATTTTAAGCCAGGGACCTCATGCAAACTTGATGCACCTCTGATGACTGTGTGCGTTTGGGTCCGAGAGTATAACCGGAAATGTCATTAGTAGCAGAGAGCAACGGTAAAAACCAGCTAACAAAACTGCAATGTATGATAAAAACAGACCGTGCACCTTGAAATCAATCCTGTCATAGACACTCTTACTACTGAAATAAAAAGTTCTACAAAATGCTACTTGACAAACTGCAATTCATTGAAAAAAATTAACTTCAGTGTGGCTCAACTCGACATTCTCATACCAGAATCCATTGTTAAGTAGCTTGTTTTTTGTTTGCAAATTTTATAAGAAAAAAATTTCAAAAATCTATATTGTTGGTTCAAATGATCATAATTAGAGCATGTTACCTTTCATTTTAAAATCTTGAAAATATCTTTCGACTGATACTAAGTTTGACAATGTATCCCATCGGGAGAGGAGGGGGGAAATCTTTTGATTGATACCCTACTTGGCAATGAACCCCTAACTTGCCCATCAGGGGGGGAGGGCTAATGATGTCATGAACACAAAAATTGTATCACAACTATTTTTAAATACGATTGAAACTGTTAGGTTTCATGATCATTGAGCCATAAACAATCTCTTTTATGCGTAATTATGTTAAATTTTGTCCTATGCCACCAAAAAAATATATAATTTCACAGTTTTCACTTGATTTATTAAAGTTTTATCTAGTTCTGGATTTTTTAATAATAAACTAGATATGAAGTATTGTGAAAATCCATTAATATTTATGGAAGCTATCGTGTACCCAAGAAATTGACCGCAGACAGAGGGACATCATTCTAAATATAGTCGAAACGTGTTCAAGAGGCACTAAAACACATATTGTCAAAATTTTTCATTCAAACAATACTTTCTTTATACTATATTCTACAGAATGAAATACAATTGAAATAAAAATTAAATACTGTTATAGGGGAGGAGGTGCTCGAGAAGAATAAAGTGCTTTAAGAAAAATAATAAAGAGGAGAATAAAGCGCTGCTCAGCGTTAAGAGAAGTACATGGAATGAAACTTCACTGAACTCATTGCAGGTTAGATTCGAATCTGTTGCTTTCAAAACACGCATGACTGTATATGAAGAAAGTGTACAGTGTATGTTAAAATTCAAACCATAACTTCTATTACTGAAATGTAAAGATACACAGAATGGCGCTGGACAAAATCATGATTTCACCGCAGCATAAAACATTTAAATAAACAAATTCTGTTACTTTTATTCTAAAACATGCAATCGAAACGTCACATATCAGAGGAAAAACTCAATACAATACTTTATATAGTACAAGGGATTTCTAATGCCATGTCAAATAAATAAATAATCCATTATACATGCAATATATGACAATACATTTTTACATTCAATTAATTTGTTAGACTTAACAGTTACTACCCTAGCTGATTTCCGAGATGCAGATATCTTTTAAGATTTCTAGCTAAAAAAGCACTTAGAAAGTTCGCTGAGATATTATAAACAGTATAACTCATCTAGTGCTCATTTAGCCTTTTTGTGACATACACATACAAACTCCTTTTAAAAGCATTATGTAAAATAAAAATACAATCATGCACGTATATATGAAGCGTAGATAACATAAAAATAAAGGAAACAAATCTTAAAATTCAATGCATAACCAACAGTGATACGTTTTAGGCTTATGAAAAACTGGCAAGAAAGAGATGGCATTTTAAGAAAAAAATTGTTAAATGTTGTCAGATTAATGTTTAAGGCATAAGGTCACCATAATGTGTAATTAAATAAGAAAACTTACTTCAATTCTCTCCGAAAAATCTTCATAGCATAGCAATTAATGCTATTTTAATGCAGGAATCTACCGAACCTTTTCAGGTCACCTGACTTTCTCGCCACAATTTATGATTTAGTCAAGGTTATTATATCTATATCTATGTGATTTAGTGCTCAAGCTTGGCTTTCTAGTCAGCTCTGGTTTGGCGTTAAAGCGTTCGTGATTCACCGTTTTCGCCAAGGATCACCTGGTGGCCATCCTGAGTTCTGTCAAGGCCAAGGTAAATGGAAGTAAGAGAGGTAGGCCATTCGTTTCTGGCAACCTACTCCTGTCCAGAGTTCTTGGAATTACTGACGTCACTGGTCCCTAGCCGGACCTTTCCGAAGCATGGGAAAATGTGTCGATGTTTTCAACTCTCGCGTTCCTAATGATGAAAATAAATCAAAGCGCTCAGCTTTTGGAAATAATATAAATGACCAAATATAAATTCTGAGTCAAATGCAAGCGGATATTACGGAACTCAGAGTCATTTCTAAAACTTCAATACTGCCTTTCCAAAAAGGCATTCTTGTTTCAATAGCAAGCTTAAAAGGACTTTATGATGACATGAAAGAAAATAATATTAAATACATAATAACAAGTAGAGTCAATCAAGATGCTTTAGAAAATATATTTTCCCAAATTAGAGGTCTTGTACGATTTTATAACCATCCTCAAATGACAAAAAATGGATTGAATCTTTATCAAGAGGTGGTTTAATTGCTCCACATGATACCTGGGTAGAAACAGTCACCAAATTAAAAGATATTTTTTTAAAACTACACGGAAATTTTATTTCTAATTCAAGAAATATTTCAGAGAACCTCCAACTGAAAATAAAAGAACAATTTCCTGAAATAGCTCTTGATGTTGTAAGAACATATACCAGAACCAGAACCTTCTTTCGAATAAGGCACATAAATGAACAGATGAAAAGAAACGTCATGAAAAGAAAAGCTGAAAGAATTTCTGGTCATTCACGTGAAGAAATGAAAAATAAGCAATGGAGAGAGAGATTTAAATTTTAAGGTTTACTCATGACCTAGTAGTTAGGAATTGACGGGCTGCGTGTGTTATATTTTCATGGTTTTCCTAACATGTAACATAAATGTGACGCAGCTTCCCTTAAAAAGTCCTCCATGAAGGCATTCCTCCTTTATAGAATGGCCATTTTTAAAATTATCCTTCTCTCCCATAGGGGAAAATCCGTAACCCAGTCATTTGATCACTGACCTTTGTAACACCAGAATTAGGTGAAAGATCGTGAGATCAAATCTAGTAAAGTCTCTAAAGAGGTATTGGGAGATATACCCCCCCCCCTCACCAGAAACCTATCGAAAACTATTGAAGCTAGAAGGAAGGATATTAGGAGAAATAGGAAACAACTCATTTCATTATCGCCCCCCCCCCCCCATTTTTTCTGTCGATGCAATTGATTAAAACCTACTGACTGGTTACTAGAAAGTAACCAGTCGTGTTAGTTTTCATTGATTTTCAAACATATAGCGTAAATAGGGCACAATTTCGGTAGATGTTCCTTTATAAAAGGCATTTTCAAAATCTGGTCACAACTGAACTTATCTAATCAATATCTCGTCCTATCTCTTTACTTTTTTAAATTTTTAAATTTTTTTTATCATGAAGTACCCATATTCAAAAATTGCCTATCGTTATATGAAATTCAGTGCTCATTTAATTTCTTGAATAATGCAATTTTTTGACCATCATGAAACAATAATAATACATAATTAAAGAAAACAATTGTACTGATCTTTTGTATCGTACAAAATATGATTTCCACATTTGTTCGCATTCGGAGAAGTCTTTAAATAATTGGATTTCGTACACATATCAATTTCATTATGAAAAAAAAAAAAATAATACGAGCATTTTTCTGTCTGAAATCTTTAAGGACGTCACATATTTATTTATTTCTATAATTCTGAAAACTATTTTTGAATTACATTCAGAAAGTCATTTACTGTCTTCTAATTTATTTTATCATTTCAAGTCGTCTACAAGCATGATATTTTAAAGCAGTTCGATAAAAATGGACAGGTTTTGTGGGCTTATTATTCTAGTCTCAGATAGAATAATAGTGCCTTGTATTTAAGCTAAATTCTCCGCTATTTTACTATGCACTTATTAAAGAAAAACTAATAACAATTTTAAAATGCAGAAAATATTTTAACATAGTTTAAACAGCTCAATTGCTAATGTCATCGTTAGAGATGCTTAAAAACAACTCTAACAATACAGTCCTAAATAAAATTTACCATAACTAGTTTTATTTAATATTATATTCTTATATATGAATAAGGAAATCTAATCTATCATTTACTCGGTAGAAATTTCAATATACTATATGATGCATATTTAAATTAAGAAAATTGCTGCGGTATTCAATGTATTTCTTATGACAGCAACGGGCTACGGACCTGTCTTTGGGACCAGTGACGTCAGTCCCGAAGCGAGGGGAGAATTCCAGCTGTTGGCGTACAATCTTTGGCCAACCTTACCTTTCAATAGACCTTGTGTCAAGGCCACCTAGAATAGCCTTGGTTCTGTACGCACCACCGATTCTGAATACGCGGATCTGAATGTACATCACTGAAGACTGCAGTCTGCACTGAAGACTGCAGTTCCTTTGTCTTCAAGTCCAAGTTCAATTACCTTTTCGTGATTGTGACATTATTATATTTGATTTAATACCGTATTAGAAGGAATAGACATTTAAAAATGTTCATTAAAAATAAAAATAGTCGGTATGAATTAAATTACGACAACAGATGGCAGCACCAAAAATATTTTGGATTACAATAAAAAATAAATTCTATATTTTATTGAGTATTAAATTTAGTTTTAATATAATCTAAGCATTGCATTTTATTTTTCAGAAAATATTTCGCAACTGTTTGAGCAGAATTTCGGCGAAAAACGCGTTCATGGATATAGTTATCATATCTGCAATAAAGACCTGATTCAAATTTTGAGAACATCTTCTATAGATTCAATCTTTCATAAATTTGAAGCTGGTTGCATGGTATATCAATCTTCATAGAATTTCATATTATTGTGGCATATAGAAAGTTTTTTTACTGCCATTGCAGGTATTAACTATTCCATGTTGATGAAATGTTTTTTTAAATAAAATAAAAAGATCCCTTACTTCATATTACGTTATACGAATGAGTACTTAAAATGTTAACGATATTGTACACAACTATTTGTTCAGAAATTATTTAAAAACTGTGATTCGTGTACAGGGATAACTGAAACATGTAAGTCCATGGAAGTAAGAAAGTCAAATGGTTTCTTTTTTAAACAACACTAAAAATTTACATGCATGATGATTTAAAAAAAATTATATGCATTCTGAGATTGTTATTTTAAAACATCCTATCAATTTTATACCGAATCTTTTCAGACATAGTTAGAGATGTGTGTCTGTAAATATTCCATTTTTATTTCATTTTAATAGATTTGAAAAAACTCTTTCTGCATTACTTCTTAAAAAGCAAGTAACTTTACAAGTCTTTGATTATTTAGTTTTAATTTTGAGGAGGACGGATCAGTCATGATGAAATAATTTGGGGAGACAGAAAACCGGTGTCCAAAATTTGCAAATATAAAGTTTCATGATATTATCATTATTTTAGCTAGGTTACATTTTACACATCATTCCCGTTTGGCTGTTTTTTTTTTGTTAGGTGACATTAAATGAGAAGCCAGAATTGGCGTGTTATCCATATTTGGCATAAATTGTCATTATGTCACCTATAAGCATAATGTTCCGCCAAAAAAGACTGACGCTCAGATTTAAGACTTAAAGTGGTGCCGGATTATCAGGTGTTGAACTAAAATGGGATAAGAAATGAAAAAAATTAATTCAAAATAAAATATTGAGCAATAAATATATTCTTTTCAAAAGCACTACATAGACTGAATTACACTATGAAAAACAGCTAAATTAATTTACCTATTATAAGGTAAACTTAAATCTGCAAACAAAAGCATTTTGTCTATTACAATAAATGTACGTTAGTGCAGCTGAATGGACCTGAACATAGCCACAGACAGAAATTTTCGGCTTCCTATGCAACAAATGCAAACCCTTCCCTATTTTATAAATTATTGATACATTTTCATAAAAGGTTTAGGTGACATGGGGCCAGGGTGGTGGAACAGTCTAATTGTTAGTGCACGAGAATTACATTCAGATGACCCCAATTTGATTCCCGGCTCTGCCCAAACTGTACGTGTTCATGCGGAGTACGGGAACGTAAAATATGCGAGTCGGAAGAAAGGTACAGTCCCTGTGGATGTTGCCCCCACTTGATTCCGGTCTAAATTGTATGGCACTTCCCGCCATTTAAACAGATACCTTCCGGAAGGTCGAATGTTCTGGGTTAAAGATGTGGGTCGGAAAATTTTCCCGAAAAGAGAAAATTTTCTGTTATGTTTTTCCAGAAAATTTTTCACTTTTTTCTTTTTAATTAATTTGAAAATGAAATATAATAGTCTTTCCACACAGATTTTTGAAAAGCAAGTAACTTTGGAAAAAATTCTTAATCATTCAGTTCTCTAATTTTGAGGAAGAAAAGAGTTGTGAGGCTTTATTAAGTGACATTTTACTCATTCTGAAAAAAAAAGCAGGTGAAATTTTTAGAAGACTATTCTTTCAGCGTTATATTCTGCAAAATTTGTAAAAATATGGAATATTTTCGCAAGTGATTCTGTGGAAGGATAATATTTTAATTTAACTACATATATGTTTAACTCATGTTCCACCAAATTATATCTTTTATCTCATAACACTTGCCCATTCAATTAACAAGAAACCTAAATCATGCATAAAGTATTGCTTATGAAACACTTTCCAACTCTAATTTTATTTAAACATCTCTAAAATGCGATTCAGTGGTAATATTTTTAAAAGTATCACAGTACTGCAATAATTAATTATATTTGAAAATTTAAAACTTCATCGAATAAAACGAACTTAATTCAAATGACGTCATCAAAATATAAATCGCCTGACTCTCTGTGTAAAAGCAGTAAATATATCATTCATACATTTTTATTTCATTCATCACAGTACTACAATAATTTATTCTACTTAAAAACCTAAAATCATGGAGGTAAAAGTAATTTAACTCTGTGCATAAAACGTCATCAAAAAAGTCTGCTATAAAATCGTCTGCTTCTCTATGTAAAATCAACGAATGTTTCATTCATATCATCTATATTGCAGACTCCAGAACAAAATAATTTTGCATTAAAGAAATTCAGCAATTTTTATGCAACTCATCTTACAGCTTAATCTGTTTATATTCTCCATAAGTGAAAATTAGATTTTGTTGTAGAAATAATCAATGTTTAATGATAATTTAAACTCAAATATTTTGTAATTGTGTTGTTTCAAAATACAGATGCACAAAAATTAAGCAAAAATAAAGCGGTTTTAGGACGGATACAACACTAAATATAAATTAAAAACAACATTAAAAATCATAATTTTGACACAAGATGGATGGCACTGATCATTTAAACTCAAACATATTGTAATTGTGTTGTTTTAGAATACAGATACACAGAAATTAAGCAAAAATAAAGCGGTTTCTGGACCGATATAACACTAAATATAAACTAAAAAGAATTTTAAAAATCACGATTTTGACACAAGATAGATGCTATATTTTATTTTGAAGTGGGTCACGTGATCGCTTCATATAATGGTCATGTGATCTCTTCATATAAGAGTATAATTATTATTTTAATTTTTATTTTAAAAACTACTGAATATATTTTGTGGGATAATATGAATATTTCCTAAAACTTTCAAAGTAATTTGTGAAATTTAAATTCGTTTAAAAAATGTTTGAAAAATTAGGTTCCATACAGGTCAATGTATTTCATTTTCTCAACCCGGGTTCAAACCAAAACTAATTAGGTGATATTATACATTTATATTCCCATAGGTCCCACAGACCGTCTGAACAGCATACTAAAATTTCATCTTGATAAAGTCATTTTTGCGGCAGTTATCGTGCTAACGGACAGACAGACAGACAGAATGAACAAAGTCATAAACACTGTTCAACTATGTTTAAAGTGTCAAAAATTGGTATTTTTCAAACAATTTTTAGTATTTTCATGTACTTAATATATCTCTAATATCTGTGAACTATTTACTTTTCTTCTTATCATTCTTATAGATTCACACTGGGTATAGAGAAATCTGGGTTCCACACTATCTGGGGGCACACTAAATTTTTCAAAAGTTTCTTTCTATATAACAAGAAAGATCAATCATGTATAAAGCATTGATTATGAAACACTTTCCAACTTCAATGCAATTTTATTTAAACATATCTAAAAGGCGATACATTCCTCGGTAATACTTAAAAAATTATCACAATACTACATTAATTTATTATATTTGGAAACTTAAAACTTTTTTGAAAAATCAACTTCATTCAAATGACGGCATTAAAATATAAATTACCTGGTTTAAAAATCTCTAAAATGCGTTATATTCCTCGGTAATATTTTTAAAATTATCATAATACTATAATGATTTATTATATTTGAAAACTTCATCGAAAACAAATGAACTTTATTCAAGTGACGTCATCGAAATATAACATGGCTGGCTCTCTCTATAAAAGCAGCATTTCATTTATAAACATTTTTCCATTCATCACAATACTATAATAATTTATTTTATTTAAAAACTGAAGACCATGGAGGTACAAGTAATTAAAGTCTATGCCTGAAACTTCATCGAAAAAATCTTCCTTCTCTCTGTAAAATCAATGAATATTTCATTCATGTCAGCTATATTGCAGACTCCATGAGCTAAATAATTTTGCGTTAAAGAAATGCAGCAATTCTTATACAACTCATTCTACATATTTTGCTGTTTACATTTTCCATAAGTGAAAATTAGGTTTCGTTGTAAAAATAATCAAAGTTGGATGATCATTTAAATTCAAATATATTGTAATTGCGTTGTTTCAGTATGTAGATGTACAGAATTTAAGCAAAACTAAAGCGGTTTTAGGACGGATACAACACTAACTATGAATTAAAAAGAACTTTAAAAATCACGATTTTGACACAAGATGGATGCCATATTTTATTTTGAAGTGGGTCACGTGATCTCTTATAATGGTCACGTGATCGCTTCATATAAAAGGTGTAATTATTATTTTAATTTTTATTTAAAAAAAACTACTGAATATATTTTGCTAACATTTTTTTTTACATAATTTATGGGATAATTTGAATATTTCATAAAACTTCCGAAGCAATTTGTGAATTTTAAATCCATTTAAAAAATGTTTGAAAAATTAGGTCCTATTGGGTTCAATGTATCTCAATTTTTCGACCCAGGTGCAATCCAAAACTTATTGGATGATATTATTCATTTATATTCCCATAGGTCCCACAGACCGCCTGAACAACATACTAAAATTTCATTTTGATAAAGTCATTTTTACTGCAGTTATCGTGCTAACGAACAGACAGACAGACAGAATGAACAAAGTCATGAACACTTTTCAAATTTGTTGTAAAGTGTGAACAAGAAAGATCAATCATGCATAAAACATTAATTATGAAACACTGTCCAACTTCAACACAATGTTATTTAAATAATTCTAAAATGCGATATATTCCTCGGTAATATTTTTGATCCAAAGAGTTGCCTTTTTTCGACAGATGGCGCTGAATATCGCATGTTTGGCGAGATCCGACTTCGCGCCAATCAGCGACTATGTTTAATTTGCGGTAGCCCTTGTTTCACTTCCGGATTATTCCTGAAACCGGATGTTATGAAATGCATTGAAAGATTGAATCTCAAAGACAGAGCCTGTTTTTCTCGGCTAATAAATATAAATAATGGACTATACATAATAGTGTGGAAGTAGAAACTTTCTTTATATTGATAATAAAATGTCATGTTTATATTGCATGTTCTTACGGATCAGTACAAATCTTATATGCGTATACTTATTGTAATAAATATTGATATATAAATAATGAGTGTTGATGGGAAACTGTCTGGCAGAAAGAAGGTCTGGCCGAATCTTTTTCTGCTCTTTTTTGTCATACACAGATACTAAATAGATGTAGATTTGTACTATTTAAGAAATGTAACAAGAAAGATCAATCATGCTTAAAGCATTGATTATGAAACACTTTCCAACTTCAATGCAATTTTATTTAAACATATCTAAAATGCAATACATTCCTCGGTAATATTTTAAAACTTATCACAATACTACATTAATTTATTATATTTGAAAACTTAAACCTTCATCGAAAAAAATGAACTTCATTCAAATGACGGCATTGAAATATAAATTGCCTGGTTTAAACATCTCTAAAATGTGATACATTCCTCGGTAATAATTTTAGAATTATCATAATACTATGATAATTTATTATATTTGAAAACTTCATCGAAAACAACTGAAATTCATTCAAATGACGTTATAGAAAAAATAACACGCCTGGCTCTCTCTATAAAAGCAGCATTTCATTCATTAATAATTTCCCATTCATGTCATTCATCACAATACTATAATAATATATTTTATTTAAAAATTAAGACCATGAAGCTACAAGTAATTAAACTCTATGCGTTAAACTTCATCGGAAAAAATCGTCCTTCTCTTTATGAAATCAATGAATATTTCATTCATATCAGCCATGCAGACTCCATGGACTAAATGATTTTGTGTTATTTCTATGTTAAATTTTATGCAGAAAAAATTAATTTTTTAAGCCATATCCATGAGAATGTTAAAACTATTTGGTTAAAAATTGTTTTATTTTGTTTTATTTTACTTAATTAAATTAACGTGCAATGATGTAGTAAATAAATCTATGTAAACATGCGTACGGTATACTCAAAATTTTATACTATTAATGTACTAAAATTTAAATTCCCCTGACAATTTTTATGATTGTAAGGTTGTGCATAGCCATGCGCATGGTTTTAATATTAAATTGGTTTCCTCTTGCAATTAATTTCCTTATAGATATATTATTAAATAAATACAAAAGAACTACAAACATTAGACTATAAACATTCTTTATTATATGTCAAATTCGTATATAACTAGCAATCTGTATACATAAAATTTAGGTCACATGTGTTAAGTATATCATCTCATCCCGTACATAAAATAAAGAAGCAATTAATTATCTCAAATCTCATTCTTTGCTTTACATATTCATCAGACAGCAAATCACTTTAGATTTCTTCATTTCTAAGATATGGAGAAAAGCCAAATTTGGAAACAGAAATCTGTTTTGTTCCCAAGTTTCTGTAAAAAACATCATCATCCCCCCCACCAACTGTTTAAAAAATTCCAGCCTTTATAGAACACTAGGCATAACAAATAATTGTTTAAAATGACTAAACGTTAACTTTTTTTTTCATTTAGCATATTTTGATGCTATTTAGCATATTTTGCACATATAGCACAATTTAGCATATGTTGATGCTTAAAACTTTTCTCTTTTCAGTTGAGTTTCCCAGATCTTTCT
Source organism: Amaurobius ferox (assembly GCA_951213105.1). Taxonomy (NCBI): domain Eukaryota; kingdom Metazoa; phylum Arthropoda; class Arachnida; order Araneae; family Amaurobiidae; genus Amaurobius; species Amaurobius ferox. The sequence continues at coordinate 27,521,956 of OX578144.1, forward strand.
TCATCTTTGGGAAAACTATTAAAAATAATAGGAATTAGCTAACATTTTAATAAAAGTTTTAAATACACAAAAACTGAATTGAAAAATATTTTAGTATATTTTATTGCACTTATCATAGATAAATATTAGGAATTTCATATGGTTACTTTATATATTTCATAATCACAAAAAAATTTTCAAATCACATTTTAATTACTCAATTTCATTTGATACATTACATATATAGTTTAGGACTTTTTTGAAATTTTTGACGAGTATTTTTTAACGTACATACAAAAACGGTTAATACTAAAAGAAAGTGTAAAAAGTAATTGTTTCTGCTACAATTCTCAAGAAATAATTATATTTACGGCCATATACTGTATTTATTTTTATAAGTCTGGATAAATATAGCTCAGCAAAAAATATCAATTTTAAATGTGTACTTACTGATATTTATATAAATTTCTTGGGAGTTATTAATCATTTCATAGCATTGCATGGCATGAAAACATTGTCAAGAGAAAAGAGTATGAAAATGTAAACAATCCAAGTCGACGTAAAACAAGAAAGATCAATCATGCTTAAAGCATTGATTATGAAACACTTTCCAACAGCAATGCAATTTTATTTAAACATGTCTAAAATGTAATATATTCCTCGGTAACATTTTAAAACTTCTCACAATACTACATTGATTTATTATATTTGAAAACTTAAACCTTCATCGAAAAAAATGAACTTCATTCAAATGACGGCATTGAAATATAAATTGCCTGGTTTAAACATCTATAAAATGTGATATATTACTCGATAATAATTGTAGAATTATCATAATACCACGATAATTTATTATATTTAAAAACTTAATCGAAAACAACTGAAATTCATTCAAATGACGTTATAGAAAAAATAACACGCCTGGCTCTCTCTATAAAAGCAGCATTTCATTCATAAATAATTTCCCATTCATGTCATTCATCACAATACTATAATAATTTATTTTATTTAAAAATTAAGACCATGGAGCTACAAGTAATTTAACTCTATGCCTAAAACTTCATCGCAAAAAATCGTCCTTCTCTCGGTAAAGTCAATGAATATTTCTTTCATATCATCTATGCAGACTCCATGAGCTAAATTCTTTTGCGTTAAAAAAATACAGCAATGTCTATACAACTCATCCTACATATTTTGCTGTTTACATTTTACATAAGTGAAAAATAGGCTTCGTTGCAGAAATAATCAAATTTGGATGAGCATTTAAACTCATTTATATTGTAATTGCGTTGATTTAGTATGTAGATGCACAGAATTTAAACCAAAATAAAGTGGTTTTAGGACGGATACAACACTCAATAAGAAATTTAAAAAAATTAAAAATCACGATTTTGTGACAAGATGGATGCCATATATCATTTTGAAGTGGATCACGTGATACTTTCACATCATGGTCACGTGATCGTTTCATATAAGAGGTGTTATTATTATTTTAATTTTAATTTAAAAAACTACTGAATATATTTCGCTGAATTTTTTTTTATATATTTTATGGAACAATTTGAATATTACCTAAAAATTTCGAAGCAATTTGTGAATTTTAAATCCGCTTAAAAAATGTTTGAAAAATTAGGTCCCATAGGGCTCAATGAATTTCATTTTTTCGACCCGGGTTCAATCCAAAACTAATTGGGTGATATTATTCATTTATATTCCCATAGGTCCTACAGACCGTCTGAGCAACATACTAAAATTTCATTTTAATTAAGTTATTTTTACGGCAGTTATCGTGCTAACGGACCGACAGACAGACAGACAAAATAACAAAGTCATAAACACTTTTCAACTTTGTTGTAAAGTGTTAAAAATGCCGCCAAGAGAAACAAGAAAAATCAATCATGCTTAAAGCATTGATTATGAAACACTTTCCAACTTCAATGCAATTTTATTTAAACAAGTCTAAAATGCAATACATTCCTCGGTAATATTTTGAAACTTATCACAATACTGCATTAATTTATTATATTTGAAAACTTAAACCTCCATCGAAAAAAATGAACTTCATTCAAATGACGGCATTGAAATATAAATTGCCTGGTTTAAACATCTCTAAAATGTTATACATTCCTCGGTAATAGTTTTAGAATTATCATAATACTGCGATAATTTATTATATTTGAAAACTTCATCGAAAACAACTGAAATTAATTCAAATGACGTCATAGAAAAAATAACACGCCTGGATCTCTCTATAAAAACAGGATTTCATTCATAACTTTCTCCCATTCATTTCATTCATCACAATACTATAATAATTTATTTTATTTAAACATTTTGTTTAAGACCATGGAGCTACAAAAAATTAAACTCTATGCTTGAAACTTCATCGAAAAAAATCGTCCTTCTCTTTATGAAATCAATTAATATTTCATTCATATGCAGACTCCATGAGCTAAATTCTTTTGCGTTAAAAAAATACAGCAATTTCTATACAACTCATCCTACATATTTTGCTGTTTACATTTTACATAAGTGAAAAATAGGCTTCGTTGTAGAAATAATCAAATTTGGATGAGCATTTAAACTCAAATATATTGTCATTGCGTTGTTTCAGTATGTAGATGCACAGAATTTAAGCAAAAATAAAGTAGTTTTAGGACGGATACAACACTCAATATGAATTAAAAAGAACTTAAAAAAATCACGATTTTGAAACAAGATGAATGCCATATATCATTTTGAAGTGGGTCATGTGATCGTTTCATATCATGGTCACGTGATCGTTTCATATAAGAGGTGTAATTATTATTTTAATTTTTATTTAAAAAACTACTGAATATATTTCGCTGAATTTTTTTTATATATATTTTATGGAACAATTTGAATATTACCTAAAATTTTCGAAGCAATTTGTGAATTTTAAATCCGCTTAAAAAATGTTTGAAAAATTAGGTCCCATAGGGCTCAATGTATTTCATTTTTTCAACCCGGGTTCAATCCAAAACTAATTGGGTGATATTATTCATTTATATTCCCATAGGTCCTACAGACCGTCTGAACAACATACTAAAATTTCATTTTGATTAAGTCATTTTTACGGCAGTTATCGTGCTAACGGACAGACAGACAGACAGACAGACAGAATGAACAAAGTCATAAACACTTTTCAACTTTGTTGTAAAGTGTTAATAAAAACGTTTCTTGGAAATCTTAAATAGTAGGTAGCAAACAGAAATAAAATCTTTTAACATACGAAAAAAAAAATAAAGTTTTAAGATTTTTCTCAATAGCCTTTTCTTGAAGTAGAAAATTGAAAAGAACAACTCATATGCTAAATCATGCAAGTGAGGTGGATTTAGGAAGTAGGGCAGCTTAAACTTGAAAAGAATACTGAGAGGTCGACTGTAGGCTTAACACATTACAAAGAAGTCTGGATTTGACAAAATCCTTTAAAATTACCATGCTTTCTTTAAGATTATTTTCACTACAAACTCTTTTTTTGTGCAGCTGGAGTATTGAAATACAATAAATATTCAATTTTGCGGTTCAATATTCCAACTGCAGGCGAAGATTCAGTTTCCAAAACACTTAATCAATAGTTCATCAACAATCAATTTCTTTCTTCATTGCGTTGGAAACAAAATGTCCAAATTAGTTCCAAATTTGATTATCGCGAAACAATCAAAACGATTCTATACTATAATTATGATACATACTCTGTTGCAAAAATTTAAACAATTATCGGATTTAGAAAGATGTCGCATCATAGGTTTAAGGGAAGCTGGTTGGTCCAACAGACGTATTGGTCTCCATCTTAGTCGGAGCGATATAGCAGTTACTCAGCGTTGGCAACAGTGGATCAGAGAAAGCACATGCAACCGTCGCAGACGCTCAGGACGCCCCAGACAGACAACTTTTTGAGAGGATCGTGCAGTCAGGAGAGGAGCCACGACCATACCAATGGGGTTGCTATCAGACATTCGAAGGCGTTTGCCATCCTCCATTCGAAGGCATTTGCCATCCTCCATGCATCCCGTATCAAGGTATACTATTTGGAGACAACTGGGAGACGATGGAATTCGGTGTCGACCTCCATTAAGGCGCCGAACACTGACCACTCAACATGACAGAGCCGTCTAGATTGGTGCCGAGATCCCTCAGCCTAGATAGTGTTCCATTGGAGACATGTTGTTTTTAGCGGCAAATCCCGCTTCTCAGTGTTGATAACCTCCGCACAAGGGCGTAGTCAGGGGAATCTTAGGGACCGCCCCCTCCCCCTGAAATCAATTCCAATCAATTTTTCCCAATGAAATTACAAGTAATAATTATATATATATATATGCAGCAAAAATGCATATAATTAATTAAGACACAGCATCTATCTCAGGAGAATGTCATTTTTTGAAAACCATAAACCCGGACAATTCATTGTGATCCAAGTTTACGTGCAAGTGTTCAGAGAGAATAAGGGAGGAAAATTGTTGTTTCCACCCACCATATAAGCGAGTGAGGTCACGAACTCCTCTCCGCCTATCAAAATGTGATCATGCGAATAACCAATTGCATTGATCTGTTGTGACAACTGAGAGATGTTGCATCAGCTGTCAACTCGCCCAGTAAAGACATCTAAATGTTGCATCATTTATTACTTTCCTTATATACATAATGTATAAGGAAAGTATTGTGACGAGGTCGAAAATTCGAATTCGAGCTTTCGACGGTAGAGCACGTTTCAAGCATCCCTGATCACGAATCGAACATTTTTGAGGTGATGTCTGTGTGTGTGTGTCAGTGAGTCTGTGGAGACGATATCTCACGAATGAATGGCGCGATTCGAATGAAATTTGGTACAAAAATCCCAATCTATGAATACTGGAAGCCTATTGTTTTAAAACACAATCGAATGTTCAGAACCCCCTAATTTTTTTTTTTTTTAAAACCGTTATTAAATTTACGCAAATAGACATTTCTTATGTAATTTTTCTTTAGAAAACGATTGACATAAACTTCATAATTCGAGACCTAGTAATGCAGTGGAGGCTCTTTTGTAACTTTCCCAATTCATACATGTTACGTTGTTACAGATTCTGGCAACAATTCCGATTTCCACTGCTACGCCAGATATGATATTTTCAACACTTAGACGATTGAAAACGTATTTAAAAGACTCTGTGGAAGAAGACAGGCTGAATGGAGTAGCACTTTTGGCAACTCATCGCAATATCGCAATATCGACGTGCAATCGGACGAAATTTTAGATCGGTTCCTTAAATCTTCAAGGCGCGCTGATTTTTAATAAGGTCACCTTAATAAGGTGAGTGAAAATATAAACTCATTCTTATTTTTTTTTAATGTTAAAAGTTCTTGTATTGGCACAAATTGTAATAATATTTTAGATGTTTTAATGTTCCCCTTAAAATTTTCAATCAATCCATACTTTCAATTTATACAATGTATATTTTACTTTCAAAAATTACAAATAACGCAAATTTACGAGGAAAATTTTATAATTAATATTGAAATTCGTGAAGAGGAAAGAGCTGGTGTAATTTGAACTGTAAACTAGAAAATTTTTATTTTCAGGCAACCAAAAAAAATGCCCCCCTCCCCGAAAAAAAAATCCTGGCTACGCCCGTGCCTCCGTATATGCGTGTGGAGGAGAACTGACCATCGTTTCGATTCCGCATTTGTTGTCGAGTGGCACATGGCCATCACACGTAGTGTGATAATCTGGGAAGCCATCTCGTACGACAGCCGATCTCTTCTAGTTGTGCTGCAAGTCAATCTAAAGGCTCTCTTGTACGTCGACGATATTCTGCAGTCGATTGGTTTTGCCTATGCTGTCAAGCCGCCTAAGTTCCATTTACCAACAAGATCCAGGTTCCATTTATCTGGCTAGGTGGAAGACATATTAGCTATGAGAAAGAGCTTCGTTATCTAGGGCTACGCCTTGTTCTTAACTTATCTTAAATACCCCATCTCAGTCAAGTGAAGGAAAAATTTGCAGGTTTCCACTTTAAAATTTTAAGAATGGCTAAAGCGACTTGGGGGGTTAAAACTCAAAGTATTAAAAGTATTATCTACGGGCTACTGAAAAGGTAATAGGATATGGATTACCTATTTGGAGGAACTCGAAGTGCAGGACAATTACCAAGTTCCCCTTCTATTGAACGTATTTCTCTCATTGGAGTAGCAAAGATATATTGCACCACCCCTTCTGATGCACTTACAGTGCTTGTGAGTTGTGTCCCTCTTGAAATTAAACTCAAGATGGAGGTAGCAGTGTATCAAATTATTTATTGGAGGCAAGAAGCCTATATTGGGGGGGGGGGGGGGGATAAGGGATGGCATTTGTTCTTTAAATAAAGAAGTTAAAACAATATCTTGGTAATATGCTGAATTGATTTTGACATTTTTTTTTCGACTTTTCTTAATTTGGTACCGGCTATACGAAAAGTTAGCAATAATCGTGAATCCTCTACTGAAACTTTCTTTTGATTCTTGGAGCGAAGTTTTTAGGTCTTTTTCTTCATCTTTGCTGTAATAAATCGATTTTTTGCTAAAGTCATTAAATGATAATAGATCCATGCTTCAACAATTCTCATAACATATTTATATTTGTAACCCACTAAATGATTTACATAGAAAATTCTACAGCGTCTAGGGTCACATGTCTAGGTAAAAGAAGATGAACATCATGCTTTTTAATTCTTTTAAGATTTAAATATCTATTTATTATTCTGTTTACAGTCGATACAGAGGTATTTAAAGATACTGCAGTTGTTCATTGAGTCAGTGAATTTTTTCTTTTTTTTTAAGAGACTTTATTTTTGAAATATCGTAAATGTCTAAATTCTTTCGGTATCCATTCCTTGTTCTTTTTACAGTTAAAAGCAATGCTTAACGCTTTTCCCATTATTGCTAATAATATTGCTTATTCCGCAATTAGAAATGCGAATTTCATGGTTTTCACAACGATTTTTCATTACATAATAGGAGTATTTCTCTTCGGAAAGAACAAAAACGTAGCCTTCAATTCAAAGTTTGTTTACATGCGCCATTTTTAAAATAGACAAAATTTAACTACAGCAAACGATAAAATAAGCTGGTACCAGAAACTTTTGTGTAAAAATGTGTAAACAGCCTTTGTATTAATTCTGTAACCGCTAGTGGTCGAAACACTCGATTTATTAACTTCTTAACTTGTATTTTTGTTTATGAATTGCTAAGAAAGACTTGTATTCCAGTGAACTAAACTAAAGTTAAAATCGTGACGTGTTGGTTTATAGTGGATTGAAATTCCGCAAACCCTATAACTGTGTTTTTCTCACTACGGATCGTTGGCTGTAACCGTTAATGGTCGATTGATTAACTTCTAAACTTGTATCTTTGCTTATTAGTTTTTATTTATTTATTTTTTTATTATTATCCAGGCCATCTAGCTCATCTAAAGGGTGTAGAGCAATTACAATGGATGGCCGAAAAAAACATAGAAACAACAATAAAACAGAACCACACAGAAGCACAATAAAACATACAGAAATAATAATACAACATAACAACAACAAAGGTAACAACAAGTAAAACATAGAAAACTAAATAAATCGGCCAGTCGAACTGGGAAAACATTCCTCGCGAACAATACGTTCAATACATTTGGGAATCTAGTTTATACAAAGAGCAGAATAAAATTTTGTTTATTAGTTAGAATTGAGAAGAAAGACTTGTATTCCGGTGAACTAAATTAAAGTTTGAATCGTAATGCATAGGGGTATAGTAGATTGCTAAGATTTTTTTTTTTTTTCTGTTATAATGTGTTCCGAAATGATGTAGAGTTGCAACGCACAACGAAAACTTCTGTTATTACTTTTTCCTACGTAGTACTGAGAAAGTGTTGTTTTCACGAATAATTTTCGATTTCGAAATTTTTATGCCAATGACCTCCTGAACACGTTTTGCCTATCTGTTGTTGGAGTAATGTCCCCCTGTCTGTAGTCGATTTCTTGTGTACGTATGGATTTTCATGAAACTTTATATTCTGCTTTATTAACGAAAAGCTAGAACTAGACAGAATTTTTTATTTAATTCGAGCGAAAACTTCGAAATTTTATATTTTCTTAACATGGCAGCATAGGACATAATCAAACATAAAAGGGGGGTTATTTATGGCTCAATGATCACGAAACTTAATAGTTTCAATAATTGTAGTGAAAAATAGCCGCGATACAATTTTTGTGTTCGTAACGTTATTCCGCGATCCGGATCAGGGATCTTAGGACATCAAAGTCTCCGGCCGGCGTGAAGTTATTAACTCCCTCGGGAGGGGGGGGGGGGGGGAGATATTCCCAGGGAGGGGATACAATATCAAACTTAGTATTAATGGAAATATTTTGTCAAGCTTTTTAAAATAAATGGCAACATGCTATAATTGTGATCATTTGGAACAGCGATAAGGATTTTTCAAAAATTTTCGTTAAGATTTGGGGGGGGGGGGGGGGGGACTGTTTTACATTGAATGGTATGAAACTGTCGAGTTGAGCCACACTTTAGTTATTTTTTTTTCTTAATACTTTGCTCTCCTACCACTGACGAGAATGAGAAGTCATCAAATCGTGCTGAGTGAAATAAAAGATTTTGTTACTGGATATGTGCGGATCAGGGGCGTCCATAATGTAGAACAAACACCACTCGTCGGGTGTCAGGGGGCCTATTTTTTCTTATTGAGGGAGGAAAAGACACCCAAGATTGATAAGGAGGGAATATCAAATAGGGAGGGAGCGTCGGTGGTAATTGTTTATAGGAGACCCACAATCTGCATGTGCGGCCTCGTGTGGATTAATGTTTTATAAATATACTGTTATTCTAATCTCTTAAGCGTAGTCTGGCTTCATTCCTCTTTACAGCTGCTATACTTAATTTTACTTATCACCTGATTACCGACGCTGTGGGATGATGTTTCCAGGACCCCTGCAGTAACGAATAACATGTTTTTACGACCGACCGTAAATCACCCAATAATTTTTCTCTAGTCTTGTTATTCAGGATGATGAAAAACGACATTTTTATGATCCGAATCCTGGCGAGGACAAGTGTTCACAATGTATGATCGATGATGTACACCAGGTAAGGGCAATCATTTTGAGTGGCTAGGCCTGATGATATAATATTTAACTTATTGTATGGCATAATTCTTAGCGTAATGTCTTCTTGTAATCTATAGCTAGCCAGATGGGATTTTTATACATAACTAGAAAATTTATTTGGACAAAATGCAGCACTTCATTTTGTCCAGCTTATTATCAGTAACGTAGCGTAATATTTTTTGGCTGAAGAGGCTAAGCGATTAGCATTTTAAATTGGGAAAGGTATTGGTATTACAAGTGACATTTATATTGGAATTCACTCTTTCAATTAGTTTTATTTCCTTGGTGAGTAAAATAAAATTATTAAAATAATTTCATTCACGAAATCAGATTTATTTTTTCTAAAACTCCCAAGTACGCAAGAGGATGCTCGCCATATTGATGCCCAGATTAGACGTCCACTTCGCAAATTGTTTAAGTTTAATAGTAGTCATCCGTATTCTTTAGAATTACTAAAAGTAATTTTTTTTTCGAAGATTAATTAATAGAACCTCGTTTGACCTAAAATGACGGACCTATTAGCCGTTCCCCAGAAATTTTCTGTGCATCCTCGTCATTAGGGAAACATCACATTCAACATCCAATCATTATCTTAAGGTCAATAGCCACACCTTGTTAAAGCTAGCCTCCAGCGCCCTGCGTTCGTGAAGAAGGGACTTACAAGGTGGGAAGTTTTAATACCATTATATTGGTAATGCAATAAAAAAGCTGAACGCAATTAGCTTCTAGTTGTGGCTTTAATGGAAAGGATGCGTTTTAATAGGAAAATTATTTTGAAACGTGTCACTTTAATCACATTAAATATCGAAAGTTTCTCAAGTATATTTATATATTTTCGAAAAGTTATTTAAAAATAAACACGGTATTAAATATTTGAACAGGGGAGGCTTAGCTTTTTAGCCTCTATAGACGCTACGCCACTGCTTATTATTATATTCAAATACATATATTTTACTCTTATATTCTTAATAAATATTTATTATCGGGTTTTAACGAATGAATTACTTTCAATGTTTTTTTTATACCGTACCCAAATATATACTATATATATATTCTACAACTCGTTATACGTTTAGATAATTTCACATCTACATATCATTTTAAATCAGGTGTGTTGCATTCAATAGATAATTCGAATAGTTTGGTACCCTAAAAATAAAACAATAATAACATTTCGATAAGTATGTTTTTACCGTTAATTTTATATATGCAATTGAACAAATTTTCATTTTATTAGTAATGTGAATTTCGAATTTATTCCGTAATTTAAAGCAATAGCACATTAAATGGCGTAGAAACCGGGGAGAGGGACATGTCCCACCGCCAACTTTTTGAATGAATAAGGCGGTCTCCCCCCTCCCCTAAATTTTCAACGTTTTTAATTTACGTTTTTAATTGCAAAAATAAAAAATTAAAAAAAATCGGCAGTGACACTAGTCCGATGGAGCCGAAATGGTTTTGCGCGAAAAACATCCTTTTAGTTAGTAGTTTGTCCTTTTTAGACATTTATAAATAGTTCAAAATACTAAAATATCGAAATTAGAACAACTATAGTTCGAAATCCAAGAACCCAATTCAAAATCCAATTATATATCCTCGTAGGGCTAAAAATTACTTCTTTTACTTTATAGCTACAGTGAAACCTGTGAAGTTGACCACCTTTGTAAGTTGACCACCTGTCTAAGTTGACCTAATTGACCAGGAACGAAATGGCTTAATTACTTTAACATTGAGTGAACCCTTTATAAGTTGACCACTTGTCTAACTTGTATGTTGACTAGGTAATTAGGTAGAATTTGTTACAAAGCATAGCTAAAAATCTTTAAGTTGATCACTTCCAGAATTTTCCAGGCTGCAGAAAATTGTGAGAATGTGGCAAAATTTGTCAAAGAAGTGACAGTCTTAGACGCAGTCCGATGCATTTATGAAGCATGGAAAAATCTATCAGAAAACACGATTGTTAAGTGTTTCAAGTATGCGTATGCCGGATTTCTATGTGATCTCTCATCTCTTCTGCGTGCCAAGTGACAGACTGTTTCAAATTGGAGTCACTGGATGAAGAACTAAAGTGCCTTCCTGAAACGTGCAGAAAAGAGTTATCCGATGCTTATCAAAATTTTGCATCTGTCAAAATCTTGAAACCCATGATATTGAATCTCCATTTGTTGCTACATCGAGCAAGAGTGATTATGACAGGTTTCCTTCGGAGGAAGAGGAAAAAACAGATGTAGAACTCCCTACACACGAAAGTGCAATGCAATGTGTCAAAAAATTAGAACTGTATGCTTTTATGCAAAATACGCCAGAACACATATTAAGGCTGTGTTTAATCTACACAGTAAAATAGAAATACAATGGGCATCTGGAATCAGAAAAAAACAAACTCTGCTGACAGAGTACTTTTCTGAACAATAGAAATAGATTACTGCATCAATCTGATCCAATGAATTCAAATACAGCATGTGAGTAGCCGTTACGTATTACATATAAAAGTAGGTGTATGCAGATTCCTTGATTCACATTTTAAGTATGTACGTACATACATAACTATTTTGTAACAGTAATTACAATATTTAATTAAAACCATTGGCTCATTAGTATTTTATATATGTTAAAAGGAAAGTATTTTGAAATGCTTTATTGAAAGGAAAAATAAAATTTCATCACACTGTCTATGTTGGACACCTGTCTAAGTTGGACACTTTTAGGGGGAACCGTGAGTGTCCAACTTATACAGGTTTCACTGTAGTACATTTGGTTTTCGAGATATAAGCATTACAAATCTGAAAAACGGAAAATTTTCAATCTTCTTCGAACTGACAAGACGATTCCTCAAAAACTAGAAGAGTTTTATGAAACAAATCATTAATCTAGAAATTAAATTTCCTACTGAACATTTTTGTCGTTTATTGCTTATATCTAGCTTTTATAGATTGGAAGATATTTCGAATGAAAGTAAGCAAAGTGAGAAAAAACTCGCTCTGACAAAAACTTTTTAGTTTTTTCGAAAAAAAAACTCAAAATATTATAATTATTTTTATATATTCATAAATAGAACTTTATATCCGACAAAAGAAATAAAAATTGTTTATATATTTATCTATTCGGTTCGGAGATATAAGCGTTCAACGGGTTTACGTTTTTCGTAACGCTCCGATATCAGCCAGAAATATCCCCAACCATAATCTTATTGACATAAAAAAATGTTAAATTTCTTAATATGTGCAAAGTGAAACTTTTAAAACCGAGTCTGGAAATATAAAACAACTAGCCTGTTGAAAATCAACGGCCTCACATTAAGCACCCCCCGAAGATTGTGAATTTTTAAATAATTCGATTTTTGCAGTAGAACTTTTCAAATGCTTACACGTGACCCAATTTCCAATATTTCTCTTTAATTCATTCAATCAAACATTTCAAAGTGCACAACTCCTAAAATACAAAATATTGCAACACAATAATTTTATTTCTATTTTTACCTTCCTTATATACATAGTTATATAATACATAAGGAAAATATTGTGACGTGGCCGAAAATTCCAATTTGAGTTTTCGACGGAAGAGCACGTTTCAAACATCCTTGAACACGAATCAGACGTTTTTGAAGTGATGTCTGAGTCTGTGTGTGGAAACAATATCTCAAATGAAGCGATACAAACAAAATCTGGTATATACAAATCACAATCAGTAAATACCGAAAGCCTATTGTTTTTACACGCAATCGAATGTTCAGAATCCACCTAAATTTTTAAATGAAGTTTTGAAAAAATCATCAAAAAATTAAAACCTTCAATAAAGTTACGTAAATAATCATTTCTTATTTAATTTTTCATTAGAAAACTATTGACATAAACTTTAGAACGTAAAGTTTATGTCAATAGTTAAGTCAAGAACGTTTAAAACATAAACCATTCTTGAGATATTGCACATTTTTCAAATAAATTTATCAAAAAATCACATAAAATTCATAAAAAGTATTAACTATTGTGAAATCTGTTCACTTTTCACATATAATATTATGCGATAAATTTATTATCATCATTCTCGTAGATCTAGCTCGTCCCATTCACGAGGGAAGACACTTTGGGTAATAGCATTCTAATTTGACGTCCCTAGTCGTTTATCTACTATAAGAATAATCTATCTGTACATCCACAATGTTTGGTGATACTTTGGCAACGAATTTGGCGGAATATCGTCAACTAGGCAAGTTTTTTAAATGTTGCCAAATTGACGAAAGTATCGCCAAATTGATAAAAATGTCATCAAATTGATAAAAATGACGCCAAATCAATGAAAATGAAGACTAATTGAGGAAAATTCAATATCTTGGAAAGAATATAAGAATCTATTAGAAGATAAGATACATTGAGTAATAGTTTTGTATTTGGACGCCAGTAGTCGTTTATCTATTATAATAACCTATTTATCCAATCATAATGTTTGATGAAATTTTGGTGACGAATTTGGCGGAATATCGCCAACTGGCGAGTTTTTACATGTCGCCAAATTGATAAAAACATGTCACCAAATTTATGAATGACGCTAAATATTCAATATTTTGGAAAGAACAGTAAGAATAACCTATTTCTCCGTCTGTAACGCTTGGTGGAATTCTGGCGACGAATTTTGGCGGCATATCGCCAACTTGGAGACTTTTTTTAAATGTTGCCAAATTGGCGAATCTGTTGCCAAATTGATAAAAATGTTATCAAATCGATAAAAATGTCGCCAAATTGGCGAAATTGTTGTTAAATTGATAAAAATGCTGCCAACTTGACAAAAATGACGCCAAATGGGATGCAATGTTTGGCAAATTTTCAATTTCGTTATATGATGGGCACACCTTTTATTATATAAGAAATGCTCTTCTAAATATCTATAACTTGGAGATATTTTATCCCCACATTGACAAAATTATCGTCAAAATTGCAAAAATGACGCCAAGTTAATGAAAGTGTCGCCTAATTGATGAATTTATTATTAAAATATGTAAATATAAGGACTATATTGCTTATTGAGGATGATATCAATATTGATAATTGTTAATTTAGAGTTGCGCAAAATATAAGTTTTGTGTACGAAAGAGTTTTACATGTTGTCATCCGGAAAAATGCCAAATGTACAGTTTAACGTTTTAAACATTGTGCCGTGGATATTTTCATCACTCTTTTACCGTTAAAAAAGTAAATTCATTGTATTATATAAGGAAAGTCATGTGCTGCCCACATCAGAGTTTCCATTATATGACCTGAACTGTTACCCAAAGTTTATATAACTTTGCTAAGTTTTTTCCCAAACAGCCCATATTTTGAACGTTTTGGTGTGGAGCATCCTCTCCTCTTTAAATTTAAACTTCAGAAGAAATTGCTTTTTGTATTGTGCCTTATTGAATTGTTCACCTATTTTAAGTGAGTAAAAGAAAGTGTTTTTCATTTATTCTGTAAATCGAACAGTTTCGCGCGCGGCATCCAGTAACAAATACTAGAACGTGAAATTGTACACCTTCTTCCATTCAAATGATCTACCCTTGAACTAAATTTCTAACCTCTATCTCATAGCGAATTATGTTTTCTATCATTTCGTATTTCGAACGTTTTGGAGAGGAGGCACCCCCCATCCCTCTCTACTTAACATTTTTTAAAATGCGATTTTCCCTAGGGGTTTAATTGTATCCTAAAGAATAGATAGAAACTTCGTATGTTTTCCAGTGCTAGAAATCCGGTTGTTGTTGTTGAGACCCAGACCGTCCGACCTACCAGAAAGGTGTAAGGTAACCGTTTGGACGGTCGGAGAAATCCGGGGGTAACATCTCACTCCGAACTCTCATTTTGACCTCGTGGTTTCGGCGAGAAAGTGTCAAAAATCTTCTCTGATTGGCTACTTTGGCTTGATAGATAACTCGTCAACTATTAAATATTTCACGTCCACGTCGTCTTTTCGCACGATAATGCGGGATTCGACCGCCATTTGGATCATAAGTACCGATACACTTTCTTAATTATTTCGAAAGTATAGGGTTCATCAGGGAAAAAACTGCTATTTAGGGCCAACGCACCCAAGAAAGATCTTTGGACTGTTTGGGAAGAAAATGCATGGTATCTATTATACTGGTTTAATCATACGATTGACTCCGTGTATCAAATTTAAAGTCTCTCTCACTTAAAAGAAGGCGTTTCTCATGTAATCCACAAATTGAACATTTTGATGTACGGTATCCCTTAAATTAGCAAATATTTGAATAATGAAATTGTTCACTTTCTTCCTTTTGAACAATCTACTCTTACTCTAAATTTAAAGCCTCTATTTTATCTCGAAGTATGTTTTTCTACCATTTCACTTTTCGAACGTTTTGGTGTGAAGCACTCCCTCTATTGAATATTGAGAGTTTCGAGCTTTCCTGGGCGTTTAATCACATTATTGATACGTGTATCAAATTTCAAGTCCATATTTCATTGAAAGGAAAGCGTTTTTTGTTTATTCCGCAAATCGAACGTTTTGCTGTGCGGCAGCCCTGAAGTAGCAAGTAATGGAAAACAGAAATTATACTTTTTCTTTTGAACAATCTACTATTATACCAAATTTAAAGTTTCTATCTAATCGCAAAGTATATTTTCCCATCATTTCACCTTTCAAACGTTTTGGTGTGGAATACCCTTCAAATGAACATTTTTGTCAAACTGTTTATTCTTTTGGGGTTTTTTATTAAATTACTGGCTCATATACCAAATTTCAAGTCTCTATCGCATTTTAAAGCAGGCGTTTCTCATTTATTCGGCAAATTTATTCGGCAGATTGAACATTTTGGTGTGCGGTACCCCCTAAATTAGCAAAATTTGGAAAACTGAAAAATATACAGTTTCTTTTTCTCGAACTGTATACCTATACATCAAATTTGAAGTCTATCTCATCGCAAAGTGTACTTTTCTATCATTTTATCTTTTGAACGTTTTGGTGTATAGTACATCCCTCCTCCATATTGAACACTTTTAAAAAATTTGATTTTTTCAGAGGATTTTATCGAACTATTGACCAGTGTGCCAAATTGCAAATCATACGGGAAGTGCCTAAAAAAGGTATGATAGATAGACGGACAGACAGACAAACGAGCACCTAACAATCAGTATGTCTATACTGGGTTTCAAATGTTAAGTACAGACGGTAAAATCAACAAAAATGGTAAAGTAAAGCTTTGATTAACTGAAAATTATACACGAAGGTAGCAAATGTGCTTATGCATTAAAGAAAACAAGAATTATGTACAAATATGAAAACATATTTACTTTTCGTAAGTTATATGATGACGTCACATTTGGGTCATTAACAAAATTATGTTTAAAGGCAAACAAACCAAACAAAACTTACATTAATATGGTATGTGATCACCCCGGACCTTCACACAAACTTTACAACGATTTCCCATGCTTTCAATGAGGTGATCAACCATTGCAGATGCGAGCAATGGTCATTCCTCCAATAGGGCAGTTTCCAACTCTCTGAGACTGGCTGGAGGAGGTAAACGTACAGCGACAGCACGCCCGAGGGCATATCAAAGGTTTTCAATAGGATTAAGGTAGGGGGAATACGCCGGCAACTCCATATGAGAAATGCTCTCACTTTCCAGATATCAGTCAACGATGTTAGCTCGATGGGGACGGGCATTATCGTCCATAAGGAGGAAATCAGGACCAACTGCTGCAGCGTAAAGTCTGGCAATGGGGTCTAGGACTTCATCCTGATACCGCGCAGCCGTCACAGAACCGCCTTTAAGGATGTGCAGCTCTGTGCGATATCTCATTGAAATTCCAGCCCACACCATGACGATGCCACCTCTGAATGCGTGATGTTCGATGATGTTCTTCACCTGATTGAATGTGCCTCGTTTTCTCCAAACCCTTACACGCTTATCATCTGATTTCAGAGCAAATCGGGACTCGTCCGTGAACAGGACATTGCACCAATTTGAGACAATCCAATTGACATGTTGACGACACCACTTTAATCTTGCCCCTCTGGCTTGGATGGTTAGTGGAACACAAAAACGTGGTACTCGGGCGAACAGTCCCTTCACGTGGAGCCTTGGGTGCACAGTACTGGCAGATATTGTCTTACCACGTACCGCTGCAACCATGGATGTAACAGTTGTGGAGGTCGCTCATCGATTCCGCTTGGCTACTATAGCAATATATCGATCATCAGAGGTGGTGGCAACCCTTGGACGACCGAGCACAGGTCTCCGAATTTACCGAAGAATTATCACATATTACCGAATGATCAACGCCAAAGAAAATAGCGATATCTTTGATTGGCTGTCCTGCTTCAATGCGTCCGACAGCGCTCACTATCTGTCATTCGTCTTCTTTCAGCCATAGAAACACGAATATCATCAAAAATAATCCTACAAAAGTTATAAACACTTCGTATCAGCATTTAAATGCACCTCCTCAAACCCTTCAGAATGCTGGCGTCTTCAACGACTGCCGAATTAGCATATATCCGGACAGTCAATCGTGATTGGCCGTAAAATATAATATTTGCATATTGCCATCTACATCCGCAGCGATTTTCAGCCACTCAAATTCAAATACGCTTTCAACAAATGAAAATTTGCATTGCGTGCTTAACTTTTGGAAGTCAGTGTAGATTCTTTATCCTGATTAACTATTGGTGTTCAAAATTATATTTACATGCACAAAAACACTGATTTCTCAACAATTTCTCAATTGAATGAATTTTTTGGGGTGATACATAGCATGGTAACACATAACCACAAACTGAAAAATCGAGTATGAGTGCATACGATACAAAACTCATTATGAAACAATTAAAATTGAAAAAATGTGTGGTAAGGAGATTTTAGAAATAAACATTGAATAACTTGGAACCAAATGCAGATTTTTGACATTAATAGGGAATGTGATCTCCCCTAACTCGTATACATATATCACAATGCGATTTCATGCTCTTCATAAAGTGATTAATTAGAATTTGGTGCACTAAGTTTCATTCCTCCAGTAATGCAGTTTTCGAGGTGTGGCGGGGTTGCACTCACAGCTACGAAAGACATCCCGATTATACCTTTGGACCCGAAGAATTATTTTGGGTCTAACGGCATTGTACGGGATCAGCATATTAAAGGTTCCTAGTTTGAAACTATCCCTCACCATCAGGGAACAGCGGCCCCCGGAATGATGACTAAGAATGAAAAAATAATACGCAACCTTCTCTCACTTTAACGGTCTCACCTCTCTCACAAGATGGTAGCACTGAAGATGACGCAAACTTCCATTCTTTCTCTCCTCTCCTGGTTGACTGTGACTGGCATCACGTAACCGTACCATTAGGTACGACACGCCTCCCGGCAAACAAATCCGGCCGTACAAACAGCAGCTCAAGTCTTCGGACGAGTTGGACGGTCTGGGTCTTCAAGGCCTCTCGGCAATTCATCTTCCGACTGAGTTACAGCTTAGGGACGCGCTGGGGTTTTTTCAGCTGGCACCCTCCTCACTGAAATTCGACCGAGCTTCTCACCAGGGGGTGGAATGTGTGGCGGGGTTGCATTGCCTCACTCACTGCTACGAAAGGCATCCCCGATTATACCTTCGGCCCGAAGAATTCTTTTGGGCCAAACGTCATAGTACGGGATCAGCATACTAAAAGTTTCGAGTTCGAACCTATCCCCCACCATCGGGGAACAGCGCCGCCGCCCCACCCCCTCCCGCAAAGGCAGGGCGATCTCTAGGAGGAGATCGCAATGCCCCTTGCAACAGATCTTTCAAGGACGTCCTATGAGTTCTCAATCGGGTTCAAATCAGGAGATTTGGCGGCTGTCAGTTTATTCGCTCAATTCTTTCGCTTCCAAGAAATTTATCAAACAGGTCTGCTTGATGTGGACGACCATTATCAGCCATAAATAGAAAGTCAGATCCATACGTACCTCGATATAGCTTTACGTAGGGTTCTAAGACTTCATCTCGATATCTCCGGGAGGGGCAAGGGATGGCATTTGTTCTTTAAATAAAGAAGTTAAAACAATATCTTGGTAATATGCTGAATTGATTTTGACATTTTTTTTTCGACTTTTCTTAATTTGGTACCGGCTATACGAAAAGTTAGCAATAATCGTGAATCCTCTACTGAAACTTTCTTTTGATTCTTGGAGCGAAGTTTTTAGGTCTTTTTCTTCATCTTTGCTGTAATAAATCGATTTTTTGCTAAAGTCATTAAATGATAATAGATCCATGCTTCAACAATTCTCATAACATATTTATATTTGTAACCCACTAAATGATTTACATAGAAAATTCTACAGCGTCTAGGGTCACATGTCTAGGTAAAAGAAGATGAACATCATGCTTTTTAATTCTTTTAAGATTTAAATATCTATTTATTATTCTGTTTACAGTCGATACAGAGGTATTTAAAGATACTGCAGTTGTTCATTGAGTCAGTGAATTTTTTCTTTTTTTTTAAGAGACTTTATTTTTGAAATATCGTAAATGTCTAAATTCTTTCGGTATCCATTCCTTGTTCTTTTTACAGTTAAAAGCAATGCTTAACGCTTTTCCCATTATTGCTAATAATATTGCTTATTCCGCAATTAGAAATGCGAATTTCATGGTTTTCACAACGATTTTTCATTACATAATAGGAGTATTTCTCTTCGGAAAGAACAAAAACGTAGCCTTCAATTCAAAGTTTGTTTACATGCGCCATTTTTAAAATAGACAAAATTTAACTACAGCAAACGATAAAATAAGCTGGTACCAGAAACTTTTGTGTAAAAATGTGTAAACAGCCTTTGTATTAATTCTGTAACCGCTAGTGGTCGAAACACTCGATTTATTAACTTCTTAACTTGTATTTTTGTTTATGAATTGCTAAGAAAGACTTGTATTCCAGTGAACTAAACTAAAGTTAAAATCGTGACGTGTTGGTTTATAGTGGATTGAAATTCCGCAAACCCTATAACTGTGTTTTTCTCACTACGGATCGTTGGCTGTAACCGTTAATGGTCGATTGATTAACTTCTAAACTTGTATCTTTGCTTATTAGTTTTTATTTATTTATTTTTTTATTATTATCCAGGCCATCTAGCTCATCTAAAGGGTGTAGAGCAATTACAATGGATGGCCGAAAAAAACATAGAAACAACAATAAAACAGAACCACACAGAAGCACAATAAAACATACAGAAATAATAATACAACATAACAACAACAAAGGTAACAACAAGTAAAACATAGAAAACTAAATAAATCGGCCAGTCGAACTGGGAAAACATTCCTCGCGAACAATACGTTCAATACATTTGGGAATCTAGTTTATACAAAGAGCAGAATAAAATTTTGTTTATTAGTTAGAATTGAGAAGAAAGACTTGTATTCCGGTGAACTAAATTAAAGTTTGAATCGTAATGCATAGGGGTATAGTAGATTGCTAAGATTTTTTTTTTTTTTCTGTTATAATGTGTTCCGAAATGATGTAGAGTTGCAACGCACAACGAAAACTTCTGTTATTACTTTTTCCTACGTAGTACTGAGAAAGTGTTGTTTTCACGAATAATTTTCGATTTCGAAATTTTTATGCCAATGACCTCCTGAACACGTTTTGCCTATCTGTTGTTGGAGTAATGTCCCCCTGTCTGTAGTCGATTTCTTGTGTACGTATGGATTTTCATGAAACTTTATATTCTGCTTTATTAACGAAAAGCTAGAACTAGACAGAATTTTTTATTTAATTCGAGCGAAAACTTCGAAATTTTATATTTTCTTAACATGGCAGCATAGGACATAATCAAACATAAAAGGGGGGTTATTTATGGCTCAATGATCACGAAACTTAATAGTTTCAATAATTGTAGTGAAAAATAGCCGCGATACAATTTTTGTGTTCGTAACGTTATTCCGCGATCCGGATCAGGGATCTTAGGACATCAAAGTCTCCGGCCGGCGTGAAGTTATTAACTCCCTCGGGAGGGGGGGGGGGGGGAGATATTCCCAGGGAGGGGATACAATATCAAACTTAGTATTAATGGAAATATTTTGTCAAGCTTTTTAAAATAAATGGCAACATGCTATAATTGTGATCATTTGGAACAGCGATAAGGATTTTTCAAAAATTTTCGTTAAGATTTGGGGGGGGGGGGGGGGGGACTGTTTTACATTGAATGGTATGAAACTGTCGAGTTGAGCCACACTTTAGTTATTTTTTTTTCTTAATACTTTGCTCTCCTACCACTGACGAGAATGAGAAGTCATCAAATCGTGCTGAGTGAAATAAAAGATTTTGTTACTGGATATGTGCGGATCAGGGGCGTCCATAATGTAGAACAAACACCACTCGTCGGGTGTCAGGGGGCCTATTTTTTCTTATTGAGGGAGGAAAAGACACCCAAGATTGATAAGGAGGGAATATCAAATAGGGAGGGAGCGTCGGTGGTAATTGTTTATAGGAGACCCACAATCTGCATGTGCGGCCTCGTGTGGATTAATGTTTTATAAATATACTGTTATTCTAATCTCTTAAGCGTAGTCTGGCTTCATTCCTCTTTACAGCTGCTATACTTAATTTTACTTATCACCTGATTACCGACGCTGTGGGATGATGTTTCCAGGACCCCTGCAGTAACGAATAACATGTTTTTACGACCGACCGTAAATCACCCAATAATTTTTCTCTAGTCTTGTTATTCAGGATGATGAAAAACGACATTTTTATGATCCGAATCCTGGCGAGGACAAGTGTTCACAATGTATGATCGATGATGTACACCAGGTAAGGGCAATCATTTTGAGTGGCTAGGCCTGATGATATAATATTTAACTTATTGTATGGCATAATTCTTAGCGTAATGTCTTCTTGTAATCTATAGCTAGCCAGATGGGATTTTTATACATAACTAGAAAATTTATTTGGACAAAATGCAGCACTTCATTTTGTCCAGCTTATTATCAGTAACGTAGCGTAATATTTTTTGGCTGAAGAGGCTAAGCGATTAGCATTTTAAATTGGGAAAGGTATTGGTATTACAAGTGACATTTATATTGGAATTCACTCTTTCAATTAGTTTTATTTCCTTGGTGAGTAAAATAAAATTATTAAAATAATTTCATTCACGAAATCAGATTTATTTTTTCTAAAACTCCCAAGTACGCAAGAGGATGCTCGCCATATTGATGCCCAGATTAGACGTCCACTTCGCAAATTGTTTAAGTTTAATAGTAGTCATCCGTATTCTTTAGAATTACTAAAAGTAATTTTTTTTTCGAAGATTAATTAATAGAACCTCGTTTGACCTAAAATGACGGACCTATTAGCCGTTCCCCAGAAATTTTCTGTGCATCCTCGTCATTAGGGAAACATCACATTCAACATCCAATCATTATCTTAAGGTCAATAGCCACACCTTGTTAAAGCTAGCCTCCAGCGCCCTGCGTTCGTGAAGAAGGGACTTACAAGGTGGGAAGTTTTAATACCATTATATTGGTAATGCAATAAAAAAGCTGAACGCAATTAGCTTCTAGTTGTGGCTTTAATGGAAAGGATGCGTTTTAATAGGAAAATTATTTTGAAACGTGTCACTTTAATCACATTAAATATCGAAAGTTTCTCAAGTATATTTATATATTTTCGAAAAGTTATTTAAAAATAAACACGGTATTAAATATTTGAACAGGGGAGGCTTAGCTTTTTAGCCTCTATAGACGCTACGCCACTGCTTATTATTATATTCAAATACATATATTTTACTCTTATATTCTTAATAAATATTTATTATCGGGTTTTAACGAATGAATTACTTTCAATGTTTTTTTTATACCGTACCCAAATATATACTATATATATATTCTACAACTCGTTATACGTTTAGATAATTTCACATCTACATATCATTTTAAATCAGGTGTGTTGCATTCAATAGATAATTCGAATAGTTTGGTACCCTAAAAATAAAACAATAATAACATTTCGATAAGTATGTTTTTACCGTTAATTTTATATATGCAATTGAACAAATTTTCATTTTATTAGTAATGTGAATTTCGAATTTATTCCGTAATTTAAAGCAATAGCACATTAAATGGCGTAGAAACCGGGGAGAGGGACATGTCCCACCGCCAACTTTTTGAATGAATAAGGCGGTCTCCCCCCTCCCCTAAATTTTCAACGTTTTTAATTTACGTTTTTAATTGCAAAAATAAAAAATTAAAAAAAATCGGCAGTGACACTAGTCCGATGGAGCCGAAATGGTTTTGCGCGAAAAACATCCTTTTAGTTAGTAGTTTGTCCTTTTTAGACATTTATAAATAGTTCAAAATACTAAAATATCGAAATTAGAACAACTATAGTTCGAAATCCAAGAACCCAATTCAAAATCCAATTATATATCCTCGTAGGGCTAAAAATTACTTCTTTTACTTTATAGCTACAGTGAAACCTGTGAAGTTGACCACCTTTGTAAGTTGACCACCTGTCTAAGTTGACCTAATTGACCAGGAACGAAATGGCTTAATTACTTTAACATTGAGTGAACCCTTTATAAGTTGACCACTTGTCTAACTTGTATGTTGACTAGGTAATTAGGTAGAATTTGTTACAAAGCATAGCTAAAAATCTTTAAGTTGATCACTTCCAGAATTTTCCAGGCTGCAGAAAATTGTGAGAATGTGGCAAAATTTGTCAAAGAAGTGACAGTCTTAGACGCAGTCCGATGCATTTATGAAGCATGGAAAAATCTATCAGAAAACACGATTGTTAAGTGTTTCAAGTATGCGTATGCCGGATTTCTATGTGATCTCTCATCTCTTCTGCGTGCCAAGTGACAGACTGTTTCAAATTGGAGTCACTGGATGAAGAACTAAAGTGCCTTCCTGAAACGTGCAGAAAAGAGTTATCCGATGCTTATCAAAATTTTGCATCTGTCAAAATCTTGAAACCCATGATATTGAATCTCCATTTGTTGCTACATCGAGCAAGAGTGATTATGACAGGTTTCCTTCGGAGGAAGAGGAAAAAACAGATGTAGAACTCCCTACACACGAAAGTGCAATGCAATGTGTCAAAAAATTAGAACTGTATGCTTTTATGCAAAATACGCCAGAACACATATTAAGGCTGTGTTTAATCTACACAGTAAAATAGAAATACAATGGGCATCTGGAATCAGAAAAAAACAAACTCTGCTGACAGAGTACTTTTCTGAACAATAGAAATAGATTACTGCATCAATCTGATCCAATGAATTCAAATACAGCATGTGAGTAGCCGTTACGTATTACATATAAAAGTAGGTGTATGCAGATTCCTTGATTCACATTTTAAGTATGTACGTACATACATAACTATTTTGTAACAGTAATTACAATATTTAATTAAAACCATTGGCTCATTAGTATTTTATATATGTTAAAAGGAAAGTATTTTGAAATGCTTTATTGAAAGGAAAAATAAAATTTCATCACACTGTCTATGTTGGACACCTGTCTAAGTTGGACACTTTTAGGGGGAACCGTGAGTGTCCAACTTATACAGGTTTCACTGTAGTACATTTGGTTTTCGAGATATAAGCATTACAAATCTGAAAAACGGAAAATTTTCAATCTTCTTCGAACTGACAAGACGATTCCTCAAAAACTAGAAGAGTTTTATGAAACAAATCATTAATCTAGAAATTAAATTTCCTACTGAACATTTTTGTCGTTTATTGCTTATATCTAGCTTTTATAGATTGGAAGATATTTCGAATGAAAGTAAGCAAAGTGAGAAAAAACTCGCTCTGACAAAAACTTTTTAGTTTTTTCGAAAAAAAAACTCAAAATATTATAATTATTTTTATATATTCATAAATAGAACTTTATATCCGACAAAAGAAATAAAAATTGTTTATATATTTATCTATTCGGTTCGGAGATATAAGCGTTCAACGGGTTTACGTTTTTCGTAACGCTCCGATATCAGCCAGAAATATCCCCAACCATAATCTTATTGACATAAAAAAATGTTAAATTTCTTAATATGTGCAAAGTGAAACTTTTAAAACCGAGTCTGGAAATATAAAACAACTAGCCTGTTGAAAATCAACGGCCTCACATTAAGCACCCCCCGAAGATTGTGAATTTTTAAATAATTCGATTTTTGCAGTAGAACTTTTCAAATGCTTACACGTGACCCAATTTCCAATATTTCTCTTTAATTCATTCAATCAAACATTTCAAAGTGCACAACTCCTAAAATACAAAATATTGCAACACAATAATTTTATTTCTATTTTTACCTTCCTTATATACATAGTTATATAATACATAAGGAAAATATTGTGACGTGGCCGAAAATTCCAATTTGAGTTTTCGACGGAAGAGCACGTTTCAAACATCCTTGAACACGAATCAGACGTTTTTGAAGTGATGTCTGAGTCTGTGTGTGGAAACAATATCTCAAATGAAGCGATACAAACAAAATCTGGTATATACAAATCACAATCAGTAAATACCGAAAGCCTATTGTTTTTACACGCAATCGAATGTTCAGAATCCACCTAAATTTTTAAATGAAGTTTTGAAAAAATCATCAAAAAATTAAAACCTTCAATAAAGTTACGTAAATAATCATTTCTTATTTAATTTTTCATTAGAAAACTATTGACATAAACTTTAGAACGTAAAGTTTATGTCAATAGTTAAGTCAAGAACGTTTAAAACATAAACCATTCTTGAGATATTGCACATTTTTCAAATAAATTTATCAAAAAATCACATAAAATTCATAAAAAGTATTAACTATTGTGAAATCTGTTCACTTTTCACATATAATATTATGCGATAAATTTATTATCATCATTCTCGTAGATCTAGCTCGTCCCATTCACGAGGGAAGACACTTTGGGTAATAGCATTCTAATTTGACGTCCCTAGTCGTTTATCTACTATAAGAATAATCTATCTGTACATCCACAATGTTTGGTGATACTTTGGCAACGAATTTGGCGGAATATCGTCAACTAGGCAAGTTTTTTAAATGTTGCCAAATTGACGAAAGTATCGCCAAATTGATAAAAATGTCATCAAATTGATAAAAATGACGCCAAATCAATGAAAATGAAGACTAATTGAGGAAAATTCAATATCTTGGAAAGAATATAAGAATCTATTAGAAGATAAGATACATTGAGTAATAGTTTTGTATTTGGACGCCAGTAGTCGTTTATCTATTATAATAACCTATTTATCCAATCATAATGTTTGATGAAATTTTGGTGACGAATTTGGCGGAATATCGCCAACTGGCGAGTTTTTACATGTCGCCAAATTGATAAAAACATGTCACCAAATTTATGAATGACGCTAAATATTCAATATTTTGGAAAGAACAGTAAGAATAACCTATTTCTCCGTCTGTAACGCTTGGTGGAATTCTGGCGACGAATTTTGGCGGCATATCGCCAACTTGGAGACTTTTTTTAAATGTTGCCAAATTGGCGAATCTGTTGCCAAATTGATAAAAATGTTATCAAATCGATAAAAATGTCGCCAAATTGGCGAAATTGTTGTTAAATTGATAAAAATGCTGCCAACTTGACAAAAATGACGCCAAATGGGATGCAATGTTTGGCAAATTTTCAATTTCGTTATATGATGGGCACACCTTTTATTATATAAGAAATGCTCTTCTAAATATCTATAACTTGGAGATATTTTATCCCCACATTGACAAAATTATCGTCAAAATTGCAAAAATGACGCCAAGTTAATGAAAGTGTCGCCTAATTGATGAATTTATTATTAAAATATGTAAATATAAGGACTATATTGCTTATTGAGGATGATATCAATATTGATAATTGTTAATTTAGAGTTGCGCAAAATATAAGTTTTGTGTACGAAAGAGTTTTACATGTTGTCATCCGGAAAAATGCCAAATGTACAGTTTAACGTTTTAAACATTGTGCCGTGGATATTTTCATCACTCTTTTACCGTTAAAAAAGTAAATTCATTGTATTATATAAGGAAAGTCATGTGCTGCCCACATCAGAGTTTCCATTATATGACCTGAACTGTTACCCAAAGTTTATATAACTTTGCTAAGTTTTTTCCCAAACAGCCCATATTTTGAACGTTTTGGTGTGGAGCATCCTCTCCTCTTTAAATTTAAACTTCAGAAGAAATTGCTTTTTGTATTGTGCCTTATTGAATTGTTCACCTATTTTAAGTGAGTAAAAGAAAGTGTTTTTCATTTATTCTGTAAATCGAACAGTTTCGCGCGCGGCATCCAGTAACAAATACTAGAACGTGAAATTGTACACCTTCTTCCATTCAAATGATCTACCCTTGAACTAAATTTCTAACCTCTATCTCATAGCGAATTATGTTTTCTATCATTTCGTATTTCGAACGTTTTGGAGAGGAGGCACCCCCCATCCCTCTCTACTTAACATTTTTTAAAATGCGATTTTCCCTAGGGGTTTAATTGTATCCTAAAGAATAGATAGAAACTTCGTATGTTTTCCAGTGCTAGAAATCCGGGGGTTGTTGTTGAGACCCAGACCGTCCGACCTACCAGAAAGGTGTAAGGTAACCGTTTGGACGGTCGGAGAAATCCGGGGGTAACATCTCACTCCGAACTCTCATTTTGACCTCGTGGTTTCGGCGAGAAAGTGTCAAAAATCTTCTCTGATTGGCTACTTTGGCTTGATAGATAACTCGTCAACTATTAAATATTTCACGTCCACGTCGTCTTTTCGCACGATAATGCGGGATTCGACCGCCATTTGGATCATAAGTACCGATACACTTTCTTAATTATTTCGAAAGTATAGGGTTCATCAGGGAAAAAACTGCTATTTAGGGCCAACGCACCCAAGAAAGATCTTTGGACTGTTTGGGAAGAAAATGCATGGTATCTATTATACTGGTTTAATCATACGATTGACTCCGTGTATCAAATTTAAAGTCTCTCTCACTTAAAAGAAGGCGTTTCTCATGTAATCCACAAATTGAACATTTTGATGTACGGTATCCCTTAAATTAGCAAATATTTGAATAATGAAATTGTTCACTTTCTTCCTTTTGAACAATCTACTCTTACTCTAAATTTAAAGCCTCTATTTTATCTCGAAGTATGTTTTTCTACCATTTCACTTTTCGAACGTTTTGGTGTGAAGCACTCCCTCTATTGAATATTTTTGAGAGTTTCGAGCTTTCCTGGGCGTTTAATCACATTATTGATACGTGTATCAAATTTCAAGTCCATATTTCATTGAAAGGAAAGCGTTTTTTGTTTATTCCGCAAATCGAACGTTTTGCTGTGCGGCAGCCCTGAAGTAGCAAGTAATGGAAAACAGAAATTATACTTTTTCTTTTGAACAATCTACTATTATACCAAATTTAAAGTTTCTATCTAATCGCAAAGTATATTTTCCCATCATTTCACCTTTCAAACGTTTTGGTGTGGAATACCCTTCAAATGAACATTTTTGTCAAACTGTTTATTCTTTTGGGGTTTTTTATTAAATTACTGGCTCATATACCAAATTTCAAGTCTCTATCGCATTTTAAAGCAGGCGTTTCTCATTTATTCGGCAAATTTATTCGGCAGATTGAACATTTTGGTGTGCGGTACCCCCTAAATTAGCAAAATTTGGAAAACTGAAAAATATACAGTTTCTTTTTCTCGAACTGTATACCTATACATCAAATTTGAAGTCTATCTCATCGCAAAGTGTACTTTTCTATCATTTTATCTTTTGAACGTTTTGGTGTATAGTACATCCCTCCTCCATATTGAACACTTTTAAAAAATTTGATTTTTTCAGAGGATTTTATCGAACTATTGACCAGTGTGCCAAATTGCAAATCATACGGGAAGTGCCTAAAAAAGGTATGATAGATAGACGGACAGACAGACAAACGAGCACCTAACAATCAGTATGTCTATACTGGGTTTCAAATGTTAAGTACAGACGGTAAAATCAACAAAAATGGTAAAGTAAAGCTTTGATTAACTGAAAATTATACACGAAGGTAGCAAATGTGCTTATGCATTAAAGAAAACAAGAATTATGTACAAATATGAAAACATATTTACTTTTCGTAAGTTATATGATGACGTCACATTTGGGTCATTAACAAAATTATGTTTAAAGGCAAACAAACCAAACAAAACTTACATTAATATGGTATGTGATCACCCCGGACCTTCACACAAACTTTACAACGATTTCCCATGCTTTCAATGAGGTGATCAACCATTGCAGATGCGAGCAATGGTCATTCCTCCAATAGGGCAGTTTCCAACTCTCTGAGACTGGCTGGAGGAGGTAAACGTACAGCGACAGCACGCCCGAGGGCATATCAAAGGTTTTCAATAGGATTAAGGTAGGGGGAATACGCCGGCAACTCCATATGAGAAATGCTCTCACTTTCCAGATATCAGTCAACGATGTTAGCTCGATGGGGACGGGCATTATCGTCCATAAGGAGGAAATCAGGACCAACTGCTGCAGCGTAAAGTCTGGCAATGGGGTCTAGGACTTCATCCTGATACCGCGCAGCCGTCACAGAACCGCCTTTAAGGATGTGCAGCTCTGTGCGATATCTCATTGAAATTCCAGCCCACACCATGACGATGCCACCTCTGAATGCGTGATGTTCGATGATGTTCTTCACCTGATTGAATGTGCCTCGTTTTCTCCAAACCCTTACACGCTTATCATCTGATTTCAGAGCAAATCGGGACTCGTCCGTGAACAGGACATTGCACCAATTTGAGACAATCCAATTGACATGTTGACGACACCACTTTAATCTTGCCCCTCTGGCTTGGATGGTTAGTGGAACACAAAAACGTGGTACTCGGGCGAACAGTCCCTTCACGTGGAGCCTTGGGTGCACAGTACTGGCAGATATTGTCTTACCACGTACCGCTGCAACCATGGATGTAACAGTTGTGGAGGTCGCTCATCGATTCCGCTTGGCTACTATAGCAATATATCGATCATCAGAGGTGGTGGCAACCCTTGGACGACCGAGCACAGGTCTCCGAATTTACCGAAGAATTATCACATATTACCGAATGATCAACGCCAAAGAAAATAGCGATATCTTTGATTGGCTGTCCTGCTTCAATGCGTCCGACAGCGCTCACTATCTGTCATTCGTCTTCTTTCAGCCATAGAAACACGAATATCATCAAAAATAATCCTACAAAAGTTATAAACACTTCGTATCAGCATTTAAATGCACCTCCTCAAACCCTTCAGAATGCTGGCGTCTTCAACGACTGCCGAATTAGCATATATCCGGACAGTCAATCGTGATTGGCCGTAAAATATAATATTTGCATATTGCCATCTACATCCGCAGCGATTTTCAGCCACTCAAATTCAAATACGCTTTCAACAAATGAAAATTTGCATTGCGTGCTTAACTTTTGGAAGTCAGTGTAGATTCTTTATCCTGATTAACTATTGGTGTTCAAAATTATATTTACATGCACAAAAACACTGATTTCTCAACAATTTCTCAATTGAATGAATTTTTTGGGGTGATACATAGCATGGTAACACATAACCACAAACTGAAAAATCGAGTATGAGTGCATACGATACAAAACTCATTATGAAACAATTAAAATTGAAAAAATGTGTGGTAAGGAGATTTTAGAAATAAACATTGAATAACTTGGAACCAAATGCAGATTTTTGACATTAATAGGGAATGTGATCTCCCCTAACTCGTATACATATATCACAATGCGATTTCATGCTCTTCATAAAGTGATTAATTAGAATTTGGTGCACTAAGTTTCATTCCTCCAGTAATGCAGTTTTCGAGGTGTGGCGGGGTTGCACTCACAGCTACGAAAGACATCCCGATTATACCTTTGGACCCGAAGAATTATTTTGGGTCTAACGGCATTGTACGGGATCAGCATATTAAAGGTTCCTAGTTTGAAACTATCCCTCACCATCAGGGAACAGCGGCCCCCGGAATGATGACTAAGAATGAAAAAATAATACGCAACCTTCTCTCACTTTAACGGTCTCACCTCTCTCACAAGATGGTAGCACTGAAGATGACGCAAACTTCCATTCTTTCTCTCCTCTCCTGGTTGACTGTGACTGGCATCACGTAACCGTACCATTAGGTACGACACGCCTCCCGGCAAACAAATCCGGCCGTACAAACAGCAGCTCAAGTCTTCGGACGAGTTGGACGGTCTGGGTCTTCAAGGCCTCTCGGCAATTCATCTTCCGACTGAGTTACAGCTTAGGGACGCGCTGGGGTTTTTTCAGCTGGCACCCTCCTCACTGAAATTCGACCGAGCTTCTCACCAGGGGGTGGAATGTGTGGCGGGGTTGCATTGCCTCACTCACTGCTACGAAAGGCATCCCCGATTATACCTTCGGCCCGAAGAATTCTTTTGGGCCAAACGTCATAGTACGGGATCAGCATACTAAAAGTTTCGAGTTCGAACCTATCCCCCACCATCGGGGAACAGCGCCGCCGCCCCACCCCCTCCCGCAAAGGCAGGGCGATCTCTAGGAGGAGATCGCAATGCCCCTTGCAACAGATCTTTCAAGGACGTCCTATGAGTTCTCAATCGGGTTCAAATCAGGAGATTTGGCGGCTGTCAGTTTATTCGCTCAATTCTTTCGCTTCCAAGAAATTTATCAAACAGGTCTGCTTGATGTGGACGACCATTATCAGCCATAAATAGAAAGTCAGATCCATACGTACCTCGATATAGCTTTACGTAGGGTTCTAAGACTTCATCTCGATATCTCCGGCCAGACACAGATGCTCTGTTGAGCACATGCAGGGGAGTACGTACCTTGATCATTATGCCTTCCCACCATTAAATCTGAACCGCTATAACGGTCATATTCCCTAACATTGATGGAAAGATTCGAATTCCTGGCTTCCTCCGGATGTAAACGCGTTTAGAATCAAAGGTTACAGTGAACATCGACTTGTCACTGAAGAGAATATTGGTCCATTATTGTCAATTCCAGCTCTGATGTTCTCTGCATCAATTTAGGTGGGCCCTCTTTTGTAAGATCAGTGAAACACATACCAATGACATTCTGGCATAAAGAGTAAAGGTCCTTCTCAATAAGCCTTCCGTATACAATGGCGGCTACAAATTCTAAACTCAGTTGAGTTGCCTAGCAGTTGACTCTCTGCTGCGACGGGCAGTTACTGACAGATACCGATCTTAAGAAGCAGTTATTATCTTTCTGCGGCCTTGTCAAGGCTTTCTAGAAACAGTCCCAAAGTCTTAAAATTGTTTCCAGAGACTATCTGTCGTGAAATATTCAGCCATCTTGTCACTTCCATCAATGTCTGCCCAGCCTCTAAACCACAGACAGTTCACCACCTCAAAGATATTTCCAAATGATACTTCAGAGCCATTAAAATTGTTATGAGTCGATAAAACCGAAATAAATTCCTGAATTGCAGAAGTTATCAGGGAAACATACATACATCGTGCCCAGCGTTTGCACCGCCTTTGGATAACGCAGCGCCATTATTTACCTATCAGAAACAGTTTGATCAAATTAGAGTGGATAATTATAATTAGGTTTGCTTTTTGCTCTTTTCCAAGAAAAATAAATCAGAGTGGTTGTGTATTTCAAGAAACACCATGATTTTTATGTAAGTAAAGATTATTTTGGTCACCAGTGTAGTTTGTAAAAATAAACCACATGCATAGTTGACTTGGAGCTTCAGTAAATTTGGCTGCATCCTGCTTAGGATGTAGCTGGTTAACAGGAATAAACGATGTTAGATGACACTGCGGAAGGACTTGCTGGAACTCTCACGTGTTGGAAGTGTAACTTCTAATCCTCAGTTTTATTATACACTACCCGACACAGAAAATACAACACCATGAAAGAGAGAATAAGGTGTGATGGTAAAGGATGCACAGATAGAGATGCCATATATAAATAAATGATGTTAATTCCAGAAGAATAATGCAATACAGTATAATGGCATAGACAGAGTGATCAGTAGGCAGTAGGACCACCTTTTGAGGCGATACAAGCAGCAACCCTTCGAGGAACAGATTCAATGAGCATGTGGATAGATCCCTGAGAGATGGATGACCATATGCCTTCAACCATCCTCCACAGGTCGTCTTGATTTGAGGCGGGGCCAGGCAGTCAAACGACGGACAATCACTTCTCATACATGCTCGATGGGTGAGAGATCTGGAGACATCGGAGGCCAAGGAAGCACCTAGATACCTTGTAAAACTTGTCTGCTGATGGTTGCCGTGTGCGGTCGCGCGTTATCTTGCTGGAATACAAAATTTTGCAACCGCTGAACGTAGGGCAGTGCAACGAGCCGCAGAACCCCATACACATATCGTCGTGCCGTCATAGTGCCTCTGATGCGAACCACATGTGACCGGCTATCGAAGCCGATGGCACGCAAACCATGATGCCGCGTTGTCGAGCAGTATGGCGTTCAACAGTCGCAGCAGGATTGGATCTGTTGCCACATCGCCTCCACACGGTGACTGTCATACGACACACAGAACCGAAACTCGCCGCTGAACATTACACTGTCACATTTAGTCGTCCAAGAGGCTCGGGCCTAAAATCATTGTAATTTCTCACGTCGATGTCTTGTCGTCAATGACAGTCTTCGTAAAGGACGGTTTGAATGCAAGCCGCTTTCTGCCAAATATTGGAGCATCCAATGTACCTTGCACATTTTGCAGAATGTCGACAGTCGTCGTTTGTGGGGCCGCCAGCGCATGCCTTCGAATGTGTCAGTCAACGCGTGCTGACGTACGTCTGAACACGAGAGGGACCTGTCTCACTGAGACGATTAACATGTCCTTTTTCAATCCATTTTCTCCAAATCCTTTATACAGTGGACGCATCTACGTATGTTTCAGCGGCGATACGCCGGTACGACCACCCAGCGGTAAGCAGGCCTAAAATGAATCCCTTCGCACGATCGTCCAAATGCTGAAACCGAATTTGGCGTCGTCGGCCAGGCATCTATTATACAACACGCGTCGTCTGAAACGCAAAACAGCTCGGAAAACAGGTTTCCGTACGCGACAAACAGTAACAACTGTTGATTCATCTGCCTTTTCCATCCCTTTTATCCCGTGCTCTAATCATTTCGCCTACTTGCATTTCAGATCATTTATATACATCGGCCAGCTGCGTTTGTCTCGCAATTTACATAATTATACGACCAAAGCTTCGCGGTGTTGCACTTTCTATGTCGGGTAGTGTATATCAGTTAATTTTTCTTAATGAGAATAAGTTTTAGGATATTAGGATTAGGAGAAGGAAATGCGGTATATAAATCGAGTAAACATAACGAAATTAAATATTTTATTCATTAGTCTTTATCGATTCATACTCTAAAAATGAAATTATTGGCTTACAACGAAAATAAGATATATTTTCGACTATAATTGTTTAAATAGCGAGCATATGCACGATTCTAGTGTCCGACCTGGTAATGGATTTATTTCTATCAGTATTTAATTTCACATTGAATTTTCCCTATAGAAGAATGTGATCAGTGGTTGTGCTTCTTCTGAACCAAAAAATAATGTTGAAATCACCACTGAGAATCATTGGCAATTTGTCCAGATTTCTTTTCAGCGATTTTGCATCCTCCATAGTGTATGGCAGCAAGACTTCGTGAATAAATCTAATGAATCTCATCAAATTTTTCGTTCAGCGATATATAGATGACGACCATGAGAATCGTCCGTCCATTTTCCAGTCGACATTGAGCTGCACAAAGACCACCCATTCTTGTGGATTGGACACCCACAACGTTCGGACACGTTCGGTGCTCTTTTGTTTTGCCATATGAAAGCTCACAAAATTTCGCAATTTTCAGCGAACACTTGTCAACAACTTAACTACGCTTCATAAATACACTGCATACGTATTAAAACTCACAAAATTTCACAATTTTCAACAAATACAAAACGATGCTTCATAAATACACTGCATACCAAACAGGGCGTACTGGGCTTTGAGGAATGTCTTTGAAAATAAGATAGAGTTCCCATTTAAATGTACTTCATGAAACATGAACTTAGCCAGTATCTCGAAAGAGGGCTATGATAGAATGGGGGTATGTTACCGTGCTAGATTTCATTTTTCAATATGTACCCTATGGAGAAATAATGTAATTTTTCAACCATTGGAAGAGCGTTATGAGTTATAACCCCCCCCCCCCTAACCCCACCTGCCTACACCTATGCTACGAAAGGCATTCCATCTTGGTAGGACGGCTATGATTCTCCTCCCATCATCCTTTCTTAGAACCTACTGTATGTTTTCAATGTAATCAGTTTTTAATCCAATTTAGACATTTTAGTCCATTTTGCAGAAACGAAATTACTTTTGAAGATGATTTTAATAATCGTGTCTTGCTTAAAACACTAAATTAGATTTGGCATGCACGTTAAATCTATGTAAGATCCAGAGCTGTTCATTAATCTTATTACAGAGATTTATTTTCATACTTTGGAAACTTCACGGCGATATATGTACTCAAAAATAAAAATATGCTGTAAGCGATAAAATGGAGTACCGTTTATTATTTAAAACTATTATAAAAGTTTAATTGGCCATTTTCGGGTGTGTGCCTGCGCGTTTGGAGGGGTTAGATTTTCATAGTTAGGCGCATTTTTTCGATTATTCAGGTGCAAAAATAAAAAGATTGATACAGCACATGACTGTCTCTGCAAACTCAGATTCATTTTTTCGTTCTTTATTTAAGAGTGCATTAAAGCAAGTTTAATTGTACAAAATAACACGGATACATTTTGAAATTACATCCAATTTGCAGTTTAAAAATGAAATTAAGTTTCATTTGGAGACTGAACGTATGTTCAAATGTGACGTGAGTTGCAAAAGTTAAAAAAACAAACAAATATCTCGAGAACGGTTCGTTTTAGCATGATGGCTTGGTATTATTCGTTTAGTTATCAAAAATTGCGTATAAAACAAACATTTAAGCCGTACATTAAAGTTTATTCAATCTTTTATTCAAGATTTTGACGATTTTTGAGGGCCATTTCGCAAAAAAGACTGGGTTCATTTCTTTCAAATCATACTAAAATCTAATCAGCACAAAGGTGACCTACCTATTGAATTTCGGGAAATCTTGTCGAATAGTTTATTATCTTGGATACATTCATTTCACACACACACACACACAGACATCACGGTAAACATAATGGATTTGAGTTCTAGAGTGTAGATCCGTCGTAAAATCAAGTTCCAGTTTTCGACCCTATTATATAATACACTACCCTATAACTATATTACCATGTATTGAAGTGAAAGCATTATAAAATGTGTTGATCTTCAATACATTTTACTTTTCCTGCAGTATATGGTAATGTATAAAGAAAGTATTGGAATCATGTCGAGAATAGCAACTCGAGTTTTCGGTGGATCTACAGATCTGTAACCTCTACAACACAAAAAACTGTTTTTAACGTGACGTCTGTGTGGGTGTGGGTGTGTATCTGTCTGTGTAATGTATGCACTCACTCTAACTAAAAAACTAATTAGCCAAATTTTACAAAATTTGGTATATGTGTCACTTATGGGTTACCCTGGTGCTGATTAGGTTTTGGTACGATTAGGAAAAAAAGAACCTGCCGATTTTACGAAATGATCACAAAAATCGTCAAGATCTAAAATAAAATACCACGTATGCTCAAATGTATTAATTAAATGCTAGTTTTAGACATACTTTTTGACGATGAAAAGTATAAGACCAACCCCATTACTTTAGGACTAGCCGTTATCGAAATATTTTAGTTTTTTTCGCATTTCTGTTATACGCCGTCCTTGAAAACACGTCCAGTTACCAAATGACAATGAAAATTGAATTAAAAATGCAAATTCAGTGTAATTTCAAATATTTATCAGTGTTATTTTGTGCAATTAAACTCAATTTAATGAATTATTGCAGAAATAAAGAGAAAATGAATTTAAGTCTGCAGGGAGAGTCATGTGCTGCCAACATAAGATTTTTTGTAGATAGAATCGTACTCCTATTGCAGAGAACAGCCGGTTTTGCGCTTTTACTTTCCCTGCAATACATGGTAATGTATAGGGAAAGTATTAGAATCGTGTCGAAAATCGCTACTCAAGTTTTCAACGGATCTCACATTTCAAGCACTTTAGAACCAGAAAAAAGCTATTTTTAGCGTGACGTATGTGTGTGTTTGTCTGTGCAATGTATTTATCTGCTCTAGCTCAAAAACTATTCGACGAAATTTTGCAAAATTTGGCAAATAAGTCATTTGTGGGTTAATCTGGTGCTGATTAGATTTAGGTACGATTCGGGAAAAAAAGAAACGCCCTTTTCTTTTGTGAAATGGCCGGCGTAAAGTATATATCCACTCTAGTTGAAAAACTTATTGACCTAATTTTACAAAATTTGATAGATAAATCACCTGTAGAGTATTTTGGTAGTGATTAAAGTTTAGTACGATTCGGAAAGAAAGTTTTTTTGCGAAATATAAAATATAAAATAAAAAAAATGTATCAATTAAATGCTTGCTGTCTCAATTAATATTGCTGCATCAATGCTTACATGTATCAATTCAATGCTTGCTTATTGCGTAATTTGTGACGTCAAAAAATATAAGATCATCCCCATAACTTTAAAAATAACCGTTTTCTAGATATTTCAGTTCCTTCGTATTTTTGCTACGTCGACTTTGAGAAAACGTTCTGTCTCCCACTGAAACATAAATTGAAATAAAACTTCAATTTCAGTTTAATTTAAATAATTATCCATATTAACTTGTGCTATTAAACTCATTTTAATAATGTATAAAAGAAAGAGAAAGTGAATCTGAGTCTGTAGGGGCAATCATGTGCTGCTCAGATTTATTATGCTATTGTCAGCAATGAAATAGCTGATATCAGTCAGCAACAACAGCAAGGAAATTTCTTTGCAAACATAAACATTAAACCAGAATTGTACGAGGACTAAGTTCATACCATCGTTGCCGTCGTTCATACCCATCGTTGCCATCGTTCATACCCATCATTGCCATCGTTCATACCCATTGTTGCCGCCGTTCATACCCATCGTTGCCATCGTTCACACCCATCGTTGTTTGTGAGATATCACGTGCACAAACACACACACGTACACCATTTCTCCCGGGCGTCCAAACGGCTGCACATGTCCTAGGATGAGTCGGACGGTCTGAGTCTTCGACACACACACACATACACCACCTCAAAAAGTTCGATCGTGCTCAGGGATGCTTAAAATGTGCTCTTGTGTCAAAAACTTGAAATTGAATTTTCGGCCATGACATAATACGAGTACTTTTTATATACATTATACTATGATGTATGTAGGGAAAGTAAAACTATATATATATATATATATATTTACATAAATAATAATAAAAAAAATGTATGGTGCGACATGTGCATTCGTTTTATCTAACATACATGCACTCAACCCCAAGCAAATCGTTCAACCTGAACTTCGACACTACTTTCCGACCCCGTTATAATTACCTTTTTCTGTGCATAGTTAAAATGGTTCCGTGGGTAAAAAGTTTAGGAACCAATACTCCACGAAAGTAAAAATTCAAAAGGTTGTTTAATTTTACTCTGAAGCAAAGCATAATAGCGTGGTGCAAGCCGTGCTAATTGTTGCTATGGTTACACAGAGGGTAGAGTCCATGGACGAAAACTGTCTCCATCACTTGGATGTTTTGTGTTCCGCAAGCAACAAGTGGGAATATACATCTGAAGAAGAAAGGTAATATTTTCATTAATTTGTAACAAAAGTTAATGAAAGGTTAAAAAATTCGAAAAATAAATATTTTGAACACTGCATATTTTTTAAGTATTAGAATTCAATGTATTATGTAGCATATACAGGTTAATGTCAGCTAAAAGTGCTACTATTATGTATAGTAATATATATCTCTCTTTTACTCTCTCTCTCTGTATATATATATATATATATATATATATATATATATATATATATATATATATATATATATATATATATATATATATATATATATATATATATATATATATATATATATATATATATATATATATATATATATATATATATATATATATATATATTATATATATATATATATATATATATATAATAGCTTCAATGCTTAGATTATATTTAATTTTCAATTAATGATTCTCTATTTAATACTTATTTTTATTATGTAGGCATATTTTAAAGTTAGGGTTTTTTGAGCTGCAACTTCTCTCTGTTCTATCATTGGATTTTCAAACTATTATATATATATATATATATATATATATATATATATATATAGGCTCTCTCTATAACAGCAGCATTTCATTTACAAACTTTTTCCATTCCTTTCATTCATCACAATACTATAATAATTTATTTTATTTAAAAACTTAAAACCATGGAGGTACAAGTAATTTAATTCTATGCTTAAAACTTCATCGAAAAAATCGTCTTCTTCTCTATGTAAAATCAATGACAGTTTCATTCATATCAGCTATATTGCAGACTCCATGAGCTAAATAATTTTGCGTTAAAGAAATGCAGCAATTCTTTTACAACTCATTATACATCTTTTGGTGTTTACATTCTCCATAAGTGAAAATTAGGCATCGTTGTAGAAATAATCAAAGTTTGATGATCATTTAAACTCAACTATATTGTAATTGCGTTGTTGCAGTATGTAGATGCACAGAATTTAAGCAAAAAGAAAAAAAGCGGTTTTGGGACGGATACAACACTAAATATAAATTAAAAATAACTTTATAAATCACGATTTTGACACAAGATGGATGCCATGTTTTATTTTGAAGTGGGTCGCGTGATCTCTTCGTATAATGGTCACGTGATCTCTTTATATAAAGGGTGTAATTATTATTTTAAATTTTATTTAAAAAACTATTGAATATATTTTGCTGAAATTTTTTTTATATATTTTATGGGATAATTTGAATATTTTCTAAAACTTTCGAAGCAATTTGTGAATTTTAAATTCGCTTAAAAAATGTTTCAATAATTAGGTCCCATAGGGTTCAATATATTACATTTTTTCAACCCGGGTTCAATCCAAAACTAATTGGGTGATGTTATTAATTTATATTCTCATAGGTCCCATAGACCGTCTGAACAATATACTAAAATTTCATTTTGATAAATTCATTTTAACGGCAGTTATCGTGCTAACGGACAGACAGACAGACAGATAGATAGACAGACAGACAAAATGAACAAAGTCATAAACACTCTTCAACTATATTGTAAAGTGTTAAAAAGATAAATAAATAATAAGAAAGATCAATCATGTATAAAACATTGATTATGAAACACTTTCCAACTTTAATGCAATTTTATTTAAACATCTCTAAAATGCGATACATTCCTCAGTAATATTTTTAAAATTATCACAATAGTACATTAATTTATTATATTTGAAAACTTAAAACTTCATCGAAAAAAATGAACGAATTTAGTTGATGAAGGTAGCTCATATAACTTCTGAAACCGGTTTTCCTTTCATTTTGTGTTAATCCAGTCTCAACCACTTGTGATTTTATAATAATTTGATTGACGAAATCAACTTCCAAAACCGGTTACTCTCTTTTGTTACATTCTTCTTATTTATTGCCTCATTCCCCTGTAAATTTCTATCATTCTTTCTTTACAAGGGTATGCCCATCTCTTCTTCCTTCTAAACTCTTTCAGTTTTTTCCAATAATTTAAAGGTTCATATTTTTTTTAAATCTCATGTCAATGTTTAGGATTTCATTCTTAAAATTTCAGATCAGTCCTCCGCGTCTTCGCGTGCAAATGCGGGGGCCGGGGGTGGGGGTGAGGGGTTATCGGCTGTCTAAATGTTTATGGTTGGATTATTTTTTCAATGGCTAATACCAGTCACTAGCGAATTTCATCTTTGGATGGTTTTGTTCTGTTTGAATCCATCTTTGCCTGCCCTGTCGCAGTTAGTTTTTAGTTGTTAAGAGCGCACACTGTTCTTTTGACCTGAGGAAGGGGCTTAAAATTTCCCCGAAACAATTGTAGTCACCTAATTGTCCTATGCCTGCTTTCTTCGTGGAAGTATTGAAAGTTATATTCTCACAAGCAGCAGTTTCATTTATCGTGAATAAATTTTTTACTTAAAACAACTAACAATAAAATGAAACGAGAATTGTGAAGTCGGAACTGGATTGCTTCCAGTTATGCTACCCAACTATAATCACTTCAGTCATGTAAGAAATTTCTTTAAATTACCTAAATGCTCCTCCTTCAAGACCGGACGCGAAACCTAGCCCCCCCCCCCCCTTCCACGTCTATTCTGGAATGTTAAACCCAATCTCATTTTAAAATCATAATCAGACAGATTCAGGGATCGAACACTAGCTTCCCTGAATTGCTCCTTGTTATGCTTCCAGTTACACCACTCCGGCCCTGCAAGGAAATATCTTAAATTACATTGCAAATATTTTTGAAATTTAAAAAAATTAAAAACAAGTACTAAAAGTAGAAACAAATACTAAAGAAAAAAGTTTTAATGTTTTATTCATTACAGCCCTTCAAGGGTAGTTTATTTCTCCAATAAATAAAACCACTTCCAAGGCCCTTTGATTAGGGGACTTCCTACGTAATCACTGAGGGGACACTTTGGATTAAGCAATTCCCGTTTCAGACAGACGTAATCTATTTTGTGGGGGGAATTTACCCCACGAAAACAGAAGAAATTCAATACTGAGCGCGACAGGGAGAAGCTATTAAATTAAGTCACTATTTAAAAGTCTAGACTGAAAATGTCTTTTCTTTTTATTTCAAATTGGAATCTTTTGTATAAATAAGAGATTCACGAAATAACTTCTAAAAGCCATTCAGAATTTTTGAAATGCTATTAAGAAATATACAGGACTTCTAGGAAAATCTTTAATCCCATCCTCAATAACTTTGTAAGGAAAGGACCACGAGTGTACACGCTAGGTTTATCTACAACAAAGTGACCATGTCATATCGAATAAATGGGATTGCAACGCCCCTATCGGACAATTTAACTAGGTAGGATATCGAAAACTCGAATTCGAGTTTTCGACGGAAGAGCACGTTTCAAGCATCCCTGAACACGAATCAGACGTTTTTGAGATGATGTCTCTCTGTGTGTGTTGTGTGTGTGTCAGTGAGTCTGTGGAGATGATCACTGACGAACGAATGGACCGATTCAAACGAAATTTGGTACAAAAATTACAATTCATGAATACTGGAAGCCTGTTGTTTTTATGCGCAATCGAATGTTCAGAACCCCCTAAATTTTCGAGTGAAATTTTGAAAAAATGATCAAGAAATTAAACCCTTTAATAAAGTTACGTAAGTAGTCATTTCTTATGTAATTTTTCATTAGAAAACGATTAAAATAAATTTTAGAACGCTATCATGAACCGTTCTCGAAATATTGTACATTTTTCAAAATAATTATCAAAAATCATATAAAATTAAAAAAAAATATTATCTATTGTGAAATATGTTCACTTTTCATAAGTAATATCATGCGATAAATTGAGTGACGTCATTCTCGTGGATCTAGCTTGTTCCATTCATGAGAAAAGATACTTTAGGTAATACTTTTGTATTTGGACGTCAAAATCCAGTTATCTGCTACAAGAATAACTTATTTCTCCATCCGTAGCGCTTGGCGATTTTGGCGGAATGTTGCCAACTTGGCGACTTTTTTAAATGTTGCTAAATTAACGAAAATGTCGCCAAATGGATAAAAATGACGCTAAATCAATGAAAATGATGACTGGATAATGAAGTAATTATTAAAGTACTTTAATATAGAGACTATATCGCTTATTGAGGATGCTATCAATATTGATGATTGTTTAGAGTTTCGCGAAGTATAAGTTAATTCAGTATTTTGAAATAATTTTGCATGTTGTCATCCTGAAAATCGTCCAATGTACAATTCAACGATAAAAACACAGCACCGTGGATCTTACACATTATTTTTTTTATTGTAAAATTAGTAAATCCATTGCATTATATAATGTTCTATGGTTGCAAAAGCAGTGTCTACTGATAGGAAAGTGACTATGCGCTCTCGATTGAGAAAGTTTGCCGTGTCTCTAGCGGCGAATTGAAGTTAGAATTCCTGTCTGAAAAAGGAAGCTAGACAGGTGACATTTTCATTTACAAAGTTGTCGAGAGTTCTCTATTTAGTATGGAAAGACGTGCGTTTTCACATAACATGTACACAGACGATAAAGAATGAGGTCATGCATAAATGTCTTCTTGTTATACTTCCATGTCTTCTTGCAGTCCTTCCATGAGCGACTATAGAACTTTTCCAGAGAAGAGGCGGGGGAAAAACCCACTGACGTCAGTGGGACAAACTAGGGATAAAACGTATACAATGTCGATTAGCTTGATGACCATAAACATCCAGGGGACAATTGTTCCTTTGCCCTCCTCTATAGGCGGTCATAAGCACTGCTGAAGGAAATGACGAGAAATAAGCATGTAAAATTTATAATTCGTGTAATTAACTAATTTTAATTTATTTAGAATTATCGCCTTTGCAGGAAAAATAATTGTTATACAAAAATGGCAGGCAAATGATGCAGTATAATAATTATCTCTTTTCATTGACATCATTTTTTATCCGCTGTGTATATATGTTATATGCAAACCGCACATGTTTCCATACTAAATAGATAACATACTAAAACTTTTTCTACTGAAAATATTCGCCTATCTTGCCTTCTTTTCGAGATAAGAATTCAAACTTCTTCACTTCGCAATTAGAAGCGCTGCAAACTTTTTCAATCGATAGCGTGTAGTCATTTTCTTGTTAATAAACCCTGTTTTTGCAGGTCCAAAACACTTTAATCGAAAGTTAAAGGGATGTACAAGGACTTATGAGGGAACCCTGTATTAAACGGTTTTGATAATTAGAAACTAAAAACTTTCTATA
The DNA here is from genome assembly GCA_951213105.1 of Amaurobius ferox. NCBI lineage: Eukaryota > Metazoa > Arthropoda > Arachnida > Araneae > Amaurobiidae > Amaurobius > Amaurobius ferox. The sequence continues at coordinate 27,566,077 of OX578144.1, forward strand.
TTAAACCAATGAGTTGAGATCGAATAAATTGATTCCTATTAAAATTCAAAATTACATTCACGATGTTTCATATTTCAACAAAAAAAAAAAAGAATCTAAATGGATATGCAAAAGTATTCTATTACTATGAAAATCATAGAGTAAATATATGCATAATGAGCGTATGAAAATAAAAGTGTGCAAATAGTATTTCATAGTACTGTTAGGGTAAGGAACGGTGCATACGAGCAAAGTATCATTGCATTTTCGGTGCATACGAGCAAGCTTTACTTTTCAGTCGCGTCCTGCTTTGCAAGCTTTACTTACGCAGTAAGTTTGATTCGCTGCATGTATAGACATAATCCATGGTATAGACTGATACATTGGTATTATTTGACAGATACAATGAATTACTTGAAAGAGCATCGTTTAGCCGCTGCTGCATCACGAATCCAGAGCTTTATACTGTCGGAACTGGGCGTCAAGTATGAAGACGTGAGCAACTTCTCGGCTGCCGCCAAGCTCCTGCATTCACCGAGAGACCCATCGGGACTGGCCGTAATACGCATATTGTTTGGTACGTTTAGACTCATGTAGTTTCTGTCATTCATTTCTATGTGTGTGAAAAATAAACATTTATCTCTGCTCAAATGTCTAATATGGGAACACTCCCACACTGAAAAGGAAAATAATAAAGTTTAAAAAGTACTGGAAATGCACTGTGAAACAAATGCTTGGCGTCTCGTTCTCGACTCACTACGTCGAAAACCCAGACCACTCGACTCGCCCTAGGGCAAGAGCAGCAATTTGAGTGGCCGGGAACAACTACTCACTACGTTGTTGAAACCCAGACCGTCCGACCTACCAGAAAGGTGTAAGGTAACCGTTTGGACGGTCGGAACTACTCACTACGCGTCAAACTTTTATATGATTTTCTGAAAATTTAGTAGTTGCTTTATTTTGTTTATTGACGATATTCCTATTGGTTACCATTTAATTTATGAACCTTTTTCTTTTATTGTAATTTGTGTTTTATAATTAAATTATATTTTAAATGCCTCGTATTTAAAAATGTAAAAACGTAAATTGATTGATATGTACAGTTTACCTGGCGGTTATGGCCTATATTTAAACACATGTTCGTAACTTGTTTTCACTTCGCTACTGATGAAGGAAGGGCACAATAGTCCCCGAATGCGCTATGGCCGTGTGTTTTGTACATCGTAAAAAGGAGATTTTAATAAAAGACTTTTAAACCTATTTTTTGGTTCTTTGATTTTAAAGTATTAATTAGTTGACGTATTTCTATGCTATTTTATATAAAATTTACTTTCGAAATTCGAATTATTTGATGAAATATCCATAGTACGTATTACCCCTACTTAAAGCATTTTTATCATTTCGCGTATTGACTTGTATTACAACGCGCCCGCATTGTCTTAGATGGAAAACTGTGGACGAGTAGCATAAAATAAAACCCACACTGTTTTGGGTGGAAAGCTGTGGAAGAGAATCATAAAATAAAACTATTAGATGAAATTGTGGATGGGTTGTATAGTTGGAAAACTGTGGATGAGCAGCGTAAAATTAAGCGCGGACCCGATCAGGGCTGTAGAAAGTAGTATCTTTCCTATAGCCCCAGATGCCACCTGTCCAAGGGCTACGGATTTGAAATACTACCAATATTTGTAACAGTGGGTTGGTTTCCCACTGTTACAGAGAATATTGGTATACACTTTGTACTGCTTAAGTGCTTAAGCAGTACAAAGTATGACTACTACTTATAATGTTATATTTTTACAGGCCTATTGATGTTCATAGACGTTCACCACGAAAGAGGTCTCTCGATAGCAGATGACCGCTGGGGTCATGACCACGAATGCCGATTTCCCCTCTTCTGGTCACTGCGTCCACTGCCCCTGCAATGGATGGTCGTCATCTATATCCTCATGCTCCTGGGTGAGAATGACCATTTTTTTCCTAACAATATGTAATGTGACGTCAAGAATGATGATTCGGAATTCAAACAACTTTTAATAGGTACATTATGTAAAATTAAATAAATTTTGGGGGAAAACAGGAAAGTCAGACGTTATTCGATCAGAACATCAACATCCAGTGTTACAGAAAAATATTGCATGCAAATCAAGGCACAAGGTAAGGAGATTATTATAATAAAGATATAGTTTCAGCAGAGCCGGTATCAAATGACATAAAGATTGAGTATGCGGGGGGTAGGATTGAATGTGTCGGCCCCTAGAGGGTTAGAAAAAGTGTGGTATACCATAGATAATTTTCTTGGTGCTATTGCAGGTATCGACTATTCCATGCTGAAGAACACATGAAAAGCGGGAAACTAGTCCAGAGATAATGTTATCTGCAATAGGAGCGCGAACCTTATTTGCTTTATCTTTGTCGCCTAATTTGATTGAAGTTCAGTTACCTCCATTAAGTTCTGTTCTTCAAAGTGAAATGGAAATCGAATACCATTATTTCCATTGGATTTTCCCTCCAGATCAGAAAAAAATTATTATTATTATGCCCTTTATTAATTTATCTGTTATTGTTATTTATCTGTTATGTCCTTTTTTATTTATCCCAGAGCCGCAGCCAGGGTAGTGCGAACAGCAACATATCAAAAGACTTTCCTCTTTTTGACTCGTTTACTCCTCTTTTAGACTTTGGGTTTGTTGGTTCTCTTGCACTGACGAAGGGCATTCAGCGAATCCTCGAAACAGATACTGCATTATTGTTTTATTTATGCTTATATCTAAAGAAAACTTGTTGCTCAAGTTTTCTTTAGATAGCATGCACATTCGTAATGCAGGAAGATCGAACGGTTCAGTTCCACGAGGTCCAAGTTTATACTCTGTCCAGTTTTTTTTTTCAGCAATAAAACAAAGTCTAATACTCTACAACTATAATTTTTATATATTATAGGTACAATGGGTATTGTCCTCGGTTACCGGTATCGTGTAAGCTGCTTACTTTTGGTTGTACCATACTGGTACATATTTTTATTAGACAAGTCACACTGGAACAATCACTCGTATCTCTTCGGGCTTATTGCTACTCAACTGACTATCTCTGGAGCGCATAGATGCTGGTAAGAAAATTTTTCTTGTTAATTAATCTACAAAGTTAAATAATCTAGATGTTATATAATCTAGAGAGTGAATTTTCACTCGATTCTTTCATAGATCCATATTCCATATTTTGTGTTGATTTGCATCACATCAGAGTGAAGAAAAAGTAAATATTTTAAAAAGTTTTCGTTTGCAAGTTGTTCTTATTAAAATTTCTTATTTCTCTAAAATAATATATATAACTTGGCAGTAGGTTAGTCAAGCCAATGTTCATCGTGTTGAGCTGGATTGTGTTAATATATAATATTTTATTCCTTTTACAGGCCATATAAGAACCTTAAACATTTTCCATTACCGTGGCTCTCCAAAGAAAATAAATCTTCGAAAAATTTGTGTTGTTTAATAATACGAATTACAAAAAGTTCTATCTAGCTCTCTTTCATCAAAATAATTATCTACACATAAAATTTTATAACTTTAAGTGCTTGTTTTTCTCCCCAGGTAACGTCTCTAAACATTCACATACAGACGGACATTTTTACAAAAGTGTTCAAAATTTATATTCTGATTTTAAAACGTGTTTTCCCGCCAAAACCTCGAATTTGAAAAAAATTTGAGAAACCAATATTTTGTACGTTTGTCCATCTGCCTATACAGGAGTTTGATCTATATTCCAGCTTAAAAACTATTGGTTAGATCTTCGACAGTTTAGGGGACTTTGAGTCCCCTAAACTGTCTGGTACATATTTACGTCTGGTACAGGGACTTTGAGTCCCCTAAACTGTCTGGTACATATTTACGTCTGGTACAGGGACTTTGAGTCCCCTAAACTGCACATCTTTTCTTGTGCACATTATATTTTGATTCAAATTGAAACATTAAAAGTGAATTATTTTATTTTGACAGGGACACAAAATTTGAAATATAAAAAACCGAATATATTTAAGTACATATATTATATTTCGTCCAATGATGTATGTAAGAAGTATGTATGCAAGACGTGCGTGCTTCGATTTAAAACGCTAAATCTTGGGTTCTTTTACTTTCATTGCAGTACATGGTAATGTATAGGGAAAGTATTTTAATCATATCGAAAAACGCGACTCGAGTTTTCGACGGATCTACACGCTTTGGGACCTCTAGGCCATGAAGAAACTATTTTTAGTATTGTAAAAATAGACGTGTGTGTGTGTGTGTGTGTGTGCAATGTATGTATCCACTCTAACTGAAATACTAATTCACAAAATTTCATAAAATTTGGTAGATAAATCACTTGTGAATGACCCTGGTGCTGATTAGATTTTGGTACGATTCGGGATTAAAAGAAACCTAGCTTTTTTGCAAAAATTCAATGCAATCCCTTACAAAAATCCAATGTATCCAGGCTAGTTAAAATACTAATTTACCAAATTTCTCAAAATTTGGTAGATAAGTCAGTTGAAGGTTACCCTGGTGCTGATTAAATTTTGGTACGATTCAGGAAAACAGAACTTGCCGTTTTTTCCAAAAAGGCCCGCAGAACTCATCAAAATCTAAAATATGCTCAAATATATCAATTAAATGCTTGTTTTATATGCAACTTTTGACGATAAAAAGTGTGCCGATAGGTTTAAATTACTTAGTGTCGATAATATCTTTGCTTAATACTTAATTTGATTATTTTATGCTTTTGATTAATAAACTCTTAATTTTTGCTCTAAGGGCGTTTAAGTTATTAACTACTACAGCCATTAGTAGTATAGTTTAGTGCATTGCTTTGGTGGCCGCAATACCCACCTAATTTCAGCATATCGGGATATTTATCTATTATAATAATCTTATAGAAATCCAAAGTAAGAGCTAAAGGTAAATAGAAAAGTCTTCAATTTATTCAATACACGCTATCAATTTATATCATTATATCTAACATTACAAAGACTATTATTCTTCTTTAGACACATATTAAAAGGTATTTAGACACATATTAAAGATGTAATGCCAGACGTAGTAATAATTGGCTGGAACATTTGGTGGGACAACTTAACAATCTAATTAGTAAATTTCAGTTAATTATAATATCCTCACACAGTCAACAAGGGTATAGTACCTGATGAGTTCTTTTCACACATGTCGAGTTCAACGCATAAAAAATCGCCACACATAATTCCATATCTGAATCACAAGATATAAATTTGAAGTTCTCCTACAGGCAGTTTATCGTAAAAGGCACTCATACAAAATCCAACTGAGAACAAACTACTGCTTGATCTTACACCTCTCGCATCTTCATCACTAGCAATATCTATCTGTATAACTGGTTTTCCAATAATGTGAATGAATCAATGAATGTCTGTCGCCCTTTACCGTGGTTCTATATATATACTTTTTCTCCCGCCATTCCACGTGCCACACCTCTCTGGTATGCAGATTTCTCGTCTCCGCTCGATCCATATTCCTCTTCTTAATCGGCTTTTGGCTAGAAATGCAGACTTCTTGTATGCGCTCCTCGACTATCCTCCGTGTTTGATTAAATATTAATATTTTTTTTTATTTCTGGCATTACAAAAAGAATAAGAGCAACCCCACTACTCTATGATTAGCCGTTCTTGAGATTCCCACTTTTGTTCCCACGCCTTTGAAAATACGTCCAGTTATCAAATTAAAACGAAAATTGAATTAAAAGTGCAAATTTAGCGTCATTTCAAATAAGTAATGCGTGTTATTTTGTGCAATAAAACTCAATTTAATGAATTATTAAAGAAATAAAAAGAAAATGAATTTAAGTCTGTAGGGAAAGTCATGTGCTGATGCCCACATAGCACTTTTTTATTATTAGGAGATATCATGACATGTGCACAAAGCATTCGATAATTTATTTTAAAAGTTATTTAACGTTGAAGTAGACTTTTATATTATTTTCACACCAATCTGTTCATTAACAATCAAATATACACTGCTCAGAACAATTAGGGAATATTGTGAGTTCGGTATGAAACAGCCATATAATCGACAAGTTTTTTATCAAAAATGAAAGACATGAGACTAAAAAGAAAAATTATCACATTTACAAACTTCGGAATATGCAAGTTTTGCCTGTGACGGTGAAAATAACGTGCTTTAGATAAGGAGTAAAAAGCGATCTGCAGCATTCTTTATGTAGGAAGAGATTAGAAACAATTGACATGTGTTGAATGCTTAGTATAAGTGAATACGATGTCTCAACAACATGATTTAGCCGAATCGGTAGCCTGGCCTGCCATAGGTCGTTTAGAGGCGGGCCAAACACAACCAGTTGTAGCGGAAGCCCTTGAAGTGTCCCAAAGTGTATTTTCCAAAGTGTATTTTTTTAAACTGGAAATTTTAGCCGAAGACCAGGACAAGGTCGTACGCATGCAATAACACAAAATGAGAATCGGTATTTAACACTAACAGCCAGAAGAAATAGCAATATGAACGCCACACTCTTGTAACAGGACCTTCGGAGGACAAGGCACCATTGTCTCAACTCAAACTCTTCGAAACCGACTCCATCGTGTTGGTTTGCATGCTCGTAGACCTGGTTTGTGTTTCTTTAACAGCAGACCACCGTACTGCTTGCAGAAGGTGGGTACAAGAGCATCTCCGATGGAGACGAAATGAATGTAGCAAAGTTCTCTTCTTAGACGAGTCTCACTTTAATGTATAACCTGACAATAGGCAGATTATCATTTAGAGAGAACGTGGCACTCAGAATAATCCTGCATTTATGAATGAAAGTGTTCGATTTGGAGAGGGCGGAGTGATGGCCTGGGCCGGTATCTCTATTAATGGCCATACCGAAATGTACATCATCAGAAATGGATCACTGACGGCTCAGAGATATAGGGATGAGATCCTCAGATCTTTTGTGGTTTCTTACGCTGCAGCAATCGGGGATGAATTCATTCTCATGGATGATAACGCTAGGCCAGATTATGCTCGGCTAGTAGACTTCCTTTTCGACGAAGGAATCCTTCGAATGGATTGGCCAGCATGTTCCCCAGACATGAACCCAATCGAACATATTTGGGACATTCTAGGAAGAAGGATTGCTGGTCGCTTATCACCCCCAGAATCAGTTCAGCAACTGGAAACTGCTCTTCCACAGGAATGAGAGAGAATACCCCCAGTCTCTCCTTGGTAATATCATTGATTCCATGCCTCACAGGTGTACCACATTCGTTTTGGTCAGAGGAAACCGCTCGTTTTTATCCGAAAAATCACATTTTTTGTTCGTTTTTATAACATGTACAAAATGTGCATTTTTTGTTTTCCGATAAAAAAAATAAGAATAAAATTTAATTATTCCTTATTCTGTGCGTAATTTTCTTTTCTAATAGCCTACAACACTTATGGATCATATATCAGACAACAGAACTTTTTCTCATCCGCAGTTTATTTACAGAATCTCTCTGATTGTTTTGAGCAGTGTATTATAGCACAATTTCAATCTTAACACTATCGAAAACTTCGTGAAGATCGAAAAAAAAAATCGCTTATTTCAAGGAGCTTCTAACGGAATCCTTAAAATAAGCGATATAATATTCCGATTTTGAAAAAAAATTGCATGCTGACGACGTAATCAATTTTAGAATTACAACATATAGAGAAACTCACTGACCTTCAACAATCTTCATAATTCCACAAAAGTAAAATTCAATATTACATACTGTTCCAAAACAAAAATATGTTTCTAAAAATATGTCATCCGTTGATTTATTATGATCTTATAAAGCGTAAATGTGCACAATTTATAACTTTCGCGGCGAAGTCAAGAGAATTCTTTACAGTTCTGTGCATGCCCGTGAACACAGGTGCATTTTTTTTAAAGTAAAAGTGAAATATTTGATGATGAACTATCAGCCCGCAATATATTCAGGTTTTCTTTGTTCTCTTTTAATCGTTTGAATACGGAACGCGGAAGTTTTTAATAAACTAAATATATTCTCCAAAAACCGACCAAAATTAAAAAAAAAGGGGGGGGGGGGGGTACGAGGGTGAAATTTTGTAGCTCAGTTTATACACTCTCGCATCTAGGTCTCACAAACTAACCCGCAAACACAGGAAATAAAATGTTTAGACTACATCTCATTCTAGACTACATCCATGTTCAAAGCCAATGTCGTTTGCGTTGTGGAAAATGTGAAGAGGTGATCTTCCGTGAGGTGGACGATAGTCGGTCACCTGTGGTTCGTATCAGAGGCACCATGATGGCACGACGATATGTGCATGAGGTTCTGAGGCTGGTTGCACTGCCCTACCTTCAGTGGTTGCAAAATTCTGCTTTCCAGCAAGATAACGCGCGACCGCAAACGGCAACAAGATCTCTCACCTATCGAGCACGTATGGAAGGTGATTGACCGTCGTTTGACTGCTCTGCCCCCGCCTCAAACAGAGAACGATATCTGGAGGATGAATGAAGGTATATGGTCATCCATCCCTCTGGAAACTATCCGCACGCTCTTTGCATCTGTTCATCGACGAATTGCTGCTTGTATTGCCGCAATAGGTGGTCCTATTGCCTACTGATCACCCTGTCTATACCATTACTGTATTACATTATCCTTCTGGAAATAACATAACTTATTTATATATGCCACCTCTGTCTGTGTAGCCTTCATCATCACCTCTATTCGCTCTTTCATGGTGTTGCATTTTCTATGTCGTGTAGTGTAAATAAATAAATAAACTACTTGAAAAATGGATTCTGGTGTGAGAAAGTTCAGTTTGACCACACTTTACATATCTACACTTTACATATCTACTCATGTCCTTGTTGACGAGTCGGTCGGTCTGGGTCTTCAACACTTTACATATATTAATTGAAAAGTTTGTTAGATCCAAAATCAACTTCCAGATATATAAATAATACTTTTGCTTGATTTCCTCTTGACTAAGTCTCACCTGCTTGGTGAGATAAAACATTACTTCTGACGAAAAAAGTAACAAGATACTCAGCATTTCTACGAGTGTGGTTGGTGTTGAGTATCTTGAACGAAAGAATAAATTACGGAAGATTAAATGTTTCGACTACATCAAATTTTAGACTAAATCTTAAAAAAGAAAAAAAAAGTTGTGCTAGTTATATGTGGATATTCAAACGGAAGAATGAATGTTTTAGTCTACATCTAAGTTCAAAAGAAATACGTATGCTTGCTCACTGTTTCAAAACTAACGATTTCAAAGACGTCTGTGCTGTTCATCTGTGCTGAGTCATTTGAACTGTGTTCTCTTTTTTTGCTTTCCTTACAATATATAGCAATGTATAGACAAAGTATTGAAACACAGTAGAAAATCGGAACTCAAGTTTTCGAAGATTTGTATGTTTCGGGTACTCTAGAACACGAATACACCTTTTCTGGAGAGACGTTTGTATATGTGCGTGGGGCTGTGCAATATATGTGGGTGTCTATCCACTCTAGCTCAAGAATTATTAAACAAAATGTTACAACATTTGGTAGGTAGACAAGGTTACTTGTAAGATACATAGGTGTATTTTTTCTTCTGTTTATTATTTTCCCTGCAATACATGGTAATGTATAGGGAAAGTATTGGAATCATGTGGAAAATCAACTCGAGTTTTCGACAGATATACACGTTTTGGGACCTCTAGAACACTAAAAACTAATTTTAGCTTGACGTTTGTGTGTGTGTGTGCGCGCGCGCACGTGCGAGTCTGTCTGTCTGTCTGTGCAATGTGTGTATCGACTTTAACTCAAAAACTAATTGACCGAATTTCATAAAATTTTATAAGTCACTTGTGGGGGGCCCTGGTGCTGATTAGATTTTAGTACAATTCGGGATAAAAGAACCTGCCCTTTTTGCGAAATATCCCGCAAAAATCGTAAAGCTAAAAAGCCGTTCTAGCTAAAAAATCTAATTGACCAAATTTTACAAAATTTGGCAGACAAATTAGTAGGTTACCCTGCTGCTGATTGGAATTTGGTACGATTCGAAAAAAAAAAAAAAAGGAACCTGCCTTTTCTCTCAAAATTGCTTACAAAATCTAAAATATAAGACTACGTATATTCAAATGTATCAATTAAATGCTTATTTTAAACGTAATTTTTGACGATGAAAAAAATAAGACTAACCCAATTACTCTGGGACAAGCCGTTCTAGAGATATTCTAGTAGTTTCGCATTTTTGCTACGCCGCCTATGAAAATTCTTTTAGTTACCAAATGAAAACAAAAATGGAATTAAAAGTGTACATTTAGTGGCATTTCAAATAATTATGCGTGTTCTTCTGTGCAATAAACCCAATTTAATGAATTATTAAAGAAATAAAGAGAAAATTAATTTGAACCTGCAGGGAAAGTCATGTGCTACCCACATCATATTTCTTTATTTTATCAGGTTCATCTGTGAAACGTGCATGTGAGGCGAGGGCTCAAGCTGAACTACAAAATTTCTCCCTCACCCTTTTTTTAACATATCAGATGCTTATTTATTTATTTTATATTTAGCGGTTTTAAAATTACGTGCGAGGTATTGGTTGATTTCTAACAATTAGGACGACCTTCGGCTTTACGATGTACGCAATTAATAACAACACTTTTGTCAAAAATACATGGCTTTATTAGATTTTCAGCTTCAAATAAGGGAAGGGATTGATTAGGGAACCTGTGTCACTCTACTTTGGAACATATCTGAAAATTTTGTCAAAATGAGATGAATTTTTCATATAGAAACGCTGTCTGAAGAAGGAGAAGGATGATGAAAAGGAAACTGTAAAATCACTACATTTTTCTGAAATTCAAAAGGGTGTATATTTCCTGTTTTCGAAGATACAACCAGTGGTTGAAAAAACTACTTTATTATTGTAGTGATCTACAACTACAACTACATTATGACAAATGTAGTTAACTACAACTACTACTACTACTTTTAAAAAGTAGCGACTACAAATTATTTTTAAAATATAGTCAGTACGTAACTACTTTTATAAGACGAATTTTGCCACAGCTTCAATTTTCACAAAAAGTTGAGGATGTGGGTATACTGCAGTGATTTAACATACTTATTCTGAATAATTAAAATTTACTGATTAACTTACCAATCTTCACGCTTTTACCCTCTTCTGGAAACAGTATAATAAAATAAAAGTATAAAATTTAAAATCAAAGATAACAAAAAATAGGTTTAAAAATCCTTTAATAAAATCTCCTTTCCTCGACTTACAATAATTACACGACCAAAGCGCTTTCGGGCCTCACGAAGCTCTTCATCAGTGGCGATAGCCACTGATGGCGATAGCCACTGATGAAAGGCATCGATAGCCACTGATGGCGATAGCCACTGATGAAGGGCATCGATGATGCCCGAAAGCGCTTTGGCCGTGTAATTATTGTACGTCGAGGAAAGGAGATTTTATTAAAGGACTTTTAAACCTATTTTTGGTTGTATTTGATTTTAAAGTTTAATTAATGTTGACGTGCATCCATTTTATTTATTAAAAGCATAAAATAAAATAAAAGGAAAAACTATTTATTTAAAAACATGTTTGTTTATTTTTAGTAGAATTTGCATCTCAAAATTGCTATTAGATAAGCAGAATCTTTACGCTTGGCATTTTACAAATCGTACATCGTTACGCAGAACACTAAATTTCGTATAAATGAAGAAAGGGTGATCACATGATATGTAGAATGACATCTTGTTTGCTTACTGAAGCAACGTTAAAAGTAGCGTAAAAACTTGATACAAACTAGTGATTTATTGTATCGCGCTACTAGCTGCACTACTTATTTTTAAAAGTAGCGCGTTACACTACAAACTACGAGAAAAAGTATTGACGACTGTTTGTTGTATAGTGCGCTACTTCCGACCAATGGATACAACCATGCGACTTGGAATAATGTACTAGACTGAATAGTAAAAATTCAATTAAAAGTGCAAATTTAGTGTCATTTCAAATAATTATGCGTATTATTTCGTATAATAAACTCAATTTATGTCTTTTGAACGGGTCATCTAAAATTCTTTTAATCACTGTAATTTTAAAGATATATGTGGTTTGAAATCATTTTTCTAATATAGTGTCTTGCAGTGTTCCCAACCCCGTGTCACTGCTGCGATATTCACTCAAGACGTACTTTAAATACGGAGTAATAAAAAGCACTTTATTTTGAGAAGTATCATTACAGGGAGAAAGTGATCGTTTTTGATTTAAATTTATGTCCGTCATGAAAGTGACTGGTTTCAATTTAAATTGTGCCTGTCGTGAGGGTTTAATTTCTGAATTTAATCTGATTCATATATCGCCCGCTTACTGGGCGCTTATTAAGGCCATATGCGAGGCGCTGACAGTTCGATCATTTGCATAACTTTTAAAACGACATTTACATGCCGTACTTTGCGGATGTAGCTCAATTTTGTATGGGTACATATTTTTTTTTGCAACAGAGTGTGTATACACTCATGCAAATCTCATTTTAAGAGCCGTGTAAATGATCAAACTATCAGCGCCGATGATATTATAGGGCTCATGCAAGGCGCATGAGAACGACGCATTGTGCAGCATCGTTTTAAGACTGGTGTTCTCACTCACGGGCAGTTGGAACTGTATTTTCTGCTTTGATACTGCAAGTCGTGTACAAAAATGCCAATGCGTACTCGACGACGCTAAGAACAATTGTCGGATTTAGAGAGAGGCTGCATCATAGGCCTAAGGAAAGCTGGTTGGTCCAACAGATGTATCAGTCGCCATCAACAGATGTATTAGTTGGACCGATAAGGTAGTTGCTTGGGGTTGGCAACGTCTATCAACCATTCAAAGGCAGACAACTGGCAGAATGTGGGATTAGATGTCGACGTCCATTAAGGCGCCTACCACTGACCCCTCATCATAGGTAGCGCCATCTGGATTGGTGCCGAGTTCGGTCAGCCTGGACAGTGTCCTATTTGAGGCATGCTGTCTTTAGCAACGAATTCCGCTTCCCTTTCAGTGCTGATGATCGCCGCAGACGTGTGTGGAGGAGAACTGGCAAAAGTTCAGATCCCGTATTTGTTGTTGAGCGACACACGACCATCACACGTGGTGTGATATTCTGGGAATCATCTCTTGGGGCATCCGATCTTCTCCAGTTGTACTGCAAGCCAATCTGACAGCTATTTTGTACGTTAACGATATACTGCAGCCGACTGTTCTGCCTATACTGTTAAGCCGGCCAGGTTTTGTTTACCAACAAAATAACGTTCGACCACACACTTCACGACTTTCTTAACAATGTCTTCGAGGACGTAATACCCTCCCACGACCATCTAGGTCCTCAGACCTAGAACACGTCTGGCACATGCTGAGATAGCAATTGCTGCCTTGTCAGAATTTCAGAAGAACATAAGCAACTTGATTGACTCTGCATCACAGAATATTAACTTGTATAGATGGCAGGGAAGAATTTACCACTTACTAAATCATCTTCTTGTTGCCACCTTTTCTTAATAAAATGGGTTTTTTTCCCCTCCTAAATTCTAATATTCCCCTCCTAAATTCTTTTTCCCCTCCTAAATTACATATCCCCTGTACATGCTGAGTTTCGCGGCTGTAGCTCAATTTCTTATGGATGCATACATTTTTTTAACATTTTTAATCGAAAACTATGCATAAACTATGGTAAGTACAAAAAAAACCATCTCTAGCATATCTGTTACAAATAAGTAACTATAAACCAAGATTAAGGATAAGTAGAAGGTAACTTATTACTATAATGAAAAGGGGGTGAGGGAAAGATGAGTATACAAAAATCATAATTAACCGAGGTATATCTATCTATATATATATATATATAAATATATATAAAATAAAAAAGCAAACACGGCAAAAAAGAGAAAAGGCAATAATAAATAGCTTAAGATTGAAGATCAAGACATGGAATATATATATATATATATATAATGTCATTGTAACTCTAATTCATATATTATATATAGATATGTTGACGACTTAATTTGTATTATCATTGATGATTCCTATCCAATTAATATTGATATTTACCCATCTAACCTAGAATTAATTCCTAATGAGCCTAGCGTTAGTCAAACTGTAAATTTTTTAAACCTAAATTTAGATACCTTCAATAATCATGTAATCACCAATCTATATGACAAAAAAGATTCTTACAACTTCACTATCATAAACCTGCTATCATATCAATCTTGTAATTCTATTCAATTGTTTAGAAACATCATTTTAAACCAGCTATTTCGAATACATCGACTTTCTGATCCTCGGTTTCACTTTCTCCACATCAATAATCTTAAACGCATTTGTCAAAATTACCAATATCCGGAAGTATTTGTAAATAATATTATTAATAATTTCAAATATACCACGTAATCATTTTACACATGCATTATTTATCTTTGATTGGATAACTCAATTTTGAGAATTCACCCATTCTTATCACCTAACTTACCACTTGGCCTGAGTCTAAGACTGTTTACTATTTTCGAATGACTGTTTTCCACTTTTCCTGAGTCCTATACTGATTACTATTTTTGAAAGTCTCCATACATATTATGTATCGTTCAAATGTATTCATTCCGGTGCCCACTCGCATTGACGAAGTGAGGTGAAATGCTCAGTCGCTTGTTCAACTTACACGCGGTGGCAATGCTTGTGAGTTCATATTTCTGTTCGAGGAAGTATTATTTTTCTGATTTGTAATTCAATTGATTTATTTTTCTCCTTCCACTAGCCAGTAGACAGTTCCAATGGTGTCTATAGTTAAATACTATCGCCATTGTCAGAAACTGGCTATTCTATCGGTTTTAATTCGAATTGTATGGCTGTCCTGATGAGAATGCAATTTCGAACTAACCGGCATTTTTGTGTAGTTTCAATTGATTGTTCACTATGTCTTAATCTTTTATCTTGAGCTAATTATTATTGCCTTTTCTCATTTTTGCCGTGTTTCATTTTTATTTTTATTTATATTTATATTTATATACTTGTGAATTTTGTATCCTAATATTCTCCTCATCCCCCTTTACCATTGTAGTGATATGTTACCTTCTATCTTTATCCTTAGTCTTGGTCTATAGTTACTCATTTGTAACAGATATGCTAGTGATGGGTTTTTTTTTTGTACATACAGTAGTTTATGCGTAATTTTCGATTAAAATCTTTCAATTTTTATTTTTATATATATATATATATATATATATAGTATTTAAATTTTGGCAAGTTAGCGTTATTTAAAAATGCGCTAATCGTCAATTTAAAAATAACATTATTTCAAAATTACCGATTTAATAACATTTTAAATGAGCAGTTATTTTGAAATTACATAAAAAGGATACATTTTTCATTCCATCTTTTTTTTAATTGCAAATTAGCCATAATACGAATATAATATAGCAGTGATATACCAAGTGGCAAGGGGTTATAATTCCATTAGCTAAACGAGACGTAACACTGCAACACATTCCGTCGTCGATATCCCCTTTCCGATATCTATTCTATGTCTATAATACAACGAATATAACTAGCTGTGCGCCTGAGTTAATAGAGAAAGTCATGCACTGCTTACATAAGACTGTTCCCCCTTTTTTATTCATGATTTATTTTTTCAGGTCGCTTGACGGTAAACGTGTTCCTGAACTCAGACACACTCATGTGCCGTTGTGGAATTATGTACTTCTGAGGGGACAGGTAAGGATTTACTTGCGCAGGTTTTTAATACCCAATATTGATAAATCTGATAACAAACCAAGAAAGACAGGTGTTTTCAAACTCTCAATGCATTTATCAATATAATTGGACTATTCTTGCGCTTAACACTAAAGAGGTATAGAGTACAGTAGAAACTGTAAACCCCAGCTATGTCTATCAATTAACGATTAAAAAATACATTTTTTTTTCTATAATAGACTAGTGGTTTGAGTTCAATTCAACCGATTCCTATAATAAAAATTAAAAATTATATTCATGTTCATTTATATTTTACTAAATAATTATTCTAAGCTGACATTCAAAATTAATTTTGGAAACCATCTAGTCAATCTACGCATAATAGGCGGATGAAGATAAAGCTGAGTCATAGGCTAATCATAACATCCACAATGTATTCAAGTTAGCCTTTCCGAGAGTATAGTTTTACTTTTTGTTCACATTAAGCACATGCATGCGACGAAGTTATAGACGTATAAAGTATTTTCTGATAACCGATCTTATACATTTAATGAAGACATGGTGTAAAGTAACTGCCTTCCTCAGCTCTTTCTGATTACTTCATTCTACGGATGAGTATACTAGTTATGTTGCGGGATTACAGATCCGTAGTTATCTCTGTCACCAAAGTGACTTCACTCAAACTTGAATTCTTTGATATTCAGACCTTCGGTTCAAGGGTAATAACACAGGACTGCACTGAGTGAATCAAACTAAATTTATTGTGCACTTCACAGACATAACAGCCACTGGCTGTTTAAAGCAAATGTTGACATAGACAGTAATTATATTATTGCACCCGCCCAGAATACATTGCAAATATACAAGATACTACCATTAACTGGCCTGGTGATACTCTTAAATGGAAATGATTCTAAAGCTTTGATGCTTATCACTGGCCTTCTTTT